>OX439444.1:4800000-6000000 GCA_949320045.1 Scotopteryx bipunctaria
TAGTATTGAGCTATCTTTATTGCGTTTAGTTCCACACGTCGGCAACAAAAGAAAACTCTAGATAAAACGCAGCCCGTTGCGACGACCACGTATCTTGAAATTTCCGCTTCCAAAGACATGGGTGATTTACCTGTAAACAATAAAAAAAGGCGTTAATTTACAGCGTTGGAGAGCCGCCAAACATTTCAACTAGCCGTCTAAGTTGGCTATTGCAAAATGAACAAATGGACTAAACAAGTGGACGTTTAGACGTTCGTTGTTCCTGATAACCGATCTGGGAGTTGAGAGATGGGCTTAGGTGAGAACAGACGATATAAAACTCATTTATATCCCGTCAGCGTGACGTGTGAGGCGTGCCCGCATTACCAATACGCTCGTTTATCAAACGCCTTAGACATAATGAGACGCACCACGACGCACCCGAAAATATTTAAAAATGTATCCCTTTTAAAATATCCCATCCATTCTGTTGATAGAACACGGCTTCAAAAATTGCTTAAAATATGCCGGCAGTTAGTTATGTTTATAAGATTAACGTTAGTGGTTTTTAGTTACATTGTTGAGGGAACGTTAATGTGAAAATAACATTTATACATTTTAATAATACAAAATGGATTGCTACATTATGACGTGAATTCTTTATAAAAAAACATGAACTAAAAATTATATTCACAACTTTTTTTCTTATTGTATAATCCAACAGATTCTGATAAAGTATAAATAGACAACAATAAATAGTCAAGCAATTATGAACCATTAAAATTCAGTGGCCTGAAATAAAATTAAAAACAAAGAATTCTCGTGCATTTTGTGTTGAATTTTAATATTTCACAATGTGTGTGTAATAATTTGTACTGGGCATGCCTACTGAGAGTTTAAAAGTGTCATTAGAGATTTAGGAAAATAACGGGGAAGCCGTCACGAAGTCACATGACGACTCAGCCAGACGAATGCTGACGCGTGACTTAAAATAAATGCAACCCACCAAAACAATGTGCGTGAAGATCTCACAAATACTCTGTCGTTCTAATGTGACATCATTTTTTTTAATAAATGAAATGTTTGAAACAGTTGTCATCGTTAAATTCGAACAATAAATTTAAAAATATTAGGATTTTTTTTCACGTTTGTCTGTCAGATATTTATAGAATTTGATAAATGTGTAGATGAAATAAATAAACTTATATTAAGTTTTTTTTTTCTTATATTACATTATTCACTACTCGTAGCATACGGCATTTATCAGATATTTTCTCTATTCATGTTCATTCGTTAAACAACGGAAGTAGGTAGCTAAATGGGTACCTACCCAGTGCAATTCATTTACTTCTTTCCACAGTTTAATCGAAAGGCTTTCTATGATAATATATTTCTCAATCCTTTACAATAACCCTTTTAGCAACTATTAGAACAATAGGTAAAATGTGTCAGCTACACGAGTAATTCACGCGGCGATGACGCCGATGCTGACAACGGTATGCGTGCGCGTGACGCGAACCACGTCATAACACCGGACTTTGAAATCTTAAATTGGTTACTACGGATTTGAATTTTATCATCATTATTAATAATAGTTTGGTATACTTCATTAGTGTGCGGCCCCTCTTATCTTAGTGGAATATATCGACGGAAGAAAGCGATTTTGTCGTATCTCAAAATATTCAGTTTTACACCAGAGCCAAAAAACCTTTATTTACTCCAAATTATCGTGTGAACAGTAAAAAAACTAGGTAAAAATCAAGGGCGTATCATAAATTTTTTTATTGTAGAAAAACGAGACATAGACCATTCGACACGGCTTTTTTTGCTTATCAACAATCAAGTTTTAAGTCATTTAGGCCATTTTTTGATATACGACATTTCCGCTTTCTGCCATCGATATGTGTTTAGACTCGTATTTGATCATCATCAACGAAGGATTCTATTCTTAACTTATCTACTTATGCCTCATTCACTAGCGGCTAATAAGTAAATTTTTTAATCATAGGTTTTTTAGCTTCGCAAAATCATATAATTGAAGTTAGGTGCGTACGTTTGAGGTTGGAAGAATTTCTTAGATCAATAAAAGTGTCGAAAAAAAACAAGTTTAATACAATCGCCGCAAACAGATAAACAAACAGCGGTAAAACAATAACGTACGAACGCTTTCACAATAAACGCTCGCATACAAAAAAGATAATCCACATAGACCCGGCGTCAACAGAAATACAATTTTCACAAATTGACAATAAATAAAAATATAACAAGTGGTATGAGGTGCAAGTAAATAAAATGGAAACAACGATAACGTTTTGGAAGTAAGCAGCCGCGATGGCGTCGGCATTTTTGGATTCCCCGATTAATGAAACAGGGAAATATTCATTGGCAATCAAACAGCCGGCACTTTTACAAATATTGATACAGTGAATCTGGCCAAGTAAATGTCCGTTCGTTTACAAAGGGCGGGAACGGATGGGAATCAAAGCAGAAACGATGAAATACATAGGTACAAAGTTTTCAGTGGAAGCAACACGTCATTATAGCGTAAAACGTTTACAATAAAAAAAGACCTAGCGCTTGTTGAAGGTGCAGTTTTGTTTTTGACGCTGACAATTTTGTGCGTCAGTTTCGCGCAATTTTTCCAAGCCGTAGCCCGAAAAGGTTAAAGGCCGATTCAGTAAATACGAGTATCAGTTTACGCATTTGTTTTCCGTCTGCAAATTGTGTAAACGACACGGGTACTGAAAAGTTTCCTTAAGTAACGGTTATTGCTTATCTGGTATCGGAAAATTTGGGACAGTTTGAATCCAAGAATGTACGATGGAAGAGCTTGTGCCAAATTTTATGTTACATACGATGAGGAATAACTTTTTCATTTTAAATGAATCAGTTTTGAACAAAGCTATCTATTTTTGTAGCAGACTCGGGATAATATTACTTGAGCTAAGAATACAAGTTAAATGTGTTGCCCATTGTGTGTATGTTCATATAATTATTGCGACATTGTTGCAAACAGTTGAGTGAAAGTTCTAATAAACGATTACATACATATAAATAACTGAAAGCAACATGATCCATGTTGCGATAAGGTCACAATGTTATGTTACATTGTTGTAGAGAGAATGTCCAGAATTTTATGAAACCATTACAATATTTACTTTTGTTTCAGAATCAACTTATTTTAACTAAGTAGGCATATTAATGAGACATTCTATCTACTCGTATCTAGTCGTGTCACTAGTTATTTCAAACCAGTGTGGTGAAAAAATGTAAAGTGTGCCTCAAAGACACTTGATACATATTTTCGAACTTTTTAGGTTCTACGACATGCCGCTTTCCTCACGATGTTTTCCTTTACCGTTTGAGAGTGAGTACATTGAAAACATTTTTTACTCACACTGGCTCTAAACCAAAGTTTACGGGAGACTAAAAATAATTGCTAGAATATCTACGAAATCCACAGAGAGATGAAAACTCTGCTAAAAATACATATAAATAATGTTCTACGCTATAACTGATTAGTTCGAGAATAGGATTTGCTTTGAAGAGTTTTTGCTTTGTTATTAATATTATTTTTCTTTTGTTTAATTCGACGGCATGTTCTGCAAATATTTCTTCCTACTCGTAGTTTCTGATACCCTGATACATGGATTCCTAGTATGGGGTCAGGACTATATGTATGTGACTGTAGGGTGTTTTGTTATTTAATATGTAGGTAATTAAGCTAAGATTTTTATTTGTGTTTAATTACTCTTTCAACAAACGAAAAATACAGTAAAACGTAGTCTTATTAAACCATGGAGCATGAAGAATAAAATGGGAGTAGAAGTGTGTCAGGACCTGGTATCTGCCTACGCCTATGTCTGCCTACCCCTATATGAGACAAGCGTGATATTATGTACGTATGTATGATTAAAAGAGTCGTTTTTGGGCTACAAAAGGGAAATATATTAGGTAACCAATCCCGCAAGCAACCATTCGTTTTATGATTAACGCGTCGTAGTGGCCTCGATGATTTAATATTTACAAGCTATTTGTATTAAAGGAATGTTAGGGTGGAGTGAGCACCTGCTGTAATCGTGACTACGTTTATTGACACAATGATATTTGGATGGGAATTTATTTCTATGTGGTCAGATACCAATATCAGTGACTTGAATTAGTTTGTCTTTTATTTACAAACATTGATAAAGCCTGCGATGACTTTGAGGTGTCACGACTGCCGCATTTATTTTCTAATTGAATTGCTATCTCTTTGGGAATTCTCAGTTGGTATAAAATAAAAAGCAGTGGACTGTATAAACTGGTAGTGTGTTGGACGTAAGAATGCGCGCCGATAAGGGTCCGTGATTTTGAGTTGTATGTGGTCCGGCGCAGGTCGGCGCCTATCGGCTTCTTACTCCCCCCCCCCCTCCCCCGCGCCCCGGTGGCGGATAGTGTGACGTTTCGTCTATCTATGTTTAAAGTCTGCATAGACTGACATTGGCCCGCTTCTAACCCACATTAAAATTGTATAAATTAATCGTGAAATATTAAATTATTAAAATATTTGACGACCTCGGTAGCGTGGCGGGCGATTGCTCGGCCGAGACGCAAGAGGCGCGGTTTCGATTCCCGCTACGGGAGAAATGTTTGCAAATATTTCTTCCGAATCTGGGTGTTGTAATATTATGTATTTACAAAATAAGTATGTATGTACTCGTATTACATCAGCCGTTTGGTTCCCATAGTACAAGTTTTGCTGAGTTTGGGGTTAGATGGCGCTGTGTGAAATGTCCACAAATATTTATTTATTATATAATATTATCACTCCCATATCCCTAATGGGGTGGGCAGAGCCACAGTAAATAAGAAAACTTGCCGCCACTGCTGACACTGCCCAATATAGTGATATTTTTAATATGGTTCCATTTCCACTATTTTGGTTTGAAATCCTAAAAACTGTAGATACAAGTATGTGGAAAATGCCATTCGTTTTGTGCAGTTAACTAAGTGGCGTGCTAAAAAAATAATACAATTAGTACAACGAACCGGTAATAGGCAGGTAGTGAGTACAGTGTCCATTTTAACAAAATTGACCAATTAAAGTTGTTTGAGTGTTAACACCACTTTCATTCTGATTATCGTGTAAAGCCTTTATGAGTTACGAGCTTGGGACATGCACGGGTTTTTATACGGCAGTTTAGTGGGTTTTTTAGTTTTGTCTCGTACGTACGTTTTCATACTGACTGCCCTTGCAATGTTCTTATGTCGGGAATTGCCCGTGGTCTACCTCACTTTTCCTAGGTAAACCATGGGCTCTTTTTATTGTTTCACTCAGAAAAATTAGGTGAATAACGAACAAAAAAGTGAGAAGGCCACCGGTACTAAAAAGTGCCCGTGGTCCATCCAATGCCCGTGTTATATGCTTATTATAGTCGGATGAAAAGGACAAAAATGTTCCATTAAGATGCCACCGTTTCGCTCGATTTCGAATCGAATTGAAAGAGATAGCGCTACGGATTTAGGGTGTAGAGTGAGACCACGCAAAAGATTATAAATCAAATAATCCGCTAAATCAAATAATCGGTACTTAGGAGAAAACTACAAAATTAATTAAAAAACTGGTTTCAACAACTTAATTTATAGTTATTACCTACCTATCAAAGTAGAAATCATCTGAAAATATGGTAGAGTTTCCGAAATCTAGATCAAAATATACGCGAAACATGGATTTTTCAAGATTGTTTTTTCCTCTTTCGTGTGTTCACTTTGAAGAACCACATAATAAATGTTGAAAATAATGTTCTTTATGAATAAACACATTTTATTTACAAATACCAAAGTTCTACATCGATTGCACACTCTTAATAAGAGCGTGCTTTGTGGATTTTTTGACTTTGCTATTTTATGCCGGAACCGTGATGTTCCATTTATGGAACAAGGTAGAGGATCGTGGGCCTATATACAGAAAGTCTATACCTGAAGCTCTATTCAGTAACACGCGTTCGTAATCTGATAATGCATCTCATTTTCACATGGCCTAAATAGCACTATTTGGGTTCTGATATGCACATTGTCGCAAAACTCAAATTACTAACACAGCTCATCGAGTAACGAGCACACTCAGACTTGGCTCTGAGTCTAATACTGACTAACACTCCTAAGACAAACTCCACTACGAAACGATTAATTTGATAGATCTTTAAAGAAACGCGAGGACAATTTTTTTTTTTTTTTATTCGAAATAGGTTTGCGTTTGACCACACTCTACCTGATGTTAAGTAACAGTGTGGTCTAAGATGGAGCACGCTTACCTAGAAGAAACCTATTGACTCTCGATTTAAAGACACCCATATTATACTTTTCAGGAAATACAGACCCATTGTAGTAACCTAGCTGTTTTCACGAAACTGTGTTACAACAGTGTAAATCTTTATAACCAGTGACGCAACTTCCTCACACACGCTTTTGAGCTCTTTCCTCAAAGTTCCATCGTAAAATTTGCCAAATGGGATCTTAATTCTAACTGCTATGTGATTTATGTACAATTAAAAGTGATGAAGGAAGTCGTGAGGTTCAGAAATTGCCCTAACTCTACACAAATATGAATGAAAGTCCAACATTTTCACAAATATCAGCTGAAACATGCGTTCCAGAACGCCTTCCTGAAGTATTTATTTAAACAAAACAATGCATAAAAATTTTTAACTCGACTACGTAGAAACTAGAAACTTACTTTTTACGTAGGTACCTAGGTATACATCAAGCCTTTTCAATCTGTACTAACCATGATACTGTAATTATTTTTTTATGTAAAAACGCTTTTTTCATGGCAGATTAAGAAAAATATAATATTCTTCTTCTTCATAACTATATATTACATCACCTGGAATATCAAGATTTGATCAAGACGCATCATTTAATATCCCATTTATCAAATCATCAATGCTGGATCAAATGATCATAAAGTACTTTATGCACCGTGGGTACAGTATGGGTACAGTAGTAATTCCTAAATAAGTGGGTAACTTGGTATTTTGCTTCTAGTAGGAACATACTCTGTTTTCAAGTTTCTCTGCTTTGGCTGCGCAATTGTACACTAATTGATGATCAATGAGTAACCTGACGATTTAATGTACGTTTAAATGGTTGATATTCATACTCCATAGTCCAAACTATCCCAGTTAGGTGTAGGCCTCCCTTTACTTCCACCATTCAATCGATGCCATACGAATCCAAAAACTATGACAATATTTGATGTCGTCGATTCATGGCGCAGTAGGACGGCTTGTTTGGTTACGTACGTAAAATTACAGATAACGCTATTTCAGTGGATCCTGCTTTATTAATCTTATTCACAGTAAAATCACCTGCTTACAGAAGTGAAACATTTTCTTTTCCGAAATAGTTGCTAGAGGGTGAAATAATGGCTACCAATTTTTCTTGTGAATAAATAATTTTGTTGTTTACCCCTGTTTTTCACCAATAAATAACGTTATCTCTAAGGTAGTCCTTGACTCCGACCGACATTTTGATTTACGCATTCTGAAACTACTAAAATACAGATAAACAAGGGTACCCACATTTTACAAATAGTTACATTACTTTGAGTGGAATTACTGAAAATATGGTTTTTATACAATTTTCAAGGTTGAGTATCGTTTTTCTAAAATAAAAATAACGCAACATGCATACATGACTTAGAACAGCAAATCAACTTCGTAGGAGGTCAAATTCATATTACATTCGATGGACATTTGTCTAGGGTCCGTGCCAAGAGGAGGCTACACGTGTGGGATCAGCCGTAAAGTTTTTGGGAAAAATTTCCGAAACTAGCTCCATGTGGGGAAAATTCATAACGCGCTTAACAGTTCCGCTCACCTGTCTCGTTAAACTTTGGAATTTTTAAATTAAATTCTCGAAACGGACAAAGTTGCGCATTCTTAAAATTCCTCGCGGTAATTAATCTTTCGCTTTAATAAACAAAGGCAAGTGGTTTATTCCTTATTAATGTAAGGGATGAAGTTAAATCTCGCAATTAATGCAGGTGCTCGCGTCCAAACAAACTCACCGGCGGATCTTCGGCAATTATCGGGCACCCGCTTTCTGTTACACGGTACCTTGAGTCACTCCAAATCAATGTAATGTAAAATGAACTTTACAGCGCTGGAATAAGAGTCGCAATTCAAACAAAACTGAACGACATTTCAAAATGGTGTTTGATAAAGCCCCTTTCGCAATACATGGTATGGGGTGGGTGACAAAAGCGCAGTACTTACTGAAGCCATAGAAATAAAAGTGAGAAGTACAAAGCCACCTCAGAAATAGCACACCTTTTTTCTTTTTTCATGAAATATTTTTCGATGGAACACTTTACCTAAAACAAACTAAACGTTTTTGAAAGCTTTACCAGTTACAATTTCACAAAATCGCGTCACATCAATATTATACTTCGTTAGTATAATAGGACAGTGTAATAGCAATAACCTCATCGTATTCGGCCCTTTAAACAAATCCGTCGTATGAATTTGTACTGTGTTTCAGTGACTTTAAGTTTTGATTTTGCTCGCTTGCCACAGATAATATAGATGTCAAGTGAAACTGAAACGAGTTGGTATTTTATCTTATCTGTGGCAGTACAACAAATCATTATGCTGTATTAATTCCGTTAAAAGCTTTTTAGGGCTTTTTAACGACCTTCAAGAATGTAATTGTAAATCGGCTTAAACTTGGGTAAGTACGTCGGCGATTGTTAACAGCGTTTCCTTGTCTTTTTGATGGGTATTTCAATACCCACGCTGATGTAGCGACCTAGATAGGTATATACGCGCTTGGGGTGAGAAAGCTGCTTGTCAGACTTCAATTTACTTTTACCCTTCAGTTTATAAGCTATGATCAGACTAGTTGTAATGTAAATTGCTACTAGATTTTAGCCCAATACCTTCGATAATTCAGCTTAGAACACATACACTAAGTCAAGACTTTGATTTGATTGCTTGCTCGAGAAAATGGGGGAACAGATGGCAACATTAGGGGAACATGGAGATAGGATCGAGATGAGATTAAAGTGTAGTGAAGGACGGTACTGGAAATATGATGTGACATGTCATGTTGGAATAACTGGGGGTCTGGATAAGATGTCTGGCATGTGTGTGATTGATGCGCTTGTCCCACCTGTGGGAATGTGAATGGAGATGGGAGAGAGGGAGCATACCATTACATCCATGTCGTCTGCAGCCTACGTCAGCAAGGTACGACACTAAACGCACTTCTACAGTATGTTATTGATTTTCACCGCCCGATGGGCGGAGCTAAATCTGTGCGAAAGGGATCACGCGATCGCTCCTCATTAAATCAGAAGAGGAGCCTCAATTTCACTGCGTACAGATTCTAATTAAGGACGTACCCATTAAAACAACTATTTAAAATAGGCAAGCCTTCGTGGAAAAACATTTTCGCGAAAATAATGGGTGTCAAAGTTGCAACGTCGGAGCTCACAAGACGAGCTTCACTTTGAGTCTTTCATAATATCCCGGAATTGCGTCGTCCATTACTTCTTTCTAAAGCTATTTTGATGCAGAACTTTATTTTGGCAACTTTAAATGGATTGGGGCACAATGCCATTTCTTTTATTACAAACTGATTATTTTATGACTTAGATTTAGATCCCTTTTTTACATCGTTTTTATCAATTTACAACTTCCTGTTTTATGTCTACATCGGTAGGTATATCACAGAACCTCAACATCAACTACCCACGGCCTACATAAATACGTTCTTAGAACTAATTATCCCAATAGTCCACTTAAAAGCTCCCATTTAGTCGCAATAGTATCAAACTGGGATTACCACGAACAGTGGAAAATTTAATTTGACGCACGAGGGCGACGCTCATTCGTTTCCGTTCCGGTTATACATAAATAAAGCTTAACGATAAGGGAGTCGAAATTTAGGAATAGCTAGATCACTCCACACAAACAGTTGGTTGAGCTTAGAAGGGTTCATTAACCGAAAGTTTAAAAGGCTCGAATTGTTTTTTTTTTTTAATATAAGCTTTAAATATTAGCCACTTAATCTCAAAAACCCAATGTAGTACAATGATTCTCTTAAAGACTGTTAGAAGAACGCCCTTGATTTACTCCATCCATCAACAGATTAGTCCACTACCTTTCAGAACTCTTTATATTCGACGTGATAATTATTATGTAAAAGTCGACTAAGGGATAGTATCCTCTCCAACATAATGAGATACAATAAGCAAGTATTCCCAAGGAGGGTTGACGTCAGGCAGGCGGCCGGTTATAAAACACAGCTAAAACTCTTACAGCATGATCCAAGGATCATGCTGTGCCGACCCCACATAGAGTGGGATAAGGGCAGGAAGATGATGATGATGAATTATTATGAAGGCATTTGGGCAACTGCCTGGGACGAATTAAGATGGAGTAGGCTTGCCCAGCACCTATTCCATCCTCTCAGCTTAGTCGACCTTGTCCACAGGAAAGACATGGTCAATACGTGAGGAGCTGACTAAGCCGCGGGTTTGCTCACGATGTTTTCCTTCACCGTTTGAGAGTACTGGTATAGCGCACATAATTTTTTCACACAGAAAAATCCATTGGTACACGACCGGATTTGAACCCACGATCTTAGGATCGGAAGGCGGGGTTACTACCAACTAAATCACCAGTGCTCAACTGACTGATATAACTACTCTCAAAAAGCTGTGGATGGATCCTGGTGAATTGTCTTGTCCCGGCGACATTCGGGTTCATGGGGTCAGGGTTGCAAAGCGATCGCGTTGCGAATAGTAAACACCTACTCGATCCCGAGTTTTCTAATCTGCATAATGCACTTTCCTGCCAAGATTTTTACTGTATTACAGTAGTAAGAGACACGACTAGTAGTAACTAGTCGTGTCACTAGTTATTTCGAACCATTGTGGTGAAAGAATTTAAAACGCAGCTCAAAGGCTCCTTTCATGCACAACTGTATTGAAATAAAACAAAACAGACGTAAGTAAGAATTAAAATCTATGATAGATTGTATTTTCCGTTAGAACTAAATAAGTTTTCAATCCATACAGAACGGGACAAAAACGAATGTTTTGGATGTCTTGATCTCTGATTGATTGTAATTACTCTCTTTAACGCACACCCACACACACAGACACTTCGCATGCACAGCAGTAAGGCAATAGGTAGGCCTATAACATTGTAGGAAACCTACCCTCTATCGTTTATTTTTATTTCTTTTATTAATATTTTTTGTACTTTTTGGAAGAGACTAGCTTCCACAACACAGGGAATCCTAGTATGGGGTTAGTAAACTAAAATGTATTGTATATAATAGTATGTAAGTTAAATAAATAAATACAAAACCATACTATATGTACCAGGCTACGGAGCTATAGCTGTAGTTTTTGTTCCAGTACAATGTAAAGCTGCAACGAGTACCTAATGTAACCGGAAGATTACGCTAAAACTTTCAAAACACGAGTATGTTGCTGCAAAAGTTCCTTTATCTTGCAACTATTTTCCAATTTATAAGATAGCGCAATAAAATCCAGACATTGGGATCATTAAAGTCACAAAATACGTAACTTGGCCCACACATCATATTTATAGCGTCGTAACGCATGAAATTAGCTGACATTTGATTGCAGCTCTCATATCGCTTGCAAATGCATCTATAAATCAAACCGCATTTAAATACTAAGTGGAGACACGTTTATTAATCTATGTGAAATTTATGTTATGGATATTAGTTAGAGAGATTTGGTTGTCTGCAAGGATTTACTTCTTAGTTATATCGTTCTGAACGACATTGGAGAATCCTATGTCCTACTACTTTCTATTTTATTCTATATTAACATCTAGTTATTTGCAAATATAATCTATCCTACTAGTATTATAAATGCGAAAGTTTGTAAGGATGTGTGGATGTGACGATGTATGTTTGTGCCTCAAACACGCCGTAACGGCTGAATTGATTTGAATGAAACTTGGAATATACATAGTATTTGTGCTAGATTAACATATAGGCTACTTTTTGTCCGGGTACCACGCGAGCTTACCCGCGGGCGAAAGCTAGTTTATTTATAAAATTATTATAACATTACAAACTCTTAGCTACTCGGTATGATTCCAGTCTTTTGATTATTTCTGCCACTGCTGCCGCCGCGCTTTTTTTGTACACAAGTTCATCCCTCACCAGTGGCTTGCCACGAATCCAAAGGATCAAAGACATACCGTCAGGCCTTTTGCCACCGTCAAGTGCGGTACCGTTCGGCTCCAGAATCGGCACGTTGACGGTGGCTAGGGCTCGACGAATAAATGCCATTGATGCTGGCGTGGTGAGACTGGCGACCCGCACTACGACGGTATGAAAGACCATGGTGGCCTACGGAGTTGCCGCAATGACCTTGATGAGTTTCTTTAGTTGTGGCACCTATTCTGAGGCTACCAATGAAAATGTTGTTTTTTGCAAACCAAACATGATTTTAAATAATAATAAATAAAATATTCTATCTATTTGTTAGGCTCATGATCCTCCAAAGCTGCGTGCAACGATGTGTTAAATCAAACAATAGAGTCGCGCGTGGCTCACATTGTAAATAATTGTCATTTTGGCACGACTGTTTGTATTTACCTGTCTTGATTATATGAAATTGTCAAAATTAAGTCTAACTATCCGTTTAAGAAATGGGTCTGTAAGCAAGCATATTGAAGGGAAGAGCTAGTCTTACTTCTTACTTATATTATAAAATTGAAAAGCTTTAGTTTGCTTGAAATTACCGGCGTAAAGTTCAAAACGCAACGATAGCGCGTACTAACTTTACCTGTGCTGCCATCTAGTTTACCATAAAGTAAGTAAAAGTAACCCAATAGCACTTTTTCCAAACCAGAAGGTTTGGAAAAAGCGGCAATTGCCATACTGATTTTAAAGAACTAATTCGCTCTTACTACAACTCTTTATAATCAGTGTATCAGTGGGGTGAAAGGATTTAAAGTGCGTCTGAAAGGCTTCTTTTGTGCACTTCACACAACGTTTGAAGCCAAGCCATAATCGGGTTAAAGGAAAAGGGGATTCTTTTACTAAGCCTTATCCTGAATATTTTGTCCGTGATCTAAAACTTTTATTAATTAAAACTACCGAGAAATTCAGGAAAAAACGAGGTGCCTATTGATTGCGGAACCTTTGCAATTTCAATTACGATTCGAACAATGGTAATTTGAAACTTGAAAAAAGTAAAAAGGCCTGACTCACAATCACGACTCTCAAGTGCAGAAACATAAATGAAACCATTAATTATCCGAGAACCCAGTTATTCTTCTCCCTCCCCCACGACAACCCCCCAGTCTTTTATATTTTTCCCCGTTAATTTGGTGAAGGTTAATTGAAGGGTTATTCTAGGCGAAAATAACTCAAGCTGTAATAATCATGTAAGACTGAAGAAAAATAAGTTTTTATTGACGAATCATCTATGCCTGGGAAACGTTATCAGTCAAAAAGCGCAATACATGTTTTGACAAAAAACAACCGGGCATTAGAAGTTAAGAATATGTTCCTACATCGTGATCGTGAATCAGGAGAGACTGCAAGTTTTCTTATGATTACATGTAGCTACCCACCCCATACGGACGTAATAATTGTATGTATAATTTCTACATTATCCAGATTTCCATAACATTCGTTAGTGATACTGAATGTTTTGAACTGAAGGCTATTTGCCTACAGGGTAAGAATGGAATCAAAATTTTTGTGGTCAATGTCATAACAAACATTATGGATTTATCTTGCAACATCGCTGATCAACACTTTGCCGATCATTACTTTATCTTTTATTTTTCCTCATCTCTGTTACCGAGGCCCCTCAATTCGTCACGAATGTTCGTACACATGTATGGGATCGGCTTCGTCAATACAAGTATATACTTTGCAATGTTATTCGCAAATCCATGCGCAACTCATCCGCGAAGGAGCGAGTTCGCGTTGATGACAACCTCGATGGCGTGGCGAGCGAGTGCTCGGCTGAGATGCAAGAGGCGCGGGTTCGATTCCCGTTACGGGAGAAATGTTTGTATGTTCTGCAAATATTACTTCCGGGTCTGGGTGTTGCAGTATTACGTATATTGTAAGTATGTATTTACAAAAAAAAGTATATAAGTATTCTATTAGTCATCTAGTTCCCATAGTACAAGATTTGCTTAGTTTGGGGAAGACACAGCGCCATCTAGCGCTGTGTCAAATGTCCACAAATATTTATTTATTTGATGTGCGTTGAAAAACCGACACGGCTCGAAAAAGCACGGATGTGCTAAAAATTCGCGAATACATTTGCGAATGCTGTCCTACATTAGTGGGTTCGCGACGCCCTCAATTCGCCTTCTTCACCAATCAACATCTTCTAACAGTTTTAGGGAGATTTTATAATTTCTTTTTCTGATTTTCTCTTCACTTTGTCTTTATCGATAAGCAGATGGATGAGATCCTTTGAAAATTGTCTTTGAAGATCAAAGTGTCAAAAGATTTTTTAAAGCTTACAATTTTTATCTTCTGTCGATGGCGTTAATTACTACCAGGTAAACCAGGTCTACCAGGTAGTCGAATCACTAGTGCGCCTTTTGAATGCGCCTCAGATGCTTCTTTCGTGTACTTGACACACATGGCGTTAATTTGCAATAACATTATTACCCGAGAGCACTGGTGTCTTCCGATCCTAAGGTCGTGGGTTCAAATCCCGGGTCGTGTATAAATGGATTTGTCTATGGAAAAAAATGTATGTGCGCTATACCAGTAGTACTCTCAAACGGTGAAGGAAAACATCGTGAGGAAACCCGCGGCTTAGTCAGCTCCGCACGTATTAACCATGGTCAATACGTGCGGAGCTGACTAAGCCGCCGGAAAGACATGTCTCTCCAGAGGACAAGGCCGATTAATCCGAGAGGATGAAATAGATGCTGAGCAAGCGTACTCCATCTTAATTCGTCCCGGGCACTACAGCGTCCCGTTTGTAAAAGTTGCCTCCTGACGCTGTATAAATCATCTACTACAGATGGTAAAATGCCTTCGATTATTACTAAGTAAGTTCGTATGAGCTAGTGGCCATCTCTTGTGACGGAGTTTTTAGGCCGCCTAAAGGCCTACGTCATGGCTTAACGACTTAAAAGGCGGGACCGACAATTTAACGTACGGTCACCCATCCAAAGTGCGACCGCGCACAACGTTGCTTAACTTCAATGATCAATCAAGAACGTCTAAGCAAGATTTCATTCTTCGAGCGCTTCATTATCACATGTTACATCATAGTTATGGTTATACAATGAATATTGTCTGATCCTACATAATCACATAAGTAAACAACAACATTATACAAACAAACTGTTTATTTACTTATTACACAAGCGTGTGTGAGCTAAGCTGATTTACACATGTAACTATGCAAAAATATTTGATTCAGGTCAAAGATTTCTGCAATCACGCTGTTTTCCTACGTATTTGGTTTTGTTTTGGCAGATATCAACAGTCCAACCTTACACTCTGCAAAGTTTCTCTATACAGGTTTCTCAAAGTTTCCATATTTTTTTTTATTTCGTAGTCTTGAAAGTTATTTGGTGACTTCAAAATTCAAGACAAATAAATTTTGAAATCACCAGATGACTTTCAAGAATACATACGAAATTGAAAAGAAAAAACAATGGAAATGGACCATTTGGGACGAACGGTTTTTATAAAAACGTTTAAAAAACCCCGAATCCTTCCAGAAATAGAACTCCTTTTATCCCATAGCAAAGCTAGCAAGTATTATGCATATTCAAGGAACCATTATCCGTTCAAACGTTCACATATTTGAGGTCTCCGCTCGTCACCTAGTGAAGCGAATAAGGTTTGCCGGTCTCAGTGCATTGTTTGGTAAACAATGGCCGACCTCGGAGTCATTAACCCACCTCGGATGTCGCCTGCCGCGGATTCTTACGAAGCTTAAAATGAATAATGCAAATGCCGCGAGATTTGACGGGTTCAAGATGAGTGGTAAGGTTCGTGGGACATAAGACCTACCGTAAAGATTTTTTGTAAATGACGGCCTCGGTGGCGTGGCGGGTGATTGCTCGCCAGAGACGCAAGAGGCGCGGGTTTGATTCTCGCTGCGGAAGAAATATTTGCATGATCTGTAAATATTTCTTCCGGGTCTGGGTGTTGTGGTACCATGGTACTCGTAGTTTCTGAAACCCACGACACAGGGAATCCTAGTGTGAGGTCAGGACTATGTATGTGACTGTTGGGTGTTATTTATTTAAATAACTTCTGTTATTATGGGTTTCCCGAGTATTTTTGTTAATCAATAATTAGGCATCTCTAGTTGATTAGAACGCTCTAGTTTTGAATTTTAGAAAAAAATATTGTTTATCGACCATTTAGAATACATAGAAGACTCTTGGGACTCTTGGATCAGAAGTGGCTGCAAGCTTTCTTATGAATCATAGTGGCTCTACCCACAACGTTAGAAATACTGGCGTAGTATGTATGTAGAAAACATAAGTACAACCTCAAAATCTTTCGAATTTTATGGCAGTAGCAGGACTAAAAACTTCGTAGATTTCTTTAAATATTAAAGTATTCAAAAGGGAGGCACTAGTAATTACTAAACATAAACATTTGATTTGGTTAGCATAAATTCGAAATTCTTCAGATGCAAACTTAGTCCTACACTTTCATACCATCAGTTTAAAACTATAGACACCGATTTATTTCATGAGCACAACGCAACTTGCTAACGTAGACGATTTACGGTTCAATAAAGGTGGGTCTAGAAGAAAGTAGGTACCAGTGCTTTGCAGATAGGATTACAAATGAGTGTCTAGAGTGTTGAGAGTAGGCTGCAGTTACGGTAGAGTGATTTTATGGTCCGGAATTTCAGTAATATAGATGCATGCACGGCCACGGACCCGGCAAAGAAGTGTATTAGGCCTTCATCCGAAGAACCGATGACATTTTAATTTAAAGGTCACAGGTAGTTGGTGAAGAAGAGGTATCCAAACTATACCTACTGTCCCTACTGGATTGCCCCACTTGCCCACACTTGCACAAGGGCAGAGCTGACCTCAACATTGCTTTGGATGCCGCTATTGCGGTTGGTAATTTCTGGTTGAAACAAAATGTAACCAAAGTTATTTGACATGAAAGAAAAATAAGAAGTTAGAGAATCTCCGAAAGACAATTCGAACTTACAACTCTCGAATCTCAGCCGAGAATTCATCGTTCATCGAAGTCATCGTAATAGTTATTACGTACAATTCCCAGAAATGTCACTTTAGTTTAAATAATGCTCTCTGTTGTGTATTTCCAAATTATATACCCAAATCGCAGCTAATGATGTGAAACGTTTGAACGTCTAATTAGCAGAATGCACTATAATTAAGCCAAACAAACAGATTATTCCAATGTATATCTACGTAAATGGAACACACGTTCTAGGTGCCAACATTTCACCTGCAATAAAAGAACTCAGGTAGGTTTATAATCTCCATAATGATCTTCCCTGCTGGAAAGAAAATTATAGAATTGGTCCAGTTGCTTCTCTCCCCGAGCATACTGTAAAAGTTGACTAAGGTATAGTATCCTCTCCAACATGATGTACCATCTATATGGGGATGGGCTGATCACTTGTCACCATCGTTAACCATCCATCTTGGAACTTTGAATCAAGAGTGGCTGCAAGTTTTCTTATAACTTCTACTTGTGGTTCTACCCACCCCGTGATATGTATGTACGTATATAATGAACATAAGCTAAATTTTCAAAATAGTTTTGCATGGAAATTAGAATAATAGTATTTTTTAAGGTTGCTGACAAAAATATTCACTACCACAAAAATTTTAAAACTTTATGATAAGTAAGACTCATTAAATGTGCCGTAATATGAAAGAAAATGACTGTGATAAATTGAAGAACATGTATGAAGGAAAGTGTTGACATTCTCTTTAATCTCGTTTGATTTGTAGCTCAAGACATGGATTAATAAGATTCCTTTAATTTTCCAAACTGTGTCTAACAATATACTAACGTTTAAAAGCCTTCTGAAATGTTCGCTATCATACGTAGAAATTATAGTAGGAAGGATAAAATGATGTCATGCCAGAGACATTTAAAAAATCCTAGAAGAATGTTTTTCTCTTGAAAGACCGTAAAGTAGGTCAAACCGCTATCCTTACATTTGGAGCTCATAATATGTGCACAGCCCACACTATAGGTATTATACCTAGATGAACATTTTACCTTTTCATTTGCAATAAAGCTTTTAAAGGATAATTTTCGTATTTCTCGTTTCACAGGTCGTAGAAATGTATCTAAGTGATAGACTGCACGCCAATTAGGTACATAAGAACACTGATTTCCTGAAAAAATCGTGTCTTTTCATCACCGGTTTAGCGACCCTTCTAGAATTATTATTTCTTAAACATATAATACATATACAATACATATATATTTACTATATAATAATATCTACTTTCATTTACTACATATAAATACATTCACATACACACATTATAAATAATTATTTTTGTTATTTCTTATTATACTTCACATTTATGTAACACAAGTGCTCTAAGTTGTACTACGGAAAAGAGGGGACTCTCCTAATACAGGTCACACGACTTAAAAGGAGAGTTCCCAAACCATGTATTTTACACTTGTAATTTTGAATAAATACTTTTTACTTTTTACTTTTACTTTACCCGAGGTCTTTGTCACGTAACTTTACGTCAAACGAAACCACTATTGATAAAGATATAAGGACTCACTAAGGAGCCTTTGAGGCGCACTTAAATCCTTTTACCACATTGGTTTGAAAGAACTAGTAGCACGACAAGATAGATAAGATACTAGGTACTATTAAAAAAATACGGGTTTGTCATTATTTTGCGATCGCTAAGCCACGGGTGACATTACAATGTCAGTTCCATATTTTTTTAAATTCAAATTCAAATTTATTCATACATACAATAATAACATAGCATTAGTAGTAGATAACTGTACTTGCTTTGCCTATTTTGACACGAGTTCGGCCATGAGGATATGTTAGTCCTCGTAACCAAATCAGTTAGGCGAAATAGTTAGGCCATGAGGAAAAAGCCACAGCATTACAGTACTACACCAAAGCGCCATGAGTTATTTACAAAATCAGGATGACAAAACAAGGTATCATAAAACTAACAATAATAACAATTAGCAGATTGAACTATTTACAACACTGTCAACCTCAGACATTCTCTGCACAGGTAGCTCCTACCAACTTTCTTAGACGCAAAATAACTTGGCTCTGGTATTGCACACATAAATCGTGTAGTAAATTAAAGCACACAAATAATAATAATAATAATAATATTTGTGGACATTTCACACAGCGCCATCTAGCCCCAAACTAAGCAAAGATTGTACTATGGGAACCAGATGACTGATAGAATACTTATATACTTTTTTTGTAAATACATACTTATAATACATAGTATTGAAACACCCAGACCCGGAAGAAATATTTGCAGAACATGCAAACATTTCTCCCGCTGCGGGAATCGAACCCGCGCCTCTTGCGTCTCAGTGGAGCACTCGCCCGCCAAGCCACCGAGGTTGTCAAATGTACAAAAGGCAAGAACAGAAGGCGTTTATGTGTTAATATTAAAATCAAATAGTATGGAGGTGACGCAGGTCATATCGGAAATGTCGGATGTGTCCGTGACGGCACCGACACCGGACGGCTGTCGGCGCGACACCAATCTCCTCATTGTACCCGTGGACGTACGTATATTATAGGGTGTGGAGCGAATACTACCCAAAACTAACATTTTAATAAATTTAAAAACATAAATGTTGATTTATGTTTGCATGTTCTGCAAATATTTCTTCTGCGTCTGGCTATTGTAGTATTATGTATTATAAGTATGTAATTTACATATTACCTTAAAGTTTTTAAAGTTATTGTAGTTTGTCTTTGTAAATAAGTCGGATTAAATGTTTTATCTAACTATGTATTTACAAAAAAAAGTATATAATTATTCTATCAGCCATCTTATGCCCATAGCTTTGCTTAGTTTGGGGCTAGATGGCGCTGTATGAAATGTCCTTTTATAGCTGCTCCTCTTTCCAAGATCGCTGTAAAAGTCGACAAAATGATATCTTCTCCAACATGATGGACCACCTATATGGGCGATGGGCTGATCACCTGTCACCATGGTTCATCATATCCATCTTGGGACTTTAAGTCAGGAGTGACTGCAAGTTTTCTTATGATAACTTCTGTCTGCCCACCCCATTAGGGATACGGGCATGATACGGGTATGTATGTATGTATGCATAAAACAATAATTCAGTAAAAACAACTAGTTTTTCTATCATTTTACCAAGAGATCAATATTTTTTGTTTTGGTCTACCAATCAGTGGTTTTAGAAGCAGCCTTTTTTCACCCTGTAGGCATTCAGTTACCATGCTAGCTATAAATTGAACTTTGAGGAGAATTAAAAATTACACGTATCAGTTTATTTAAAACACTTACACCATGATCCAAAGATCATGCTGTGCCGACTTCACATAGAGTGGGATGAGGGCAGGAAGATGATGATGATGATGAGTTTATTTTAAAACTGAAATATGTGCATCAATGTTGCAATCTATTTTAACGGGGCGTTGACCCCACATACAAGATTTAGCTAAAATAAGTTGAATATCGAATTCACTACATTTAATTTCAGGTCAATAAATCTCGACCAGTGACATCAGCGCTCGCGTCTGATTCGTTTGTATTTATATCCGTAATTTTATTTATCGTATTCTACAATATATACTATAAATCGTAATATTATAAATGAGAAAGTTTATGACAATGTGACGATGTGAGGTTTGTCACGCCGTAACGGTTGAATGGATATCAATGAAACTTAGATTAAGTATACATCTTAGGTACGTTGGCTGAAATAACATATAGGCTTTCGCCCGTACGCGAGCGAAAGCAAGTTAACAAAAGGTAGGTACCTGTTTTTACAAGTAAATATAGTAGTATCTACTATTTGTCATGACCCCTAGCAGTAAATGCCTAGGACAATTTGATACGACCTTCTGTTGCACTGAAACGTCTCTAAATCAAACGGCTTATTACGTGTACTTACCATAAGTACAGTCAACTGCAATAAATGTATGCTTCCACAACTTTCAAAGTTGTGTCACAGCATTAAAATAACATTTTAACATCAAAAACACAAAAATTAAGAAATTAGGATAAACACATTATTTTTTCAGTTATTGTCCTGTAAAATTGTAATGCTGTGATTTGTATCTTCTTTAAAGGTAAAAAAAGTATAGATACATCTTATTGCTGGAAACTATACCGGCTACTGTAATGGTCAACGACAGAAGTTCATGAACATTTTGATGTTTTTATTTCATAAATATAGGTATTCTTAGGAATTCAACATTAATTTTGTTACTACGGGACAGAATTAAGGTAGATTCGACTTGGCCTGTTATTGTTTGTAAAGCAAAAATATATTCTTCATCCTCACATATCCTTACAGCCTTGAAAAGATTCTGTTTATCATTCGAAATCTGAGTAGAGAGCTAATGTGAATTTTATCCGCTACCGTTGAAAGATTTTTTTTAAATTCGAACCTTTCTATTCAATAATTTTCTATCTAACATTTTCACTACTACTAACATTAAGCAGTTTCTCAACGAAGCGCCCAACTCCGAATTTCTTGCTACAAAAGTAAGTATTTTGCTTTTTTATTATAATATCTTTGTTCAAAGTAGGTACTTTTATGTGAAAAATCAAATGTAAGTATTTTGTAGCTGACTATACTTAGAAGTATAATTTGCATGAGTTTCCTGATCTTGAAGTCGTGAATAAACGCGAAGAAAACTGCAAAATCTTATAACAAGAGCAAAAATATGAGGAAATTCCTTGTTTTCTGTCTGTTTTAACATTTTTCAAGGAACTACATCTCGGAAAATCTAGTTCACATTATCCCAACATAGTCGTGTCCGTATAAATGGAAGCTTCACCAAGGAATTGAATTTCATGGTAACTAGATTTCATCACAGATGTTTAATATCATCACGATACGTACAGCTAGCCATTCTTGGTGAGGCTTCAATCATGAGGTCAAGTTAGTTAGTGAGTAACCTAAATATCTCCAAATATACAGAATCACAATTTCTGTGTTACAAGAACTACCATGAAATTCCATGGTGAGGCTTCCAACTATAATATAGTCGTAAAAAAGAGCCTTCAAATAACGGGGACATTCATTACCGAACAATGTGTCTTGTATCGACCTGCATATGACTGTGTTGCGTCATTTAAGTGCACTTACAGAATATAATGTGCATTGTGTACACCGCTTTTTATATCGTAAAGCGTTTATTGAGGCTTATAGTTTGGTTTAAGGAGATAAAACCTAAGTTTATAGTTACTAGAATCCTGTACATCTGTCTGAACAAAATGTACCCTGTGTGTTACTTCAGATCATAAATTATGTGGAACTTAAAGTTTCAGCCAAATCCGTTCAACCGTTACGGAGATGAATGAGAACAAAACACACTAACACACTCACACAATCACACACAAATATTCGCATTTATAATATTTGTGTGGAGTGTGATGTGCAAATACCTATTGAACTAGGTAAAAAATCCTAGATTATTTACACAATCTATTATGATTAACTATTATGAATAACCATTACTATGATTATACAATTCTAGCAGAAAACCGTTTGTACGCCGAAACCAAGGTACACGTAAATTGTCCTCTAAACTATTATAAAATAATAAAAGATTTTCCGCCCATTTCAAATAACGAAATACCACAATACTCATTTGGACTCGATATAAAAATTTAAAAATAGAAAAAGAAGATATAAAGATCAAAACAGCCAACATGAGATCAAAAATAAAAGAAGTCAACTAAATCCGTATGATCAAGATTAGAAACGGGAGCGACTGAAATAACTTGTATAAATTGAGGAACATTTTAGACGTCTAGGAAAAGGAGTGCGGCATAGTCAGGTAGCTGGTAGAAAATCCTGAGATATTACAGGCTTAGCTCGCCAACTTGTACCTATACCTATACCTGCTATAGGTAGACAAACAGTGCTGGGATATAGCGCTAAGATCAACAACAGATCAAGGATTATTGTCGTTGATAAAGTCATATCCACTATTATGGTAGGTACTACTACTACAAATTGTATGTAGTAGGTACCTAATCTATGCAGATTAATTATACTTCTAAAAACTTTTTGTACAAAAACAAATGTTTCATTTTGTTAAGTAATGCCATAGGATATTAGTGTTCTGTGACCTTAATTAATGATTTTATGTTTACATACCTCAAGTAATCTTGTTGTATGCACAGGTACAACCGAAATACCAGCACTAAGGCGTACATTACAAAACCTTCAAAAGCTGATAGAATCCTATCTTACTTCCTACTATATTATAACTGTGAAAGTTTGTGAGAATATTTGTATGTTTGTGCCTCAATCACGCCTAAACGGCTAAACGGATTTCAATGAAACTTGGAATATACATAGTACATGTGCTGGATTAATATAAAGGCTATTTTTTATCCGGATACCACGCAAAGCCGCAGCAGTACAATAAAGAAAACAAAAACTCAAAAATATGTTAATAATGAAGAGCTTGTGGCGTAACTTACTTAAACGTTCTTGATTGATGCAACGTTGAGCGCGATCACAATTTGGATGGGTGACCGCAGGTGGCATTACGAGCTGAGCGCTTCCGTGCTTCGGAGGGTACGTTAAATTGTCGGTCCCGGCTTTATAGTCGTTAAACCATGACGGGGGCCTTTAGGCGGCTTAAAAACTTCGTCACAATAGTTGGCCACTAGCTCATACGAACTTACTTTTACCAAGTATTTTTGAGTTTTGAAATCTATATGTCGTGACACCATTATATGAACATTATAGACTGTACACATCTTATGCCCAGTTCCAATACTCTACTAACGACGGATACGTGTAATTACCGATCCGTCGTCCGTTAGTATATTGGCCATAATATGAAAGTTATGAAATGTACATTTAGTTTATTGGAGACGACTGTGCTAACTGATAGCATAATGTAGCATGCTGCTGTGTGAGGGCAGGCTTTGTGCGACTTGGCAACACCGATACGGACAATTTGGGCTTTGGCCACCTAACCCGTTATTGGATTGTCATAATTTAACATAGCATGTACCTATCGGCTTTACTGCTAGCTCGCTGAATAAGCTTGATAACCGGCAGCCAAAGTTATTGTTACATGTTGTATAGATGTTAGACTGTGACATAGAAGTTCGGTGACAAGACATCGTTCTAACACTTTTCTCAAACAATATAAGACATTTGGATTTACTTTAAAATTATACGTACCTTATTCATAAATATTTACAGTAATCTACACTACTATTATGAAGAGGTAGAGTTTGTTTTTTTGTAATCCTAGAACGTATGCCAATACTGAACATTATTTCACCGAATAAGTACGACGACTGGAAGTAAAGAAAAAGCATAGAATGCGACTAGCTGCTTCTCTCCCCGAGCATATCGTAAAAGTCGACTGAGGGATAGTATCCTCTCCAATATGATGGACCACCTATATGGGCGATGGGCTGTCACCATGGTTCGCTATATCCATCTAAGGACTTTAAATCAGGAGTGGCTGCAAGTTTTCTTATGTTTACTTGTAGCTCTGCCCACCTCATTAGGGATACAGGCGTGATAATTATGTATATGTATGTGTGTATTTCACCGAAGAAAAGTTACACTACCGCTACAATTATAAAATCTATGTGCAGTGATTTTCTTGAAGCGTAATATATAACCTTCGGCTACATAATGCAACAGCCAGCCGATATTAGCATTGCGTCACCTCGATGCAAGGTTGAAAGTTTCGTGTGCATGTGATTTCCCTCAGGGCTGCCTTACATTTATTAATTTGTAAGCTTATCCAATATTTTTAACTCTTTTCTATCCGAAGTCTGGGTTCATCAATAGGTCAAGGAGCTCTAGAAATTGATAGACAAATTTTAAATTTAAGCTTACTTACACTTAAGACGTAAAAAATGCGACATTGTCTGCGTATGGCTTTATCGCTATAAGTGATGTAATCTAGGATAGATTGGACGGAACAAATCAATAGAAACGGGAATTCAAAAGAGGGGAATATAATTCAAGGATCACTTAAGTAACTTGGTTTCGGTACCGTCGTTGTTTCAAAGAAATCAATATCGTCGCCGACATCAGATCCACGAGCACTATTTTCTATTATTGCGTTAAGAGAGCCGTGGGAAATGAATACTACACAGATGCGCGGACAATACTGTCCAACGTATAAAAAGATGACAATACACGATGGAAAACCACCGACCATGTTCGGTTCGCACGCATTCACACGCCAAATGAGCCGACCGGACCGCTTCGGTGTAGTGACAGAGTGGCCTATAATTTACTAAATTTCATGTTTTGTTTAACAGTTATTGCGACTATGAAATTCTAGTACGGAAATAACGTTTTAGTTCTATGTGCTTAAACATTCATCGCAACCACATTGTCTATTTTGCAGGCTACAGACGTATTTGATTGACCAAGTAGAATTTTCTATGTATGTTTGGCATACTTCATTGGGAAACCACAGTTTTATTATTATCATAGTTTCCCAAATTAAAATTCTCACATCATAATTTTAGATCGTTTAAATCTATAGTTTTATTACGATCGTAAAAGAGATGTTCAGCTACTAAAACGAATAAAACCATATAAATTCTGAATTTCCTCAAGAAAAAGCAATAATATACGGACTTAAACGATATGACTTAAAAACTGCTCGCTGATATAGAATTTCTTTAAGATATCCACATCATTCGTGACATGTAAGTAACAGTGTACAATGTAACCCCAGTAAAAAGGTCAACAGTGATGTCTCGGCTTAAGGTGGAGACTGTTGGCACGCATGGTAGGTTATTGCTGTATTCTAATAGCATTGACTTCTGATGTGAATGGTACCGTTGGAAGGGGAAGACCTCGGCGCACGTACCTGGACCAAATCAGCGAAGTTTTGGAAAAGGGCCAGGTCAGGAGTACCCTAAACCGACGAGCATGCATGAGGAATGTAATGAGAGTGAAGGAAGCAAAAGAAGTATGTCAGGATCGTAGCAAATGGCGATCCGTGATCTCTGCCTACCCGTATGGGAAACAGGCGTGATTTTATGTATGTATGTATATATGTATGACTTCTGATGGTTTAGCGTTCGGCTTATAAATGGAAGAGCCGCACTTTAACGTCATCCCATAGGTCCTTTACTTATGAACGACTCTGGACGGTGCATTGAAATTACCTACATAACTAAGATTATATTTACGAAACGCTTGCAACATGTAAGGCGTCTGCTTTACATTACAATAATGTAAAGAGGCGAAAAAATTTACCATAAAGTAGGCCACGACCGTATCGTCCAAACAAAAGTGCTATGACATTGTAACAAAACAAAAGTAGTTGATGATAATCCTCTACCGACTGTACCAAGTTGTTTATAGGCACTTACACAGTTGCACAGTTTGTTGTATTATGTATGTCTATTGTGTTGTGATGCTTGTGAATGAATGTAGGTAATTGCTTCGAATGATTCATTACTACAATTAGTTTCGTCATCAAGGGCACAATTACAACCACATTAACGTTGAGCCGCATATGCTTGCGTTGTATTGTAAGTTCCGTTTTTATTAATTGGAAAAAATTGGTCAAATTAAAAATGGACTGGGGTCTGACAGTCATTAAGCGTTTCTCTGAAATAGTTCGAAAACATGTGTCAAGTCACTTTAAATCATTTCATCAACCTGGTTCGAAAGAAGAACTAGTGACACAACAAGATATATCTCAAATAGTGGGGAAAATCTGATACTAACTGAAAGTGCGTTTACATAATTTAGAAAAAATCTTTTGGCGTCACCTAACTCATAAAGTGGTTTATGACGTCAAACTTTTAGACTTCAAATTCTTGACAGAGTACAGCGCTTGGAATAAACTAATGCTATAAAAATGCTTGGCACTTTCAACTATAAAAATTAAATATCCTACTTCTTACGAAACCAAAGCTAGATAAGCTAATCCGAAGACAAGCTTTTTAACCTTGGACGAATAATTCATCCAAGTTTTATTTGTTTTCCTAGCATCAGAAATCTCTTATAGAGCATTCCATGTGGATTTTTGGAGGTTATTTATCTACTCTACTTTAGGTAGGCTGTCAACAATGCAAGACAGATGTGTGCAGTAAGATTAACACGTCGCTTATCGCTTATGACAGCTAAGTTATCTCTCACGGCGTCGCAGGTATGTCATGTGTGAATGGACGTAATTACCATACGAATGACGCCTTGGCAATCCTAGGTTTGGTCTGTACTTAGGAGTAAGAGGTCAGTTAAGGAGACCATAGGACGGAGTAGGGGTAAGGGCTTTGAATTAGATAGGGGTAGTAAAAAGGGGCCAAAAGGTGAAATCTTAATAATTATGCGTAGTTTATAAAAAAAACTCACAAACAAGTATGGGAAACTTTAATCGCTGGGAAAATTATAATAAAAATTGTGCCTGTAGTAAATGTCATTCAGCTTGAAATGTAATTATTGATCATCGTAAGCGTAGTTAACTTCAAAGGATAAGTGAATAGAAAACGTCATAAACTGTTGCTAACCCCTGAACATCACCTGTTGTGCATCCCTGGTGCAAACTTTAAGCCAGTGCAGCCATTAAGCGAGTCTGGATTCTACGCCCATTAATTTAATAGCGTTTCTTTGGCACGGCTGCTATTAAACCACCAGCCATGGGTCACTTTGAATTAAGTTGCAGCGCAAAATGAACTTTATCATCCCTACTTAAGATTTACTGCGCCCCGGCAGCGAATAGGGCAAGATTCTTGTTCCTCTCAAAATAGTGAATAAGGGTTTTGAGACGAACTATTAAACCGTCTTGCGTAGTCTTTCAATATTAATTTCGATTACATGCCTGATTTGTACCTATCGCATTCCATGAATACATACTATCACGCCCATATCCCTAATGGGGTGGGCAGAGCCACAAGTTAACATAAGAAAACTGCTGGCGAAGAGGATGCATCAAGCCGAAGATAGAACGCGATGGCGCTCATTGGGAGAGGCCTATGTCCAGCAGTAGACTGCTATAGACTTATAATGATAAAGATTACTCATCTTCTTCTTCTTTAGCCATTTGTTGTCCATTTCTGGACTTAGGTCTTTCCCAGTACTCTCCATGACTTTCGGTCCACTGCTTTTGGCATCCAATTTTGGCCCGCGTGTCGAGGGGCGGCCTCGTGGTCTTTTGTCTGCCCCTGGTCTCCACTCAATCAATCGTCGTGTCCATCGGTGACTATCCATACGTGCTATATGGCCAGCCCAGCTCCACTTCCTTTGCGCAATCACTTCTACCACGTCTCTCAGTCCCGTTTTTCACCGTTTTGAGCACTGGTGGTCTAGTTGGTAGTGACCCCGCCTTCCGATCCTAAGGTCGTGGGTTCAAATCCGGACGTGTACCAATGGATTTTTCTGTGTGAAAAATTTATGTACGCTATACCAGTACTCTCAAACGGTGAAGGAAAACATCGTGAGGAAACCCGCGGCTTAGTCAGTTCCGCACGTATTGACCATGTCTTTCCTGTGGACAAGGCCGACTAAGCTGAGAGGATGGAATAGGTGCTGGGAAAGCCTACTACATCTTAATTCGTCCCAGGCACTACAGCGTCCCGTCTGTGAAGGTAAAAAGTTGCCTCCTGACGTTGTATAAATCATCTACTATAGATGGTAAAAGGCCTTAGTTTAGTAGTCACTCATTCTTCTTGCGATCGCGCATTTACTCATTTTACAAACGTTTTAATACTCCCGAGGTACTAATAGTTCTTCTATGCCTGCGATTAATTCGACCCCGGAGTTGGGTAGGGGCAGCTTACACAGCTTAACTAACTACGGATTTGTGCATCGCATACGGCTTACGAGATACAAATGGAATTACGAAGAGCAGATAGTCTGATTGGCTTTTTTGAATCTTCATCACTGATAATGAACTAAAACAGAAATAATGGAATCTTCAAGCATCTAAAGAAAATTCTCAGGTGACAATCAACACACAACCTAAATTAGTAATACCTAAGTCCTAGAAGCATGAAACTTGGAGGGTTCCTCTTATGGTGTAAAGGTGTATAAGAAAAGAATTACCAAAATTCAACTATTATAGGATGAAGCTTGTATGAAATTATATTTCATCGCTTTATTCTTCAGTTAAAACAAAAAAGTCAAATAAGAACCAGCTCTTGGATCTAAACATTACCGCATTTATAGGTGACTATGGTACTTATCATAATCATAATAATCATTTATTTGCTTGAATGTGGTATACAAAGATCCTATAATTAATTTATGTTTAGATGCTCACATTCCCCATTTGGGATGCAAATATTAGCCTAATTGATTTTAACATAACATATAATTTATTTAACTTAACAAACAAAAAGTATGCAAAGATGTCAAGCATTCATTATATGTCACAATATACTACTTGTTTGTAAAGAACATAATTTGCACCTGTACTTACTTAGGTATATATTTTTATGTATTATCTCATTGTTTTGTCATCATTACATCACATTAAAATTTACTCGAACAACGGGAAAGCATTGTCTCGCGAGATTGGATTGCACATAAAGTTTGAAATACATGTTACGTACCAAGGAGGTGCACTATTCATTTATTACTCGATAACAATATCCTACTATCAGACGATGGATTTTTCATTACCATAGCATGGTTCTTATTTTTCTTAGTTTTTTATACATTTTTGTCTTTATATGGGTGATGTGGTCGCAAAGCGACAAAGCCCATAAATAAATATAAAAAAAAACTAGCGTTACACATTTCTAACAAAAAAAAACAATGTTGCTATTGTAACTAACGATTCGTAGAACTGGGCATGGCATGAGGCACAAAGTATCCTTACAAACATTCAGATTTAATATGTTAGTATCCATGAGGTAAGTAAGCTTGTAAAAATACAAAGTAGTATTTATTCAAATAAGGCTCTTTGTATATTATTTAAAGTGTTTATGTAAATGAAATAAGTTGTCGCCTGGCTCCTGATTACAAAGAGAACTTGAAGTAGTTTTGTTTACAGTTTAAACGCAATTGCGTTGGGATCTTTTAGCCAGTCTTAAATAGACAATCCAAGCGTTAGCGAAAACGCTAAAAAACAACTATTTATACTAGATGATCTTCAAGTACAGCTCCAGGAAGCAACATTTGCCTACACTAACGGGGCACTATGTGTGAGACGATTTTTAGGGTTCCGTACCTGAAGGGTGCCAAGAGGATCCTATTACTAAGCCTTATATATCAGCGGACTGTATCTCACGAACCGTCATATGTGTAGTTGAAATTTTCACAATGTGTACCTAATTCTATTGTCGCTATAACATAAATAATATATTGTAGAATTGAATTCCCAACTGGGCATAACATGCCCAGATATAACTGAGCATTATATCAAAGTACATACATACATACATAATTATCACGCCCGTATCTCTAATGGGGTAGGCAGAGCCACAAGTAATCATACGAAAACTTGCAGCCACTCCTGATTGAAATCCTAAGATGGGTGAACCATGGTGACAGGTGATCAGCCCATCACCATATAGACGGTCCATCATGTTAGAGGATACTATCCCTTAGTCGACTTTTACGACTTGCTCGGGGAGAGAAGCAGCTGGACGCATTCTATGTTTTTTCTTTACTCCCAGTCCAGCATAGAAGTATTTATGTATTTTACACTGTGATAAATGTAGCTTACCTACCCAGCTTATTGTTTAGTAGAGTTTGGTAGATTTTTACTTTATGTTACAGTAAAGTAAATAAATTCGTATGAGCTAGTAGCCAACTCTTGTGACGGAGTTTTTAGGCCGCCTAAAGGTCTCCGTCATGGCTTAACGACTTAAAAGCCGGGCCGACAGTTTAACGTGCCCTCCGAAGAACTCAGTTCGTAATGCCACTTGCCGTCACCTATCTACATTGTAATGTGTTACGTTACAGTAGATTTGTGAATGAAAATCTGGTCACGCTGAATAGATTGTAGTAGCGTGACTAGTTCACGCACTATTTTCTTTTAGCATACGTTTGTTTCGATCGGCCGAGTTCAGCTGATGACGTCCGACCATACTTCGGCCGATAACCGATTTTGTGACGGCGTGCAGTGAGCGCCGATTCAACTAGCCGAACACTTGTCTAGACTCTAGAGGACTGGACAGAGGTACCTACATAATAACAGAGCAATTTACAAGTTTCTATTTTCAACTAGCTTGTAACTTGGAAGTTTAAAAGTTTCAGGTAAGAAAAGTAATAATGCAATTGTAGTAGAAATATGTAGATGTAGTTGAAAACTAGCGGTTTTATTGCTGTCACTTGTCATGTATGTTAATGCAAGTTGATTAACAGTTTGAGTTTTTGTTTTCACCTTTACGTTATGTAGACTATAGGTTCTATTGCTGACCCTAAACATACATACCTACATACACATTATCACGCCCGTATCCCTAATGGGGTGGGCAGAGCCACAAGTAAACATAAGAAAACTTGCAGCCACTTCTGATTTAGTCTTAAGATGGATATGGTGAACCATAATTCAAAAGAATGGTAACTAGTGGTGATCAGCCCATCGCCCATATAGATGGTCGATTCCATCATGTTGGAGAGGATACTATCCCTTAGTCGACTTTTACGACATGATCGGGGAGAAAAGCAGCTGGACGCATTCTATCCTTTTTCTTTACTTCCAGTCCAGCAGAGAAGTAATCCTAAACATAAATATGATAAAATTGATTTGATTGATTGTTTAGACCGGGAAATTATAATAATAAAAACGACTGCTCGTTGCTGTAGTGAGTTTTGAACTGAATTTATTGTGAAATAAAATTACTTGCTAATGCATAATGCATTTTGTGCTGAACTTGCGGGTTGGCCCGTATAGACAAATGGTAACTAGCGCTTTAAAACATTTTTATGGACCAATAAGATCACGATGAATAGTTACGGATTCCGGAGATATTCAAGATTTAAAATCAATCAATGTTTATGAACTTCTGTTGCTGACTGTACTTTAGTAGATTATATTTAAGTAGCAGGCAACTGCAGCCAAGCTTGATAGACATCCTCTCCGATCATACTTAAATACGGAACCGAGTTCATAAAAATCTCCATTGAACCGTGATCGCGTTTAAACACTCGTTTTAAAAATTCTAAATTGAACACCCATTAAGCTTTTGTTTACTTCTCTGCTGGACTGGGGAAAAAATAGAATGCTGCTTATCCTCCCGAGTATGTCTTAAGAGTCGACTAAGGGATAATATCCTCTCCATCATGATAGACTATCTATATGGGCGATGGACTGATCACTTGTCTTATATACGTACGGTCCATAACGAGTATATTCAACTTGGGACTTTGAATCAGGAATCTTTGCAAGTTTACTTAAGATTACTTGTGGCTCTGCCCATCCCATTAGGGTTACGGGCGTGATACGGTATTACGTATGAACTTTTATTGACGTTGTCACTAAAGGGACATTGCTCATCTTTTCAGTTACATACAAGGAACCCAGTTTAAAAAAGATTTATACACAAAATATTTAATTTAATATTTTAAATTTAACCTGTTTACTAACAAGTATTTACGACGTGAAATATCATTCAACGTGCCAAGCCCGTGTGGTGCGCGGACGGTACAATATCGCCTTTGTGCTTTACGAAATTCGAACCATGAAAACAGGTAGTATAAAGTAATAAAATTATTAAAGCAATATTTAAAATACAATACAGATCAATTTATCCAAAGTCAACATTAATTTATTCCTTAAACTCACGGGGATTATTTAGACACAATAATATTGACATAATAAGTAGGTATGTTACAAATTAAATGAGTCCTTAGGCTCCTAAACTAGTAAAAACTATGTTTCAAGAGCCAATGGCTTCTCCCATGAGTTATTACAATATATTATTACGTCGACAATGTTAGTTAAATAGTTATAATCAGAACAACTATATAGTAGGTACCTACGTAATACAAAAAAGAAACTAAATCAAGTTATTAACTTGCTAAATATATATTTTATTTAGTAAAATAATTACAGGTACCTTTGCTACAATATGTGTTTGTGTTTATGGAAAGGTTAGATTATAATTCTATGTTAATGTTATGTAAATATTATTTGTGTCATATGAATTATGTCAGTATGCTCTGTTTAGTTTGTACCTCAATGATCTGAAAATTAAAAACGGAATTCATATACACAAAACCTTTCACATTTATAATATTATTAGTAGGATGAGTGAGTACGCTCGCCTGAATTTTTTTCCGCTTAATCAACATCTCAACAAATCACAATGTCACTCGCACCATAATATTTGCCTAAATCTAAAAACACATATTTTTCTCTCAAGGAAATTCCAACAAAATCTGCATTCTAATTCATTTATGTAATGCCAGCTTGAAGCTCTCTTCATTCGATTCGCCGGAGTCGTGACTAGAGCTGATGGGGTTTAAGCCTTCCTAGAAAAACTTATCTTCAATTGCTAGGTCACCTTTAACTTAATAGACAATCCTAATCTAATTTCACAATCCTAACAGTTCTTCGAATTTCGTCTTAAACAAAAATATGTCTCTATATCTCTGCGTACTCCGTATCCAAAATCTTCTTCGAATTTCGTCTTAAACAAAAATATGTCTCTATATCTCTGCGTACTCCGTATCCAAAATATAAATCAAATATAGTTTATTCAGAATCTGTAAGGATCGCTTTGAAACATCTTAAATTACCTACTTAGCTGCTACTAAACTCTTAGTTACGATTATCAAAGATGGATTAACAAGAATTGGCCACTAGCTCATACGAACTTACTTAAAGATGGATTGAAGAACTTTTGTGAAAGCAAATATCGGCAGCTAGTTCGTTATAAAGTTGTTTAAATTTGGTAAGGTTTGTTGCTTCTTTAGCAGCGATCATTCAAGAAAATATGAACGTTTTCCGTCATATGGCGGTTGCCGCTTTAAAGACATCGAGGCTTAATCTCCTCAAGAATGGCTCGCAACTCCCCCATCGGCTACAAGTTTTAATTTCATTACAAATCAGAAGAAAGAAAAGCACTTTTTATGTGTTTTTTTCTATTCTTTGAATGCAGAGTAGTGTTTAGGGGAGGGATCGGATTGTTCAAGAACTGGTGGAACACCCTGCGACTTTATTTACGTTGTTTTTTCATACAAAATTCATCATTCCGCTTCGTTCTCAAGGAGTTAAATTTCGGGAAATCCTTCCTTAATGCACCTTATGTGCCCTCCAAGTTCCATGCTTCTGGGATCTAAGGTTTAAGCTGTGATAGACTTCACTAGCTCACTAGTCAGTCAGTACTAATCGTGTCACTAGTTCTTTCAAACTAGTGCGGTGAAAGGATTCAAAGTGAGCATCAAAGGCTCCTTTTATGCACTTGACGCATGTTTTCAAACTTTTTAGGTTCATACAGTCGAGACAATTCATGTTGGAAGCAGCTGTTCAAAGGCGGGTTAGGGGAAAGGGGGTGAAGGAAGAACCCTTTGAATTATAGCCGCGGTCTGCCCCCACCACTTATCTCTGCATAATGACACAGGATCGGGTTACATTGTTCAGACATTACCGTCCGATAAGTTAAAATCATCTAAATCTAGTCGTGTCACTAGTTCTTTCAAACCAGTGTGGTGAAAGGATTTAAAGTGAGCTTCAAAGGCTTCTTTCGTACACTATTAAATCTAAATCTATAATACTCCATATCCATCTTGGGACTTTGAATCAGAGGTAGCTACAAGTTTTCTTATGACTACTTGTGTCTCTACCCACCTCATTAGGGACACGGGAGTGATAATATGTATGTATATAAAACTATTACGTTACTAACCGACTGGCTGACAATCAACTCACAGCTAAAACCATAAGTTCTTGAAATGAAACTTGGGGGTATATTCATCTTATAGTGTAGGGGTGTGTTGAGAAAGGAACTCTCGACTCTCGAAGGAGAAGATGAAAGTAAGTGCAAAAAAAACAATATAGACAATCAATGTCGCGAATCATTCCACTAGTCTATACTTAATGATAGAGTTACATTGTTCAGACATTGCCTACAGTTTGATATGTTAAAATCATGAATACCCTATGTATTTCGACTCTGCTTTTTACCTCACTAGGTCATGAAATGGGCATTTTGTAACACAGATGCTTTTTTCAGGACAAATTCATGCGCTTAGACAAAGATCTCAGAGGGTGACCGTAACCAAAGATCTAAAAAGTACCTTAGATAATTTGGAAGTGACTTTGATATAGCACAGAGCCTGTAGTCTAGAACTACATGACAAGTAGAAGTATCAGTAGAGGACGTAGCCTAGTCACTCAGCGAAGTCGCTGCAGTGATGCAATAGAAATGTTATCGTAATGTTACCAAGTGATTCAGCGATCACTTATGTCAATCCCATACAATTTTACTGTAGCGTATAGCGACTTCGTTAAACGCTAAGTGTGTAGGCTACAGGCCCTGAAGACAAAGCACAATAACGAAGTGATAACAAGTAAGCAACTAAACTGATTTACTTAAGTATATCCATTTAAACTTTGTGTTTCTTTCAGCAGAGCTTCAGTTAAACGAATTAAGAAATGTTGAAGCTCATTTCTCAAAAGCAATTTAATAGACGGAGCTAATTTAAAAGGAAAATAACTTAATGACAACTATATCTAAGGAGATTTGTAAAGATTTTGTGTTTCAAAAATTTGTTTAGACTTCATATTTGGACCACAGTAGATAATAAACTTAAAAATTATAGAACTAGTAAGATTTGTACTTGTATCTTATCAACCACTTACCTACGAATAGCGTAATGATTAAATGTACCCTATATATGTAATCATATAATTTTCTCCTATAAAATTATAACTTCATACAAACTATATTTATTATTAAACCCCATACAAACTTTTATAATTTTGCTACTTCGAAAGCTCGCAAAATTCAATAATGTTTTTTTACACATACAATGATGTTCAAGAACCGCAAATTATATGACAAAGTAATGGCATAAAATTATTCTAAATCGTACGCCACGTTTACTGCGAAGCTTTGCTTAATAATAGGTAATTTCAGAAGCATGTTCAACTAGCGAGTAGCAAAATAATTTATCGTTATAGAAACGAATGTCTCCAGAGCAGTTATTTGTCTCCTGCCTGACCTACGCACCGTGAAATTATGCTTCGCACCTAAACTAGGGCTACCTGCTAGCAAGATTTTCTAGAATCTTCGAAATTTTCTCGAACAATGCATGGTACTCGTACCATTGTGATGCTGGTGGTTTTTTCAATATCAGTATATTTTTTTCATATTATTTTTATTTTAGAGTAACCAATGGATAAGATGCGAAATTATAAGGAACTTGCATATGATAAGAATTCATTGATTCATTTGATTATGCATTAAAGAAAACTCTTACTCAATAACAGTACATATAAGCAACATTTTCTCTAGAACTATTTCCCACAAGTTCATTGGCAACCCTCGCTCTATTTCCTGTCCTTGTCCTACAGCGTCACGTCACGTCACGCGTGCTGGTTTTTAGACTTGAGTGCGCCTGAACGGATGCATACAGTAACCCAGCAAATTCCAAGACTTCACTCCCCCTCGACGGACCCTCCCAGCTGATTCGCATCACAACAGGCCGGGTAATACGTAACGAGACAAGTGCTCCAAGTTTACCTTGTTATGCTAACAGCGCTGATTCGTTCTTGTTTTGTTTCACCGTCTACAAAAATCGAGTGACGGAACAATGAAACGTTACAAAGGAAAAAAGGATTGCTCAGTCTCATTGCCAATGTAACCTTTAATCGTGCTTATTAAATCACGCTGCGCTGAAAAATAAGCTTTCCTTCTTTGATCAGACTCAGATACCTAATTTCTCTAGAGTCTAAATAATTTAAGTTATGCCTTTGGGGTTATAATCATACTCAGAAACAAGTTATGTTTAAATAAATCTACATTAATTACAGAGTCGCCTGTGCCGGATTGAATCCCCGGAGCGTGTGAAACTAGCAATTAACTAGCTGTATTTTTGCAATCATCATCTGTATGCATTGATCATTAAAATGAAAGAGTGCTACTATACCAGTAATTACAGGATTTTTGATCGACTGTAACCTGCACATGCATGACTCTATCATCCAGCTTTTTAAAAGCACATCCTATAAATGTAAAATTGAAGACGTCTTAACGAAGTTTTGTGTTTTTTTCAGTTAGTAAAAGATAAAAACGATAAATATAAACAGAGAGACAGCTCTCAGCTGATTCATCGAGCATCGACATCGTATCGAAACCCCATACGGTACCGAAATACAAAAATGTCCGCCTGATTAGCGGGTGAGCCGCCAACTGGCACAGCCGGCACCCGCTCCCGCCAAACTGCCCGACTCAGCACGCCTCAATGAGATGATTGTCCAATTAACTCCATTCATACATATGTCAGCCGATAAAACCGCACGCTAAGAGCCTTCCCAAGCCTAATACGCCCATTCGCACAGCTAAACTTTTAAAAGCGTTGAACTTTATTGGCGTTGTCGTGGCTTTGAGAGCATTGATATTAGTTCTAATGGAAGTGTACTGTCTACTATATTAGAGGGATTACTGAAAGTTATCAGATTTTGCGAAAGTGCTAACTACCTACTACCCTTTCATTTATTTTATCTTTAGGTTAAAAGGGGCCAAATCTACAAATAAATAGTGCCTATAATACTGGCATTAAAAGGATGAACGAAATGTTTTTGGAAAAACCATGAGGCAAACCATTGGTTGGATAGCATACGAGTAGCTGGACTACAATTGAAGTGAGAAAAACAAACTTTTACCGACAATATTTTTGTCCTGTTTAGAACAAGCATCTGAATCCCTGCTGGAGCATCTTCCAGACTCCAAAGTAAGATAGACAGGTAGTAAAAGCAAGCGCGAAATTCCCCGAACTAGCGCAGTTGAAAAATAAAGTCCTATCTGAGTTTAAAGTAGAACACAAAAAGTTGCATCGAGACACTTCTGACTTGAAAGCGGACGTTTTGTTTGATGAAATATTTTCGGATCCTGCGATCCTGCTATTTATACCGGCGGGCGGTTGCATAAAATGGTTTAAATAATCAAACATACCGTCATGACGTGTCGTGACAAACCCATTAGTAAAGCGGAGCAGAATGCATTTCAATTAATAGTGAGCGTTGCGGAGAATTTATAACGATAATAAGCAGTAATATACTGCTGGGTACGCCCCTAGCATGAACTTCTAACGTAATCAAAGCTACAGCGGGTAAGTTATAAAAAAATACTAGGTCCTCAAATTAGAATAGCTTCAAGTTACACTTAGCTCCGTATTTCTAGCACGCGTCTAAAATATGTATTGTTAAAAACTACAATGTTTTAAGCTTTATAACTCGTGTTGAAGAATCGACTGGTAATGCTTCAGAGAAAATGTTGCCTACAATTTCTCTGTGCATATGCACCTACCCAGCAATTAATATTGAAAAGGTTTCTAACTAAGCGGGAAGGTATAGGTATGTGTGTTGAAAGGTTTGAAGCAATTTGATCTCTACAAAGTTTCATTAAAATAATAATAAATAAATATTTGTATACATTTCACACAACACCATCTAGCCCAAAACTAAGCTAAGCTATGGAAACCAGATGGCTGATAGAAATAGAATACTTATATAAATTTTTATTTATATTGGGTGCAGCGGGAATTGAACCCGCGCTTCTTGCGTCTCAGCCAAGCACTCGCCCGCCACGCTACCGAGGTCGTCATGAAGTTTTCTTTAATTGAAGACTGCATAGTTCTAAAAAAGATAAACAAAATTCAGACAAAGTATCAAATTAAAAGAAAATCATTTTGAATTAGGAATAACACATCTTTTTTTTTCATAGAGAGAGACTATGACAGCAGAGTGATGTCATAATCATTGAATGAATTCGTCTCCTATTTCCAGAGATTTTTGTGGCATAGCCTGCCATTAAATATGCATTGCACATCCCAACTGATTCTATATTCTACAATTCTTATATTGCCTTATGCCCGATTCCTATATATATAGCAACGTTGTTTTTCTGTCAAAAATATATGACGTTTTTTATCGTTTCATCATTCATTAGAAGAATATTAGAACCGGTCATAAAAGATTATCACATTTCTACCAAAATAAAACATTATAAATAAAATGATAATAAAATATAATGTTTGAGTTGATGTCACCTAAGCTTTAATACAAAAAACTTTAGGTAATATATATTGGTGAACATTAGCCAAAGAGCTCCTTAAGGACAATTCATTATAAGTAGGTACTTACTCCAAAAGAAAGTTAGCCGGGGTGCTGATAAACAAATGCTAAAAGTTGGAACACGCTGTGTATCTTTCGTGACCTTTCAAGCCCTTAGATGTTTCAGATGCTGAATCTTGCGACGTTGAAAAAACTTTAATTTTTAAGTGTGAACCGAATGGGAAGTCGTAACGATTGTGACTTTTGCCAAAATAAATAAGATTTTTATACTAAAAACTTAGTCGAAACTGTTCATGGAGTGGAGGGAATTGTAAATAAAAAATCGGACAAGTGCGAGACGAATTCGCATATGAAGGGTACATGAATGTGTCTGATAAGGAGCCCCTTGTTATTTTTTATTTTTATTTAATAAAGCACGCTTAGAGTAAGGAACCCTCAGAAAAATTTCACAATTATACACCATAGTATATTACTGTACTCGAAGCATGATAGACTCCTCAAATTCCGTATAATAATGTAAAAAGATCTCGCTGCAAAGCAACAGCGATGAAATATTTAGGTACATTCATATATTTATCTAGTTTTTTTTTATCTAGGTGGGGGCGGCACAACATGTTCTTCTTTTCCAATGGGAACATGACGCGTCCTATACATTAGCATATTTTTTACTTTATTTATATAAATCAACATGTCTACATCGTAAAAAAATATTTTGAAGAATGTGAAGACTTGAAATCGCAAAGCTTACGAAAGCTCCACTCCCATAGATAGCAGACATTGTGCTCGCACGTCCTCAAGGCAGTAAAAGAACCGTTTACATTTTTCACCGTGCTAATTTTATTTGACTCGTCCTGAATATATTATGTCCCATTATTAAACCCACACCCTCCAAACGCTTAAAGCTAACAATGAGATTTTTCCCCCTGTTTAAATTGTTAAAATTTTCGAGAAAAATGCCAAAAATCTGATATAATTCTCAGTGTTATTGCGCATTAAGATTGTATTTAATTTTCTTGCGTTTAATTTCAGACGCCGTTATGTGATAAGTACGTAATTGGACTGCGATATTTTGGAAGTTATTTTAATAGGTACCTACTTACCTATTTTAACATACAGTTTGTTTATTCTTCCTCTGAACGAAAACAAGAAATCATAGAATGATTTGATTAAGACTCAGTAATCTGGACATAAGCAAAAAATACATCTTTTTATAACCCATCATACAACAATCCGTACAAAATAAAGTTATATGCTCAAGTCAAGATTACCAGCATGCCTTTCTACAACCAAAAACAAATGTAATTCCAAATAAAAATAAATGAAGTATATAATATAGACAAAAGAAAATGTGTTTAACTTTTCCGGTGTTATTATGTTTTATATCTGAATTATGTCTGATACTAATTTCTAGAATTATTTTATACTTTTTGCTTTTTTTCATTTTAGTGGAATATAATATTAGGGATAAAAAAAATTATAGTGATCTTAATCGCCATATGATGGCCCTTGGCACGAGTAGCAGTGAACGAGAGAAGTGAGCGGTGTCGAGCCAAATTCTTATCAAACACATTCACTCGTAAGATTCCGAGCTCTCAACGGTCTTTTAATACCATCCCAATGATTCACCGTGCACCCTGATGTAATTGGATCACTTTAGAATAGTGTAAGCACAAATTACCTTACGGTGGTCGTATCACAACAGGTCACAGTAACCACATATTTTTATTGCTCTGATTTTTATCTCAGTCCAAATATTTAGACAAATAAATGACTAAGATAACGAGTAACTATCAATTTATACTCTATCTATATCGATATACATATGTACCTATCTAGTAGGTAAACGTGTTTGTACCAATACGTCAAATATAAAAATTTAGGTGGTTTTCGGTAATTTTTTTGTAAGTGGGGTGAATGCAGGAAGATAATGATGTTTTCGTCGTTTACTTATATTTATTATTAAGTTCATTCCTAAAATATAAGAGGCCTATTTCAATTTTGGGAACTTACTTTCGACTGGAATTTAAGATAATTATCAAAAATAATTAACACTAAGTCCAAAATAAAACAAACAGTACGTAGGTAAACAAATACTAAATTTGAACCTGCTGATAATTAAAATTTTAGTCCAAAATGTACGTCTGACTAGCGAAATATAATCCCTACTAAGCATTTCAACTTACGTTTCTTCCAAGACATCAGGTGTAACTGAGTCAAAAAACTTCTCGTGCAATTTATTGCATAATTCTACCTGAAACAAGATGGAAATGTATTAGTACTTCTTAAGGTAATGCAATATGAAATGAAATGACATTAAAGTTTTCTCAATTAATGCAATTATAAGCAAATTTTTGTGAGTGGCTAGTAGTTTTACCTTTGTGTCAACTAATGTTAACTAACAATGCTACAAACATAACATGTCAAAACTATCATAAATATTTATTTATTTCAAAAATTTAAAATCACTATTGCGACATTAAAATCAATTAATTAAAACAACTTTCAAAGTCATCAGCTATTCTGATTCAGACAAATTGAGCAGCGAAAATACTGCCAGCTTCTGATTACCCGAGTGCCAATTTAGAACTCATGAAAGATGGCTCATCGTAACTGAAAACTGAATTCCAGTTGCTCCAGAACAATCCTGGCCAATAATAGCATGCTTCGATCCGCCAGGTATAGCTCCGACGACCCCGTTTGCAAGTCTACCTGTCCAAATGAAACTTTAATGGAGGTACTGGATCATTTGTTCTCAAATATAAACCCGACTGACTCCGCGACACAGCCAGAATAGCCCGGTCCCGTTTAGCACTTTGCCTTATTCGTTAGTGGAGAATAATTGATGATTTAGAATAGAATAGAATATTTTTATTGGATGAGACACATTAAGAAAATAACTTCAATCAGTAGGTACTTATATTAAGCGCACAAGCTATGACTCATCATAGAACACAGAACACAGTAGAATAGAAAAAGGAATTAATAGAAATTATTATGCATATAGGTAGGATTTTGACTTTAATAAATATTTTAAATATAAAGAGGTACTAAGTACTAAGGTAAATTATGGATTAATTGGCATGTGCAGAGTTAGATAAATGACTATAATCGGTGGATAAAATTTCTTTGACACTGTATAAGTATTTGCTTAGGAGTTTTTTTTTTACCTCGTTGATGAATCTGCTGTCGTTTTCTATGCATTTTATTTTTAGTGGGATCTTATTAAACAGTTTTTGTCCCATTAACTTAGGAAGTTCTTCGATTTTTAACCAAACAGTCCAAATGGAACGTTAAACATGGAGTGGAATAATTCCTGCATTAATATGGTGGCTTTATACAAATGTGACAGGGGAGCGTGCAACGCAGGGTGAGACGATAGCGGCATAAAGCCTCCTACGAGTTATCGGGCCTCGCACGCCGTCTCCTCCGCCGCCTGAGCCAACGACTGAAGCCATACACTCTCGAGGAAATATACAATTTTATTACTTTCCGCTTTACACTTGAACAGTTGCATGTGTGGGATTGTAAATGCACGCCTGAGGCAAGAGGCAATGCACTGTGAATGGATATCTTAGTTCGATGGTTTTGCCAAGACTTTTGCAAATAATTTCATCTAAAACATACATGCTTTATAAAGAGCCTGATTATCACATGACTATAACAAGTTTTATTATCAATTTTACTTGGTAAGTTGTGTATAAGCGACACAAAATTATACTTAAGGATTGCTATAAGACGGTATTAAAATTTTAATATCCAGTCCCGCCAGTTTTTAATGAAATAAATGCTGGCGCAGGTAAATTATATTAACTATTTATAATTTAACGATGTTATTCATGTTCATTCAGAACTTTATAAGGTGATTGCAAAGAAATTTAACAGACGGTAAATGATATTTATTTGCACGAACACATGTGATACAATAATATGGTCTTAAAAATACATCAGTCCAATATTATGTCCTACCAAACAAAGTGCAAATTTATATCATAGGCCCTATTTAATTATAATGTTGTAATCATAATTTCAAGGATGTTAAAATTTCAGAATGCCAAAATATAAAGATACATAATTTAATGCCTAGAACTGATTAAATATTCGTCGATGAAGTAAAACATTTATCAATAAACCAATTTTTAATTTTTTGCTAAACAAATGACATTTTAAATCTTTCAGGTCAGTTGGTAACTTATTATAATCCTTAATTCACATGTAATAGGCTTGACGTTGTGTAAGTTTAAGATTATATTTAGTAATGCATGATTTAAAGGTAATCTCATACATCCATTTCGCCAGTGTGTCAAATGATCGTTGTAATTACTATTAAAATATCGCAATAACACCGGCAATGCGATAATACCCGTCTCTACGAGTACGTCTGCTATCAGCGCAGACACGACCTCGCAGCGACTTCGTGTCACTTGCTAATCAACTTCTTACGTGAACACGCCCTAAGCTCTCAGTAATGCGCGTTGTAAACACAGAAACGCAGCTTCACTAATTGCATATTTCGCAAAGTAAAATGCGGAATATTCTCGAGACGTCAACGCCAACTTACAAATAAACTGCGTAGATATAATTTTCCGTGAGGCAGAGATTTAAAAAGAGCGTAAGTAAACAGCACTTGTATCTCAACGCGGGCATCTCATCTAGAGCGCGGCGACGAGCTCACGTTTCTTAAGAAGTTGCTCGACAATATAAACAACGTCTGCGGTGTTTACCTTAAGTCTCAATCGACCGTAGTGTTGCCAACGAGCACTTTCTTTGCCAGATCTAGCATTATTTTGGCTTGTAATAAGCCAAAATAATGCTAGATTTTTTAAATACGCCAAGTATGTGGTCATGAACGCTTTCGAAGTCAGTACGTCTTAGCTTAGAGCATCGACTTCATAACTTTCTTTGCACATGCATGATAGTCTGCAAGTTAAAGGTTTCTAACTAAAGATTAATGGACATGGCAAAATTTTATGGGTACCTTAGAACCCTAAATATGGGGTAAGCATTATGTTATCTTCTTGTGTACTTAGTATGAAAGATGATTAATTCGGAAGTCACAGAGCCTAGTAGTATTTTTGTGGGGTTTAGCTAACTAATAGACACGGCAACACAGATTGGCCGCAGACCGACTGAGAGATGCTAATAACTTCAAAACATTTGTATATGAGGTATGTAAACCGATAAATGAGTCAATTATTGCCACTTAGCCGAAGACGCGACCGCGGAGAGATATGGGGCAGATCTCATTGTCAGAATGGGGTCGCTCCGTTTCATCTCATTCATCACGGCATGAAATTATGAAATTATTCAGCGGCATTGCTAATGCGAAGCTTTTATTATACGATTAACCTTGAGATATTCCTAAAGTTCCTAGAATATATCAACCATTGAGACTGGTACAGCAAATGTAGAGCATAACAATTTAATGCAATATAGGAATGACTTTAAAGAGTATAACTGCAAACTTGTGACCTCTTACTGAAAATCTATAGGTATGTGATTTGTATTTATTTTAACAAAAAAATATGAAAAAAGCATAAATAAGTAAATATCAAATAAAGAAGGAAATACATAAACAAGACACATAACTCAAAGTCTTCATTCCCCATAAACTCAATCCTAGTTTATTCCTTTTAATGGATCTATTTTTGTACGAAAGTGCGCTCTACAGTTTCTTTGCCGCAACGTAACGTCCCAGCAGCACTTATTCCGTGACTATTGACAATAAAAACATTTTCTTAAACCCCCAAAGGATATACCTACCTACCTATTTTCATTATCGAAAGTAGATCGTAACGTACCTACTGATTTTGTTCGTCTTATTACAAGAACATGAAGTTGTAGTTCTTTCAAGTTTTATGATATTATGAACTTGTTTGTTATGTAAGGTAAGAGTTTAGTAGGATTAAACTTCAACTCAAGAGCTGCAAATCGAGTAGATTGGCTTTTGTTATTGACCAAACACAAACGGACAACGTGGAAACGGACAGTACCTACATACCAAGATACACAAAGTACCGATCTGCGTCGACTATACAAGACTATGATGGAAACCATCTAGTGTTTATTTTTGTTAAGACTCCATTATAAGTCAGGTTTTATGCCATTTTTCAATAGTTCAACATTGTTTGCAGAAATTTCATAGAAGCAAAAATCCTTGCATCATTTCGATGGTACAAAACCAAAGTTAAAATTATCTAAAACTCCACGGAGCAAACAAGATAAGTGTAAGACGGGGTAACGTTACATTTACATGTGTGCTTATCAGATCGTTTAGTCACTATACACACAAGATCTTTTTATGTGTGTGACACTAAACAGGTCAATGTACTGTTGATAAAATTATATGGCATATTCCTACGACAGTGATCGATTGTCGAGAAGATTTTAACTCACGCAAACATAGACTGAGTTTGGATTTTGAAAACGTTACCTGCATAGTCATAGAAGACTGATCGAGGAATCATTTTTCAAGCGACGATATGAGATTCTTTTATCTCAGTCGGTTAAGGAATGGCATTGACGAGGAAGTCAAGAAATTATGATATCATATTAAATAAACTCTAACATTTAATACTAAAACACAAATTATTGTTTAGCTCATATTTCCCTTTAAATACGTGCCATTAGTATTGACCTTCAAATTATCTTAAAGATAAAATATATACACATTTTAATCCATAACAATAAATTGATGGATCAAATTCAAAATAAATGGATTGAAACGAAAAATGGTTTTATTTATTGAAATCAATCAGTATGTATCAGTATCCAATAACTTAAAATAGTTGAATATGGCTAACATTGATAACGCATAGTAAAAGTCTGATACAATCGTTTCTAATCATATTAATCCCAATAAGCCTGGGAAGCGTCACAAGGATGCACTAATTTGCATCATCCCGTCTATTAGAGTACTAGACTAGATCTTAGATGTCACAGGACAGATACTGGGCACTCGGAAACCACGTATTATCTATGCAGCGTAATACAACGTAGGCTCATAGGCTCAGTAATCCATGTATTTGATGTAAGCAAAGCCCCCGGTCTATTGTATGATACCTACTATATGTGATGATACTCGACATGTATCCGAAAGCAGGATTTCCTGCAACTTGGTTTGGATAACTTTATCAACTGAAGTTAACTGCTGGACTTAGATCTCCCAATTATATTTTCAGAACTAATGACTTTGTACTGCCTTCAACCACCCGCGACCTTCACAATACTAATCCTTACTAATATTAGAAACGCGAAAGTTTGTATGTATGGATGTTTGTTAATCTTTCACGCAAATACGGCTGAAAGGATTCGAATGAAACTTGGAATATACAAAGTACGTGTGCTGAATATAGGTATAATATAGGCTATTTTTTTATCCGGGTACTAGGCGAGCGAAGCCGCGGGAGGAAGCTAGTAATAATAAATATTTGTGAACATTTTTCTTGCCCCAAACTAAGCAAAGCTTGTACTATGGGAACTAGATGGCTGGTAAATACTTATACATATACTTTTTTTGTACATACATACTTATACCCAGAACCGCAACGGAAATCGAACCTGCCTGAGGTCGTCAAATGTCATCGTTCCATTGGGAAGGGGACCGTAAACTTCGTTTCCCGGTCCGTGGCCGACAATCATTACATAGAAATAATTAGCTAGTTATGGAAAGATGGCTCGTTCTAGATAAGATTGAGAAATTACTTATTTAGAAAGCTAAATGATAGCTATTTAGCTAGCGTTCGTTTTCAAGATTTCTTGCTAGATCTTGTTTGACTGTATCTACATAATTATAAACTAACAAGCTAATAAACTAAAGAGAATCTAAAAAAATATTCTTAGTTACTTATTCATTTGGTGACTTCAAAATTAAAAATAAATAAATTTTGAAATCACCAAATGCCTTTTGAGACTACGAAATTGAAAAAAAGCAATGGTAATGGGCCATTTTGGTGATTTTCAAGCACTTATACCCTGATTCTTTTTTTTACTTAAACGCATTTATAACTAAACTAGTCCAACATTATCCAGACCTTTTACTTCTTTGCAAATAAAATGCGTTAGATGGGGCAAAACCTTGGACGAATGTCAAAACCTGTACTTTAGAATGACCTACATTTAGTAGGTAAGTTTACTCTTCTATAAACTTTTTTCGCAAGTAAGTGATGTCATTAGTATACAATGTTGTAATATCTTGTTGTGATAAATGATATTAAATATGTCTGATTCTTTTAAAAAAGTTTATCATTGAATTAAGTAGACGGGGATGGAAATTGGTCTTGTCCACAAGAAAGACCATGGTCAATACTTGCGGAGCCGACTAAGCCACAGGTTTCCACACGATGTTTTCCTTCACCGTTTGAGAGTACTGGTGTAGTGCACATAAATTTTTCGCACAGAAAATTCCATTGAAACACGACCTGATTTGAACCCACCCCCTTAGGATCCGAAGGCGGGGTCACTACCAACTAGACCAATGTTCTCACACTATATGAACTAAAAGATTATCAATGACGCTAAGGTCAAGTTTATTTTATAAATCAACCCATCATTTTTTCAGGCATTCTAAACCCCAGTTGTATCTGCTAGGGTTAGGAAACTGGTGGCCAAAATTTATTTTTGGTGGCCAAATTCGGCCGAGCACAAATGGATTTTTCTATTCGAAAAAAATTATGTACTATAAAATAAGAAAACATCGTGAGGAAACCGGCACGTATGTAGAACATGATTGCGTCAAGAGCACGAAAGGTGTCTTCGAGGAGCACTTTAAATCCTTTCACCACACTGGTAAAAAGAACTAGCGACATGAGTAATAGTAGTAGGCAGTAATCTCCGAGATAAGCAACTCTGAAAACACTATCAACAAACTCGAAGTGGGTGCAAGTGGGGACTAATCAACATCCCAGCCTCATAAGTCCAACACGATCAAAACAAACAATAAATATTCGGGAGGTGTGATTAACTCTTTCCAAACATGTGGGGTATTCAAACGACTTCACTCTTTTAAAATGAATGACATAATCTTAAACTCAAAATAAATAATTCTATAAATAGGTTATGTCTTGTCATCGTCATTAGAACATGTGGTATCCTTATTAACAAGTGCAAAAAGAGTGTTTGTATGTTTGTTACTTTGTCCTTTCACACAACAACGGGTAAACACGAGTTTTTTACTCATGTTGACCTGTTGTACTGTCACCTTCTGTTTACCCGGATACAACGTTATTAGTGTAAATAATATTTATAGCAAGTTATAAATGTGAAAGTGTTTATTTGTTTATTGGTATGTCCTTTCAACAACGGAGCAACTGTCGACATGATTTTTTGCATTAATATAGTTTACTTGCTGTCGCCCGCGACTTTGTTGGCATAGATTTTTGTGACAAAATGTAGATTATGTAAATTAGATCCTTTCCTAAGATGTTATCTATATCCCTGCCAAATTTTATGAAAATCTGTTCAGCAGTTTAGGCGTAAAAGGTAACAGACAGACAGACCTCGCGAACTTCATACCACCTTAGAATTAATAATTCAAATTTTGGTTGGTGGAAAAAATGTCCTCCCCCGGGATGGAATCTATGTCCTTGCCAAATTTCATTGAAATCTGTTCAGCAGTTTAGGTGTGTAAAGGTAACAGACAGACAGACAGACAGAGTTACTAACGTTAAGAGTAAACGAGTATCCTAATACTTTTTATCCGGGTACTTAGCACGGGCAGAAGTTAGTATTATCATCAATTATATTGTAAATACGAGTGCATGTTTGTTTGTCCTTTTACCTCGTAACAACGATCAATGAAGCTTCTTGGTTTTAACATAGAGCTAGTTTATGAGCCACAGAGTGACATAAGCTACTTTTATTCTTACCACGTGAGTGAAACCACGGGCGGAAGCTAGTTCTCTGATAATTATGTCTTAAACTAAGACATGTGCTAACGAAATAAGAGAAGCATTGCGCGTTGACAGATTTGGACCTCTCATTATCTTTTTTTGCGGACCCCCAAGGATTTACAAAAAATACTATGGGACGTAATATACTTGTTGACTGATGAACATAACGATTTAAAAAACCATTCTACCGGGCTCAGGCCCACTACTCCGTTTTACATCGGATCTGCACCGACCGGTACAAGCAAAGGAACGGAATTGCAAACGTTGGAAGGCCGTAATAAAGCGCTCGTGGCGTAGCTTGCTTAGACGTTCTTGTTTGATCGTTAAAGTTAAGCAGCGGTTGTGCGTGGTCGCAATTGGGATGGGTGACTGTAAGTGAGCTGAGCGCTTCGGAGGGCACGTTAAATTGTCGGTCCCGGCTTTTAAGTCGTTAAGCCATGACGGAGGCCTTTAGGCGGCCTAAAAACTCCGTCACTAGAGTTGGCCACTAGCTCATACGAACATACATGCCTACATACATAAGGAAGGCCCGTGTCCTATGGACTTCTATAGGCTGATGATGATTAACTTATTCACTAGGTTTGAACTCACGACCTTGAGTAATGGAGATCCACCGCATTATTACTGCACTTGCTATTTGCAATTGTAAATTGAACTAGAATATCATTTTCATGCCTGTTCCCGTTAAGTACTATTTGCACTCATTAGTACTGAATATGCGCATAAATAAAAGGGTGTCACTGTCAGGACCCACCATATTACAATTAAAGGCCTTCGCCCACTACTGGGTTTCCACAACTAAAACCAAATACATTCACAAAGCTGAAAGACACGTCTTCTTTTAGAACTTTTTCGTTCCGGGTCGATGACGGTCCAATTAGGGGACTAGATACCTATCTAGCTCCCTAATCGGACGTGAGTGGATGGGAGTCTTAATTGCATTTTTTAATACTTTTAAATAATTGTCGGATCATACACATTTTCGGTAGTCACAAGATAAAATTATAGACGGTGTTACTCGGCGTGTGCCTATTTGGCTGCGTGACTTATGTTTTAACATATCTCTGCTATGTAAATATTAAAGTTACTGTCTAACCATCCGCATAAACTGATTATTCGGGAAATCTAACATTCATCTCCTTGTAAATAGTAAAGCAAAGCAAAGAAAAAGCTTATTGATTATAATACATAATAATATAATAGATAATGTATCTATTTGTATTATAATCAGATTGTATTGTAGGATGTCAATGTATTTTGCCATGTTATGGAGTGCAACTATTGATTAATTTACATAAAATAAAATGTAAATTTTATAGTCATAATTAAATAATTTTCTAATCGTTTAAAAAATTATCTACTGAATAAATAGCACTTGAGTTCTAAAATGGTTTCTAAAATATGTAGTAGATAGATACGGTAGCAGTCGGTGAATGCTGAATTAATGATGGATAAAGTTTGTATGGGCAATACATACACCGTAAACAAAATCGCAGGCGTGCCACTAGTTTAAAACTTTAGCTTTTATGTACCATGCATTTTTCGGTTGTCTATTATTTGTTTAGGCTACTGTCACAACACTGTATCGTGTGTTTTCAATCAAAAAGAGACAAACATTTGATACTTTCACGAAGACAAGAAGTGCTAACGGAAACAAATGAACTGTTGCTAACTGAAAGCTATATCTAGGACTTTGTTCTGAGCGAGGGAATGTCAACTCTATTTAAAGGATCGTAGAGTGGTGTATTGAATAGAAATTGATGATAAGCAAACAGGTCTGTTGGAACGTACTGCGCTCTATTGCAATCGCACGGAGAGACATTTGACACGTTGTCGCTTCGCAATAATATGCATAGTGGTATGTAAGTCATAAGAGTCAGTTTAAGTAGATGTTTTAGCCTGGACGTGATCTATTCGTTTGCAGTTTAAAACATGGTGCCTTAAGCCAGTGGGTCTCGGTAGGCAAACGTAGGAAGTAGTAAGTTTGTTAGAAACTAGCTTCCCTATTTACTTAAACGAAACATCGTGAGATCTCAGTGCGTTGCGAACTACTAATTTTGTACCTATCTGCTTACTTCTGAAGGTCAATAATCAAAATTATTTCACTTCATCACCGTTGTATCGCAAACCATCACTCACAAACATCGCAGTCAACAATCTTGACTCGTAACTCAATTTCACAAATCATCGAATCCGTTCAAATTCCATGTCGGTTCGTTTATTAATTGTACGGATGAGCTGACTATCCACCCGCCGCCCTCTCCCTCGCTAATGCAAGTAACTTACTTATCGCGACGGAAACTAGATCCCTAACTGCGATTGGAAAATATCATCTGAATTTCCTATGCCTCCGTTATGAGGGTTACATGGCTTCGGTATCAATTTAGACGCAAAAACTGATCCTTTTCTATTTTATAAAGTGACGGGAGAACCTAGTGGTTGACCTGAGTTGGTGTTAAAAGAAAGCAGGTTTGGAATAATAAAACAGAACAACCTAGTTAAAAAAACGAAGTGATTCTGAGTAAAGTTTGCAAAATGTATTAATCTGGAAGAACCATGCTGTGGGAAATCTCCTACGCGCATCTAAAGTTATTAATTCTGAATCTCTAATTATCGTAGGTTATCAATTATCCACAGTGAGGATATCCCACGAGGCTGGATTGACAAAGCAGCCGGTGCGACGCGAAGGGGATAGCGGGGGGTGTTGGGGGTAATCGCGACTAGACCGGAAATTGCACTCCAGCCTCCTGCGCAAGTCTACAAACTCAATCACCTGCGTCAAAATATCTAATAAAACTTGCCCCTGGCGATATTTTGAATACTTGCCTTCTCGCAAGGGGGCACAACGATTCGACATCGCACTAACAGAAACGAAATAAAAATCACATTTGTATCTGCGCCGCTGGCGCGTTCGACGACAACCCAGTTACGTTCCGTTCAGAGCCGTCATGTTTAGTGACGATGAATTTCCTGCTCGAAAAAGCGTCTCTAAAATTCATTAGCTCATGTGACCGCACATCTCTCCCGTTACGTCCAACTAATAGAAAAAATACCACAGTCGGGATACTAGACGACTGGCACTCCTTTTTAGGGTTCTGTACCCGGTGCCAAAGGGACCCTATTACTAACCCTCCGCTATCCGTCCGTCTGTCATTGGGCTGTATCTCATGAACGGTAATAAGTAGAGAGTTGAAATTTCCACAGAGTGTACCTATATTTCTATTTCCGCTATAACAACAATTAGCCCCATATAAAAAACATAATATAGATAGTACGGAACCCTTCGTGCGCAATTCGCACTTGACCGGTTTTTTCTTGACGGCGGCGAGATGTCAAAAGCAGCGTGCGTGAGACCTGACATCAATCATGTAGGTTAACGTTATTTTTGGTCGGGCTCCGTTGAAGACTGCGGTTTATATTTACGCTCCCACAAACATAGAAACATGTCACAATTAACTTAATGGTTTTATGCATACTATTCGTGTACCATTTGGTGTATCTGTCATAAAAAAGTGCATTATTTGAATTTCTGACAGATTCGTTACAAGAAAAATTACTCTGCGTCTTTTTAAACTTTTGAAAATGTCATATCAAGCATGCTCTACTTGCATGCATTAAACATTGTACTCATTACAAAACTATCGGTTCTGTATTTGCATGACAGAGCATGCCCGTTCAGGAAGTCGTGTCAGATTTATCACTTTCTCAAAGGCGGGCTAAATACCATTACAATACAAACGGCAACATTAGTGTCCATCATGTCAATGAACGAATTGTTTCTTGAAATAATGAGGTGGCTACGAAACAAACTGAGCTATTTCACAAACTACACGACCTGCGGAACGCACTAAATAACGATAGCACTACGTCGTATTTTTAGAATATTTTTATTTTTACGCGCTCGTCCATCTCACGAAACTAATTATCGATGTGTTTTTACTGTCATTGTTAAATGGACATATTTATTTTTATGAATCTAATGGATTCTAGTTAAAACGTTCATAAAATAATAGCTATTCACAAAACACGTAAACAATAATTCGTGCATTACTTAAATAAAAAATACAACCCAAAATGCTATTCTATCGTATTTGCTGTGGGTGGAATCTATTATTATAAGGTATTGCACATACTAAGTCAAATAGATTAATAAGAGTAAGTGCTGAAACTGTAGTACTGAATAGTATTGCTGCCGAAAGTATTGGTGCTGAATGTAGAATATCTCTACATTTCTTCTGGTTTTATTGAGGATAGTCCGTGAGATTTAATATAGTGGTCTCCAAAAGAATAAGCTTTTAAGATCTTTAGAATGTACCTACTTATGCTTTCTGCAAAGACGGCAAACAATATTTCTGTGGCCTGGAACAGCGCCAAAATTTGATTTTAATGATAGTTTATACACGCATATGTCTGTTATTTTACTATATTCTCAGTTATTTGTCTTATTTAATGTATAAAATATAGTATAGCACATGGTATGGTTTAAGACTCAACTTAATATAGTAATTACCTAATACCCATGAGTTTTTACGTGGATATTAATTATATTAGGTTGAAACACCAATTTGCCAATTATTTGGTAAACAGACAAATGCCCACTTCGTTTTCAACTCTTGAAACACCTAGACAATTGAGTTTTTTCTTAACAAAACATACCATTATTGAAAAGTTCAAAAGTACCTAACTGAATATTTTTATAAATACGACAGAGTGACTCGGTAGACAGTTGCTAAATTTCAATGTGCTCCAATTCAGCGTAGCCGGTTTTCAGGAGACTGAGAATAGACTGTGACTCTATACATCAAGTTCGGACACCCGGCGTGATGATTAAAGACACGTGTAACCAAATGATGAAATAGTTTTAAGAATTAAAATGACATAATTACATCCGACTTCTGACTTTCTGATTTCAACTTATGTAATTCTGAATTTGATGTGATGTTGATTAGACAAAAAGTCTTGAAACGTTTACGGTCCAGTATTTAAATTAAAATACGCAAAGTCTTGCTCCATTGGCGTTTCAAACGGCTTCAATGGTTCGTTTCACGTGGAAGGTTTCCAACGTTTAGCAATATCAGGAGAGACGCCTGCGACAGCGGCGGCCCATCCGAATATCTCACGAGCGCAAACTGCGACCGTTTATATTCCTAGAGCTTCGGAATACCCTAAATCCGAATACATTGTGGACCATATTACTCTGCGCACTCACGATTGTACCTACTCGCTATGGATTCCTTCGCCAAATTTTTGAATTATTCCCATATGAAGTGAACAAAGTTTATGATCGCGCATTCTACTCCCAGAAAACGCTTTAGCAAACGCTCCATATTGCCATCCATTTGGCTTTAAAAGTTGCTTCTGGATTATCCGGATTGTGATGACTCATCGGACGACTCGAACTTGCTGCGGGAAAATAGTGCATCTCCATTGTTTATTTTTCAAATGTTGTAAGAAAGCGTTCCGAATTTGTATTCAATATGGTCTGTTACGGAAATAACATTAGATCGACGTACGGAAGCAACGTGTTGTAGTTACGACGACAAGCTTCGCATCGACCGTCTAGATTCGGAGTCATCCAAAAAACTTTTGACATGCTAGGAATAAGTTCTGCAATACGTTTTATAGCTGAGTATGTTCGTGACAATATGTTTGCGGCTGTAATTGCAATTCTAGGCGCTGTGACATCGTTCCTCGTCTTTATAGGGCAATTACTGTCGTTATCTGGCATTGATATTGCATCTAATTTATTCATGCTCCCATCCACATTTGAATAAATACATGCCAGCTGCACTGACCTCCTGGATACATTTTGTTTGTAAGAATTTTCTTATATGCCGTTCCATTAACATAACGTAAGTATTATTCCTCAACTTGGCCAAAGACCGTTTTAAAATGGAACTGAAACCGAGCGCGCCCGTATCAAATGCAACGTTTTAATTAAATGAGAAGTTTTTGAGCACTGCCTTTGATCTAGTAGGGTTCGCAGCGTGTCTCCTGAGTTTAGTTGGGTTGATTATGTTTGAATATTTCAAACAGGAACGCGGAGATATGCGAAATGCAAATTCGGGGACATGTCCTGCTGAAACTCGACTTCGACGCTACGCAGTCAAGCACTTACGCCTCACAGCTCGGGTTGACGCGTCCCATACGTGTTGTACGCCTCAAATGCTGCTCACTGCATATTCAGACTTCTGTGCTTAACTTTGAGTTGCAATCTCTTTCAAACGCAGTCCAGAGTCCTCAAAATCCGGAATAGAACATGCATAATGGACGCAAAATGAAGATTACTTCAATAATATATTCGCCTGGTGAGACCGACCGTCTGTGTCGATAAGGCTATGAATAATTAATTTCTTCTCCAAAAAGTTAAAACCGAATTTATTTACTTTCGGTCTATAGTTTATTAAAGCTAAAAAAGTATCTATTAATTATAATATTATGGACACTCACCAATAGTCACCTTATTCATATTAAGTTTTTATTTACCTACAATTTTATTATCATAATCATATAGATCTCTAAAAGTTCCTTTAGTTTTTATTGTTTGGATTATTATTGATTAAATTGCAAATACATTTCTGTGAAATAGATTTACTTATAATGTAAACGAAACCAGTTACATTATGTAGTACATATGTAGTAGGTACATAATGTAATTGGTTTCAGAATAATTGTCCTGTCGTGCATTCAAAATTGAACTTTTCTGTAGCAATTTAAAGTTTACTTTTACAAGTGGCTTTCTCTGCTGAATTCTGCAGCTCGATCACAACGATCGAAGACACAACGATCATTTTGTTCTCGAAGAGATAAAACTTTGTTATGGTTGTTTTTAAAATGATAATGTGACGTTAATGCTCTCGTTAATTCTACCTGTTAGTGTGCGTATGAAGTCGGAAACTAAATTTTGTTATTGCCATTAGTTTCAGAATAATCTGGAATTTAGACTAACGCTTACGTTCTAATCTAAGCGTAGATGTCAGCTCGTGTGTAAGCCTGAACGTGTTTAATTATTTTATTATTATAGCGAAAAGTAATTTAAGAAAATTTATAGTCACAAAGTTAGACGAAATAAAGAAAGCTTTTGCTTTAAGTAGTTTTATTTTCGACGACGCTAAGTTCTATTCATAGCTAATTTATGTTTCAATGAATCTTTGTATTAAATTAAGAAGACTGATTTCACATTATATTGTACTAATCATTGACTTTGAATAATGCGCAACATATTTTCGCTCTACTTATATGTATTTATAAATCATTTTGGCCTAAATTGAAAGTAATTTGTAGACAAATCAAAGTGATCCTTGTGATTTTCATCTACCTAAAGACATTTTGAGTTTCTCTATATATATATATATATATTTTTTTCATTTTGATAAAGCATTAGTGGTCTAGTGGTAGTGACCCCGTCTTCCAACCGTAAAGTCGTGGGTTCAAATCCGATCGTGCATCAATAGATTTTACTGTTCGAAAAATTTATGTGCGCTATTCCACTAGGTACTCTCAAACGGTGAAGGAAAACAACGTGAGGAAATCGGCATGTCGTAGAAGTTAGAAAACATGTGCCAAGTACAAGAAAGTAAACGCTTTGAGGCGCACTTTAAATCCTTTCACCACACTGGTTCGAAAGAACGTGTGACACGACTATACGATATAGAGATTTTGATAAATTGTGAGAAATCTGCTATTTCAACATTTTTCTTTTAGTTGTCAGTACTGGACAGTTGCTAATGTTTTTCGTTTTTCTATGTTATTTTTAGTTTATGATGGACGGCATTCCTTACAAATGCAGTATACAAATAGATCTTTAATTTATATCTCTATTATTTGACAGAACCCAAAAAAAAATGTAATAATATAGTGAGAGAAACCAAATTATATTATCCAATGTATTAACTATGCGACATGCCTTGGTTTGTTTGTCAAGTGTAACGCTATCGTAACATCCTGATTTTTTGCTGCTACGTTTGCGTAGCAAAAGCAAACACTCTTATCTTATGAACTCAACAAGGAAACATTTTTCTTTATCAAAATGATAGAACACCTAGTTGATCCTGTCTTAGTTGCTGAGAATGTTATCGTGAGGTGAGACGAATATTCTTATGGGAATTAAAATTTTATGACATACTAGCTGCCTCCCGCAACTTCGCTCGCGTAGTACTCAGATGAAAAATAGCCTATATTATTATGTTAATCTAGCATACGTACTATGTATATTCCAAGTTTCAATCAAATCCGTTCAGCCGTTTAAGCGTGATTAAGGCACAAACATCCAAACTCACAAACTTTCACATTTATAATATAAGTAAGATTATATGACACTGAAACTATGACCTCGCATGAAGCTCATGGCTTGGCGGCATTTTTATTAGCTTCACTACAAGTTTATAAGAGCCAATGCAGTTTAATAGTCATGGCTACGTTTATTTTTAATCACTATAATTTGTTTCAGTCCAACGTCCATAAACAATCCTTAATAAAATAATTAATAAAAATTACCTCTATTTATTAGAATTATTCTAATTTCACATTTTACTACTAGAAGCGTAATTCTGATCGTACCATGAATCACCGTTTAATTTCGCCGGTCTCAGTTAAGATGACAAATGGAGACGTTTTGATGACGATGCGTTGAGCGTGTATTTAGGTCAGCACACCACAGACAACTCTAACCTTTCAGGTGTACCTCGTTTACTTATGGCAGAGACACAGATGCACGAAACAACCACTTTGAACATGCCTTCTTCCAAGATGTTCCTTGGCCAATGACTTTAGACATTATGTGACTTTTACAAGTATTTATTTAAAAGATAAGTGTCCAATGAGGTAACGTCGACAGCCTTTTGGGGGACCTTACCTGCGGTCGGTGATCTGAGCTCTGTTTTCTATCTGTAGGCGAACTTAGATAAACTGAGCTCATTTTCATTTCTTATTATTATACTGATTACCTTAAAGATTTTAATGTGATTATAGTTTGTCTTTGTAACTTTATAAATAATAAATAAATTTAAAAAAAAATCCAATTTACTTTGTGACATTATTGTGATGAATTTGTACCATTTGTAACATTTTAGTCTACGTTTTTAGTTATGTAGGTACCTACCATATTTAGTTAATTGGAAATGGTTCTTTAAAGCTGCCTATTTGTTTGTGTCACAGGCTATACCTACGAGACTTTCGTTATCTAGATGAAACCAACAACACCTAATTTATCAAAATCCATCCAGCCGTTTCGGCTACAGAGGCAGCAAAAATAATAAATTGAAAATGGCTTCTTACAGCCGCCATTTTTTGACACTTCATATAGCTTATAAAACTCTCGTCATCCAGACAAATTCAACAACACCTCATTTGTCAAAATCCGTCAAGCCGTTTGGACTACAGCTTCAGCCAAAAAATTAAAAATATAAGTTTAAATGAAGATCTTACTTAAAGTTCCTTACAGTAAAAACCGAATCATAAACGAACCTAAAGTAAACATGAAAGCCGTGGTGTAATATGATTATTATTCAAGTCGACTAATCAGTCGTAAGCTTTTTTTGTTAACTTTAAGTCTACCTGAGACTTTAATTAGGTCTAATGAAGTTATGAACCACCGGGCTTATGATCGCCAAAGGTTACGAGGTTTTTCAAGTTTTTCATAGAACCGCAACTCCTACACCTGATTAAAAATGAGGCATTGTAGCTTATGCTTAGTCCTGACATGTGACAGAGTAGGCTGATAAGTCTGGCCGACACGGTTGTAAGATTGAATGTTATGGGTGGGTACCTAATAATTTACCGTTTTTATTTTGTAAATTATATTTGTAATACTTTTAAGTTCCTTTCTGTTAATAAATGTAAAATAATTTCTTACAGAGTTATTTTTTGTACTCTTTTCATGTCATTTAAAGTTTTTTTAAGGCCGTAAATGTAACTTTTTTCGAACTAAGCAAAAAAAACAGAGATATGATAAATTTAATAAAAGTACAAACGTCCATATAAGCAAAAAACTGTGGTTTTCAATGCATTTTTAACAATTTTAACGAGTACGTTTACATTTGGGGTGCCACCTTTACGCGACTTACGTAAAGAGTTTAAAAAGAAGTTGCGTATCTATTTTACCGTATTATTTTTATGAAGGGACGAGTAGATGCGCCACGTCCAGAATTTATCCCTCATTATGTCGGAAACTTGAATGGAAAGACTCTTCCGAGGGAAGTCAGTTCTTTATTCTGAGTTTTATGAACACGGCTCATTCTTTTGAAGCAAAACGTTCTAACCTAATTTCGACATTTCTTTAACCAACGACTTTACAAACCGTTTTCTAACCTTCTTGGTAACTTGCATTTTAATCATGATTGATTCCAGCACACAATAATCAACAAGTACTAATAAAGTACCTATTACTAATAAAATCGGTCAAGAGCGATTCGAATTCGCACACGAAGGGTTCCGTACCATCGTACTTGTACATTAATGTTTCTGGCATAGGCCCCCTTTTTTTTATTGTTTTTTTTTTATTATTTGTGAAAACAACTCTCTACATATTACGGTTTATGAGATGCAGCCCGCTAACAGACGGACGGACGGGCAGACAGCGGAGGCTTAGTAATAGGGTCCCGTTAGCACCCTTCAGATAACCCTAAAAACAGAACAATTGTATAGAATCGTTATAATTTTTTTAGTTTCGAAATTCATTCAAATCCGTTCAGCCATTTAGGCGTGATTGAGGCACAAACATCCAATCATCCTCACAAACTTTTGCATTATAATAAAAGTAGGATGTTATGAAAGTGAATGAAGCGAAAGAAGTATGTCAGGATCGTAGCAAATGGCTATCCCTATGGGAAACAGGCGTGATAATTATGTATGTATGTAAAATATTTTCTAAAGTATCAACAAGTATTGCTAATATACAGCAATTTGTGTTGCTGACTGTACTTTAACGCGATAAGTGTTTCTTTCCTGCCACGGAAGTGCTCACATTTGTTAATTTACTCGTTACCGGTTACAGTCTTTGTAGTTTAGCGTAAACCGATTTTCACCGGTTTAAAAAGAAAAAACTTGTAGCATGATTGAAAAGATAAAGCTTTATGCTTTGCCTTAAGCATGCCATGGCTTTAAGCTTTATACTATACTAGCTGCATCCCGCGACTTCGCCCGCGTGGAAATTGATGTGTCGCAAGTGGAGAACAATATCAGATTCAGATGTTTTTTGCTTAAGTGTGGATTGTGTGAAAGAGGATTTAAGAAATAGTGAGTGCAGAGATGACGGCTGACAGAAGGGAATGGAAGAAGAGAACATGCTGTACCGACCCCACATGGAATGGGATATGGGCAGGAAGATGACGATTTTTTTGCCTTAGTTTCAAATTCTCTAAACTGTTAATATGTTTTAAATTTGTTAAAGTAATATATTAGTAGGATATATGAATAAATATCTTTCTTTTCCGACGATGGTCCGGGTTGATGCTTAGTATATTTTGTTATCACAGTTCCTCATACAAACTTTCCATTCTTATTTCAACCCACCTATTCCTCAACAAACTTTGACACAGAATTTGACCCCTTTTAAAAGGCTAAAAAACCCTGAATTACGTATAAATTATTTTTTATAGCATCGCTCGTTAACTAGTACCCATACTAACTTTGACACCCTTTTTGCTCCTTATTGAGGCTTATATTGAAAAACCCTGAAACACCTGTCCAATTAATTTACATTCCAAATTTCTAAACAAAGTTTCAAGTAAATCCCACCGCTAGTTTAAAAGTTCCATACAAACTTTAGAACTCCCTTGAAGCTTATAAAATATACATATTTAATTATATATTTTAAAGTTTATTTGTACCGAGTTTTTAGTGAATCGAACCAAGGAATAAAATTTTACATAGAAACTTTACCACCCTGTTTAACCCCGGAGTTGATTTTTGGAAATTTGATTCAGAATCGAATCTATTTTCCTTCTAAATTTCATCAAATTAATTTAGTGGTTACGGGGATACGTGGTAACAAACATTCACACACACAAACTTTCGCATTTATAATAGTAGGAAGTTGGATTAGAGATTTTCGTTTTAAATCTCCTTTTACTTCCAAGTTTTATTTTTTGCCAAACATGCGTCTTTGATAAATGAATCTGATTGAGTATAATATTGGCATTTTTTATCATTATTCATTCATTATTAAGTTATATTTACTTTGATAATGAAAACAACACATTTAGAATTTTGTTTGGTCAGGTAAATACGTCTCAATGGAAAACGATTGTGAAACTATTTAGTCCGTAAAAGAGTTTAATCGGAAAGGTAGATGACCTTTTATAATGACCATTCGTATCGAGCCCAATCAGGCTGTCAGCGGCGTTTTAAACCCTTTTAAATTAGTTGGAAAGGTCTCTATTCAGAACGCTACCATGAAAAGAGCTACATTTCCTTCCCTTTTTAAATAATCACTGGTCTGTAAGACCGTTTTTGAAAAAGTCTAGACTGTTAAATGACTGCTACACACAGCTGTGGTGACGTAAACGGAAGTCTTCTTTTTAGGATTGCATACCCAAAGGGTGCCCACGGGACCCTATTACTAAGCCTCCGCTTTCCGTCCGCCCATTCGTCCGTCCGTCCGTCTGTCCGTCCGTCTGTCAGCGGGCTGTATCTCATGAACCGTGAATGCAATAAGTAGAGAGTTGAAATTTTCACAGAGTGTGTATTTGTATTGCCGCTGTAATAACAAATAATAATAAAAATTAAAAAAATAAAATTTTTTTTGAACGTTCGTAATCTATCATCTATTTAATAAGTACATAGAATAAAAGTCATATTAAAAAGTACATGTACGATAGTATGGAACCCTTCGTTTGCGAATTCAACTAGCACTTGACTGGTTTTATTTTTAGATTTTTCACGTATAAAAAGTCATGACTTTCGCAGTGATTCCAATTTATTGATCACGACAACTTAAATATTATAATTTACAATGTTACAGACCTAAGTTTGCAGTAAAACAATTATAAGCAGGTGCCAACCTGCTATAGTTTTAGTGTCGAATACTACATACAGTCTACGATTTGTATTTTTTTGTCTGATACTAATTTCTCGTCTATTTCTAGTATGTCTTTACGATTCATTTTGTAGCGAAATTATTGAGTAGTATTGCCACTGAACGGCGTCGATTAAAGTTTTCAAATTCATTGCGAGCTAATAAAATTGTTAGGTGAGGTACAATTGGACTAATTAAACGTATAGTTTATTGGGTAAATAAAACCGCAACAATTTTAGATCGTATAATATCAAGTGAATATGATTCATAATTAAAATCGACATGTAGAGTAAACCAAGAAAGTGTATCAGTACTTAGAGCTTTGTATATTGGATACAAGGTCGAGAACTGCGTGTTAGGCTAAGTTCATAAAATATAAAGGTGTAGACTAACGGCGATAATCAATTGGTTTTACACGCCTTGTCACTGAACCATCAAATATGCATCTAAGTGGAAAACGACACGGTTCACGATACCCTAGTGTAATTTAGCTTTCAAAATACAAAGAGTGTAATGAATGGTGGTCAATTTGTGAACTTATGATTATTTTATTAAACGGTATCTGATGACTAACCCAATATGGGTTATGTTACGGTAAAGAATGTGTGGTATACTTTTTATTTGTTAGAGTATTAGGTATTTGTTTACCTATGCTTTCTTTGTTTAGGTTAGTTTACATTGTGGATGTTTATTTGAACTTACTTTACTGCAAATTTGAAGACCAAGAAAAGCAATAAGCCTAATCTATTTAGAACTTTGTTATTTTTATCTATCCAGGTGTAGATAACATTTGTTTAGGAGTTTTTATGGTTACAAAAAACACATCTGCATGGTACATACATAATTATCACGCCCATATCCCTAATGGGGTGGGCAGAGCCATAAGAAAACTTGCAGCGACTTCTGATCTGGTCTACATGGTCTGTCGTGTTAATAGAAAAGATAAGACCAACCTTTTCGATAAGAGATGTTCTATTCGTACGAAGACCTCTGTAAATTTAGCGTAGGGCATGGCCACAGTAGGGGAATCAATAAATTTAAACCAGATTGCCCCAACGGCTGTATCTTACCTACATAAATCTAAGAACGAAGAAATCTAAAAGAACCAATATGTTGGAGTTTTATTGAATAAATGTAAAATAAATTCTTTGCGCTAGTCGAGAATAACTAATTGTTGTAAATTATATCTTTTTGTACGATAGGACTTTTATTGCTTCAAACATTTAATTCATAAAATAAAGTGACCTATCTGGTCCTAAAAAGGTTCGAATTATAAACCATCATCATCAAAATGTGTCATTTAAATATACTCTACTTAAGTACCTATTGCCGAGGTCCGAGACATGGTAACGGATAACATTCGTAAAAGTCGACTAAGGGATAGTATCCTCTCCAACATGATGAGATACCATAAGCTAGTATTACCTAGGAGGGTTGACGTCAAGCAGGCGGCCGGTCATAAAACACCTTAGCCAAAACTAAGACTACTAGCCGACCCCACATAGAGTGTGATGAGGGCAGGAAGATGATGATGATGATGATGATGATGATCCTGTAAAATCTAAAAAAGGTGTACGACTGTCTGACCTATCAGCTTGTTTAAAACGTAACAGATTTAAAGCAGTAAAACCAAATTATATATCAATTTGTGAGATTATAGAGGGTGTCTCGTGAAAGTGACTAAAAGGCACATGATACATGAAGCAGGCTCGAGCCGACTTGCCGGCAAAATACCCTATTTGTCCTCGTTCACAGTTCTATGCCGATAAGCGCCACTCCGCATTTGGAAGTCCTGCTTTCATACGTAAATAAGGCCAAACATTTTGTCACGTAATCGGATTACAGGAGAGCTCGTAACTTCATGTCCCTCCGTATTCAGAAGTGGAACTTTTAGTATATTTATCGGAGACGTAAAAGCAAAAGCTGTTCTTCTTCCTGAAAAATCGATCAGCATTGTCTTTAAAACCATGTTGGTGAACAATTCTGCATTTTCGTTTGAATCCATTTTATAGTATGTGATTTGATACTTTTAAGTTATGTACTCGTAATTAGGAATATACCATAGTTTTGTAATGTTTAAAATAAAATACTCATATGAAAATAATGAGTAGGTACCTTGGTACTGAGTATTCCAGTTGTCGAAGTGATCCCCGTGATTTTATGGAATAAATTTTTTTGACTTTGACTTTGACTTTGACTTTGAGTTGCAGTAAAAAAATACTACATATTTTTAATTAAGGTACTGACTTTAATTAAAAATATGTAGTATTTCTTATTATAACATAATCATCTCAATCAACGAATACATAAGTATTAAAAATAGAGTATGTTATAAATTCAGGAGTATATAATTTCTATTTCCCCAGATTTCCTCCACTTTTATAAACAGTCATTTTAACACGCAACCCCTGCGAGCATTTCATTAGGGATGACTCCGTCCGTCGCGCTGGTTTTTCAATTTTAACGATGTAATTATGCTAGTCGCGAGTGCTCACATGAATCGCAGACAAAGTGCAAGTACCTAGCGCTGAGAGAACTGGTCGCCCCCGTCACCGCAAGTGGCTGCGCGAAGCATTTTGTTACACATAATCGGATTAGAGGCAGGCGAGGTCGTCTGGGCGTATGCCCGCGCACCGCACTCGCATATAAATACGACACGATTCGACCTCAAGCTACTTTGGATTTGAACACCCCACTGCATGCGGAATAATGAGCTCCACTCTTAAAAGCCGAACGCGAAATGTTAGAATTTTCCGCATGAATATCTCCTCTAATGCTTAAAAATATATCTCGTTTAACATATGCGGCTAGATAGTCGATGCGATAATATGGAGGCTGCACGACGCGACGGTGGGCTGAAATCAGACTTTCATTACACGCATCGGTTCCTCGCGCGGGCTCACCGAGTGAGCCCTTCCGGAGCCTACCGAGATTACTCCGACGGTTGCCAATTACCGCGAGAATTCGATCGCTGCAAAATCTAACTAAGTTCTAACTAGATAAGTACACTAATAGAAGAAAATATATTAAAATGTGCATGAACACTAAAATACACCACATACAACAGTAATAGTGAAAATAATCGTGCTCTTATCATAATCATGCATAGCGTGACATAGACCGTTCGTTAGACGCATAGCTACGATTCTAATAAGCGGTACAGAATGGTCACAAGCGGCTACTCTACGTGAGATGTGCTTCCGGTGGTTCCCGGGAAAGATGTATTTATGCGTTATGTTCCGCACAGTTACTGTTCGTGTCAATAAGCTGTGTCAACTGGGCACGGCGGTACAATCAACAAAATATTTCTCTCCGGAATCACGTCGGGCAGACTGTGTACAAATGGAGTGCCTCACTTACCAAACTTCAGAAGATGGCAACTAAGGTGCTCCACCACAATTACCGCTTGCGTAACCCTGGGAAAAATATTTTTCTCCGTGAATCTAACGTGTAAGTCATTTTAAAACAGTGGTTGGTCTTATAAATAGGGGCTCATCAGTTTATACTCCGTGAATGTCTTGGTGTGATGGCTTATGCTAGCATGCTGGTTTATGTTCGTGAGAACAACATTGGGCTGTAACATTTTACACTAAAGTGGTATTTTGGTGTCATTTTGTAAGAGATTGGAGTTCTACTCAAGTACAAAAAGTTTAAACAAAAATCTATAGCCGCTAGTCGGCGCTAATTCTATACAACTAAAACACAAATGTCTATAGTTTATACGTAAGTACACAGGTTCTACCACACAATTGCAGCAATTGATTACTAATACTCAACGTTGCTGGTAAGTAATTTACGTTCATATACTGAGACAATAGTGAAGATAAATAAGAAATACTCAAGTACAGTCTACAGTAATAGTTATAAGAAGTGAATTATAATTATCATTTAGAATTACCATTTTATGGGTTAAGATTAGAAGCTAATGAATTGGTACCTGGAAAAGATGTGATTACATTATTATTTAAATCAACCTGCCATAATAATAATAAATTGTATCTTACAAACTAAACACGAAACCGTTTATCAAAACACATTTTAGCGTTTATATTTAGAAGCTTTTTGATCGAATTGAACCGACCGCATATGTTTTAGCCACATATTTTATGTGCCTGTACCTACGTATCAGAACTCCTATGTCTATTAAATCATCATCATCATCATCTTCCTGCCCTTATCCCACTCTATTTGGGATCGGCACAGCATGATCCTTGGATCATGGTGTTTTGGCTAAGGTGTTTTATGACCGGCCGCCTGCCTGACGTCAACCCTCCTTGGGAATACTTGCTACGCCTATTAAATATTAGGCAAATAATTAACGTGGTACATAAAGCCCTTTCAATTCGAGTGTACCTACGGCACTCCATGAGGAAGATGTTGCTAAGGTTATAAAGGTGTAAACTAGACCACTATGAATAGCCACACCAATGTGTTGTTCGTGTAAACGCATCTTAATCAATCAGATACATTGTGAGTATAAATGTTACCTATACAAAATGAGGTTCCAACGATCTTTTATTAATGGCACACAATCAGACAAGTCAAGCTACGCAATAGATAATGTGCTCCACATTCGTAAACGTAAATAGATAAGAGTTTATGTAAACAAACTTATAGATATTGTTTATTATTAACCTTGGTAATTGGTGGAAAACACTTGTTCGTTTTTAAAGATTTATTTATAAAACATCGAACGTCTAGACTTCAAGCCAAAGAACCGCGAGCTCCGCTTTGGTTTTAGTATTGCAGTGATTTACTAGTAAATATTAAGTAGTAAGACATGACGGTACTATATATACCTACTGCAAGGTATTACTGAAGGAAAACGTCGTGAGGAAACCGGTCTGTCGTAGAACCTAAAAACCTTAGATTACATGTGTAACTAACACGAAAGGAGCCTTCGAGACGCACTTTAAAACCTTTTACCTCACTGATATGAAAAAGAACCAGTGACACGACTAATTAATACTTCAATATCAATCGAATGGGAATTGCATTTAAATAGCCGAAGCGCTCGTGGCGTAGCTTGCTTAGACATTCTTAATTGATCGTTTAAGTCAAGCAACCCTTTGCGCGGTCACAATTTGGATGGGTGACCACAAGTGGCATTACGAGCTAAGCGCTTCCGTGCTTCAGAGGGCACGTTAAATTGTCGGTCTCGGCTTTTAAGTCGTTACGCCATGACGGAGGCCTTCAGGCGGCCTAAAAACTCCGTCACTAGAGTTGGCCACTAGCTCATTCGAATTTACTTACTTTTATTTAAATAGCCAAGTGAACAATCTGAAAATTACAGGTATGTTCGTTCAAAACGTGTAAAGATACAGAAAAGCATATTGTGAAGCTAACAACAAGTATTGTCAAGTCGGGTGCGGTGTCCGGCGGAGGTCGCCTCATTGCGCTCGCCAATTGAGATAATGGCCTCAAATGCAGATGATCACTGACCCATTCATTGGAAACTAGCAGTTACGAACGCGATTTATATCATTATACGATACATTTTACATCGAGACGTGCTGAGGGACGGGAATGGCCGCAAGTGAAGAAATACTGAAAAAATAATTTTTAACTTCCACTTTTTTATATTATTTTATTTATTTAACTTCACTTAAAGTAAACACTAATATTGTGCCTGAAAACCTTATTAGGTTTGAGTAAGCACTCACATTTGCTTACTCACATTTGTCAAAAATATACAATGTACTTAGGCACTTGCAGGACTATAAATAAACGATCAGATAAAAGTAAGCATACAACAAGTAAATAGGTAAACAATATTGCGTTAACTACCTATTGCGAAATCGGATGATCCACACTCACACTAATGGCAGAGGCAATTTTATCTTCACAAATTCTCGAATTTCTCATATTCTTTCGAAAATTTTTAGTATTATATATATATATCGTCACTGGAAAGGCAAATTTACGTAAGCGCCAATCGAGAAAAAGCCGTTTGAAGTTCATTTTTTTCGTTTTTTTAATCATAACTTTCTACCTAATTATCGAATTTTGATGACGTCAACGTAAGATTTCATTCTTTTTTCATTTTCTATGTCCAGCAATTCATATTATTGTATTTGAACTGCTATTTTAGGATAATAACTCAATATGCCTATTTGGCGCCATTTTGGCGCTTACGTAATTTTGCCTTTCCAGTGACGATATATATATATATATATATATAATACTAAAAATTTTCGAAAGAATATGAGAAATTCGAGAATTTGTGAAGATATATAAGGCTTTATGTCTTTTCCACAACACACCAGTTTCCTTATAATTTATTATTTTATTGTTTGAGAGGATTGGTATTTATAGCGCATGACTAATCGGAAGGCGGGTTAACTGACTGACCGGAAGTCATAATAATCTTAATAATTAATTTATATCAAAGATGTGAAAAACACAACTGACGGACCCGGGACGGATTCGTCCCTGATACAAAACGAATGCATGTAAGAATTCAATTCAAACTAACGTTAACCAAGCGTGCCCCCTCGACATTATGTTTACTTACAATCTTACGAATGCACTTCGCGATTCAGCATTTGTACCTACTATGCTCAGTGATTCAACTATTAATTTTGCGCTGTGATATTTTAGAGGTGGGACGGAAATAGAAATGCTATATTGTGGGGCATTTCAAAGTAATGATTTTACACGCCGCGATGCATTTGCAGACTCGCGGTTTACCATAGCTTCATAACGAATCGAGTATTGTTATTCGGATTGTAGCTTTTACTATCAACATGATGAGATTTGCAATGTGAAAATAAAATCAACCTATGTACCTTAAAGTGTTGTAAGGAAATTGGCCGTGGCGAGCGGTTGCCTTGTTGTGTTTCTAATTGATCCCTTTGTTAATCGCTCTTTATAATTTTATTATTATGGGTTGGCAATAAAATTCAACGTACCATTACGTGGCCCGATGATTTAAGCAGTAACTTTCGTCGTAACAAAGATTTACGATGTCACAGTACCAACTGTTATTTTCGAAACAGTTCGGTTCTTCACACTTTAAATATAGATCGGACATTATGATAAAATAATATTTCAGTATTGCGCCTGCCTTGAAATATATTGTTCTAGTTGCGTCTAGATGTTTAAATATCGGGCGTTAATAAATATGTCACAAACTGTAAGCGCGTTAACGTGGAATGGAATTTAAAATATTCAAACTATACATATTACATTCTCTGTTGCAAAATATATTGTATAATTTATTTATAGTAGGTAAAGCACCCAGGTATAGTAAAAGGAGTCAGAGAGAAATTATATGTTTAGATTTTCATTATTTATAAAAATTTACATGCCGAAAGGTACTTAAATCTTGTTATCGGTGGTGATATTCATAACTGATTATCAACATGTGAGTTTGACTAATCTGTTATTTCAATCAGTTTTGGTGAAAAGTTTTGGATACAATTTAGTTTTTTTTTTCCTGACTACTTCCCATAGTTTGGTTAATTTCAGAATCCTAAATTATTCTACAACAGCAGCTGCTAACGGCAGCCGAATAGTCATTAGGTGAAGACAAATAAGTAGGTCAAGTTGTTTTTTAGCACAGCCAATACACTTTTGTTGAAGGAAATGTCTATCAAATTAGACCAATAAAATACATTTTGAATCATATTAGATAGGCAGATTGGCACGAAACTCTGCAGTTAGAAATGTCAGCGCAGAGTGAATGGACTCAAGTTTTTGTTTATTTATTTCTATATACGTACCTACATATGTCCGCATGCATGTGCCAACAAAGCAAATGAAAGCAAAGAGATCAGAAAAGGCTCAAAACAATGAAGTCACTAGTCTTTTGCTATTTCCAGCAAATAGGTACAATAACTTATACGAAATAGTTATTATTGATTGATTACCGTATGTGCAGAGTTTCTAGAGTTCTCATTCGATTGTGTCCGCTTTTAAATAAATGAATGCTACGCCTGTTTACTCGTTGCTCTGCTCTTAAACTGGAGAATCCATTTTACAAGTTAATAAAACTAACAATCGAATGCTAGCGATAAAAAACAAAGTTGACGACTGACGTTTTTATGAAGCGTCGGAATAAAATCATTTGCTAGTTTCAACATAGCACTCGTTCATTCAACTTTCAAAATTGAAATGCAATCAATCAATATTCATTTTGCATCTAAACTGCGTTCGTTTTATGCTAGTAGTTAAATGTATTTTTGTCGATGAAATTGGTGATTTGATGAGCATCCGAATCCGACACGTCGGAATAGCCATTTCAGAGAGTTAAAGCGGTGCTGTACCGGAACTAGAACTAAATTAATTCCCTACATAACCACTCAAAACATTTTTTTACGGTTCCACTCTTCATAAAAATATATGAAAAATATACGATATAGTTACACATAATTAGTTTTTTAACTAAAATAAATATCGATATGGCTGAAAGGAATTCTATTGGTGAAACTTCAATTAGAAATTTCAATTCTTTTCGTTGCAGATGATCCGTAATTACCGATCCTAGTAGTATAGGATATTCTAGATCATAACAAGGTCAAATGACGTGACTATAGAGTATATTCCTAAGTGGATTAGTACAGGCTATCGCAGGGCATGCGACGTGCAAAGGTCGGTGTGTGTGCAATCATGCGCATACGCAAACCCCACACGTCACTCACCGCCCGAGTGTGCGACGCAAATGAAAACTGAGATTTGAGATTGTCTGTTTAATCGGACGACGATTGGTGAAAGAATTAAAGTCAAAGAGGCTCCTTCCATGCATATGATTTTAGTTTTTAAGTTCTACGACATGTATAGATGGTACTATATAAAATTCTTTGTCGTGACTGACTGTCCTATGATAGACAACGCTGAGCCTAAACCACTGGTCCTAGAGGCTTAAAATTTGGAGGTTGCATACCTTAGACGTACACTAAGAAATCATTTTTGGGAATTCTACCCCCAAGGGGGTAAAAAGGTGTAAAATCCGTTTTTGTGAAAAATCATATTCCTCGAACTTTCAAACTTGAAACGTAGCATAATACACAACACGTTACATACTGTTTGTTCTATACATTTATTAAACTTGATTTGGATTCTTTCAATACAAAATGATAACGAATTTAGAGGTTTGCCAAAGAAGTGCAACGGGGTGTCATGGCTGTTCAAACACGATGAATCCACTCTAAGCGAGTGAAACAGTGGGCGTTCCACTAGTGTAACAATATAATTGTTAAATTGACTTATGCCCGATTCCTATAATGCACCTACTATCAATCAACGGATGGTAGGTTACCATAATAGCAAAATTGTTTCTCGACAATAAATTTATGGGGCTTTTCGACAGAACAACGTTGCTTTCGTAATGAACTATCCAACGTCCGTTAGTTGAATATAGCAACCGGGCAAAGACCTTCTAGATTCGTTTGCAGACATTTGTTTGCTATTCTTTAGTCTATGTAAGTGAATGACTAGATAGGCCCGTTCTAATGTAACTATCGCGTGCATTGCTATAATGTCCGTTTAACCTCCTTTTGGTTCATATCAATGTAACTCGTAAAATCTTCGGCCTTTAGGTTCTTGAATGAGATGAGTTCCCATCCGATAACATCCAAAGGAGTTAAAATGGGAACTCGTTGGTATTTTTTTTTCTGACGAACGACAATTATGTTTCCCAACGGGTCAAAGTGTGATAGTGTAACCGGTTGGGAAAAAAAACTTTACTCTCTTCCGGTTAATAAGTCAAAGACACATGTCATGCAGTGCGGCACACACTTCCGCTTAGGTACATGTGCGAATGTATGGGAAAAGTACTAAGTACCTATTACTGCACTAACAATTTACTGTGTGAACTTCGATTGCTATTTAAATGCAATTGGGTACCAAGTACATTTGGCCAAGTAAAAATAAAACAATATAAAAAAAATAGGTTGTAATTTTGTATAAAGAATATGAGTAGGATGATGATGAAGAGGTAATTTCCTGTATTTTATATTTTCTGTGAACGATTTCTATACAGTTTGAGTTCACAATGTTCTCAAAGTGTTACGAAAATAGTTCAGTGAACTTAAGGATACTCAAAATAGAACAACATTAAATAAAACAAGTACTCGTGGGCGTTATTTAATCCCGCACTTAGTGTAAACCCACTCTAGTGCAGAACAACCCTTGCCTAAACTAATATTTGCATTTCCGTGTAATAGTGAACACTACGCTTTAACGCGTAGTAGCGTAGATAGGTAAACCCGTGTACATTCTGCATAAGATGACTTCTAGAGCTAAGACCTAGGAGCTACTATAAATAAATAAATAACACCCAACAGTTACATACATAGTCCTGACTCCACACTAGGATTCCCTGTGTCGATGGTATCAGAAACTACGAGTACCATGGTACCACAATACCCAGACCCGGAAGAAATATTTGCAGAACATACAAACATTTCTTCCGCAGCGGGAATCGAACCCGCGCCTCTTGCGTCTCTGTCGAGCAATCGCCCGCCACGTCACCGAGGCCGTCAAGGCCACTACTACTAGCCTAGTACTAGGTACTATTACTTGTCACTAGTTCTTTCGAATCAGTGTGGTGAAAGGATTTTAAGTGGGTCTCAAAGGCGTTCCTCCTTTTATGCACTTGACACTTTTTCGAACTTTTTAGGATCGACAACATGGCGATTCATTTATGTTTGACATAAGATACTGGTATAGCTGTATAGATACTGAATCACTGCTGCCAACATCCCAAAGTCCTTCTCCGATACTCTAAGGAGTTGGGCTGGTTGGAGGAGAGTTAGCAGAGGGATAATGCACAATACACCCCACCGCGAGACATCAGTGCAGACCTCTGTTCCCCTACCATTAATTAGAATTAGAATTAGATGCGATAATTGAGGCGCAACACGTGACGCTCACATGGTTGGTGTTACGTTTCACAGCAGAGAGCGTTGTTTCCAAACGCGCAATATGATTGGACAGACAACGTTGCAACGCGTTTCGCGGCAATTGTTGCCCAATGAATACATGGCTTAAGCCAAAGGTACCTTCAACGATCGTTCTAAAAATTCCTCCTTTCCTTTCATATAAAGAAAAAGACATTTTTTAAAAAGATCATTCATAAAAAATATCGTTATCTAAATAACAAGAAATTATTGGCAGGATTGTGATAGAGAATAATGGAAAAATTGGAAGATGATGCTACCAGTATGTGTGAATGCAGCCTAACAGTATTGAACGTCTTAAGGTCGCTAGAAGCCATAATCAGAAGTCAACATGGATAGGTAGGTTTAACAATGTAAGTAGCAACGAACTAAGCTTGCTATATTCTAGTTTATCCAGCTTTAATTGTGGTTTCGGCATTGGATTGCTTCTAGACATTAGTGTAGTCAGCTTTTTATAGTCCAGTCTTAGTTGTAGATTTTCCGTACTTTATAGACACAGTTTTCATAGTCAGCTTTATATCTGTCTATTTATTTTAAATAATGCAAAATATATAAAACATCTATTAATTTAAAATTGAGGTATAGTCGACATGACCAAATTAATTTTGAACTATTTTTTTATTTTAGATGGAAAGCCAATTTCCAACAAACACGTCCATTCCATTAATGCACTTTATATTCGATTTTCAATTAAGGAAATTTGTTTGTGAACCAAATGATTATAATGCCATTTAGAAGAAAAAAAGGTAAACAAAACCGCATCTAAACTAAGCACAGACCACAAAAAAACAAATACGAAGGAAGATTCCAACAGCAGGGATACTGAAAGATTTATTACGCTCCGTTACAACTTACGGCGTTCATACCGCACAAATCAGACAAGCAAACGCTCACGTGCAAAGTCTTGTTAATTTCGACAAAATTATTAGATGCATACAACTGACGTTTTGAGACGTAGATAATAATGTTGCCACCTAAAACCTAGAAGTGTTGTTTCAGCATTTTCAAACGCAGGAGTCATCGAAGTGTCTCGATTAGTTTTTGCGTTAGTATTAAACAAAATGTTTTCGACAAGGTAATTAAATGAAAAAAATCCTTTCTAAACTATTTTAGCTGTACATATAAGTTTTCAATATAATTTTAAATCAATCATTCAATATAATTCTCAACTGTCTCAGAGAGCTGCAAAATTTCACATGACTATTATTTATGACAAAAGAAAAAATAATGTTATAATAAGAGTAATGAAAAACGAAAATGGCAACCCGTCAAATGTAAATTTATTAAAGTAATTTTATTGACTGACTATAGTCGTCTTACTAGATTACTCTTATTTGAGTCAGAGTACCGGCCGCCAGTGCTAATATACAACACAATTATTTCAACGATCTATTTCAATTCAACAAAGACATACAAAGTGCAAGATTAAAAACAAACAGTCGGCAATAGTTTTACTAGTTAAGAACGTAGTTAGAATCGCTTATTCAGCAAAGACTTATAAGTGTGACTCTACCTAGACTTTTTTGGGGTAACATTCAATGGTATTCAAAACTGTTTTCAGCAAGTTATTGCTCGAAAGAAGCCTCTTTGAGGACTACAATCCTTTCACCTCACTAGTTTCGAAAAACAACTGACACGACTAGTAGAAAAAACAAATCAAGTCCAGTCAGCATTCTTTATTCTGTATACAATCACAATAATCAAAGGATTATTTTTGAAGCGTCATAAATCTACGTTGAATTTACGCCAGGCCTCTTATTCTCTAGGACCAAACGAAACTTGACGGCTCGTAACTTGTTTGTAACGCGCCTTGCCACGTTTTTGCAACATAAAATTGTCATATAGAACACGATCACACGGTGATTCCACAAACGTGCCCGCTTTTGCCCGCATTACGATTTGTTTGGATAACCAACCGTAATGCGACTAACCGTGAAAGAAACCACGCTTGGCCGTTGGCAAGAACCTAAACAATGGTAATTCGTAATAAAGTCAAATAAAATAAATAATTTATTTCTACTACCTATCATCACATTACTTTATTTTACACTTACAACACGATACACTATATTTTCCACTTAGATTAATCGCTTTCTACTGAAATAACCTATACTGATACTGAATAATTATCGTTTCCGTCTTCCCTGATGTCATTTTTCCCGGAAATAATTTCAATGGTCTAGAACAGTCGCATTGAACGCTTCATTTAAAACCGTATTTTTAATAAAAGCTTTACAATTGAATGAAGTCCGTGAAACCCAGAGGTAGGTTGCTAGTGAACTTGTTTATTTCAATGCATTTGGAGCTTATCGCGGTACTGAGACGTGTTGGCGGTACTCCAACACTTTCTCCTGATATCACCGTAGGTACAATGAGGAAAATCCTTAAGAAAAAGTGTTCCGTAAGGATTTCTAGATGAATTCCCCCCTAACGCAATGAACTTTGTGAATTGAATTGAACACAATGAAAGTCAAGTGGCTTTATGTAAGTTTACCTAATCTTGGAACAACTCATTTTTTAATATTCCTCATTACACGAAAACCTTGCTTGCGATTTTTCATGTAGGTATGTATGTTTGGTTAAGAATACTGGTATAAATAGATGTAACGGTACGTAACGGCTTTAGAGTGTGTATTTTTGTTTACTGAGTGCAGTGCTCTTTGAGCGGCATTGCTAAGAAACAAAAAGTAGATGTGGTGATATGCGACAGTAGGTAGGTACTTACGACTAGATTAGGTACGTAGGTAGAGAGATGATTCAACATTGTGTACCTCTAGACTAGATGATTCATTAGTAGATAATTAAATCATTGTAAGTACCAATTACTATAAAATGCACTTGAAATTATCATTTAGAGTCAGTCTTCAAAATCAAAATTACTTACATAATATGTAAGGATTTTTTTTTTTTTTTTCAATTTTTTTTTTTATTTCGGAACAAAACCGGTGGTACCGGTCAAGTGCGAGTCGATTTCGCACACGAAGGGTTCCGTATTATCCGTATTACATCTTACATTAAAAAAATCATGTATGGGGACCACTTTTATTTTTTATTTTCATAATTTGTTGTTATAGCGGCAATAGAAATACACTTTCAGTGAAAATATCAACCCTGTAACATTTCTGTACTTAAACATAATATTATACTCGAATAGGTACGATTGTATTTCGTGGCGTATCTACCATTTAAAATTTCCCGCGCTCTCACGCCTCATGACAGTGACAGCGGCGCACCTCAGTTATGGCAGCAAGCGACCAATGACAGCTAGGGACAGATACATTCGTTCTTTTTGGTTCGCGAGAATGCAATGACTTGCACTGTGGAACGGCTAACGGCTTGCCGAACTTAATTATTATATTTTTATCTAAAACTACAAATAAACACAATTTACCTAAGTTTTGTGTTCAAATTACCCGGAACTTGTGAAACCCCAGATTGGGTGAGTGTTAAACTGGATAGAATATTTAGATGTAAGTTTGGTGTAACGGCTTCGGATCTTTCATTTCATATTTTATGCTTTTAGTTAATTGTAATCTCTCCATCACCCACTCATTTTATTACGTAGCCGCTTTGCACAATAGTTACAATCATTCATATCATTTTCTGATCATTGTTTCCTTCCTACACTACTTTAAAAAAAAATGCCAATCATTCTGTCATATTCAAACTTCATTTTTTCATTGTACCTTTCACTGCTTATCTTTAGTTTTATAATCCGCTTGTTTGACTGCCTCATCATTGATCACTATTATTATGCTAGTTGCCATTGAGACCACCTTGAGCATGGAATGTCGCAGTCAAACTTTGAAAGTGGACTTTTCTTCAATTGTCTGGAAATTGATTCCAGGGTTCTTCCTACGGGCAGTATTCTGAAGACTACGTTTTTACTTCTGATACCATCATCATCGTCATCATCCACCGGTCGACGGAACTGTCGAAGCTTGAGTCGGCGTTTCTACTTGCTTTCCGCTTCGGACCGCCTACGACTTCCGCTCTAAGGCCAGTGGCATACTTATTGGTTCTTCAAACAAATACGGATACGACCTTCTATTCGACTCACGCCCTTGAGTTTGTATACTTAGAGTTCTTATTAAATAATTGTAATTGATTATATCTTGTTTTTATTTTTGTTATCCTAGACCATAGGAAAAACTAGTATAACTGTTTCATTGGCGCCCAATAAGGTAATAGTCGTATCCGTATTATGTTGAAAAGCTTTACGCATTAAGTAGTTTTCTTTGGTGTTGGCTTAGTTGATTTATTTATAGATAGTTACTAGTTTTAAGTTGATTTTTGCTTTAAGCTTATATGTGGCTATTGTTTGTTTAGCTTAAAACCTTTTATTGATTGTATAGATTTATTATTTATACATATATATATATATATATATTTGTAAAAATTACGATACCACATATAAGTTATATTTGATTGTTAACTGTAGTTGAGTCTAGATAAGCTTCTAATTATTATCAAAACACTCACTCATTATGGCGTACATCATAAAGTTCCTCTCACTTCAAAAGTCGGAACTAGAATACGAGGTCGAACTTCGTGGTGGTACCAAGGGTTCAGTAGGGGAGTTACGCAAACTTATTGTTAAACTTGCTCCGGGCTTACCTTCTGAGGACATTTTAGAATCTCATCTCGAGCCAGAACAAGACCTCATAGAGCTAAACGAAAGCTTAATTAAGGCTCAGAGTAATTTGGCTTCTCTTAGACAAAAATTTGAAAAAAATCTGTTTTCTAGAACAGAAACCTTGCTACACCATATATATCATAGGGTCAACAGGTTAAGTAGCACTGAATCAATAGTAGGCGGCTATAAAAAATGCTTTTCCATTTTTGAGACTTTGTATAAGGAACTGTCAGCACTACGGCCACCATTGCCTAGAACAGCATTAGCCTCCACTTCGACATCCAGTATTACTTCGGAGTCGTCAGTGCCCACTGCTGTCACTGTTAGTTGTGAGCGTAGCGTAACATCAGAAATTGGGAAGTTGAAGTTTTCCGGTAAAACATGCGTGCGATCTTTTATACAAAGGGTTGAGGAATTTGTTCAATCTAGGAGCATTACTTATGAGAGAATTTTGTCCTTGGCATTTGAGATTTTCACTGATGACGCCTTGCATTGGTATCGTTGTAATAGGGATAGAATTCAAAACTGGAATGAGCTTTGCGAGCTACTTAAAGAGGATTTTAGCAGTAGTGATTACGACTACAGACTGGCTGCAGAAATCAGGTCGCGCACTCAGGGGGAAACGGAAAGTATATCCATCTACCTATCTATCATGCAAGGTATGTTCTCTCGACTTAGTAGGGATCTTTCCGAAAATGAAAAGCTAGATATTCTTCTTCATAACATCCGACCCTGTTACGCTACTTCCTTGTTAGCTTCTCCGGAAATCAAAACAATCGACTCGCTGAAATCTACATGTCGTAACTATGAGAACATTCAGGCGCGGTTTTCTCAGTTTCGCGAACCACCGAAAGCGTCAGCGAATACCATAGCTCCCGACCTTGCTTATAAGGGCTCTGACAGTGGCTCCAATTTTTCCAACTATAAAAAAGTAGGTGTCTCATCTTTAGAAAAAGACGAAGGTGAAACTGTTGCAGCTTTGGCTTCAAATTCTGCTCAAGCCAGATTCTGTCCGCGATGCAGAACTAATGACCATTCCTTAAGGTACTGCAAAGCAGAACGCTTTATTATCTGTTTTAAATGCGGAAAGAAGGGTGTTCGTCGATCAGAATGCCCTGATTGTAAGAAAACGGACAAGCCAAAAAACTAGTTAGTCAGGATTGTAAAGATAGTGTACACCACCATATAAATTTTGATATTGATGAGTGGAAGAAATGGTTAAGCTTCATATCTTCATTTTCCACTTACAATGCTGTCTCTTCAATCCGCGATGACAAACATAATATTGATAAGTCTCGTCCGTATGTTGCAGTGAATATAGGTAATAAACCTTTTATCGGCCTTCTTGACTCCGGCTCTTCTACCACTATCCTTGGTAACGGAAGTCATGAATGCTTACTTAGTGCTAGTCTTAAATTGTCACAATGCGAGAAAGTTCATTTTGTGAGTGCGGGCGGCAACAAACTTGAGGCTATTGGGGTTCTGGAACTCCCCATGACATTCCAAAATCAAACGCACACACTTAAAGTGTTTGTTGTCCCCAATATAAAACATTCTCTCATACTGGGAATGGATTTTTGGAGAACTTATGGTTTATTCCCAAAATATCTGGATCGAATTGCTTACTACAGAGATTCCGACGAAATCCTCACTGCTGATTCTGTTACGCAGGAAACTTGTAATCTTAATTCTTATGATAATTTGTCAGATGAGCAAAAGTTTACTGCAGATCAAATGATACAGCGATTCCACGAAATCTCTTATGAGGAACGCGGACTTGGTCGCACTAGCATGACCATGCACGAAATTGATACCGGTGACGCCACTCCTATTCGTCAACGGTACTATAGAATGTCTCCAGAAAAACAACGCATTCTGGTAGAACAGTTAGACGAGATGCTTAAAGAGGACGTTGTAGAACCGTGCGAAAGCCCTTGGTCATCGCCAGTCTTGTTAACACCTAAAAAGAATGGTGAGTTGCGGTTTTGCTTGGATAGCCGGAAACTCAACTCTGTAACTAAAAAGGACGCGTACAGTCTTCCATATATTTCCGAAATCCTCGATAACCTTCGTGATGCTAGATACCTTTCAAGTATAGACCTTTCCAAAAGCTTCTGGCAGATCCTTATCCGAGAGGAAGATAGGCAAAAGACAGCATTCTACATCCCTTCCCGAGGCACCTTCCAGTTCAAATCAATGCCTTTCGGTTTAACAAATGCTCCAGCTACTCAGCAAAGGTTAGTGGATGCCTTATTCTATGGTCCAGAGTTTGAGCACAAGGTTTTCGTCTTCGTTGATGATATCATCATTGTTTCCAATAGCTTTGAACAACATATCTCTCTGCTTAATCGTGTCCTGAATAAGCTTAGGTTGGCCAACTTGACAATTAACTTCAAAAAGAGCCAATTTTTTAGAAGCCAGCTTAAATATTTGGGATATGTTGTGGATTCAAACGGTTTGCAGGCGGACCCAGATAAGGTGAAATCAATCGTGGACTATCCAGCACCCACAAACAGAAAGGAGGTACGACGTTTCCTTGGAACTGCGTCTTGGTACCGTAGGTTTATACCTAATTTTAGCGCTTTAGCTTCTCCCTTAAATAAGTTAACGTCTCAGAAGAAAAATTCTCCACCATTTGCATGGTCTACCGATGCTGATGATGCTTTTCGTAAACTTAAGTCTCATCTTGTGTCTGCGCCTATTTTATCCTGTCCTGACTACCTTAAGCCTTTCGAGGTACATACTGATGCGAGTGATTATGGTATCGGAGCTGTACTTACTCAAAATCTGGATGGTCAGGAGAGAGTTATAGCTTATATGAGCAAGTCACTCACGCAGCAGGAACGCAACTACAGTGCCACAGAACGCGAAGCTTTAGCTGTTTTACTAGCGATAGAGCACTGGCGTTGTTACCTCGAAAATGGCATGATCTTTACTGTCTACACAGACCATTCCTCACTTAAATGGTTTTTAAATCTTAATAACCCAACAGGTAGGCTTGCTAGGTGGGGAGTTCGTCTCTCGGCTTTTAAATTTGAGATTAAGCATAGGAAGGGTGCCGAGAACGTGGTTCCAGATAGTTTATCTCGCGCTGTTCCGGTCGTTGCTATTGGCTCTACTTCTATGCCTCAGACTGGTGACGCTTGGTATTTAAAACTATTTGAAGGTTGCCAAAAGTCTCCTACGTCGTTCTTAAATTATCGCGTCGAAAATGATAGTCTGTTTAAGTACATCAAATCCTTAAATCCTCTTACTAGAGAATTTGAATGGAAAGAGATAATTCCGCTTGAACGACGCCAAGAGATAATTTCGCAAAACCATTCAGAACCAACTTCAGGTCATTTTGGTATTTTCAAAACTTACAAACGACTCAGTCTAAAATATTTTTGGCCAAAAATGCATCAAGACGTAACTAATTTTGTCACTAGCTGCGATGTATGCCTGTCCCACAAGCATCCTACCCACGCCACGCTCGGTACAATGGGTCGTCCTAAAGACTGTAGCCGACCATTCCAAATGCTTAGTATGGACTTAGTTGGTCCCTTACCTATAACTAGGAAGCAAAACACATTTTTACTGGTCATAACTTGTTGTTTTTCGAAATATTGTTTGCTGTTTCCAATAAGACGAGCAACTGCTGAGATAATCGCCCGTATCTTGGAGGAAAACGTTTTCTTAGTCCATGGTATTCCTAGCACAATCCTCATGGATAACGGCAAACAGTTTGCTAGCCATACTATGAAGGCCCTGCTGAATAGTTATAAAATTCCCAACATCTGTTTTACCCCTTTATATACTCCACAGGTAAATACTGTGGAACGATACAATAAGACTATTATGACCGCTGTCTCCACGTTCATAGATAGTGACCACCGCATTTGGGATACTAACATACCTAAAATACAATTTGCTCTTAATAGCGCCGTAAATGAAGTTACAGGGTTCACTCCTTCATTTCTTGTTTTCGGGCGGGAGTTAGTTAGCTGCGGATCACACTACGTTAATCCTGACTTAGAAGATAGCATTATATTCACACCACGTGACAGTTATGCGGAAAACTTAGGTGTACTTCACAAAATTTTCGACAAAGTGCAATTATCCCTTTTAAAAGCGCACTCACGGAATTCTTCGCATTACAATCTAAGGCGCAAAAACGTTGAGTTTAACTTAGGTGATATTGTATGGAAACGAACCTTCTATCTCAGTGACAAGGACAAAAGATTCTCAAAGAAGTTAGCTCCGAAATTCATAAAATGTCGCATTGTAGCAAAAAAATCAAAGCTCGTTTATGAACTCGAAGACATGACAGGTCATAATCTAGGAACCTGGCATGTCAAAGATTTTAAGCTGTCATGATTTTTTTCATCGGATTTTCCTTAGGAAAAATCCAAACCTAAAAAGGGGGGTATGTAACATTTCTGTACTTAAACATAATATTATACTCGAATAGGTACGATTGTATTTCGTGGCGTATCTACCATTTAAAATTTCCCGCGCTCTCACGCCTCATGACAGTGACAGCGGCGCACCTCAGCTATGGCAGCAAGCGACCAATGACAGCTAGGGACAGATACATTCGTTCTTTTTGGTTCGCGAGAATGCAATGACTTGCACTGTGGAACGGCTAACGGCTTGCCGAACTTAATTATTATATTTTTATCTAAAACTACAAATAAACACAATTTACCTAAGTTTTGTGTTCAAATTACCCGGAACTTGTGAAACCCCAGATTGGGTGAGTGTTAAACTGGATAGAATATTTAGATGTAAGTTTGGTGTAACGGCTTCGGATCTTTCATTTCATATTTTATGCTTTTAGTTAATTGTAATCTCTCCATCACCCACTCATTTTATTACGTAGCCGCTTTGCACAATAGTTACAATCATTCATATCATTTTCTGATCATTGTTTCCTTCCTACACTACTTTAAAAAAAAATGCCAATCATTCTGTCATATTCAAACTTCATTTTTTCATTGTACCTTTCACTGCTTATCTTTAGTTTTATAATCCGCTTGTTTGACTGCCTCATCATTGATCACTATTATTATGCTAGTTGCCATTGAGACCACCTTGAGCATGGAATGTCGCAGTCAAACTTTGAAAGTGGACTTTTCTTCAATTGTCTGGAAATTGATTCCAGGGTTCTTCCTACGGGCAGTATTCTGAAGACTACGTTTTTACTTCTGATACCATCATCATCGTCATCATCCACCGGTCGACGGAACTGTCGAAGCTTGAGTCGGCGTTTCTACTTGCTTTCCGCTTCGGACCGCCTACGACTTCCGCTCTAAGGCCAGTGGCATACTTATTGGTTCTTCAAACAAATACGGATACGACCTTCTATTCGACTCACGCCCTTGAGTTTGTATACTTAGAGTTCTTATTAAATAATTGTAATTGATTATATCTTGTTTTTATTTTTGTTATCCTAGACCATAGGAAAAACTAGTATAACTGTTTCAACCCTCTACCTATTACGGTTCATGAAATACAGCCCTCTGACGGACGGACGGACAGCGGAGGTTTAGTAATAGGGTCCCGTTGGCATCCTTCGGTTACGGAACCCTAAAAATTACCCAATCATACGAAAGCATGTTCAGAGCCGAGTCATTTGTCATCGGAGAGTCGATGCCAACATAAGTTTTTACGGTCAGTTAAACTTAGTATTGCTTCTCGAAGTTTGCTAAAAAGAGAAAAAAGTTTCAAAGAAACGAGAGAGAAGCGTCTGGCGGACATCCATTAAACACTCTCAGAGTCTGTAGACTGCTATTAATTGTGGCAACTGCCCACTTCGGGACGAAGTGACAAACCCAGCTCTACCTGCGAGACGTGTGTCGTGTCTTTACTATCAACCCTAGTCTAAAACAAGGAACTTGTGTTAATATAACTTTTGAAACAATCATAGTCATAAACATTATTAGCACTTATACCGGGATATTTACCATGATTCGATGTTTTTGGCATAGAAGACTTCGAATGAGGGTAAACCGGTACGTCTACCAATAACTACCACCTAGCTATGTACTTTCTTACAAACTACTTTTCTATTCAAATTTATCAATGTTTTCAGTAAAGTTCATTAGGGTATAAATAACAGAAAAAATAACATTTTAAAATGATATACCTACTTCATAAAACTATATCATTACTTCACTCATTACCAACATAATTACTCTCCCACGTCGAGCTCAATAAATGATTAATTAAATGTCGTATGATATCCGACACGTTATTTTATTAATCATTCAATTACCTATGTGGAAATGTTTTAATCCACCTTTTGATCGTCTTTCTGAAAAAGGAAAATCATTTTTACACCACGCAAAAACCGATTACCTAGGAAATAACATTCCGGCATTTTCCTGAAAACAGGAAAAGCTCCCATCGACTAAGTAAACTTATTAGTATTCACATACATAAGCATAATATAGGAAGGAATGTAATAATCTGCAATAAAGTGCTCGATGAGTGCGTACATACTATATTTCTAGTTTTACTTCACCACTAAAAGAGATTGTAAGCGGATTTCTCGTCTCTCCACGCCAAAACATAATCTGAATCTTTCACTGAGAAGTTAATAATACTCTGCGTTGTGCTCACAAAACTACGACTAAATAAAGCGAGACATGACATGTATTGTGTAACATGAATTCCCATGTTTCTGTCTCGGAATGATAATACGGTTTAGCTGCAGATATACACATAGGTATACATAATACGTTCGTGTACACTGAATTTTCGGTTAGATAAAATTGGGAATACCTAGGTAGGGCAGGCAGACTGAGGAATATATTCGTATTTATATGGAATACATTTTGAGTACTTTGTTATGTGAGGTAATATCGGATCTCCATTTGCTACGATCCTGGCATACTTTTTTAGCTTTATGCACTCATTACATTTTTCATTCATGCTTGACTGTTTAGGGTACTCTTGACCTGGCCTTTTTCCGAAACGTCGCCGAATCGGTCCAGGTACGTGCGTCTAGATCTTCCCCTTCTCACAGTACCATTCACACTCGTCTCATATACCTTTTTCGCTAATCTTCTTTCATTCATCCTCTCTACATGACCGGACCATATTAACTTAATACTTAATCCTCATCATTACATCTTCCGTCACTCTACATCGTTTTCTTATCACGCTATTTCTCACTCTTTCTCTCAAAGTCCCCACGGGAATACCAATTATATAGGTGCCACCTCGCAGCAAAACAATCTCCAAAATCGGTTACAATTCGCCGGGATATCGAGTAACAAACATACTACATTTTATGAAAAAAAAATACGGCCGATAGGTAAAACTGCAACGCGCCTCGTAAACTCTTTCCGTGCTCATTGCAAAAACATTAAATGTGTTACCATGTGTCTTCCGATCACAACGATATCTCATGAAAGCGAAGATAGAGTCAATTACCAAACACGTCTGCTATTCTATATATATATTTCCAAAGAAAATTATATTATAAGTTTTATATAAATAAATAAAATAAATTTATAACACCCAACAGTCTATAAGTTTTATACTTTGCTTAGTTTGTGGCTAGATGGTGCTGTGTAAAATGTCCACAAATATTTATTTTATTCATTATAGTTTATTTAAAGTCTCGGGAGTAAAATACATATTTAGAGGTATGAACGAAACTCAATAACTACTAGGTTATGTACGCGAAGATTTCCTCACGACTTAATTAGCCGATACGTTTTATTTGCTTTAAATTATTTCCAAATTACCTATTACACAGTTTTATGGATTCAAACCGTAGGTATGGTAATAATTTTATTATGTAAAGAAACTTGAATCTAATATAACAAAAGGAATGTTTGTAGGAAATTAAGCAGTAAGTTTCTTATGGGTGTTTACAAATCTCAACATACACCCTTAGGCGCTGTAGTTAAAACGTAGTTGCCTACGATCATCTCTTGCTCTAAATTGTAATGTCGTATCTCTAGAAAATAACAAATCTCTCGCGCTTGTATAAATAAATACGCATAACATTAATTATTTATCAAAGCAGTATAAATGGTGGTGTGTAGAATGCTTAGAATTTATTATATCGCCCACGTTATCAGTGTGGTAGAAGTAGTAGCACTAACATTGCACTAATTTGTGATATTCTAACATTAATCTGTTTGAGCTAGCCATTTATTTGTACCGCGGTACCTAGGCAAGTGTTTAGTAATGAATGGTCAGGACGACATTGAATAAATTATATACATATTAAGAACACCAGTAATAGTTATACCTATAGACAATGTTCTACGCCTACTACCCCGTTTCATATCCTAGCGGAGACCATAAAAGAACAATGCAACATGTGATGGCATTTTGAAGCTCTTCAAAACGTCACACCATAGTTTATAGTAATATTTTGGTACTACTTCTATACTGGACTGGGAGAAAATAAAAAACAGAATGTGTCCAGCTGCTACTCTCCCCGAGCATGTCGTGTAAGGGACGATGGGCTGATCACCAGTCACCATGATTCATCATAAAATATCCAACTAGGAACTTCAAATCAGGAGTGGCTGCAAGTTTTCTTATGTGTGTAAATATATTTTGTTCGTACAGTAAATTCCAAAAAAAATGGAAAATAGATTTTGTTCAATAACTCTAGTAAAAGGAACAAGTTTGGCAATTAGAAGTTCGTGATTACTAAGTTACCAACTAACAGTCGTGAATAGAAGTGCTAATTGTCGAGCTCTATGCAAAAACAACTTCTTTCATAAAGGTTAGAGTCAGTATCAAAAGTGCTTTACTTGTGCGATTCATGACAAGCGCACATTATTTTAATTTATTTTTAATCATTGTGCTTACATTTTATTTGAGGATTCAAAAATCATAAGTAAAACTTATCCATCTAAAAATTTATTTCTTTGTCCTTTCAAAATCTTTCATCAAAGTTTTAATAAGCTGCGCTATCTGCGAGTTTCTGAAAACTTACTAATAAGTCCTACAAGAGTGCCTTTTCAAATAGCTGAGGGCCGATTGTGAAGTCTTATAACCTCTCGTGGCCACAGAAACAAATATTTGCGCTGAGTCAACAGCAATTTCTTTTCTTTGTTATCGGCACCCCAAATTATGCTTTAGACTAGAACAACCTAAACTAATTTATCTTTGAGGACTAGGCTGGACAGATTTTATCGTATTTGCCGTTTAATTGTTTTAGACATTTCTCTAGTTTTAGAATAAATTTCACTAAGTATTTAGTTAGTGGTTCATTCCACTGAGTAAACATGAAAGTTAATAACGCCCGGTCTTTATAATTGATTGTCTATCAACGACAAACACGACTGAATTTAAACAAACTATTTCAAAGATATATCTGTAGTATTTTTATGACGCAGAATGCTAAACTTTATCTAAACAATCATAATCAAAATCTCTGTTACTTACCTACCGCATCGTTAGTCACCACTTATCATGTGAGTATTTTTTACGCTTGTTACAGATAATGTTAGACTATGCCTTTTTTACTTTAGTTGGCACTGTTTTATTCAGAGTGCCTTTCGACTTAAGTACCAAATATATCTTAGAAAATACTTTCACAAGAAGGAATTCTCACCGTGACAATAATTGAAAAAGCAGTCTTAGCTAGACCTAGTCCGCTTCACGCTTCCGTCAATTAGCATGTCGTTTGAAGATGCGTTGCTTTGTCACCCCCGCCGCGCCACTTCACAAAGACAAAACTGACAAAAAAGGTGGCGTCAAATAACACCTACTTCCCAGAATTTAGAGTTCGTTATAGCAAGTCAAACGGTGAAATGTGACATTTGGTTTTGCGAAAGCCGGTAGGTATGGTAGCATAAAGTCGTGTGCGAGACAGATGAGTAATGGCAACAACGCAACGGCGTGTGTCGCTGCGAACGTTCCCAGATGTAGGAGGCATCTATGTCTGGCTGGATGCATGGATTGCAAGCTAGGCAAGCCGCAGCTAAATATTAGATACGGACGAACTGACACAAGAATTTAACGCATTTTGAACCTACTAGAAAATCTCGAACGAAGTAGCTGATACCGCGAGAAAAATAAAGAAATACTACCCAATATTTATAAACCTTAAAATACTTACATAGAATTCTGATAAAGTTTGAGCCTGTCGTCTTATACATTAGTCTATCTACATCAAAACGTTCGAATTGAGAACTAAACGCAGTCGCGGTATACGAATTGCATGTAGAACACGAGCACGAATCGTAAAATTTTCTCAAACATCGCCAGGGCTATAAAAAGCTTTTAAATCACCGGATTATTTACACTAAAAATAGTTTCCTACCACCAAAAAGTCATCTAAACACATAATTTCGATTAAACTTCATTCTGCGTGCTCCGTTTTATCGTACAACGACTCTGAATTGAAATAAAAAGTGTCAAGCTCACGCCACAGACACAGATCGTACACGGAGATGCGCTTATGCAGATAGATTTACTAAGCATCAGTGTGTGGATCGAACGGCAATATTATTTATAGGTGCTTAAGTTCTTTGGTTTTTTATTATAATATAAGCCATGACGTCTTTCCCAATGCAAACAAAATAAAGCTCAATCCTGTCGTTTATTGAACGATAAAAGCTAGAAGCTTCTCATTGATTTATTATTTTTTGTCCTGATTTATGTGAGCTAAAGAAGTGTTCGCGCACTCCCATGTCTATTTGCGGCCAGGCCGAAATAACTGGCAAAACGAAACGTGTATCCGGTCCCTAGAATACCGTACGGTGTTTGCTAGGGAATGGAGGCTTAGCAGAGGGATTATACCACGATTTGCGGTAATGCGGTTTGCTCTGCACTCTTTCCTCTTTGACCACTTGCTAGATCTTTTCCCTGTCAGATGAGTCCGTGCCGGATAGCCCTGTTCTCTTACTAATGCGGGCTGAATTTACTTTGAAGCCGGGTTGGGCAGCTGCGGCTTTCAATAACCCTTTGATTTAGAAACTGTTTGGTTTTATTTTATGTTCGCGATCCGATAGATCCATCCATCCGTCGGATCCGCTGGTCCATTGTATCACTGCTAGTTATTTTGTTATCGCTATACTCCCTTTGATTGAGTTCTATTTTAAAACGTCTAGGTACACAGTTCTAATGAAAGTCAGTTCAGTCTAATGTTAGTAATGGTAAGTCGGTACTCGGTACTATGTAACTTGATCAAGTGCTTATATCCTAAAGAGTAGCGAATAGAATATCCATATTGGGATTACAAAGTACTTAAAGCTTTACGTTGAGTAGATTTATTTAAATGGCGCGCATCTAGATTTACTAACGTAGCCTAGATATCCTATCTATCTACAAGTGTTTCTCTATACCTAGGTTAATTCTCTAGTGATCTGTCAAATAGTATTAAACGGCCAGAAAATGAAGCTCTACAATAAATAGGCCACAAGATCCCACTCGTTCAACTTTTAAAAATAAACCGCTCTTATAACAACGCCTCGGAAATGACATCCGTTCAAAAGAGCGATAATGATCTACTACCGTCACGTCAAGATAACTAATAATAGGCGCTTGAAAAACAAAAATAAAGTTTTTACTGCGAAGACATCGTTTTCTTTATCTAATTGAGCTGTTTTCAAAAGTCACCTTTCACTATTATTTGATCTATTATTTTGAGTGACACCAAGGGCAAGTCCGAGCAACGCGAATAATCTTAAGAATATTAAAAAAAAAACCTTGATAAGTTCAGTTGGTTTAACTTGAACCCCACTCTGGTACTTTTATTATCATGTACATGTTGTTGTAGGACGCCATTGGTAGGTAGGTAATAGGCGGGTTACCTAATTTATCTACCCCCAAACGTTCACTCAGCTCACTCAAGCGGCATTGAGATGTTTCCCGATAAACACAGAGCACACGTAGGTACCTACAGTTAATCAGCCGTTATTAGAGCGAATTCGAAGCGAAGCAACGTTTGGTGACAACACCAAGTTTCCACCTGATTGCCGAGAAGTTTGAGACGCAAGTACCCAGTACGAACCCCTCGTCTGAGGCTGCTTATACGTAGAAAGCTGGTTACTGGCCGGCGCATATTATGTATCTACAGCTGTTACTGTTACGTATTGCGCACTATGTCCAACTTGTCAAAGATAAGAATTTTGATGAGATAACGACACACGTTTACATTTTTAGAAGTTACTAGTTTGTATTTTTCACGGTAAATATTATGATGCATTTTAAGAGATTGTGGGATCTTTTATTTGTAGAAAATGAATTCGAACATTCAAACTGCTACACCAGCATAGGCCTCATTAGCCATGAACAAAAGTTAAACACTTTCGTTCATGGCTAATAATAATGGCTTCTAACTGAAACATAATCCGATGCCTCCAAATCCTTACAAAAACCTATACCATCAGTACCTAGTACTTATATGAAAAGGCCAATGACGCTGCTTATGATAATTTAAGAAGGTAATTTTATTTGTGTTCGTGACTCTACAATAGAATAGAAAGCTAAGAATGATAACCTAATCGTAGCCGTGTTTGAAAAGTGCCGATAACCTGCTTTTTACTTGAAACTCAGGCGAAGTGGAAATTAAATAAAGGACAATCCGTTCGTTCTGCATCAATCTACTGATGCATTATTCAACGTACCTACCTACTGGATATGCAAAATTTCAGGATTAATAATTGATGAAGGCGAAGGTAAAGTGCTCACTGTGGATGACGAATTGAAAACCTTTCAGTTTCAAAAGTGCTCCACAACTCTTTGCTTTTGAATATGTAATTGCGTAGGTAGGAGTAATGAATAAATATTAGGAATAGATAGTCTATAGATATTAAGAGCTTTTTGAAGTTTACTATGTTTATATCCATTTACAACCTTGTATTGAGATAATGACACGAGATTATGAAAAGTACCTAAGCAATCGAAGTATTGAACAGTCTACTTAATAAGACAGTATTTTTTAACCTACGTAGACAATATTTAAAGTTCCTATTTCAATGTTCGCGAACGCGATAGAGCTTCGACCATGATATTATTATATTAGTTTTGAAGATTTCTTCTGTGCCAAGGTACCAAGCTGATAGCGTGGTATAAATACATTAAGTAAAGATAGTGCTAGGCGCTTTCACACTTTGCAAAATGTGAAAGCATTTAGGTAAGTATGTAGATGGATCCGAGTCACTGAGCTGCGGTCACAAGATCCGCAACGATAACTGAGCATACCATCCCAAAGATCAAATGACGGTGTTGAGGCGACACTCAGCTTGCTGGCTGAAATAAAATATATACCTAATATAAAACAACGAGGGCAATAAAACCAAGCCAGTTTGGCTCCTTGTTTAATACACACTAAAATAGAAAGTAGACATAAATAAAAACGAATGCTTGCAATTGAAATGGAAGGAATTAGTTCCGGGACAGACGAGACGAAGATATCGATCTAGTTTAATGCATTTTGGGCACATGGGGACGTAAACCATCCTGAAACGAACAAGACACAATATGTCATAGGTTAAACCTATTTCTGGAGACATACTATCTTGGACGAATAATGTTTATTCGTCCAAGCATATCTACTACCTATGTATTAATACCTACCTAACAAGATTTGGTCTCAAATACATACATAGGTACAGAAAGAAAAACAATGCATCAAGATAACATAGGACCTAAGGATATTCGCCAATCTATTTAAAGGGTAGTAAAATAGGTAACTAAACCATCACAAGAAGCTAAAAACCCCACGTAACAAGAGTTCACTATGGAAGAAGGATTAATTTCTGCATTTCTCTAAGATCTAAGAGAGATAAAGAAAAAGTTAAGTCAAAAGTATGCATTTGCTTTTTCCCAGTTATAGATGGGAGATCCTTGATAGTCAATACCGTCTTTACCATGAGGGCACACGGGGCCCGTACTCAGAGCCCCCCATCCTCAGGGGGCCCCGAAGGACCGACAAGTTCTCTCACATTTATTCTCAAAACATTTTTATCTGTAAGTAATATCAATAATGACATATTATATTATTTATTTGATTACCATATTAAATACAATATCATAATAGAAAAAATGTTAGTATAATTCGCTATCTTTACTTTCCAAAAGGGCCCTAAATTCTTGTGTGCCCAAGGGCCCCAGCACAGTTTAAGACAGCTTTGTTGATAGTTACATACTAACTTATTATGACTATGAAAAAAGTCAAAGGTCTACCTAAATCTGGAACAAATGCCATATTTACTAACGTTGTTTGTATAAAAGAGTCAAAGGAAGTAGAGCAACAAAACGGTCTCTTAGTAAAGTGTGCGCACGAGCAGTATTGAAGCAAACAATCGCCTCGACTCGATAATAACCGTGGCGACTGGCGAGTTCAGTTCATCTATATTGCCGAGCACGGAATGACCTCACGTAACCAGAGAACTATGACAGGTTTAAGTTTCGTGTTTCGATATGATAGAGAAGTCTCAACAGCCTATCCAACTTCAAAAATACTTATTATTGAATAGGTACTCATGTCATTACCCCTTTGAACCAGTGTGTTGAATGAATTAAGGTGGTCGGGACGAAGAGATTTCTTTCAAATACATGACATTATGTCTTAGAACTTATTAGGTTCTATGAGATGCCAGGGCCGGTTTTCTGTCAGATCAGAACCGGTGATAGGTCATATTCGTCAATAAAAAAAATCGAATCGTAAAAAAGAATCCATTAAAATAATGTAGTGTCACTATAGGTACTTCAGCTAAACTGGAGATACAATTTATGTAAAAAAACCGCCCATACTTAACCTAAAACTTACTTTTCGTTACCCGTTTATGAAACTTTTAAGTAATAGATACTAATAGTTAAATGAAGGTGTAAAAACTTATTTTACGAAGTTCGTTTACCTAAAACTAAAGCGATTTCATCATAATAACAAAAAATACGCAACGGTTTGTTTAGATAAATTTGTATCACCATCACCAGTTTGGCTGAAGTATAGTTATGGCTAAGCCATCAGTGCTCTCAAATTCCAAGAATAAGAGAAAGTGAAAAGACTTCCTCTGAAAACCGAGATAAACCTACCTACTCAGATAAAATATAACCGTAACAAATATAAATATAACATAACATACATACCACAAGTCAATAATTGCATGTTTAAAAAAAGTGTTTACTATTCTGTCATTAAAACATATAATCATTTACCCCTCTCGTTCAAGTCACTTAATGGAAATTATTTTCCTAACAAACTAAAGAACTGGCTTGTATCTAAAGTATTTTACAATATGGATGGAATTTTTTTTTTAGTGAATCACCGTTGTTCAAGTTTTTAGGTGCCAATTACTCAACTAAATACCTACCTTTGTTGTGTATTTATGTTCTTTCTATATGATTGTAGATCCGAAAAGGGCAAACTGTTTGTAGGTACCTACTATAGAGCAGTCTAAATGAAGTACCTACGCACGTGTATTCAAAAGGCTCTGAAAGATCAACTGATTCCGTAATGCCTGAAAGTTATAAGCATTTACAGCATAAACAAATGAATCATCTGTTGCGGCATTAAAAATAGATAAATAAAAACCTACTGCGTAGACGTGACGCCGATGTTTAGGTATTATCAGAAACATTTATGATGAAATATGTAGAAAATCTTTATATCAGTTTGTCATCTATCAAGATAATACCTTATTTTCACGCTGTAGTTATTACGTCTAATTAATAATCTTTATGCAATCTCACGGAGCACTGCCTTCACCTAAAGAGGGGTTCCTATCTCAAATTAAATTACTTATATACCTACCTATATAATACAACTTTTTATAGAAATAGGAAATTAATGGCTTTTTATTATTATTCTCGTATTCTTTCTTAATCTTTATTTTTTTTTACATTATATTAAAAACTTAAAAACTAGGGTGCAGCCGTCAACGGGGCAGGACAGGACTCAAGCTGCCGGTGGTTAGGGCTGCAGAGTGAGAAACCTCCTGACATTGCAATGCGTGCAATATCACGGTCGAAATTCATTTGTACAGTTTTTGTAAGTACAATAAATATAAAACTTAACTTTCCAAATATCAAAGACCCAAATCCTACGTTGAAAAAGGCAATTGTTTGTCTACATATTTGGGTTCAGTTTAAATGTTTGAAACGGCATCAATTTAAACTAAGTTCGAAAGTCATTTCTCTGGAAATATAATTCATTTTAATAACTTTACTTGACACAACATTAGAATAAAACCGGCCTAAGAAAATTTCAACTCTCTTCCTATTACGGTTCATGAGATACAGCCCCTTGACAGACGGACGGACCGCTTAGTAATAGGGTCCCGTTGTCACCCTTCGGGTACGGAACCCTAAAATCCCTACGCCCATAGTAAGTTCGGTGATGTAGGTACTTTAATCATGTAGCCCCTACGAGAGCCCCATTTTCCCTGAATTAGTGTAAAACATATATAAACAATAAATAGCCTTTAAGAGAATGTCCTTTAGAGATTTTTATAAATCTTTTATCTGTATGTAGCAACGACATTGAGCACCTACATATGTGTAACAATGTGTTGACTCTGATCTGTCAAACTATTTTTTGTTGTGATGTGATTGTGTATTGATTGTCTAAAATATTAAAACCGGTCAAGTGCGAGTCGAATTCGCCACGAAGGATTCCATACCATCGTACATGTACACAAATGTTTCTTGTATGCCACCTATTATAGGTGGCAGCACGTACCCTATTAAAATCAAGCAAGAAATGCAAAATGAACACCTCTTTTATAAGGACCCCCTTAATTTTTTACTTTATTATTATTTTTGTACAAATCAGAAAATGTTAGATCGTTTGAAAAAGAAATACACAAAAATACTATAAAAAACCAATGTGGTAAAAGTCACTCGACCCATCCAATTACTGACCGCGCCTAGTGTTGCTTAACTTTAATGATCGATTACGAACGTTTAATTTTTTTTATAGGGCCCTCTTTTATTTTATTTTTATTATTTGTTGTTATAGCGGCAATAGAAATACGTACTTTGTCAAAATTTCAACTCTACCTATTACGGTTAATGAGATACAACCCGCTGACAGACAGACGGACGGATGGACAACGGAGGCTTAGTATAGGGTCCCGTTGGCACCCTTCGGGTACGGAACCCTAAAAACAATAAGGACAGCCAGATCGTACGAGTTTAGAGCTCAAAGCTCCGGGCGCTATCATGATAGTGATAACCGTAAATACATCGTGATATAAGGTAACAATTTCAAAAATTATCTTATCTGCCGTGGCTAAAGTGCAAACATCTTGAGTAAATACACCACATCAGTTTGAAACTAACAACTCTTTGACACCTCTTTGCACATTGACCAGAGATGACGTTTCAACGAAAAAATTGGCTTGTCTCTTTATCTGGAGTATTACAGGCATGTCAAAGCTAGAGCTCATTTGTAAACACGTGATTTAAACCTCGTGATGCCAAAAGCTATGCCTAATGTCTGACAGTTTAAAATAAATATTTCGATTGGCCAATATTTTCAACAAAATGATTATTACCCACGAATTACACATGAAACGATGTTAATGAACTCCAACTTGGGTTTTTTTTTTAATTTGACGACCTCGATGGTGTGTTGGGCGAGTGTTCGGCTGAGCTGCAAGAGGCGCGGGTTCAATTCCCGCTACGGAAGAAATGTTTGTATGTTCTGCAAACATTTTCGGGTCTGGGTGTTGTAGTATTATTACCTATGTACTTTAAACATGTATTTGAAAAAAAAAACAAGTATATAAGATAAGTATTCCATCAGCCATCTGGTGCGCCCATAGTACAAGCTTTGCTTAGTTTGGGGCTAGATGGCGCTATGTGAAATGTCCACAAATATTTATATCTTACTTATATTATAAATACGAAAGTTTGTGAGTTTGGATGTTTGTGCCTCAATCACGCCTAAGCGGCTGAACGGATTTGAATGAAACTTGGAATATACATAGTACATGTACTGGATTAACATATAGGCTATTTTTTATCCGGGTACCAAGCGAGTGATTCGCGGGCAGCAGCTAGTTTATTTATATTTAATGTACTTTTGAACCATGAAAAAACGCAGAATTCTAGATAACAAAAGTAATTTTATACTGTTAGCTTTAGACTCCTGCTGAAAATGATTCGATGATATCAGTAGGATGGCATGGCGCGACTTCTCTGGATATAGGTTAGAGGAATCGATAGATCCGATAATATCTTGAGATAGGTATTGTTGATGAAGCGCCCTAGATATTCCGAAGAACAAAGTTGGCATAGATATAGGATCAAAGTGCAGTGTGGGCGCTCGACCCAATACCGCGGACGGCGATGTGCGCACGCGCACCGGACCTTTTGCACGTTCAATGATGTGCTCTGGCGCAATTCATTTGTTACACGTAATAAAACAGAATGACTTCCCCGTAATTATGGCAAGTGTATAAACAATGTCTAAATGAAGAGATAAAAATTTTGCCGTTTACATATTATAAAACAATATTTTTAGAATACTCTCAGTTATAAATTAAATTGGCCCATTAGCTGCTTTATTTGATTTAATTTAATTTAGAATTTTGATTTTCATAAAGTTTCAGAATTATAGGTTTTGGAATAAAACAATGAGTATTGTAGTACGGTTTAGTGTATTGAAAAGTTAAAATATTACAACAATTTTAAAAATAAAAATGATGACGATACATTAAGCCAATTTTATTGAACTCCGCTTAAGGACGAGGAAGTATGATGTTCGTACAAAGTTGCGCCGCGCGTTCGGTGCCGTGATCTACCTACATAACATTGAGGTTATGTTGTGATAACTGTTTAGGGTAGAAGCCGGCATAAGTACCCACAGGGATTTACAACCGAAATCTAGAGAGAATAAGAACCGATATTGCACATCTACCGTCAAGGGTGGAGGCAGCCGGAGGTTGCGCGCGCAACTGGCATGGCCGCCAAGCACACCTGACTTTCGATATATCTCAATAATATAACAGAATTACAGGGCTTTACGCACCTCTCCGACGCCTGAAAGCCTACATCCTGAACGTCAAACGGACAACAATGGGATACAAATGCTCTATGCATAGAAATCAACTTCAGTACATGCTAAGTAATCAGCTGATTACCAAACATTACCGGTGTTTACGTTCCGGATTCGTAAGTTGTTCACTGAAAACGTTTTACTGTTTTCATGGAACGATCAATGAGGCGGTTTTCCGCGCTTTACGAGTGCGTGCGGGCATCGGCGGCGCATCGGGCCCGATGCACTTCCGCGTGCGGCGCTCGCGGCCCGCGCGGCGACCGAGGTGCGTACCTGGACTAGTCTGCCAGCTGAGTCCTCCGACGAACATCTTCCTGCAACAATAAACAAAGCGGTCATACATGGCGGAGCTCTCCAGCGACCGGCTTCTCGGTTCGGTGGACGTACCCCGGGTCGTTGGACGCCTCGGCCTCGCTCCTGGCGACATCCTGGGTTTGGGTTTCCATGGGATCGGGCGCCGGCGGCGCTGGGCTTGCCGGGCTTCGGGCGCACACTATGACTACGTACTCGCGAGGACGCGGCGGGGACGGCTCCCGGAGTCGCTCGGCTGCACTACCGACTACCGGCACGAGACTGGCGCGGCGCGGCGCACCCCTCCACGCAGCGGCCGCCGCCGCCCCTCGCCCCGCGCGCCGCCCGCTCGCCGCCCGCGCCTCTGCCGCATCGATTCATTCACATACTACACAATTATTCATAGGACGGGCACGACGACGGCACCGCCACGTGAACGCGCAGCACGTGGTCGCGCGCCGGCCCCGCGCCTGCCGCCGCCTTCGAGCACGCCCACCGCGCCCGCCGCCGCCACCCCACGCCGGCGACCCAGCACAGCACCCACACCGCACCTAACACTACAATAACCTTACCGATAGACAAAAAGTTACATTTATTTCTTCATAAAAACTGAAACTACAAAGCATCAACTTTAGTCTTGAAACCGAATTAAAAAATTAAAATTGAAAAAAACGATTAAACCTTATTTTTTTTATTATAATAATAATAATAAAAATATAGTGTATATTATAACATCACTTCAGAATAATAAAACTCCAGCGGCATAATCTCGACGCAGACTACGCAGATAATAATGATGCTAAGGGACGATAGAACGCAGAAATATTGCGTAATAGCCTCACCAAAGGAACCAAACCACGATCCGTGACGTCAATGTGCCGGCGACACGTAGCAGGAGCTACGAATGCCGCTACGCCGACCGCTACGCGCGTAGGCTGCTCAGCAATAAAACGATAAATCCTTGTTTTATGACGTAACTGCTTTCTTAGCTCGACTTTTAATGCCTAGAACTATAACTGCTTACGAGCTACTGATCTAAATCAGGTCAACTTCGTAGCAATAAGCACGAATTTTCAATGAATTGGTAAAATTAATAATTTAGGGGTAGCTTACCGTTTCGATTGTAGGTACTTTAACGTGAAGGCTACATAGTTTTTCTCGGATTACTCATAAATTATTAGGTACGGAGAGCGTACAGTTAACCTTGTAGTATTCAACTGAATTGTAAAGTTTGAAGACAAGAATTTGCTTTGTAATTTAAAACATATTATAATTATAATTTCTAAACACCCTATTATGCAAGTATTCATAAATAAAGTTACGCTTCTTACGGAACAAAAGACTTAAACGCGTTCGTTCCGATTTTTGCTTATTTTTATGTTAACTAAATTAGATTTTAGCCACGCGAATTTACACCTTACATTAAATAAAAAAAAATACATTTTTAAATAGTAAGCACTATTACCACATAGCTCGGCCACATACACTACGTCAGCTTCCACACTAATTGTTAAAAAAAAACAATGTCTATGACATTATATATGCTCATCAAGAATAATGCTCAAGCGTAAACCACTAAGATTCGCCGTCAATTTTCCATAGAAATTATTTACATTACAAAAAAATATTAATGCTAACTAGTGTTTGAATGATGCTTCCTTGACTCTAGCTCTGCTATATTCCTTCATTTAATCCTCCAGTATAACGACTTTTACTGGTAAACGTGATAATCTGGAAGGAACAAGCGGAAGCGGTTTTCCGCTAAATCTTATAAACCTGTCTATCGGTGGGTAGGTTTTACAATCGACAAAACATTATGACGGCTGTCAACGGTCTTATAACTCCTACGAAAAATATTTATTACTCAATATAATAATACCCCCGTCTACAATGCCAATTAGTATCAAGTAAGACGAACTTAGGTGTAAAAATTATAAAACGAAAAATACATCTGTAAAGACATTTTTATTAGGTTTTTACACGAGCACGCGATAAAATCGAGAAAAGGGTTACATTTACGACCACAAGTAGGTCAAACATTTGTCACAAAACAACTAAGAGTTTTACTTCTTAGACGAGTATTAAGTTACAGTTCGAAGGATTTCCGCACAATACATATCAAACAGTAAATACACTGAACGTTCTCTAAACAACGTGTATACCAAGTAGACATCTTGAGTAAGTGACATACTCGAAGATAAAGCGGTCTTAATCACGAAGTCTTATACACTGCATAGAAGATAGATACTCTAACAACTAGAGTATGCTCTACATAAATAATACAAAGTGTCCTTACTGATAAATACAAGTGTACTGTTTTTGGTGATGTTTACTTTCTAAAGGGGGTTTAACCTCGGTAAACTTCGGTAAATAATATCCGTCGGTAGGTACAAAGACACTCGGGTCAGGCTTTAGTCACTCTCAATTGACTCTCAATAGATAATGAGCTTTGGAGAGCTTAGTTTAGGATACAATATGGCTCGAGGATATTGAAAATGCGTACCAGCTCGTTTAGATTGGGTAAACTGATCGGGGTCTGTGAAAATGAATACGACGTGACACAATAACCCTGAAGCTCTACTATGACTTTAGTCAATTATATTTACTAGATCGTTTTGATCTTTACGCCAGTAATTTCAAGCAAACTAAAGCTTTTCAAATTTATAATATAAGTAAGAAGTAAGATAAATAAGAATTGTACAGCGCAACAAAGCCAATAAAAGTATTCAATACAGAATGAACATTTAAATTTTCATACGCATTTTTAGGGTTCCGTACCCGGAGGGTGCCAACGGGACCCTACTACTTAGCCTCCGCTGTCCGTCCTACTCCAAACTCCTCCAACATTCTCGGTCTTTTGAGGTATCCCACCATCCTCTCTCGAAGAAGTCGTTATCGAATTAATAGAATATTAACAGAATTATTGTTGGAACTTTATTGGGAAATCTGTTACGGACGTTCAAATATCACACAGAAGAGGCAGGCTGTCGTGTCGACTATCGAGCCAGACTGGAATAAATAGAAATGGGGTCACAACTGGTTTTAGCGACTGCAGTCGGCTAATTTTATGTGCATTAAGCTGGACAGAGAGACTTCGGATATAGAATCGCATTGTCTGTTAAAAATTCAGTTCACCGTTTTTAAATTTACCACCGACCAATTTTTATTTGCAACGACTTATTTGCTAGGAGCCATTAATTTGTTTTAAGCAGGTGTAACATGTGACTTTTAAATTTTCGAATATAAAAAACAAGCAAGGCCCAAGAGATTTTTTTTATGTATCCTATGTTCTTGCAGCGTTAACTTCACTAAAATTACATACAGTGACAATTATTTTTTTGCTAAATGAATAGAATGATAACAGGTAAAAAATAAAAAATGGTGGTTAAATAAAGTCGAAAAAGTATTGATTTGATTAGGTATTGTGTGTTAATAGTAAACTAATACTCATGTCACTAGTCCTTTCGAACCAGTGCGGTGAAAGAACGGAAGAACTTCCCGACGGATATTATTTTAACTTTAGAACAGGCGGTACTTATACATATAAACAACCTACATGATCACAAGAATATTATAGAATAAAGGTATCATAAACTGATGATAACACTACTGACTATGTTAGAATGATGCACAACCACGTGACACATTATGGTGAGCACAAACATTAAACTTGTACTCCGCGCCAAAAGCAAAGGAAATCCACAAAATATAATAGGTTTTACATATAAAGTTGAAATTATAGTACTGGTCATTTGTACAAAACGGCAACTTCATAGGTAATAAACCTTAAATGGTTTCGACTATGTTTCAACGTTTATTTTTACGAACTATACTTTTCGTGCGTATCTTTTTGTCATAAAATTAAAACGGTTAAGTATATTTGGAACCGAAAATAAGCTCAAGACGAAAAAACCCAAAAATTTTGGACATGTTTTTTTATGCGTTACTTGTTTTTAAATGGACTACTCTTGGCGCGGTGTTTAGTATAGGTGTTTGAAAGGGAAAAGCTACAAGTGATGCACTATACTAACACTTAATAATTCCCTAAATATATTGAATTATGTGTATATTATTTCTACATTTTAAATATTATGACATTAATAAGTATATTCATGAAAAAGGTTTACTATTATATTTACGATAAAAATAGCCGAATCGATATGAAAACAAAATATAGGTCCCTAATCAAATATATTATGAATTTGACACAACACTGAGTTCTTTGAATAAATTCATAATCCCTGCCATTTCATACAGTTTTTTTTTCTTGTCATTATCACTTTCATCAACAAAACATGGCAACAAATTAGTCAATCCTTTATTTCTGCCCTCCTAGTGAAGAACAGATTAGAAGGTAGTTAAATAAGCTGTCGCCCGCGGCTTCGCTCGCTTTGTACCCGGATAAAAAATAGCCTATGTTTGAGGGAGATTATTAGGACTGGCAAATAGTATCGAAGGACCTAAGTAATTTGGAAAAAAGATCTTTGCTCATGAAGTAGATAGTTGATTTAGGTTCACCACCTACTTTTTGCTTCCACTCGCCGTCTCTAGACGTGGACCGGTACAGCAGGTCCACGTTATAGAACAGACTTGTAAAGTCCAAAGATATCAAAGGGGCACAGCACTTTCGACAGAACGTTTCGCACACAGGATAGGTTACTGTACGGCAGCAATATATATTAAATAGGTAGTAGAACTGATATGTGATCGGCTGACAACTCTGCCTAATAATTCTCAATTTTATTGACCAAACAATAGGGTCGATTTTACTTATCTAAACTTCAAAACGGGAATATAGCTCGATTTATCTGTTTGAACTATCGCTGTCGATTAGTTTGACGTATAAGACGTAAATTGATGTATTTGCGAACTGAAGTACATTGAGTAAATTTAATCGATAATTTGGAGTAAATTCTGAGCTGATTGAGCCGTGGTTCAGCTTCAGCTCAAGGTATTAAATGAGCTGGTGAACTGCAGTTCAAGTTTTTCTTGTGAGTTACCCATGCCTATTCCTATTCAACTATAGGGATAGGGACCAATAGGGAACTATAGGGATAAATATAGGAAGCACATCGGCAGGAGTTTTAATTAGACATTCTGACATGGTATCATTTGTACTACCAGTTGAAATTCAGCATTATAGTCCGTTTTAAAAGCCCGAGTGAATTTGCTTGTATTTTTGTAGTAGTACCTACTAGAGATACAAGGTTGTATCATTTGTACTACCAGTTGTGCTTCAGCGTTATAATTGTATCAAAACCCGAGAGAATTTGCTTGTATTTATTGTAGCAGTACCTACTAGAGATACAAAGTTGTACCTATCATTTGTACTACCAGTTGAACTACTCAGTAGTACTACTGATCCGGCGCGGCTACTTTCTATCCGGGTACCAAGCGAAGGAAGCAACGGACCGAAGCTAGTCACCAATATATTGACAATATGTGACGTTCAGCCCAGCCCTAATGTGCGTGAGCCCTTGTCTAAAAACCAATAACAACTAACAAAGTAACCGTCCTAAATCATTTAGAACTAAGATAGCATAACACACAGCCATAAAAAAGCATAATTTAACTAATTCGCTGTATTCAATATTCTTCCATAGAAATTAGTTGCCTTTTAGGTAAGACCGGTCATATACTACCAGATTTCTAATCAAAATATGATAAAAAAAACTTCCACTACTATTCGCTCTGGTCCTTTTGAACCAGTGCGGTGAACGGATAAAAGTGCGCATCAAAGAGTCTCCTTTCGTGGACTTGACATAATCAATTGGTGCACGACCGGGTGGTTTCGACAACGATCTTAAGATGGCAAGGCCATTACACTACAAGTATTCTCATTAGTGACATGAGTCTATGTTTAAAGAATTTTGAAAACAGCAGGTACAATAAACTAATGAGCCTAACAATCAACTAATAACAACTTAGAACTAAAATAAATAAAAGCTTAGCAATCACAGTGGTAAAGCAAATAAACAGTCTCTTAAATCAAGGAATTGCACAAAAAAGCAAGCATGTAAGCTTATATTGCAACACAAATTAAAGCTTATGTAACGCAAAATGGCGTTGAGCATTCGAGGCATAAAATAATACATGCATAATATCACGCCCGTATTCCTAATGGGGTGGGCAGGGCCACATGTAATCATAACAAAACTTGCAGCCACTCCTGATTTAATATCCCAAGATGGATATTGATTATAATCATATATAAATAAATTAAAACATACATACATAAAATCACGCCTCTTTCCCATATGGGTAGGCAGAGACTACAGATCTCATAAAATAATAGAAAAAATATATTGCATTTTCAAAGCTTAAAAAGCTATTCAACCTTCATTGTCTTATCTTATTACATCTAGTATACTTTTTTTTCAAAATGATAACCACAGCATGTGTATATAAAATTCCATAATGATAGTAGAAACATCGAATAAATCATTTCAATATTTTGTTGAGTGGTGTGGTGAAGCTTAGTATTTGAGACCATTATGAATTAACTTATGGTATACAGGGTGGCAAATTTAGATTAGTCAGTATGGTCAAGTCTGTAGGTATAAAACATACAACAATCTGTTCTTAGGAACCATGTCAGCGATATTAGTGACAAGAAAAACTGCATACATAGATTAAAAAAATACTTGAACTCAGTTCGGGAATCGAACCCGGTCGTATTGAAAAATAAAACTTATATTATTTCAAGCAGTATATTTTTCAAGTAGTATTTTATAAGCAGTAAATGTTACTATGAAACATGATATCTCATATTAACATTTACTGTTTATGACCTACACAATCGATATCCAAATAGAAATAATGTAAGTTTTATTTTTCAATACGACCGGGTTCGATTCCCAAACTGAGCACAAGTTTTTTTTTAAGCTATGCAGTTTTTCTTGTCACTAAAATCGGTGACATGGTTCCTAAGAACAAATCTTTGCATGTCTTATAGTTACAGACTTGCCGACAGACCGATCTAAATGTGCCACCCTGTATATCCAAAATATATCTTGAAAGCTTGAATAATAATTAAAAATACCTTCCTTTGCCGCAGTCAAGTAAAATATCAATAAGTAAAGCATTTGCAAGCATTGAGCATAACAACTAACATGTAACCTAACCTTTGTAACATAACACAACCAAGTTTTTATAAATCACATTTTTAAAATACATGTAAGTATAACGAACTGCTAATTATACAATGGTTTTTCGTAAATCGTATTAGTATAAATATTAAAAAATATGATTATATCAGTAATATTAAGATTCAAGACAACTTTATGTAATAGATGTTTAACTTAGCAGTTACTGCAGAAAGTAGATAAATTAAATATTTATGCGTTTTTGGCATACTGGAGACAGCATAACTGCATGCTATTAACACATATAAAATAAATTTTAAGAAAACCCAGTTGCAACAATTGCCAGTGTGTTAATCTTACACTGTTACAATTTTAAAACTCACAACCACATAATGATACTATACAACTAAAGAGGTAGATTAATTGTTACATTAGGCATACTTCGAACAGCCCACTGTAAAATATAAAAAAATATTTTATAAAGCATTAAACAAGCTTTGGAAACTGTATAAAAAATATGTTATATTTTTAAAAACATATATCATTGCGTCAAATAAAAAAGTTTGAGCAGAATATTCGAAATATATAACTGACGATATTCGAAATGAATAACCTCTAAATCTAAGATTAATTACCTTTATGATAGTATTAGAAGATCAGAAAATCTAGGTAATTCTTACACGTTTAACACCCAAAGCAAAGTCTAACTCACATAACATCGATCTACCTATCAGCATGGCATGTAAACCATCTTTCATCCTACATTCTAGAAACATCACACATAGAAACATCTAGATAAACCGTTGAGATCAAAAACTAGGGAATTTTAGGAATGTTTAATTTTTCTTCGTCGGTACTATGTCTCCCGAAGAGAGCAATGCAGATAGCGTAGCGTGGGTTGCGCTCAACGTGCCAGACGAGTTGACGAGGTTCGTAGAATGCCCGCTGTTCAGTATTCCACAACTACTGCCAGAGCTTACCAGTGTAACATTTGGGGGCGGGACCGATCCGGTCGCGAAACCAGTAGACAAAACCTTCTGAGTGTTTTGCATCATAAACGATTTAGTACCGGCACTGCCTAGAGTCAGCACTTTCTTCAGCATGACCGAAGAATTGCAAGCATTATCGATCATGTCTTTGGTGGTTGAAATACAGTCATAATCAGTGGTTGATGTACTCATCTTTGTGGTGCTTTGAAGCGGTTTCATGGTTGATAGGTTGAAGGACATTGCGGGGTTTGATCGGTTGATGATGTTCCGTGATACGATAGCGTTGTGGAGGATGTTTCCTGTCGGGAATGACTTGGAGGTTACGTTGACATACTGAGGTGTTCCGATGATGGTAGCGTTGGTGGAACGAGCTCCGAAGCCAATTATAGTGCTGGCTGTACCCTGGGACATCACAGTACTGAATGCACCGGTTTTGGTGCTCAGCGGGATCCTGAAAAAAAATGCTGGTATTAACACATACTTTGTTCTCTATTCTGAAAAGCACTAAGACGACAGAAGTTCATGAACATTTAATGTTTTTAAATCTATAATATAAAAATGAATCGCAAAATGTGTTGGTAAGCGCATAACTCAACAACGCCTGGACCAATTTGGCCAAATCTTTTTTTAAAATGTTCGTTGAAGTTCAAGGATGGTTTTTACGGCGAGAAAAATTAGAATTATTGCTGGAAAAACCCTAAAAATAGCCCTTTTCTTTTTCCCATACAAATGATTACAACGTAGGCACAAAAACTGCCACATTACAAATCTTTTTGACAGGACGAAGTCTGTCGGGTCAGCTAGTATTAAATAATTTTGTAACCTGTTGTTATAAAATGAAATAACATACAATGGAATAATAATAATAATAAATATTTGTAGACTTTTCACACAGCGCCATCTAGCCACAAACTAAGCAAAGCTTGCTGGGGCTAGATGGCGCTGTGTGAAATGTCCACAAATATTTATTTAATTAATTGTATTGGGACTGAGCAGTCAAAATATTGGGTAGATTATAGGGTTTTGAGGAACTTGTCACGTAGAGTGACCGCATTATCGCGATATTGTAGCCCTAGGAGTACTTACCCACGAATCACTTGCGAGGTAGAGCTTGGTAGGCTCTGAATGGTGACTGTAGCCTGCGGCAAATGAACGCTACGCTGTCCACTCTGCTGCACTGAGGGACTTGTGTAGTAGTGTACAGTGCTGCCAGTAATGCGACGCGGCGCGATGTGGGCGACGGGAACACTGTGTACCATACCACTTGTGGACTGTACCGTTATACATTTCGTCTCCTTGTTCGTGTACTGAAACGGAAATGTATTAGTTAGTCCTTCGATAGTTACCGAAAAAATATGAACGACGCATTTGATTACTTAACACCGTGCTTGAATTTTCTTACCCATTCAATATGCTAAAGAATAATCCTAAATCGACTAAAGATTATTGGTAGCCCCATGCTGTATTGAAATTTATATAGTTATTATAGTATACCTCTATAATCAACTGTACCTCATTGTTACTACAATTTCTGTGAATAATTTACTTACATTACTGGAGTTCAATGTAGGCCCCAAATCGAATTCATCGCCGACCAAAGTAAGCGTGTCAGGATTGGCGCCGGTGAGATTTTCAATAGCCTTCCTAGCATCCGCATCACTTTCAATGTTCTCCAAATTACGGCTCAAAAACTCTATATCTGCGTCAAGAAGTCCTTCCAAATTCTGATCATCATCATTTTGCTTGCAAAGACTGAAGTCATCATGTTCAAGCTTAATATCGTCGACTTTTATTCCATCAATGTCATCCATGCTTTCAATTTTCACGTCCACGCCGGCTACTAAGTCATCGACTTTTATTCCCTCGACTTTCATCTCATCAAAGTCTTCGACTTTTATCCCGTCGACTTTGATATCGTCGCATAAATCCGAATCAGTAGGAACGTCGGAGAAGTCTTTGGTGTTGTCGGACGTTCCGATGTTGTACTGACTAGCGTTAAAATTATCTGTGTCGAAGTCTTGTTCTATTTTGATGTTGTCTAGTTGGTATGGTTCCACGACTTGCGTCTTGCTCGTTGAAGGCTGGGGACTATCTAATCCCGCTTCGCCGAGGTTTCTTTTTACAATGTAGGCTTTTATTTTGCGCAGCATGAATTGAGGTGCTTTGAATCCGGTCAACTCTCCCAGCATTGGCAGTGATGTGTGCTTGTAGGCTTCACTCTTTGCTAGCTCTTCAATATCTTCCAACACCTAGGTTAAAAATAAACATTATAAATTTTTTCAGATTTCAAAGACGCGCATACATAAATTTAGGCTAGGTTCTAGCACAGAAAGATGTTTGCTAGCGTTTCTTACCATGATATAGGTTTTGCCACCAACTGCGTTGACTAGATTGTGGCCAGCAATCCACTCCTTGTCCGACGTATCTGCGGGGTATCTAAGTAGACCCGCGTGTCTGGTGTACAGACGTCCTCTGGCATTGCCTAAGCCCAGAACCTGAAATAGTGAAAAACAGTTTAATTGGTTGTTGTCCGTGACTTTTTCAAATCCCATATCATAGCACAAAATGAAGAATTTTCGATGAATTACTTATTGTACTAATGACACGACTTGTAGCCGCGACAATGACTGGTAAGAGACTAGTGAAACCAGAAACCTTGCTTTCTCTTTCCAAAATAGAGCGACAACGCATTTATGTATAAAAATCTTGAGGTTGATGTAAACAAATATTTGCAGAGCATTCAAACATAATTTCAAAGAGAGAATCTCGCTTCTCAGACAGACACTCTTTCTCACCACCAAGGTCGTCAACAACTTAATATCACTTACCTTATGAGCATGAGAGCCCATTATGAACAGTGTGTCAGATGTAAGTCTAGCAGGGTCCCACTTATCGGGATCCCTGATAGATGGAGAAGGCGTTGGCGGTGGGGTTACACCATCTGGCATCTCTTCTTTGATCTTCTTACGCTTGATGGCGAAGTCTATTTCACTGTCTGCTTCCTTCCTCTTGTTTATTGAACAAGGTAACTGTAAATTGAAATAAGTACATAAGAAAATGCTTTCATGGAACTTTAGAAACTTTTGGTTGAGCATTTGTGGAAGACATGATTTTTATTAATAACGAGTATACTTAATAATAAGTAAGTTCGTATGAGCTAGTGGCCAACTCTTATGACGGAGTTTATAGGCCGGGTTCCATCATGGCTTAACGACTTAAAGCCGGGACCGACAATTTAACTTGCCCTCTGAAGCACGAAAGCGCTCAGAAATGAATACATGATAATTTGATACAATGTTACATTAAATAAAAATGGTAAAGAAAGTACACAAAAACATTAGTCAAAACATAATCATTCTCTTTATAATTGAATTACTGAAAGGCGTAATATGATGAAATAAAAACTGGTTCATCAGCTAGATCTGCACTACATCATCATCTTTCTGCCCCTATCCCACTCTATGTGGGGTCGGCACAGTATGAACCTTGGATCATGCTACAAAGTTTATTAAATCATTCAAATGTAGAATAGAACCCTTACCTCTTGCTTGATGCCAAATTTTGAGTCAACACTGGAACCAACATCACTGCCTTCTGATTGGCTATTTGCTGGTTTAGGGGTATATACTAGACGAGCTGCATCCAACATTGCACGACACACAGCTTTCACCTGAAAATTTTATTAGAAAACATAACACACATTAAACCAATGGTTTTTTTTTATCTATTTCTTGTAACTTATTAATTCTGAGTGAAACTAACCTGATCTTCATTCACAGAATCACCACCCAAGTTCAACCTTATGTTGTTCACAGCAGGTACAAAGAATTTCTGAAAACAACTTGCAATTAGCCATCATCATTACAAACAATTGATACAAATTTATTGACAAATCTTCATGAATCATTCTTCTTATGGACTACCCTCTGCTTGCGACTTTACTCACATGGACCCGGATACAAGAAACTTTATGCTATTCCAGTGCACATGCTTAAATCTATTTTGTTGAATACAAAATAGTTCGAAACATAAACATACAAAGTTTCATATTTATATTATTAATAGAACACTTACTAACGGGAGAGTTAGCAGGGTGACAATATATAATACACCCCAATGCGGGATATCAGTGCAGTTCTTCCCTAACCAATAATTAGAATTAGAACAATACTTACTTCAAGATACTTTTTGATGACTTGGTCAATGTCTCTTGTAACTGCTGACTGTATTGTCTGGCGCAGTATGTCGAGTGACTTGTTGGCGCTGGCTCGGAACTCAGCAATGGGTCTGGAGTGGGGCTGCATTGGGCCAGGAAGGCTAAACCTTCGGTGCATGGCTGCCAGTGTGTTTATGGCTATTTGACGGGATATTGGTTGTTTCTGAAATTATTAAATTCATATGATTCTTTTTTTCCAAAGAAAGTATTTTAGTAGTTATAGCAAATAAGTATAACAAAATAAAATACAACAGTGGCTTCACTTCTGCCCTGTATCATATTTATCATGGGAACCAGGATATTTCTAATTAAATTAGGTATATAAGTACCTACATAATTATTGTATAATTTTATTTACTTAATCACAAACAGTCAAATAATACTTACTTACAGTATCAAATAATACCTACTTAAGTACCTAATTCAAAAGAAATATAAATAATCCATTATACAAGCATAAGCCATGCCCTCAATAATTAGCGAAACGTAGGTGTAAACATTTAGTGTAATGTAATCGATGTAATTTCTCACGGCCCGTCCTCCATTGTAAGGCCCCAGTCAAGGGCGGCCTTGAATTGACCTACATAATCAAGGACGAGTCCCAAATACAACGGAGATAATAAAGTGATCTAGTTTAGAGGTGGCCACTTACCGTCTGCATAATATTAGCGGCACTTGCACGGACATTCACAGTGTTAGGAGCCTGGATATTCAAGGCATTGGTCGAGCTTTCCGATTCAGAGTTTTGCAGTGATGCTTCATTCGTATTCCAATTCTTTTGCACCACCATCTCGTAAAACTGTTGTGTATGAATTTGTAACACTTTCTTCACGATACTGCATCACTTTAATTCATAATTTTAGAAAATTTAGATCGATTACACTAAAAAACTATGCAACCATTTTTAGCGTACAAAACCAAACCAATCAATCCTGATCAGATCAATCCAATCCATTCCATCAACACAAACCACAGACAATAGGTAAAAATCATTCTCTAAAGCCTAGTGACAGATAAAAAGTACAATCAATGTCAACAATGCCGATTTTGTCAATGTCAAATATCATTTTTGACAATCTGTCAGTAAAAATGACAGTATGGATTGCGATTTATTATTTTAATCGTTTATTCGACTCTAATTTTTACGATTTTGCGTTTTTTAATATTTTGTAAATAAAAGAGAGTGATCGTTTTGGCTTACAATTTATTTTATTTGCCGTACACACAGACGATACAATCAATTCTCAGGAAGGAAGTGAAGGTACCTACATAAAGATTAAATGCCACGTCATCATTTAGTAGGTAAACAAGCTTCTCGGGCTTGCTTGGACGAATCAAGTTCTCGGGTCGCTCCCCTATCTCAAATCACAGCCAAGCAGTTATTTCGGTGGAGTGAGCGTAGTAACACGCATAACATATTCGCAAATTCCTTTTAGTGTTATTACCTAAATAGGTAAGCAAGTGCGATCGCATTGTAGTTGATGTAGGTAGTTACCTACTCAGATATTTTCATGAAAAATATTTATCCATAAATATCCTTGGTCGTAAGTTGGTGTTTCTCGCTATAAGTAACAAATGTTTTAACCAAATTAGCTGGTTCTTGGTAGGTAGGTATATCAAGCCTATTGAACTTTGTACCTAGATATACGTACTTGGATTCTTTTACCTTCAAACCAGTATGGAGGGAAGGTGACATGGTAATTTAGGTCATTGTAAAAAATTCCAGCACTGGTTTTGTTCATTTTACGTTCTCTGTAAAATACTTTAGAAATTTAGTCTATCCATATTTATCCATTTTAAGTCAGAGTCCAATCATTGTCTTGACAAATGAGGAGGAGAATAGGGTCAAGCCTAAGCTATGCTTCCCAGGAATCTATTTTCTTTTGGCAAAATATAGATAGAGATAGGACACTCTCTAGACCTTAACAAATTTAAAATTGTTAGCAGTTAACAAACAATTTAAATTAGTAGGTAAACTAAATCAAATGTTAACATTCGTAATAAATTAGTTTTCAGTTGTTTTTTATTATGGTGTTTTACGCAAACCCACAAAAGTCATGATTGTACAATTGATTTCCAGTTTACAGTCTGTGCCTGTGGGATGCATCAGGATACATCCTAACACCATCAAGGATACCTTAATGAACTAAAATATTTTTCTCTTTAAGAATATTTCCATTCTTTATTTATTTGTAGTATGTACAAGTATAATAGAAGAGGGAAACAAGTTGTGCCGGCATTACTTAGTGGGATAGGGCCAGGAAAATGATGATGATGTATAAGAATGATGCAAATTATAAATATAATTATAATGCAAGAATAACATAAGTGCTGTTGGTGATTCTTTTATAAATAAATAAATAGACAGATAATGCTTTGCTAGTGACCTTATGTGATAAGAAACAAAATAGTTTGATTTATACTGTTTACAATATTTTTGGACCTTGAAACAAAGTATCACACAGTCAAGGCCTTCATTAAGAGTTTTGGTAAACAAATAAGTAGGTAATTTAGTTGGGCAGGAAGGTACATAATTATATTTTGCATATTCTTCAAAGTTAATTGTTGGGTTACACAATTTGATTTGAAATAGGTAGGTATTCCCGACTTGGCAAAATTAAGTAATTCATTATCTAACTATGCTACTAATTAAAGATTTTTAATTGTGTTCAAACAATTGAACCAATTTAGATGAAACTCAGCGGTTTATCACCTGCAAACAAAGTCATCCTACTAATATTATAAACGTGAAGGTCTGTGAGGATGTGTGGATGTGGCTACGTATGTTTGTGCCTCAATCACGCCGTAACGGCTGAACGGATTTGAATGAATCTTGGAATATACATAGTGTGTGTGCTAAAATAGCATATAGGCTACTTTTCGCTCGGATACAACGCGAGCGAAAGCTAGTATATCATATAATGTTATCAATAAAACATTAGCACATATTCCACTAACTCAATTTAAAAGTTGAATTTAAACACACCAAGTGGTCTCTCTTATCATTTGTATTGTAAATATTTAAATAACATTAATGAATTTTGGTGACCTCTTTATTTAACCTAAAAGTACTTAACTTATTTTAAACATTATGATAACTTTTGTGTTGTAAACATCAAATTTGACTCTACTGCAAACTTTGTTTTTCTCATTGAGGAGTAAAGTAATAGATTAACATGATATGAGCATGTCATGCAGAGGGATGAATGTCATGTAACGAGAAGAATGTTAGTTATGAAAGTGGATGGATACAAGGGTAGAGGTAGGCCAAAGAAGAGATGGATGGATTGCGTGAATGTTATAATAATACGAGTAAGAAAGGAGTGTATGATGAAAGTTGATAGAGGGGAATGGAAGAAGAAAACATGTGCCGACCCCACTTAAGTGGGATAAGTGCAGGGAAATGATGTGCAATATAGAACTTAATCTCAAAGATTCTTGTACCTAATTATTTGACTCAATTTATTTAGACTTTATTGAACAAGAAAGAAATTACTATTTTTGTGTTTAAAGAATAGGTAGGTAATGTAAACGAGTAAACACTGGACTGATTTTAACAGAACTAGATTGGTATTAGGTATGGGTAAATTCTGAGAAAGTACAGAAAAACTGCCTCAGGAAACATTTGCTTTATTCTTGTGATAACACTTTTGGCAATTTAAATTTTTGGCCATGTGTGAGTGGATCATGTTTTTTTTGTTAATATTACCAATTTTTATGGGACTAGTTGGACCAGTTTGAATTTTGACACATCTCAAAAAGTGTTTTTTTTGTCCCTTGCTTACAAAGCAGAGCTTTCATAATAGTTTCATTTCGCCATTTTGGTTAGGAATTCAAAAATCGACTAAGTAACTAACAATAATAGTTTTCTGTATTTGATTTCAGAACTGAAAATGTCGAAAATCAAGGCCGGACCCGTCGTAGACATCCTGGGCGATGAAATGACCAGAATCATTTGGGACACCATCAAAGAAAAGCTCATTCTGCCGTTCTTGGACATTGAACTCCACGTCTATGACCTGGGTATGGAAAATCGTGACAAGACTGATGATCAGGTGACGATTGACTGTGCTGAGGCAGTCAAGAAGTACAATGTCGGAATCAAGTGCGCTACGATCACTCCCGATGAGAATAGAGTTGAAGAGTTCAAGCTTAAAAAAATGTGGAAGAGCCCTAATGGAACCATTCGTAACATTCTTGGCGGTACCGTCTTCAGGGAGGCAATCATTTGCAAGAACATCCCTCGTCTTGTAACTGGCTGGGAGAAACCCATCATCATCGGTCGTCATGCGCACGCTGACCAATACAAAGCGACTGATTTTATTGTACCTGGCGCTGGTAAACTAGAACTTATCTGGACACCACCAAAAGGAGAGCCCATTAAATATGTTGTCAATGAATACAAAGGTGCTGGTGTCGCCTTAGGAATGTTCAACACGGATGCTTCCATAATTGATTTCGCGCACGCGTCCTTCAAATATGCACTGGGCAGAAAATATCCTCTTTACCTAAGCACCAAGAACACTATCCTTAAGAAATACGATGGTCGCTTCAAGGACATCTTCCAAGAAATCTACGAAAAAGAATACAAACCACAGTTCGAAGCTGCTGGCATCTGGTACGAACATAGGCTGATTGATGATATGGTCGCTTATTGCATGAAGTCTGAAGGTGGTTTCGTATGGGCGTGCAAAAACTACGATGGGGATGTGCAGTCCGATTCCGTCGCTCAGGGCTACGGTTCCTTGGGTCTTATGACATCGGTGCTTATCTGTCCTGACGGTAAGACCGTAGAAGCTGAGGCAGCGCATGGTACAGTGACAAGACACTACCGCTTCTACCAGCAAGGAAAAGAAACCTCCACCAACCCGATTGCTTCGATCTTCGCTTGGACCCGTGGTCTTCTCCATCGCGCGAAATTGGATGACAACAACGAACTGAAGAACTTCGCTGAGACTCTCGAGAAGGTCTGCATAGACACTATCGAATCTGGCATTATGACTAAGGATCTTGCTATCTGCATCAAGGGAATGAACAACGTAAAGAGGTCCGACTACTACGAAACATTTGAGTTTATGGATAAACTCGCAGAAAATCTACGAAAGGCCTTGGGAAAATGACTGCACGAACAGAACAAAATGTGTAGGCTTTAAATAAGCGTATAGAACGTTCTCAATTTTTTTATTCTTAACGACTTGTCACAATATGTAAGGGAATTTTTGGGTACCTATTTTATTTAATGCATTTTATATTTATTAATTTTTACGATGTGTATGTACTAAATAGCGTAATATTAAAGGAATTTGTTGAAATGTGTTCAAGGTTATTTTTTTGTTCGTGAACCTAACGACTTAATGTTAATTTTAGTAGCAGTATTCGTACCTTGTAAGTAGGCACATACAATTCTAGGTAAAATCATGATTTGTAACTTACGTAATTATTACATCAAGTTATACTATTGGAGTATTGGCCTTGGAAAGTGAGAGCACGATATCGTATCTTTATCTTTATAGTGGGCAAGTGAGTAGGTACTTGCTTATCGCATATTTTGGCCATTCAACCGTTTGTTTTTTTGGCATTAGGTACCTACAGACCTACCTATCAGTGAATATTATCTTATCACGTTATATGACAGGTCTACATTGGTGGCTGTAGATTCATCAATAATGTAAAAACTATTTAGGTACCTACTTTATCAATCTAGTACCTGCATAGGTACTGAATACTATCTAGATAATCTTTTGCAAATTTCCTGATAAAAGTCGGCGTAGAGACCGCGCCCGGCGCTCCTCGGTCCGTAATGATTCAAAAAGTATTTTCTATAAGGAAATGGAAATAAAGACAGCTAGATAATTTTACATAGAATTAGGTTCCTTTCTAGCTAGATTCTAGAGATCTAGCTAGATTTCGATAACAAAAATTATATTGAGTAAACAAGGCTAGTTGTGAGCAAAATAAGATAATTAGTGTCTATTGCACAACTCTAGAGCGATAGACCTGAAATGCCTAGAATTATTATCTAATCTATACCTACTTACAACATGACCTAACAACGACCTATTCAATAGGTTGAATGGGTTTATTGAACCCATCGTGTGTGGTTCCAGTACCTACCTATCAACCAACCTAATGTCAGATTTCTCAATAATCCAAGCAAGTTTTTGTTGAGCAGAGAAAGCTCAAAACCTTCGGCTAAAGCTAGTTTGAGTACCTACGTTCGAAACATCATTGCATCACAGAACAAAATACCTCTCGGTAGATAGACACGTGTTGCACTTCTACCAGTTACCTACTTAAGCCGACGATGAAATCATTCGTCACAGACCGCTACTACGCAACTCGTGACTCCTCACGGTTGCACTTTATTTGGCTTAGGGTAAGTCCTCCAGGTAGATAAGTACCTAGTACGAAATGCAATAAATATCTAATAAGAAAATCTTCATAGGTAAGTACGTAGGTACCTAGTATTTTATTATCTAAATAGTAGCGCTTTAATCTTTAGTGTAACGTAAATAAGTATATCAAAGTGAGGTGATGATTGCTAGCGCTATTCCAGTAGGCGTTTTTGCAAAAGCTGTAGAGGTAGGTACCCATACCATCTCCATAAACTTGACGTCCACAGAAAAAATGTTACTTACCACTTAAAAACTAGTGATATTGTTTCAACTCGTATTTCAAACTGGTTATAAAGCGCGGCTTCACTCACGTGGTAAAAAAATTAACACATCCTTTTACCCGTTTTTGAGAGATATTTTGGAAAACCCTGAAACACGTGTCCATTTATTTTTTATGTTGGGCATCTATACCGAGTTTTAAACTAATCGCACCGCCCGCGCTCGCTAAAAAATTCCCATAGGTACTAGAAACTTAAGAACTCCCTTAAACCCCCTAGGGGTTAATTTTGAGAAAAAACATGTTTTATTGTTTATTTTAAAGTTTATTCGTACCGAGTTTTGTGGGAATCGAATCAAAGAATACAGAATCGAATCAAAGAATACATTTTTACACCCCATTTTTTCCCTTGAGAGTTTCGTGAAAAATCTTGAATCACGTGTCCATTTATTTTAAGTAACCTACCTAACCTGAGATTCAAGCCAATCACCCTGCCCTGCCCAAATTCCTATGGCACCCCTTTTATCTCTTTTTCAGGGTTATATTATTCAAAACCTCTGAAACACGTGTCCGTAATTTTCGTTAGTAAGTAAGTAGTTATTATGAACTGATTAAGATTATTTTAATTGCGATAACAAATTTAAACCTGGCCTAATAGGTAATTAACTTTGTGCAAGTCCTTCTCGCACTTCATTATAGCTTTGCTGAAAGCACGTTCGCAAATATTTACTTATCTAAAAACTAGTTGCCTTATAACGTTTTCATTTCTCTATTCCGTCTTCGATCCCCTATGCGGTGGGTCGTCAAATAACTTTTCTTAGTGAATTACCGGAGGCGGTCGACGTGGTTTCCCCTACAAGTACGTCCCCCCGACTCCCGCCATTTCTCCCTCGTTGGAGTGGGCCATTCAAAGACCGTTCGCGAAGCTCGCAGTATTACTTGCTTTGCTTGCTTCAGTTTGGCGGGCTTAGCGTCAGCCAACAGCCGCGCGCGGTGTGTAGACTAAATCATTCTTTTGGCGGGAACCTTACGTTCGCGATCTGCACTTGACGTTTATGTGAAACCGTGAAAATGACGGCGAAAACTCATCCGATGACGTTTTTACCATGGCTTATGGTCATGATTTTTATGGTAAGATCGATACACATACACACGATTTATTCAAATTTAAGCCACGTCCTTTAAATATTGTTATTATTTTTTTATTCCTACTAACGCTCATGATGCATAATTTTATGAACCAAATGATTGGCTCTACCTACTTACTTCTTATAATTTCCTAGAAAATTTCGCAGATTTAGCGATTTAAAATAAACGTCTAAGTAAGGTACAGAAGTACCTACTAAAAACGATACCCACAGGGTGAGTTTTCTCGAGGACCCTCTGAGGCTTTGCACTTCTGAGATGAGAGAATAAAACCATAGGTCAATAAATAAATAACCCAAAAACGATAATTGTAAACATAGTACCTACCTACTAAAGATATACGATACCATACCTACCTTGGTAACTAAGTATTTAATCCTATTAGCATACGATAAATCGAGCGAAAGCATTATAACATAGCTAAGTAGAAACTGATGAGAATTCCGTGGTTCTGACTTGAATCTTCGTCGAAAAGCCTTCTACATAATTATATAACGAAAACATATCCATCAAATCCTACAACATAATAAATTCAAAATATTGGCAGTTCCAAGATACTTGTTTCCTTAGGTAGGTATGCTTGTAGTTCAATCACGCTTTAACGGCTGAACCGAATTGGATAAAGCTTGGAACAAAGCTTATGGCCAGGAATAACAATAAGGCTACTTCTTTTTATTATCTTCTAAAACAGTAAGTAAGCATTTTTTTGCAATCAACGCACTGGTCAAGCTTCTGAAGCTAGAAAGCTGAAATTTGGAAGGTAACCTACCTTTTAAGGGCTGAAAACGTATGGAACTTTAACGCGTAGTGCGATTTGCTTGAAACTCGGTCTGGACTGAATACTATAAATGGACACAAACATATTTCAGGATTTTTCATAACAAACAAAGTTTGTATGGGAACTTTTTAACTGACCGGGCGATGCGATTAGCTTGAAACTCAGTTTGGATATTTAAAATAAATGGACTCATGTTTCAGGGTTTTTCAAAATACCTAACCCTTCAAAAGGGGTAAAATGGGTTGTCAAAATTTGTACTACGCGAGTGAAACCGCACGTGTAATCTAGTTCACCTTATAAGCGAGCTCAAGTAGGTACAGCATTTTCAGGAAGAAAAACACAGTAAACAACCAACTTAAAAAATATAAGGAAGTACGTATGTATTACTGAAAAGAATCTTACTAAATATACATACTTGCGCAGAGCTTTTACGATATTACGAAACTTTCTACGAGTAGGGCGAGCATTTTGCTCGCATAAAGCTTATGCATCAATCAAAGTGTTATTTGTTTTTATGAAAAGCAAACATCTTTTTGTAGTGTTGATGACGGTTGATGATACCTTTGCCGCAGCGGACGTAAGTCCATTTCCGCTCTAAAGCTCTTGGTTACTAAGAAACCCTCTGCAATGTATTATTCTATGTTCCTTCAGCTATTATAAATATTTGTTTTTTATAAATATATAATTTAAGTAGGTACCTGTTTTTTCTTCATATCAGCCCACATCCACCCACTCATGGGTCTCCTCTTTAGCACGCCATTCTTTCCGATCCTGCGTTAGCCGAATCCAGTGAACCCGCCGTCTTCATAGACCATCTGGCTGGACATTTAATAGAATTAATTGTAAATAGACATTTTAGATAATTAATACTGAAAAATAAAAAGAAAGAAATATATGAATTTTGTTACCAAACCAATACAATTTTAATTATTACTGAAACTTTGCTTGAACCGTTCGATATCAAAGCTCTACGATAGAGAACCGCTACATCGCGTTGCCGTATCAATTACAAAAGCCGCTCGATTGCACCCAATTCCAATTACCTGCTCTGGCTCACATGATTCCTATTCATCGTACGAGCAGCTTACCTACCTACGTACTGATTAAAATTAAACACTTTTGGTTAGCGAAGCACTTGTTTCTACCGTGGATTTCTTAGACGTATGGTTGAGTATTCGTATAGTGATCTTAGGAAATCCTATTCTTATTTGCAACCCGAATCGGATGAAACTTGGATCTGGCATATTTATTGACATAGCTTATATTTATGAATCAAAACTACTTTTTATCTAGGTAAAAATGCCTGTAGGTCATACTTATTGCAGAACCATGAATATAATTACCTATGGCTATTAAATCAAGCTGTAGTTTTGAATTCAGTTCTTTAGATGAGTTTATAGTTAGGTAGTAATTACTTAATTCACACACTAGCGAAGAATGTTTATGGTGCGGTGTAGAGATATATTACCTGCCTACTCGTATTTAATTATTCCGTTTTTTTAAAAGTAAGTAGGTAGGTAGTATGTTCATAGACATATTACATAACATACCTATGTCAATTTCAAGTTTCATCATCTCAGTTCAGCTGTTACGGCGTGACTGAATGACAAACATCCAATACAAATTTTGGGATTTATAACAATAGGACCATTTAGACCCCATCATTAGGACCGTGAGTAAGTATATTATTTTAATTCAAGCACGCAGTAGAACCTAGTAGCATAAAGTAATTCCGAACTAAAGCACTAAAGTTCAAAAGGAATCACTCCGGACCGGAGGCAGGTGCGTATGAAGTAGGTAGGTACCTAATTCCGAAGGCACCAGCAGCTTACAAATAGAACGAGTTATGAGCGCCAATAACAGTTCCTTCATACACGGAATTTTGATTAGTGTTACATAATGCCGGTATCCACGGCAAGGTTGATCTTCGAGCGCGTGGGAATCGTCTCCGGCCGTGCAATTAGGGAACGCCCGGGAGCGGAGGCACAGACTATAGAAAAGTTACTCCCCGGCCACAGTATAGGGCTTACGCAGTTGCGAAGTATCAAACACATGAACACGCTTAGCATTCCTAAAGTGTATGTGACGTGTTGGGGCGCGTCTATTGCCGCTCATCGATGACGATATACTTAGAAAATCGCTTTAAAATGGTTCATTTCGTTTACGTTGGACAAATTATTTTGAAGTTAAAATTGAACTACACGCATAATGCCCGCTTTCGCAATCACCGTGACTGAGGCTTTACTTCGCGAACGGAGGGTACTCAATTACTATGCACATTGTTTTTATTGCGATTCTCCTTGTCCATAGTCAGCGGAACAAACACATCTGCCGTTGATCGTAAAACTTACGGTTTGTTATGATTTAGACTTACTTGTCTTTGCCCATTTTTTTGAACGATTCATATTGATATATGAATGATATCTAGCTTAAAGCTACTTATTAGGTTATTTCAGAAACAGGTTCATAGAAAAATTCTGAACTCGCTATAAACCCATTTCATATGAGTATTTCTAATTGAAAACATTCAATTATAGATGTAAGCGACTACTTGATAGTATTTTCTTGCATTATGTCCATCCATATCAGTCTTCCATTCAGATTTTTTTCATTTGATTGGACCTTTTGTAGCCTATATCGACTAGGTAGGTACTCATGCGTTACCAATCGCATTACAAGTGTAGCTAGAGTCTATAACATGCATGTGTATAAAAAGCAAGCGAGAAAGTGGTTTGCGAAAAAAGTTAATTAAAGAAAAAAGTCGATATCCATGATGTCACATGTGTTTGCCTCATCCTCATGTCATTGACCCAAACCAATTAAAGTTGCATAATAGAACGTTTTTTGCTCAACGGTTTGAATCAGTTTTTCAAGCGTGATCCAATTTATGATAACTAAACCGATAGTGTCAATAGCTGTTAGAACATTTTAGATATAGGACTGATAATGACTCACATTACTAGTTAAAGTTAACGAATAGTTATTGCTCTATAACTACCACACCATAAACATTCTTCAATAGTGTGTCAATTAATTATTAACTTCCGACTCGTCTCAAGTTTTTTACTACTTAGAACTGAATTTAAAACTACAGCTTGATTTGATAGCCATAATTGTACAGACCTATAGCCCAATTTTAGCAATAACTATTCCAAATTACAATTCAAGTGCATAGTTTTATCAAATTAAATTGCGAAGTGTGTGTAGGTTAACTGTCGACCCACATTCTGAAATAGCAAACTGAATTGATCTACCATTTAGCTTATAACGGAAAAATAAACAATCATAAACAGCGGCCGTAACGAGTGGCTTAAATAACGAATATTGTAAGCTTGTTGTAGCACAAGAGTGGTGTATAAGCTTATAATCAAGTATAAGTGCAGTCAGGCTGAGGCATGCATGGTGAATGGACATGGTCAGTGCAGGGTACCGTTGCACCGATCGCCGTCAATGGCGAGGTCGCCGTGCCTACGACCCTGGATGCCCTATCGATCCATAAAAGCGCGCTATACGCCTACAGGCATCGAAGCCTTCTAAAATGCAAGAGAATTGCCCATTTACCTGTCGTACTTTCTAAATCCTAACCTACATTGCTGCATCATCTCCATTCGCATAATGATATCATGTCAGACATGTCTAAACTTATGTTGTTGAAGCGTGCCCCAGCGTTATCTGCATCGATTTGTTTGCGATCTCCGCTAATCGTGTTGCGGCCGCAAAAAATGTGCGCTTAATTTTCATCCAGTTATTTTTTGCGGTGGCTAGCGTTTAATTCAATTAAGTAATCAGCAGCGATGACAGACAGTGTTACTGAGAAGCGTGTAAAAAGTTGTCCGACATTCATCTAGGGTTTACTGAGCGGTCGCAGTGTCAGTCTCATCCGTCTTGACGTGTGTGGCCTAGTTGCCTCTATCGGTAATTACTTACATTTAATCAGGATATACCTACCAAGCTGTAATTAAATTAAACGGTTAAAACCAACACAAAGAAAACTATTTGCAAGCAAAAAACAAGACAAAACATTTTGAGGTTTTCTTTTACCGTTGTTGTCATGGATAACCGAATTTTGCACTCTCTCATGACACGAGCATGGCTGAGATGATAATGATGCGGTTCCAAAAATAAAATCGTTTATCATGATCTCAAGCATAACATAAGAACCTACATAAGGATAGTGATGGGTATCGTGTAGGGGATAGTGTACAAATTAATTTTCGTTTGCCAATAGGTAAAATAAAGTTATCTCTTCGACAAAATCTCATACTAAGCTAAGCTCCAAGTAGTTTTTGTTTTCTTGGAGCAACAAAATAAGCAAGCACAAAATAGTTTCCATTGGTATTTCAAAACCCTCATGTTCATGATTTGGAATGGAAACAAAAATCGTGACCCCCTCGTGTGTCAATACCGTCCGTCAACTAAAACTTGTCTCGACCTTTTCCAGAAATCAATGTTGTTTACGTATACCGCGGTCCACTACCCCACGCCGCAGAATAAATAGCAGTACTACATGAGGGTGGCAGCTTCAGCCACCCCCGCTCTATAAATCACTGTCCGAATTACTGCGTTTCTATAATATTTGTAATCCTACGACGGTTTTCGAGCACAATTGATACGCGACCCTTCCTGCAAATTAATTGGAACTAGTCCTGTCATCATTTTCGCAATGTCAACAGGAAAGTGTTTTACTGCTTTTGATTTGCTGGGAAATGGTTATACGAGTAGTTGTTTTTGACAACTTCTACTCTTATCAGATTTTTTTTCTTAATATAGTAGGTACCTATGAACTGCTTACTAGTTCTTATCTTTGAGAGAAAGCTGATAAAACACTTAATTGCTTTTAAGTAAGTAGGTAGGTACCTACTTAATTACATGAATCATCTGATTTCACGTTTCCATTGATAAAATTAAAATGCTGATAAATTAAGTAAGTATAGTAGAACAAAATTATACGTTTCCATTTTCCATTTATTTTGTATAAGTAGGTAATGCTTTAAGTACCTACGTTTAGGTAAATGGCTTTTAAGATAGGTATAGCAAGGTAAATTGGTTTGGATCCGTTCAGTTATGAATTAGTTTTAGGGTCAACTTCAGCAGCTTATACACATAAATTTAACCGTATTTCATATAGGAAGTCCTTAAATCAAACTCCGCGATAATTGCCACCCGGAACTTGTTCTGAACTCCTTTTCTTTTTACACCGCCGGGTAATTTCTAGAGCTTATTTCATACAAGATACTTCGAAACCACGCAGAAGGTTCGTAATATAAGAGGTATTAACGCTAATACCCAATTATAGACTCCGCATCAGATCGTTGCACGACCCGAGAGATTAGTACGCTACAATGTAGAGCGTTTTGTAAGGGAGAGTTGAGCTTTGCGAAGGGCTAGTCTGACCAATGTATCTACTTACTATTAAGTATATAGCTACCCGCTACTTTGAAATAAAATGTCACCTAGATTTTTCAAACGAAAAATAGGTACACAACGTGTTAGAGATCTATAGGTATATAGGTACCACATGTTTTTTATATCTTCGCGCATAATCAAATATAAGGTAAATCAAGTTCTAGGGAAAAATGCAAAAAACACGTTGTCGAATTCCAATTAAGTAGGGACTATATTTTTTAAACAAAGTTTAAAACAGTGTTTTTTTTTCATTCTGCATAATTACTTATTTATATTTATTTACGACAGCATAATAATCTTAGAAATCAAATAGTCTGCCAACCGCCATAAATTTAATATTTAGAGCTTTTATGCACTGCGGTGAAGTTCTATTAAAACTTTTTATGCAGTTTGTATCTATCTTAAAACGTTATTTTATATTAGGACAATCAACATTAAGAACTTGGCCAATAATATCAATTAACACGAGGGTGTTAATTGATAGTATTGGCAAAGTTTGTAAGTGAAATTAAGTTAATTAAGTTTCAATAAAAAAAAAACACTTTATCTTCACTGTAACTTCGTCAAACAAAATTACAATTACCCTCCTTCGTCGCTTTCGAGTCAAAATAGAGGACAGGACACACACAATAGGTAAAAGTAAGTAAGTTCGTATGAGCTAGTGGCCAACTCTTGTGAGGGAGTTTTTAGGCCGCCTAAAGGCCTCTGTCATGGCTTAACGACTTAAAAGCCGGAACCGACAATTTAACGTGCCCTCCGAAGCACGAAAGCGCTCAGCTCGTAATGCCACTTGCGGTCACCCACCCCAATTGTGACCGTGCACAATGTTGCTTAATTTCAACGATCAATCAAGAACGTCTAAGCAAGCTACGCCACGAGCGTTTTCACGAGGTAACAAGATCGTAGTATTTTTTCGGCATAATCTGTAGTGGGAAATAGTCTTGTTTTGTACTGAGGTATTGATTACAGAAAAAAGTTCAATGTGTGCATGATTTAGCATAGGTTTTAAAAAGATAGGTGTCGGTACCAGTTACAGCACGCGATGGTATCTACCTACTATCTAGTGTGAAAAGCGGTCAAGCCGTGTTGGTTATTACACGCTCCATCGATGTTTTCAATTGCTCACGATGTACGATGAAGTGATTTACCACTGACAAAGTTGCTGTGTGAATGTTTGGTAGCTACACAGTATTTAGTAATTTTATGGAACCCTTAGGCTAATGGTTCCATTTATTCCTTCTGAGATACGGAGCCTAAAAATAATTCTCAATAATTGGTTAGTAAATAGTGGCTTATGACCACCGGAATGACCATCAAATCATACATAACTATTAGTAGATACATTCATCATTCATTTTCAGTCTTGGTTTCGTTTGAGGTATGATCTTACCGGCCTTCGGAATCCTTACGAAAATTAAACTTTTTTGTTATGTCCTCATAATAAAGAAAAATCTTATTATCACTTCAAAAATTAATGCAAGATATATGAAATAAACAAAGGAATGTCCGTTATTCTCTCACTTTCATTTAGATAATGTAAGTGCCACTGAGATTAATATTTTTATATAGAGAAAGTTAAAAATTCTCAGGCGAAAGACTCATAACAATAAAAACAATATCAGTACCTACAGACGTGATCATGAAAACTGAAAGTGAAAGGGTGCTTCATACAAAGAAGGTAGGGTAAGGTAGTTTAAAAAGTAGTACTAGAATGAACATATTTGACAGGGTACAAGAACGCACCTCATCATCATCATCTTCCTACCCTTATCCCACTCTATGTGGGGTCGGCACAGCATGATAGGTACTTGGATCATGCTGTAAGAGTTTTGGCTAAGGTGTTTTATGACCGGCCGCCTGCCTGACGTCAACCCTCCTTGGGAATACTTGCTTATAATTGTATCTCATCATGTTGAAGGATACTATCCCTTAGCCGACTTTTACGACATGCTCGGGGAGAGAAGCAGCATTCAATGTTTTTTCTTTACTCCCAGTCCAGCGAAGAAGTACAAGAACGCATCTAAAGTAACAAATTCCTTGAGTTGTTTACAAATGTTTATTTGATCCAACGCGCTTGTCTAGACGGTGCGGCGGGGGTGCGTGCCCAGGGGAGATAATATTGCGCAGAAATCATAGCTTATTCAATCTTCTTCACAAGTGAACTCAATTTAAAACATAATGAAGTAGGTACATAACATGCTATCTGCTTTTTACAATACTTCTTGTGAATCAGTCATACTCAAAATCTACTTTACCTACTACAAAACTAAACGATAGGATTCTTAAAGCAGAGATTTATTTTTATTTGAGACTTTAGTTAATCATTTAAGAATAATCTAAAAACTAATCAGGAAATCGGAAATGCCACGGTTTATCGTAACTACCAGGTAGTACTAAAACCTATTATTTTGCCTACATTAGGTATGTTTTCGCTCAGATAAAAAAAAACAAGGTACTCGGTTATTACAAAAGAGTTCAGTAATTATCTGTCAAAACTATACATAACTGTTACGTTAGATCACTGAAAATCTTTTAAACAAAATAAAAATAAATTACTAACCTCCCAACAATAAGCCTCTTACCAAAGTCTATTGACAAAAGCTCTGCACCCCAGCCAAAGGTGAGCGACAATGCGAGTCACGTGCAAAAAAGTCGTCGATTTTACGAAAAAATCGTGCATCTTACTTTTTGTACTCGTACAAGGGCAGATTTTGTGTCAAAAGCAGGCAAGAAGGCGCGCCTTGAACAAATAAATGATTATGGGCTTGTAAAGGGTGCCTCCTTTTTCTAACATAAAAATATATAGAATAATCAAATTTATCAGTATTTGTAATTCGTGAAATAATCACCCGGAATACGCGTCAACGAAAATTAGAACAACCGCATGAAACAAGTTTACCGCAGTGGCGGTCAACATTTGAAATAAATTATATTCAAAAACTTATTATAATAAAGGTGAAAACCCGTTCAAATAGCTTTATCCTATTTTTTTTTTACGTTTGCAAAAGGGGGATCTAAATAAATCACGTATTACATTACATAACATCATATTATACCTAGAAGACCTGAGAATCTCAGGTATCACGTATAGTAGGTAAGTACATTTATTTTATTTTATTACAAATAAAATTAACATTATTCATTTTACATAACGCCATCTTACAAACTTTGTTTGCTTGTAGGTGATAGGTTAGGTAGTTATGTATGTGACTAAAAAATTAAGAAAAAAAATCATTGGTGCTTAAAGCAAGCGCTGATACTTATCCGGTTACCTGCTTTCATCGTGAAAAACCTAAAAGCTTACCAAGAATGCCGATTTAATATTATCTTCTATAACAGTTTCCATTGTTGTGTTGGGTGAATCGTGAAACACATCTCTGTACCGGTTCACCTTTGGCATAGAAAATGCGCAAAATTCACACAAAATCTTCCAGAGATTACAACAAAGATTACATACGTAGGTCTGAAAAGTAGGTCTAGACTGAGAACAGTGGAAGGTTTATTATAAAAGAATCGAAAAAGAAGAAATGCTGCTGAACGAAAACAGAACTGAAAATACACTGTGGGGCTTAGTGATAAGCCTTGAGAGACACCAAAATCAAGAATACAAAAATTAATATGAACCTTATGTTTTTAAGTACCGAGATAGACTTAGAAAGTATCAATTCGTTTATCGCCGCCCATTACACAAATAGGCACTTCAGCGAGCTTGTCATCAACAAAACCGGTAGTCCGCTTTTCCTGTTTAGCAAATAAATATGAGGGTATTATCATAACGCTTTACGCAGAACGGGGAATAACGTTATCGAATCACCACATTACTAAGAACCCCTGGAAGGGATGTTACGGTGAATACAATGGTCCTATGAAGACGATTTAGATGTATTCTTTGGCTCGTTTCCGTCAACAAGTCTTGGCATTTATATTGCCCTATTTCCACAACATTTTTGTCTGAAAGGAAATGTACAAGGAAACAACATCTATGAAAACATTGACTAACGTTTTTTCCTCCTGATTTGTCCTAGCGTACACCCTGTACAGAAACGCGACGGGATTAAATAAATGAACACGAAGGAAGGCCATATTTTAATAACGTCATTCTTTTTTGCCATTGCTGTCCACTGCCGCTCATATTCCGGATTTCCGACAGAAATTAACACCAGTGGAATGAAACCAAACCAAAAGAAGTAGATGAAACTGTTATTATGATAGAAAATAGTTTTTTTTAGAATATGATATTTTTATACACGCGCAATTTTACGCAATCTACACACTGATATCATAAATAAGAGATAAACTGTACCGTGACTAAATGATTTGTTTACAGTTATGATCTAGGAATTGGTTTCTTGAATGAAATATCTTGGGTTTAATTTTAATTACAAAGGTTTTTCCCATTTTACGACCACTTTGTAATTTTTGCCGTGACACGTACCAATAATGTAATTTTCCTTTAGTTTGATGTCCCTAAAACTCCCTAAAATCATTGTATATTTCGTATCAGCTGTTTCTTTATTAGATTTATAAACTAGTATAGAAGCTGTGGCTAGGGCGCGTGCTCGGTCAACGACCACGCGTAGCAAGTTCAAATACTGAGCAATGATGAGATGTCTCACCACTTGCTGGTTATGTCGATATCGGGTTTCAATGATAATGATGATAGATAAATAAACACTATCATAAGTACCAGTCTGAAAAGAAATGCTTGACCCTTTAATTTAGATACTTTTAGGGCAAATAGACAAAATAATAAACAACTACCTAATCCTTAGGCACCTATTATAGTGGAAATAAATCCACTTCCTGCTGATTCAATCCCCACACGATCCCTTTGTTCAAATTCACCGCTAGGTACACTTTATAGCTAGTTATAAGAATCTGGTAATAGGCGAAATTTTACTTTGAGTAGATTCGTTAAAAGCTCAGTTAAAAAACCCCCTTGCGAAAAGCTCAAAGGTACAAGTATCTAGTTATAGGTAAGTACCTACAGCTGTAGCTGAAAATAATTGTTAGGGTAAAGTAATACCCCACTGCTTACTTTTCATTTCATATCAAAGATCCTGAGTGTTTGATACAAAGCCTTAATTCCCGCACGCAACAAAAAATGTTTATGTGCTCACTTTGTTTCTAAAAGCTCAAATGTTCGCAGGCACGATAGCTTCCGGAGTAAGTGGCTTATTATTCACAACTAAGAAAAATGAATTTTATGATCATAGAAATAGATACCAAAGTGTAAAGGCAGCATCGCTAATAGCATAGTGCATAAAACCTGCCGTGGAATTCCAAGGTGCACTCATCTGGGATGTGCTTTGATTGGCAAACAATGCATTGTTCTGTTAACCTGTCTGTTGCATATTTCATAGTAAACAACAAATCTATTGACTGTGGTTTCGACGGTTGAATTCAATCATTTAAATCCCTAATCATCTATTATAACTGTAGCAAAATATACAGATAAACATGCAAATATTTCGGACGAAAACCAATTTTGTCGCGGTAATACAGTTAGCTGCTAACTGGTTTGGAAAATATCATCAGTAACACCCACGACTATGGTGTGGTAAAATGTTATGTATGCGAGTTCGCATTATGGCTACTTATAGCTATTTAAATATTAAAATAATTTGTGTCAAAATTTTGGCTACAGTAAAATTCTACATAGATTTATTTGAAAGTATGTAGGTAAGTTTTTAACAAAATTGCAAGTATAAGTAAAGAAGCAAAGGACATAAATGGTGCAAGGTGCAGCGATAAAATCGGCGACCACAACATAGCAATACTTTATGCGGTTAAGTTTGCTATTGTTCTCACAGGTACAGCCATTACTCAGTTTTGTGATTGCTTGGGTAAAGTATGTTTTACGCCCAAGCTATTAGAGATATTTCTCCTAGAATAAATCATTTTAATTATTTCTTAGTCATTTATCTTCCGACATAAAAGCAAGAATAATTCATAACAATTCGGAATAAAGATTAGATAGGTACTCATCCTATAGAAAACAAATCACTACCAAAGAAAACTTTGGAGATACTTCTATAAAAAATGCTCTACGAACGAAATTAATTAAAATACTTACATTGACAATAATACCTTTAGTGAAGCTTAGTGAAGCGTAGCAAAAAGAAAGACGTGCCTCCAACTCGACGGAAAAAGAAGAGTAGTTCGCCTTAGTTAAAGACAATTTAGTATGTTCACGTAAGCTCACGTTAAACACATTAGCCCTACAAATCACAAGGTTCAATTACTTTTTGTCTCATCTCTTTGTGAATGTTACTTTCCCAAGTCTACAGTTACCTTTTGTAGGTGTGTGTACTCCTAAAGTACCTTAATGGGTTCTTTATTTTGTTGTTTAAATGTAAGGCATGACAGCACCAGTTTTAAACTCATGCGAACGCTCCATATTACCGGAATGTTTTACACGCACGACTTTTATTAATTCCGGCGGCATTTTGATAAAAGCCAGTCCATTAATCTGTTTTTCAAGGAAGACGTGTAATAAATTATTGTAAGAGTAGGCCACACACACACGTCTATGAAAAGGTTTTGTATGAAGCAAATGCAATTATACGAAATTGCATCCAATCCAACCCATCATAAGAACTCAGATAGCAACATAAATGTGAATTTGCAGATTGAGGTTTATCTTATACTTATGGAGTAAAAATGTGCCTGCTTTAGAAATAAGTAGGTAGAGTTAGAAGCAGTGTGTAATCAGAGAAAGCAGATTTTCCCAACATTATATACCTTCGAAATAATCATTGCGACGTACTACCTACATCTCATAGATAATTTCCATACCAAGTTACGCTCTCTTGGGTGCGCTAATAAGAAAATTCACAATTCATTTGCTCACCAGATAACATCACAGGAGCTTATTAAGTCATCATTACCTGCTGTTGTATAATCACGTAAAGTATGAATAATTACTGGTTTTGATAATGACGGTAATGAATTCGTAAAAAGGTCGTTGTACACGCAGCCTGTTGCATGTTTAATTTTGTGGAAATTTTAATTGCCTCGGACACGAGTTAGAAGGAATTTTATAACAACAGACTAGCACATTTGAACCAAAATGGAACTAAGTTGTAATACTCAACTCTCTATAACACTGCTTCCTCTTGCTTTTACATAATTCTGAAAAGTGTCGCATCATATTCCGGATGTCGGGCAAAAAGACAAACATTAGCGCTCTGGTGAGTATCATTATGGCCATCAAATGAATGTTTTCTTTTACCTGATTGCTTTATCCGATCCATATGTAGTGATCTACATTCATACATATTATCACGCCCGTATCCCAATGGGGTGGGCAGAGCCACAAGTAAACATAAGAAAACTTGCAGCCACTTCTGATTTAAAGTCCCAAGATGGATATGGTGAACCATGGTGACAGATCATCAGCCTATCGCCCATATAGATGGTCCATCATGTTGGAGAGGTCTATCCCTTAGTCGACTTTTACGACATGCTCGGGAAGAGATCTAACACTAAGATAACAAAACTTTTAATGATAAATACATTTTATAGTTCTCTTCCTTATTGGAGAAGGCAATTTCTGGTTCCAGTGGGACGAAGGTAATTACGAGTTACGCTGGCCGTTGACCTCTGTATAATTTGAACATTTTGGGATCTCTATAATTTGAACTAAACGCACAATGTTTAAAGTTATTTGCCCACGCAGCTTTCCAAAACAGATCCAGGAATTGGATGCTGTCGATAATTTATAAGCGTAGTTGATGATAGTATTTACTTCGAATACTCCGATAGATGTTGCTGTTTACGTGCTCAAAATCTGATTTCAATAATAACTGCACACAATGGGACAAACCGCAGTCATGATAACGGACTAGTTTTTTGATAAACTCGCTGGGTTTCGACTTAAGTTGTACAAAAAACCGTTTAAGACATTGGAAATTAGGTCAAAAATTCACCTGAATGAATCAGTCATTGCATTTTAGTTCGAACTCAATTAGTATTAATTATACATTGAAAAGATTTCATTGTATTTTTCAACTTCCGAAAGTTTTTAGGGATTTGAATTAAAGTACATTCTTCTGTTTAAGATTCTTTAGAGAAGATACTTATCTATAGGTACATTTTGTCTATTTTCGATATTTGTTACTACGATTTTGTAAAGGGACTCGCGTACATACTACGAACCCTCTTCCCGTTCCGTATAATTTCAAGTTCCGGCCCGAAGTTTGAATAAGTTATAGCCCAGTTCGGAACCGTTTCATTAAATTTTAAATTTCGATCGATACAGACTTACAAACCAACTTCATAAGACTTTTGTAAAATATGTATTTTGCCTATCATTGAAAGAAAAGAAGAAAAATAATTATTTTGTTGCCAAAACATACATCTAAATGCTTTTTGTATTCTTTAGTTACGGTAAAATTGCTGTTCCATTTTTGTCCGATACAATAAAATTGATATGTTTACTTATACCAATCTTGTTAACATCACAATAATTAAGCAAAAAGTCCATAGAAAAAGTAGTTTACTTATTCAGACTTTTTCATTGCAAAAACTTATAGCCTAGTAATGTTACACCTAATCTAAAGTAACTTTCTGGTTGATGGATTGCATTCGTAGGCGGAGCGGATTTCCTCATAGAAGCGAAGACAACGTAGGTAACTAGGAATGTCATAGCAATTTAAACAATAATTCAATGCCCAAACAAAAAGTGGGAACAGGCACGCGAGCGCCAATTCGCTATTTACCAGATAATTTTATCTTAATATTTCACATAAACCATAAAGAATGCTTTTGTTTTTGCCTTCATACCTATCATAATCACCGCGAGACTAATGACTAATTAGTAGCGGGTATTGTAAAATTAAATAAAAGTGCCAGTAGGTATTTGTGTTTCATGCATCTTAAACAACGAGCAACGAGCTTCGTATTTACTTAAGGTACTGAAAGATTCCAGTTCCCAAGGTCAACTCGCGAGAGACGAGAACGATGCCCTTTTAAAACGAGTAAAAATACCCAGTGTGAAATTAAAAATACCATGAATACCGAGACACCCATTTTAAATGTTGTAAAGTCTTTTCTTAGAAATTTTGCACTGAGGTGATGTGATTAATACAAGTGCGTTTAAACCTGACTCGTAAACATCGTAAAGCATCTTTGTAACGTAAATTGAAGTCAGAATAAACAAAAATTCAGATTTGAGAATGTTGCTTATCTTTGTTGTTTGAAGAATTTCTTATAATTTACAATAGGTACATCTTAAAATGGTAGTAAACTAGAAAATATAGGTGCCTAAAGCTTATGATATTTTGAAAGTTTTAGGTTTTAAATATTTTATTTCAAAGACAGTAAACTGCGGTTGATTACTATTGCATTGGCGGATATAATTCCAATGAGCACTAGCCACCTGCCACAGCTTTACATGTTTTATTTATTCCAGACATTGGCAGAGAGCAGTGCTCTGTTGGGGGACTATTGCCGGACGAACCACGACTGCACCGTGAGCAAAGCGCATTGCAACAGAGGCGTGTGCGCATGCCAGCCCTACTACGCGCAAGTCGACAATTCTACGTGCCTTGAGTGTGAGTAACATTCTTTTAGGCATTCCCACTGGGCATAATCACCTATGCTACAAACATACTCGTATGACTTGTCTATACGTCTAGATTATACTTTCATGAACTTGAGTCGTCGGTAATCTCCAGAATACCACTGCAACCACTAAACTATTATGTCCTTTGTGCTTCGTGTGGTTTTCACTTCCACCCAGCCAGACTCATTACTTTGATGACTTAGTTATCTCCGGTAAAGTTTGCGGTAACAAAATTACTTTCACCATCAAAAGTCATCATGTCATCATCGACAGTTTTCATCATAAAACACCCGAAATTATTGTCTGTAACAATATCGAATTTGCTTTCCATTATTGCAAACGTGCTGCGTCAATCAACATGTCTCTACTCTATAGTCGGTACTGCTTTGATCCTATTGAGCCAATAAAGTTATTTGCGCGAGGTTCTAAATTCACCATTTGTATTCACTTTGCTTTTACTATCTTCTTTAATGTCTATTTATATTTGATCACTTCATTGAAGTACTTTAATAATAAACTACAATAAACAGCATAAAACAAAGACTAACTTTTTCCTTCAAACGATATTTTTTAAACGATTCTGTCTAGACACGCTTTACACCGATCAGATTAGGATTTGGCAAAGTTCAATATCGCAACGTAAGTCAGATCGACTAAATGCGGATCGAACTAGCATTCGAATGATATCACGAATCACATCGCAGATCTCGTCCAGATAGCCCTATAATCCCACGCTTGTCTCACTTTCTTTGCTTCAATCGAATACGACCAAATCGAGCAACTGGATCATGGGTAGATTACAACGGTTCTTCTCCGTTTACGGGTGTGTCATAGCAAACTTTGCGAAAGACCGGTATAGCTCTAAATTACGATTTCATGGATATCGTGGATCCTCGGAATGTTAGTTGTAACGGTCCTCGTTTATTTATGGAAAACAATTTATTCATTCAGTTGGTCACGGTGTGTGATTACCCGTGTGTGCACGCGTTATAAGGAACAACTTGCGGATACAAGTAACACACTTCCCCGACCTGTAGGTCCAGTTGGGCGGCATTTCAAACCAGGATCGTTCGACCGCTACCTAGCCGCGTCGACCAGCCGACCGCGCTGCGGACCTTATCAATAATCATAATTTCATCATGCGGACCTTTTAAGGTATTGAACGCGAGTATGAAATAGATTTGCGGAAGACTTTATTTGTCGCTTGGAATGTTATGTTTAGAAAAAGTTACACGCGCTTAAATTAGTGAGGTACTGACTAAGCATTTACCATTGCCAATTACCTATAACTTCATTACTGCTTTGGTGCTACACGAAATGTACCGTTGCTCAACCACAACGAATTAATTAGTTCATAAAACGGCTAAGTTACGGCTAATGAGATTAAGATGATGATAACGGATAGAAAAGTGCTATATGTTTGCCTACAAAACAAAATAGAAAGGATACTCCATCTATGCCAGACATAAAAAAAAATTGAGCCAGCCAGATGTGTGCTGTCATCTTGTCATTTAAGTCTTCCTTGGTCAGTGTGCCAAGCGTGAGCAATCACGGATATATCACGGTTTCACGGACAATAACTAAAGTTGAAGTGACAGCAACAGCGTATCAGTTTCAAGCAAGTTAGTAACAGCTGTTATAAACATTGTAATAAGCACACGTTATTGATACCTACAAAAACCGTTGTTTATGTAGGTATCGCCATAGTACAGATGAAGTTTATGACAGACTTCCTATTTACAAGCATTTACAAGATAAGATGATCTAGCAAAATCGTAAATCAGACCTTCTAGTCTAGAGTGTCGTCCACAAATTCAATAGAGATTAATGATAATAAATCCTTATTCCACTAAAGTTCTACAAGACCCTCATACAAAATGGTTTATTTGTGGAACCAATTTGAGTAAGCTTGACGATGCCTCAAGCGGGAATGAGTTATCGGCCAGTTTGAAATCGTGAATTTGTCCCGCTACGGTCCCTGGTAGGTAGGTAGGTCTTAACCTTGGACCTGCCCGGTTTATTTTATCTCGTCTTATTCCAAAGTGTCAAAGCATACGAACGAGTGGTTTAAGAGCTTTTTACTTTACTTTAAAAGATGTGTAAGCCAACTGCTAGTAGAATTTAAGGTTTTAGAAAATTTATCATTAGCTATAAATCAACAATAGTGTAAAAATATCTTCTATCCAGTATAAAAATATATTGATGGCGATATAATATTGTGAGTTCTAGAGCTTTTATGATTGATTCTTTTGCATAGGTACGAATCGAATAAAATAACAAAAAATAAGGAAACCTTATTGTGATGTACCTCGTATCCAGAATTTTTTTACCGAAGATATACTACAATTTATTGCTCAATCGGTGATAGAAACCAGCGTGGTAAAAACTTGGCTTGAATCAGCCATACTTAACTGAGGAAAATGTTTCTTGAATTCGGTGTAAGATATAAGGATAGTATCTCCGTATACCCATAAAACCAAGGCATGCAAGCGTGACGTGACAGTTTTTGTGTACAATGCACAAATTCTGCGTGCATTAACCCAGATATGCGTAGCTAAAGCAAGTAGAAAATCACGACGAGGATACTTTTGTAAAAAGTATCATATGCGCTATTATTATAATTTTTTTGTGAACATTTCACACAGCGCTATCTAGCCCCAAACTAAGCATAGCTTGTACTATGGACACCAGATGGCTGATAGAAAACTTTCTGTAACTTATACTATCTATACCTATAAAAGAGCTTAACCTGACTGACTGATTCATCATCGCTGAGCCAAAACCGCTGAAGCTAGAAAGCTGAAACTTGGAAGGTCCTTTTATAGCAAAAACATCCACTAAGGCGGGATTTTTCGAAATTGAACCCCTAAAGGGGTGAAAAGAGAAAACGTTTGTATGGAACTTTTTAACGCGTGGTGCGATTTGCTTGAAACTCAGTTCGGATACTGTAAATGCAAAATAAATAGACACATATTTCAGGTAAAAATGGGTGTCAAAGTTTGTATGGGAACTTTTTTACGGGCGGTGCGAATGGCTTGAAACTCGGTTTGAAATCTAACGCGTACGAAGTCGCGGGCAACAGCTAATAATAAATAATACTGCAACACCCAGACACGGAAGAAATATTTACAGAACATACAAACATTTCTCCCGTAGCGGGAATATAACCCGCACCTCTTGTGTATCAGCCGAGCAATCGCCCGTCACGCCACCGAGATCATCAATAGTCATTTGTACCTATCACATAAAGTTGCTATTGAGTAGAGAGAAAATGTATATACCTACACACTGTCAAGTCACGAATATAATGTTTACTACGTGCATAATGTGGGCATGTGCCAAATGTAATATTTGAACGTGCCTCTTACATAACTACCCTCTTTAGACATGTTTAAACGAGCCATAATTTATACTTATGTAGGCTAATTTAGTCTTACCAGTTAGAATAATTTATTCAAGGAAGGCCATTTTTACGTTAAACAAAGATAGCTCTAAACGAAGAAGTGCACGATGTAAGTGTGCACACAAGTGTAATTTAATTAATTAAAACCACAAATATACTCACATGTGCTTTTATTCAGCAAAATACAAAAAAAAATTATAAAATTTGATCTTTCCATTTTCATATCTTCTCAAGAACTGCTGATTTTTTCTCACAGTTTGAAATAGGAACAAGACCGAGGAGGCTTTAGTCAGGTGTTCTACCAAAGAGGCGGCATGTATGAGAATTAATGAAGTAACTATTACATAATCCATGACAATAAGTAAAGAAAGAGTTACAATGCAATATTAGCATGCAGTATTAGTAGGTACAGCTTAGCTTTAGATATACCTATAGCTAAGATGTACTAACCTAATATAGACCACACAAGAATTGTTGTAAATGATTCATAAAGACACCGTAGAATCATGTACCTAAGTATCACAGTAAGGATTCATCGCTGATGTATCTCATGTTTTCTAAATATTTTGAAATTTTCCGAATCAATGAAAACATCTGTCAGAAACATTTCGCTTCGCTCCCCTTAACCTTCAACTGTACCTACTGATTCAAACCGGCCTTGACTTTGTATACGGATTATGATATCAATTGGAAATCGAAAAGTCACGCACGTCCTATTCTCTTTCACAGCTGTCTGCTACGTGCCAAATGTAATAAACGCAAGTGTTTAATTTGGTTTATTGTTGCTCGTTTTTAGATTAATGTGTTAAGAATCGTAGATTGTTAAGTTGATAAGTAAAAGAATTGTAATGGTTTTTAACTAGTGTGAATCCGAAGGTATGCCGCGCTTATTTGAATTCATAGTTCCTATTTATATTCATCTCGTGTGAAAGAAGATACTTTCTGTTCTTCGTAGAACAATGCATCTACTTGTTACTTTTATTACTTTCTTGTTGGATCTTTCAGAAGATTTTTTAACTATTACCTACCTATAACATAATGTAAGATTCAATCTTAAATTAATCCATTAGAACCGTTCGAATTGCGGTAAAGTTCGAATATTTACATTCTATTAATCGACTTTAAATAAACAGAAGGATATATATAGTCGTAAAAACTTTTAGTAGTTGCACAGCGCTAATAAAGACATCATACTGAATGAGGTGCTCCACCACTATCTAATAAACGAAGTTATAAATAAATCACGGTTACCTCCTAAAATTACCAGTTGCATACAAATTACGCCGTGACTCTATTATTTATAGTATTTCAAAGCCACTTTATGCATAAACATAATTCTACAAAAGATTTATACGATAGTCGTGTCAATCGGAATAAATTATTACGCTACACTTGATAAACATAGCATGAACTGTTTCGTACATCTCGTTAATCAAGTTCACAAATTGAATCTATCTATCTAGGCATGTCACTAGTTTCTTCGAACCAGTGTGATGAAAGGATTTAAAAGCTGCTTCCGTGCACTTGACACAAACATATTTTCGAACTTTTTAGGTTCTACGACATGCATAAAAGGAAAACAAAGCACGACTTAACCCACAAAGTCTTGAAGATTTAGCTACGAATTCACATAAATAATGAAGTAATCAGATACAGACTTACAGACCACCGGCGGCTCTCACTACCGTTATTTAACTTTAATTTTGCAACGCGATATGCAATGTACAAAAACAGTGCCAAATGTAAATCACTTGTTGAACCTAGTTCATTGGATGCAAATTGCGGACCACACCCATTGAACGGATGAACTTGAAATAAAGTAGGGCCGTGCACGCCCATAGGTCGTGAACCCTCGTAGCCTACATTAGCACATTGCAGCTATAGAGCCAAGTGGGCATTGTTTTGATATTTTAACAAATAGAGCCCAGTTTACACGTGCACTTATTATTGTTTGTTCGTTTCCATACAAACATACTTTGTATATCAACAGATCTACTCTCACGGGGCATGATTTCTGCTCAAGAGTATTTTAGAAGCAAATGACAGACTAGTAGTTTTTTCATGATGTTCAAATTCTAAATGTAGAAATCGAGGGTGGGAGATAAAATGAATAAGGGTGAATAATATCTAGAGAAATATTCAAGTTCAAAGGGAAAGGATATGCATTAAAAATTACTTTAAGTGCATAGTGTGTCCAATCCCATTTAAATAGTAACAGGGTTACGTAAAAAAAAAGTAATTCGTAACTAGTTTTTAGTCAAACTCATGGGGCCCCACCAACCGCCAATACTAAGTAAAGTTCTTTCTTTGTTTATAGTAGTTTTGTAAACACATGGACAATTTTTTAAATATATTTAGATGTAGTTTTCAATTCTTTACTTCTGTTACAGCTACACTACTCGGGTCAGAATGCGTGGTGTCAGAGCAGTGTACGCTGAAGGTGGCATACAGTGCATGTTTGGAGGGTGTGTGCCGCTGCACAGACGGACATCTCCAGTTTAGAAAGCACACGTGTCTATCTCGTAAGTATTAAAGACTTGTTACTATTTAGTACCTACGTCTTCTTTCGTTAGGCCAATGATTCAGGGAATCTTAAACCAATTGCATATTTTAACGTTGTAAAGGTTCCGTTGAACAGTTTTACTTAATCGGATTAAATATGTCCTCTTGACACTTCGTAGACTTCGTAGAGAAAGATTTTATTGATCGTGTTCATTGTTTACTGTCAGTATCAACATACGGTTTTAAGTTGAACAAATTGTAAACCACTACAAACCCATAAAACACTTAATGCGGACAAAACACAGTATTCAATATCACAGAAAAACAAACAAAAGGAAAAGTGCAACATTTAGCGGAACACCTTTAAACGGTTGTTCAAAATGCGGAACGATGCTATTAATCTTTTTCCAATCTAGTGTCATATAGAACTGATAGGAGTAGGAACTGATCGATTATAAAATGCCAACTGAAATACCTGATCGTATAATCTACATACGCTGCGGTATTAGTTCCTTGTCATACTGACCTGTCTTCGAATAGCGTGGTTATTTGTATGAACATACAAGCTTGACTGAATATCTATTTATCAATATTAATATTAATCAGTATTAGTTAGTATCTATATAGGCGATGGACTGATCACCTGTCACCATGGTTCACCATATCCATCTTAGGTCCAAAGATTCCTAAGACTTAGGTCTTTAAATCAGAAGTGGCTGCAAGTTTTCATGTGTTTACTTGTGGCCCTGCCCACCCCATTAGGGATACGGGCGTGATAATATAATGTATGTATGTATGTATTACTCAGTAATTCAACTAGTAGTCAAGTGGTCGGATAATTTTCTAGATAAACAGCTTAGATTCAATTTAAATTTTTGCTTTTCTATTGTAATTTCCACTAGAGAACTTTCGTTTTCACGCATTTCGATCGCCTCGTGCCAAATTGGCTGGGTCACGGCTGGAGTACTGGATCGAAACGAATAAGCCATGTAATTCTATCAAACGGGAAGAAGAAAGTTTCAATTTCGATGCCAAAGACCATTAACTAGTCCAACGAAACCAAGGTCTAAAATTTCGTTGCGTGTTAATGATACAAAAATAGCAATTTTTTTTCTTAACTAATTTCGTACGCACTTCAGCTAACTTTAAAAGTAAATAACTACCTACCTGCCTACTCGATTAATGAATTTTCAGGGCTAAACAATCCCAAAGACCCCTATAATAAGCCCCTTATTCGATGGCGTAGAAGCTCACCTAATAGAGCATATTTCCGTGAGATATCGTAATTCTCTGAGAAAAATGAGGTGATTGTTCTGTCAAATCCACAAGCTCATGAGAATCTCGCCTATTACCACTTATAATGTCTCTTATTATGGTCCTACTCTACTGTGAGAAATGCTGCATAGTGCGTAAGCTGTTTCAAATTCTTAGCTTTCATGTCAAACTCGCAAATACACTGCAGTTATGATACTTAAATAATTACCTTGTTCGTATCACAAAACGGTACCGACATTTAATTCTTTGTTGACCTCGTTTTTTGCGAATACGGTTCAGTTGCTGAATAAGGAGATCAACATTCACGCATGGTAGAAATAATCGCCGCTAACCCAATAAAATCACATGAATGCTTGTTTACGGATAAGGTCAGGAGTTCAAATCTGAAATTATATCTTGAAAGGCCCGTTAGCGTAGAGTTCCCAGACACGTAAAACGATGCTTAGGTAGTATGGTTACAAGTTATTTTATGTATTATCTTGTCAGTTGGTTTAAATAATTCATCAGTATTTCATGGGTTACTTTTTAGGGTTCCGTACCCGGAGGGTGTCAACGGGGCCCCTATTACTAAGCCTCCGCTGTCCGTCCGTTCGTCCGTCCGTCCGACAGCGGGCTGTATTTAATGAACCGTAATAGATAGAGTTGAAATTTTCACAGAGTGTGTATTGCCGCTATAACAACAAATAATAAAAATAAATAAACGGAGGCCCCCATACAAGAATTTTTTTTTTACATTCGTAATCGATCATTGAAGTTGAGCAACACTAGGCGCGGTCAGTAATTGGATGGGTGGAGTGACTTTTTGCACATTTTTTTGTATGATTTTTGCGTATTTCTTCTTCAAACGATCTAAAATTTACTGGTTTGTACAAAAATTAAGGGGGTTCTCATAGAAGAGACGTGTTTAATTTTGCATTTTTTGTTTGATTTTAATAGGGAACGTGCTGCCACCTGTAATAGGTGGCATACAAAAAACAATTATGTATATGTACGATGGTGCGGAACCCTTCGTGTGCGAATTCGACTCGCACTTGACCTTACTTACTTACCAATACAACAAACGTTAGCATTTTTCATCGCGAGTATTAGGGTCGTCGCCATCAATTACAAATATTGCGTGCTGTGCATTATCTTTCCCGATTATTTTAATGATTAAATTACCAATCAAAACACCATTAACGTTTTATATTCACAGCACATAATTAGATGTTGCCATTATTATTTATCAGGTATCAGTAGGTAACAACTCAAATTGGAATTATTAAAGGCGTAGGTACTTCATAGTTGCCAACCACGATTAGAATAAAGACAGGTTTTCCACACTACATTTTCGCTTTTCTACTAATACATTAATAAACTACACGCGACACACATAAAGCAAGTTAAAACTGTACCTCGGCTATTGGAGCATGTGATGGTAGACCGTATGGCCAGCCTCGGGAAAATTGCCGTCAACCACCCGTTGCATCACGAGGTCAACAAATACGTGCATTAACTTTCCACGTCCAATTGGCATTCAATGATCTACCGCAAATATAGAAACTGTAATGAAAATGTATTGTTTTGCAGCGGCTCCGCCTGGTCACGTTTGCTACAGCAATGAACATTGCCGATTGTGGGATAAAGAAAGCCGCTGTGAATTTGTTATCCTCAATCTGTTCGGGAGATGTGCATGTGGCACTAATTTCAGGCAAAGCGGAGACAAGTGTATTCCAACAAGATTACCGCCGTATGCTACCGAAGCTGTGATTGCCGAGCAAGATGCTTTTGACTTCTCTAACAATCCCATATCAGATGTACCAAATAAAGCTCCTAAGCCAACCGCAAATCTCTACGCACAACAAAAGGACCCATTTGGAACTCAAAAGACCGACGAGGTATCACAAAATAAACAGCCACACTCTAATGATGTTCTGAGTACAGAAGAGGACAGTCCATTGATGCAAGCTGTTTTAAAAGTACCGACAATAGAACCATCAAAACATGTCTCAAATAGGAAAGATGGTGAACCTGTCGAGATTGTTGGTGTGGACGAATTGACAGCGAATTTACATGCAAACGATCAGCCGATTTACAGGATAGTCACGCAGCCATCGGTCGATAAGAAATCCAACAAGAAAAGTGTATCAAAAGAGCAAACTACTGAGCGGAAATCGCAGAAGACTGGGCATAAGAAGAAGTCTACTTTGAAAGGTAAGTTTACTTTTCGAAAAAAAAAATATTCTGCCGTTCCAAAGGCCAGTTTTCATAATAATATGTTTACAGACAAACTGCGCTCTCGAATAGAAGATGATGGTCCCGCTTCTCTCGGGTATGCCTGCAAAAATGATTCTCAATGCCAAACTGTGGACCTGTACTCCAAATGTATAAACAAACGGTGCGATTGTGCGTATAGGAATAACTCTACATCGGCATGTTCGGCAAGGAATAGAGGATGTTTACCTGCGACTTTCCAAGTGAGTAGCTTTTCATGAACCTTATTAAAATATATTAACAAAAACAAGAATAAACCTAACCTATTATAACAGTACCATGAAGGCAATATGGAGATCGAGGCATTCATTTCTCAAGGAAGGTTAGGAGTCTCATGCTGCTCAATACAATTTATCACGATCGTTAGCATAACCAATGCTTGAGTAACGGTATCAATTCCATTTGGATTTGTACAAGCCATTTGCAAACGAGAATGTTAAGGACATCAAAGGCTGCCAATAATGCAATTTACCGCTTTTGAGATTCATGTTACGGGTGGTATTTTTACAGACGGATCTTATCTATGTAGGTACCTACTTTAAAGTTTGTATAAGTTTTTTTTTTCGTCTAACCGCTATTTTGTTTTACGTTTCAGTGTCGATCGACAGGCGCATGTATAAGCTGGTATTTCGTTTGCGACGGTCGCAAGGACTGCCCGGATGGATCTGATGAGAAATGCGAGGGGTTAAAGAAAGGTGAGCCGACGTAAGGTAAATCGTCAGGGATAGTCTAAAGAATGTTTGATAGCAACAAACTTTATTGCTTTATTAGCGGCCCGTCCTGACCAAGCGAGCTGCCTCGCGCGGCGGCCTCGCTAGGCTGCTTGGTTAGTCAAGTATACAGCTATTGACCTGTAAAAATTTACCAATAAACTACCTTACACGCGCGGCTTCTCACGCGTAGTGTACATGTTGACATCCCATTTTACCCCTTTTAGGTGGTTATTTTGAAAACCATGAAAAAGGTGTCCTTTTATTTTTTATTTAAAATATCCAAACCGAGTTTCAAGCCAATCGCACTGCCTGTTAAAAAGTCCCGTACAAACGTTTGCATCCCTTTGCAGGCCTTTAGGGGTTGAATTTCGGAAAGTCCCGCCTTAGTGGGTGGTTTTGCTATAAAAGAAAGCTACCATCCAAATTTCTGCTTTCTAGCTGCAGAAGTTTGACCTGTGCGTTGATTGAAAAAATGTTTATTTTATATATTATGTATATTGATAGATAGAAAGGCCTAAGAAAAGATGGATGGATTGTGTGAAAGAGGACATGCGTGTGAAAGGAGTGAGTACTGAGAGTACTGAGATGTCGAGTGATAGGAGAAGATGGAAGAGGAAAACATGTTGTGCCGAGTGCCGACCCCACCTAGTGGGATAAGGGCAGGAAAATGATGATTGATTACTGTAATATTCTTTCCATATTCACCCACATTTTCTCCAGATGGATCGGGAGAACCTTGTCCCATGAACTCGTTCCGTTGCGGCGGGGCCGGCTCGCCGTGCGTATCCCGCGCCGCGCGCTGCGATGGCACTACGCAGTGTCCCGGAGGAGAAGACGAGAGGAACTGTCATACAACCAAACGCAGAGGGTTAGTATCGTCTCTAGATCTGAGGTTTTAGCCAAGTCACTTTTCTAAGACATCCGGAGAGCCATATCAGTTGAAAAGGGCCGCGCTACGAAGGCACCACGCAGTGTCCCGGAGGGGAAGACGAGAGGAACTGTCATACAACCTCTGCGTTTGGTTGTATGACAGACTTAGTAATGTCTCTAGATCTGAGGTTTTAGCCAAGTCACTTTGCTAAGACATCCGGAGAACCATATCAGTTTAAAAGGGCCGCGCTAGGAAGGTACCACGCAGTGTCCCGGAGGGAAAGACGAGAGTAGGTAACTATCATACAACCAAACGTATAGGGTTAGTTTAGTCTATAGATCTGAGGCCTTAGCCAAGTCACGGGAATTCCAATTTAGCTATCTTGACGCATTGTAACTAGGTGTGATAAAAGTCAAAATAAAAGAGTTAATTCGGAATTATGAGGTTCATCATTGTTCAGTTGTTTCCATTTGGCTTTATACATACCTATATGGTCTGTTAAGACTTTTGACAATTGTTAGAGACTATTTTAGAACAGCTATACATAAAATCTTAGATCAACAAGTCTACAATCCAGAAATGTATTACTGTTCTTTATTTTAGATGTCCACGTCACACGTTCCGTTGCAATTCCGGCGAGTGCCTACCGGAATATGAGTTCTGTAACGCCATCATCTCCTGTAAAGACGCCTCGGACGAACCACCTCACCTGTGCAATGAACAATCAAGGTAATTAAATCAATAGATAAGCCATTTTTGCTTCAAACCCGTTAGACTGTTTCGGCAAGATTTCTATCTTTTCTTGTGAAGTATTTAACCTGTTCTTTCATCTGATAAATGAACATACTGCTTATATAGAAATCAAGATGGCCGCTATCATACTAAAATCGCATCCTACAAAGTCAAGACCATCGTAAATCGATGCCTGGCCTATGTCATCAATCCATTTTACGACTTTACTGTTTTATGTCGCTGGCGATTTTGTGCTAAGTCATCTATCAAAAGGAAATTCCAAAAGGTACCAATACCTGTAGGTAACTGTTTTGGGACATTTCGTAAGCGAGACACGTGGGCCGGTAACGGCATTGACCAAATATTTGACCTTAGCGTACTATCAGTTCTGGTCTAGTGTTTGTTCAGATGGTTCAATTTGTTGCAGGTGAAATGCATTTTCTTGTCTTTATAGTGGTATAAACTCAAACGAGTTCTGTTTACTCAGTCACTCCGGTTTCATCCATCAATTTTACAGTTAGGTTATAGGCCCATGACTGTTGAGGGTGCTACGCTATTTTATTACCTACAACTACATATTTATAACTCACGTTATAACTTTTTCTCATCTACTCTTTCCATCGACTTTGTCTAATGTCTATCCATAACGTTGAGATTCCTGATTCCGTGATGGGTTTACCCCATTAAAATGTTACCTACATGTCCAACTAATAAGGCCTCAAACCTGACATGGAGGTAACCAAATAACTCAATGTCGGGTTTGGGGCCTTATTTGGAAAGCTAACAAAATAAAGCCGAAAAGATCTAAATCTAATAGGTACCATGTGATTTATAAAGCGTCAAGAGGCAAATTTTGTCTTCGGTAACGGAACACTTGCTCGCGACGATTTTTAGATGGAATAGGCCTAAAAGACTACACCAACATTTGGTTTGTTTCAGATGGCGCGCTGCAGATTTCTGCCCCATGCGATGCGGCAATGGCAGGTGCAGAAGCACTGCGGTTTCCTGCTCGGGGAGAGATGGCTGCGGGGATAACACAGATGAAATTGCTTGCAGTGTTTGTAGTAAGTCATACCATTGGTACGAAAGTCCTTTTATCACACTGGTTCGAAAAGAACTGGTGACATAAGTAGTAGTAGGTACACTGAAGTGTGCGCTTCCATTGAGTTCCAGTGAGGCATCCATCAATCCATCAGGCTACCACTTACAGTACGATTCTGATCCGCTTCGGATATAACTTCGTAGATCCACTCGCCTCCGCTTCAGTGTCTTCATATAAATTTAGACATTTTTAAATGGTCCTATTTAATGATTTCAATTTATGAAATTCCTCCCTCACAGCTCTAATCGTCTTTGCCTCAGAGGAAATGCAGCCTTATAAAAAAAAACCATACCTAGATTTGCTTCGTGACCTGAAAAGTTCCTCGGTTCCTTCGTTTTGTTAAAAGCGAGTGATATCCGATCATCGATCAACCGCGATATTTTCTTTCTATTATTTATTTCTTGATCTTGTCACCATGCTTGAGGTATCAATAAAACTTGATTATCAGTTTAAAGACCATTCAAATTACCGGCAAAAAATAGCCTAAGTAATAAATAAAACATGTCACCTGAATTTCGATCTAAGTCTTTGATCAAAATGCTAAGATTCGATACAGATTGTACAATCAACGTCAGAAGTTGATGACCCACCTATTCATAACTGTTAATACCTTGTCGCAGGACTTTATTGCCCAAATAAAATTTCTAAATTAGGTACCTACTTTTATTGTAACTGTTAAACCGGATCTAGAGCTCTAGGTTTGCCGTACACAATACACAAAACGTTTACAGTAATATTTTTTGCATAATACACAAGTCATCTTCCGTCTTCCTGCTCAAAGTATTTCTTACGAAGGAAATTTTTGCCAATAAAATAGATTTAAGTGTAACTGGCAGTTCTCACGTAGCACCTACCCGGATATAATCATCATCATCATCTGCAGCTAGATCACTGGGTATAGATAGGTCTCTCTTTGATCTTTCTACTTCACACGGCGCAGCCTATCTACATCTACATCTACAGTGTAGATCTGGAATTTATTCCTCTTTATAATATTAGTGTATTTTTTTATTTGTAACGAATAGGCTCCGAAACTACTAAACCGATTTAAAAAATTCTTTCACCAGTAGATAGCTACATTATTAAGGAATAACATGGGCTATAATTTATTTTCAAAAAATTAGGGATCCTTACTAAATCACCAATAATGTATGTAACCCGAGGTGTAAAAAATTGACCTAATTTGTTAAATACCCGTGCGAAGCCGGGGTGGGCTGCTAGTGTGGATATAAATAGCCTACTATAGGTAATTCCGGGTAATAAACTATTTGTTTTAGTTTTCGGCCAAATCCGTTCAGCTGTTGCGGAGATGAGTGGTTACAAACGTGCGCAAACTTACTCAGAAACTTTCGCATTTATAATTATTAGTGTATTTACAATTATAATTATGTGATGTTTTGGCAAACCAAGTGCTGGAAACCAGATTGAGATGATCACCAAATGTCAGATTCGACCATCTGTTTTGCATACATGGACGATTTGTCACGATATTTGATTCCGTTACACGGACAATAGCAGCAAACGATGCTATGCATCACAATACAGCACCTAATTAAATTCTATTAGCATTTTTTGTGGAGACTGGCTTTTAGTAACGAATTGCTAGCTTAAGCCCGCGGCTTCGCTGGAGTGGTATCGGATGGTGGAAAAATAATATTTCGACTGGCCTCATATCGCAATTGGCAGTGGTGTGGTTGTGTAAGTTCGATTCCTACCCAGGTCAAATTTTGCAAAAATGAACATTGATGTTTGTTCTGTGTATTATAGTATATTGTAAATATGTATGTATTTACAAAAAAGACATACATATTATCACTCCTGATTGAAAGTCCCAAAATGAATATGGTGACAAAGGTGATAATAAAAATATGAATATACAAGTACAAGCTTTCTTTAATTTGCGGCTAGATGGCGCGTTGCGAAATGTCCACCTTATTTATTCGTTCCGTTTATTGTTATTTACAGGATGTCCAGCGCCGTGAAATGAAGAAACCACCATAACGAAGAGGCTTTAGCGAGTTTAGCGGAATACATTCCAAGTAGTGGATCTCAAATCTCGAATACACAATCGTCCTTACTTATAAACATTAACCAGTACACTGTTTGAAATTATCTGTCACTTTTTGTCACTATCTAACAGGTGGCAATTCTTTAAGGATTGTGTAACTTTGATAGATTTCAAAAGGGGGTTTATAAGTAAGACATAAGTATTAGAATAAATATTTTCGTAACTCAAGTACATAAAAAATTCTAGATAAATATTCTTGTAAAGTGTAGTCCTACGAATAGCTACGAATTTTCTAATTCCTCATTATTTTGACAATTTGATTAGAGAAAATAAGGTTTTCTTCGTGATTAAAACAACTAGGTATCCAGTTAAATTGTAACTTATATAGAGTGTTTCTATTATAATTGTTTAAAAACCCTCTATACGTACAGTTATAAGAACTTTTTGGCAAAGACATTTTCCAAAGCTAACTACCTACTGATTTAAGATTCATAAAAATAGCAGTTTCATTCGGCTTATAAAATGGAGTAGTTTAAAACCTCAAATATTAGTAGTTTTAGGCCACTTATGCAATAAGACTGAAGAGATTTACTCTGCCACTGAATCTATGAAATAATAAATCAGTATCACCTCTATGGTTTCCACCCAAGTGGATGGAAACCTTTACTGTTTGCCTTCAAGCTTGGTATTGAGTAGTGTAGATTGTATTGTAACATTTGTACATAATGGCACTATTTGAAATTGACACAAAGCTTTCTAAATACTTAATACGAAAAAATTTGAAAGTTTATGAAATAATAATACAGCTATAGTTATGCAAAAAAAAATGAGGTTTATGAAATAATAATAAAGCTAAAGATGGGTACAGAAAATGATGGAGAAAGTTTATACAATAATAATACAGTTATAGTTATTCACAAAAAAGATGGGGTTTATGAAATAATAATACAGCTAAAGTTAGGCACAGAAAACGATGGGGAAAAGTTTATAAAATAATAATACAGCTACCTATATAGTTAGGCAGTAAATTATTTTTACGTAGGTAAATGCCTAAACAGGGCAAGCCCTATCAGGTATATGAATGGGTATAAGTACCATGAATCCCAAATTTTTTACTGTCTTGATTTTATGTGTAGTACCTATCTAGTTTATAGCTTATATAATGTAGGTACATTGTAGATTTAGAAAGAGAAACAAGAGTAGATATAGGTAAGTATATTAAGGGCCAGGGCTCACCATCATAAGAACAGAAATTTTATTCGTTTATTAATTTGTGTTTTAACCGACCAGTTTGTGATGGTGACCACTGGCCTTATGGAGTTTGCCTGGCAAAAGTCAATTGTAACTTATTGTATTATAGTGTGTTTGTCGTGTGAATGTGGTGAGTATTTATTAAATGTATTTCAGTATGAAAGATTTTTTATTTCTTACCTTCAAGCATCCAAAATGTCTAAAATATTACCTCTAAAAGCTAATAAGTACATACATACTGGTACATATTATCACGCCCGTATCCCTTATGGGTTGGGCAGAGCCACAAGTAAACCTAAGAAAACTTGCAGCGACTTCTGATTTAAACTCCTAAGATGGATATGATAAATAATGGTAAATCATATTATCACGCCTGTATCCCTAATGGAATGGGCAGAGTCACAAGTAAACATAAGAAACTTGCAGCCACTTCTGATTTAGTCCTAAGATAGGGTAAATCAGAATGATTAAAGATGTCCTAAGACGGTAAGTATTATACATTTATATAAAGGTAAAAACTACCTACTGAAATAAGCTACATAGTGAACATTTTAACAAGTAGCTCTGTGAGTTTTTTCAGACGGAACTAATCGTTTCATACACTCTGTATCACTATACTAGTGTCCTATGAACGTCCTACGAAAGTGTAGCCGGGCTAAGGCAAGTAATATTGTATCAGATATCTATTATGTAGCGTTGTACAAGTTTTGCACATTTTTACTACAGTCGCTAGCAACTATTGTGTGATAAAACTCATGGTAAAGCTAAAGGTAGCGCAAACATGATCAGAAGTTTCACAACAGAGTAGGAGTAAAAGCGTCCTCTATAGAGTATGGCCATAACTAACTCGTAAAAGTGAGTGATATCGTTGTATGCGTGTTTAGATTTAGAATTTAGACTCGTGAAAACGCATAAAGTAGGATTACAATCTATTAGCACTAGATGGCGCTTATTCAAACTTCAATTAAAGTTTAACGAATAAAATAATAGCACAGACATTAGTATAAACAAGGTAGGTACATGTTGATACGGCATAACGTACCTAACTAGTTTAATTCGTTATGGCATTGAATGCAGAATCATAAAGACAATTAATATTAAAGGTAATGTTTCGAATATTTACACGCTTCAAAACTTCTCAGGAAATTATTTTCAGAGATGCATGCATCAAATTAACTTTTAACCTCGTAAGATCATGTTTCTGATTAGATAATAATAATGGACAAGAACACAAAACTTCACACATAGTTCATGATCCTAAATCCTGAATCCAATCCTTTTTTAGCCAGAATAACGATGATTTTTATTATGGTACCAAGCGACCGAAGCCGCGGGCGAAGGCTAGTATTATGTAAATTCATCTCCCATCATCGTTTTTCAACCACGCATGCGCCAATCTCCAAAACAAAAATGTCCGCTCAGCATCCAAAATCATAGAGTTATCTCGAATATCGGTTTTGTGTAACGAAACGTGAAAAAACTTTAACTAACACTCACATTATAGAAAAATGGGTAAGTGATTAGTGACGGTCTTTAAAAATTGAAAAGGTCACTTGCGTAAATTGCTTATTCTCGTCGATATAAAATTACACCTCTACTTACATATTTCATTGTATGAGGAAATAATATAAGGTTTTTTTTTAACAAAGTGATGATGATGACTCAATTTAAAATATTACGAAATCATAATGTATCTATGAAGAAGATCGTGACGAAAGAAGGCCTGAGAAGATCGTGACTAGATGCTTTCAATATGATGCCACAAGTTATTCATCAAAACATGACTAGGAACTTGGATAATGCAATTATAAATTTACGATATCACTGAAGAATGCTGTATGCATGCATTTTATTTGTTGAAATTAGTATAAACAAGATGTTTCGCTTTGATAAATTTTTCACCATAATTTAAAATAAAATCTTCTTATAAACAGACAAAGCAAAATCTCTCTAATGCTAGTAGGTTTAGTAGGTAAATCTCCACTTTTTCTAGTAGGTACTAATATTAAATACATGCATCTTCTTTCCATCGACACGAAGAAGAAGATTGATACAATTCAAAGAAATGACGAATTGTTATTAAAAACCTACTTGTTGATTGAAAACACAGACATTCTCTAATCCGCATTTTACTTGAAAATCTTGAGATAAATGTACGTCGTATTCCTGCACTCTTAATTGTTTAATAACTGAATTGCGTTAAAGTCAATTTATCAAAAAAGATTTTGCCATATTGTTTTGAAGATTCACTTCTGTAGAGTAGGTTTACTTTGAGAGAGTAAAATGGACAAACGTATGTTTTGTTGGAAGATTATGAAATGTTTGTGGCTGCCCATGTCAAGGTTTGAAATTTGCCTAAAATTGCTTGTGATTTAGGGTACCTACTAACTTATCGTTTAAACACTTTATCTTGTGAAGACGAAAGAATACATAACATTTAAACTTGTCAAGTGCTGTTTGCATATTAGTTACTACCTACAAACATTAGGTTTTTACCAATTTTAAGCAGTAAATTCATTTTTTTTAATACCATTTAATAAATAATCAGTGTTAAATTATGATTACGTCATAGTTAGAAATATTTTTAATGAAATCGGCATTATTTTTAATAACACATTCTACAGAGTGGTTAGTCGTTAAGTAACAGTATTGTTATAAAAAGTGGGTTATGGCTAATGTTCGAGACACTTCTATTTTTTTTTCAGGGTACAAAAGCTAAAAAAAAGACTAAAGATGAAGCAACTAAAGTTGGCAGTAGGACTGCTAGTTGCAAGCTCTTGCTCGATCACTCTTTTGATGTGCTACTGGAATAAAAGTGCTGTGCCTGACCATAAGATGCCTGCCGCCTATAAATTGAAGGAAGACAGCCAAGAAAAAAAGAAACACGTTACCGAGACCCCGATGAGACATATACCTCTGAATGAGATATATCCTGATCAGTCCAAGCATTACCCTAACGAATCTTTTGAGATGTATGATTCAAAACCAGGTGTGTTTAGTTTAGTAAATTAAGTACTAGAGAATATAATAGAATATTAATAATTGACACATTATTCCAATCACATACATTCATTGCCTTTCATAAACATGTGTCTAAAGCTTTTTGTTTATACAAGTCGACAATAATTAGCGATGTGCGAGTTGAGAACTGTTAATGAGTTTCTGAGCTAGAGTCAAATTTTATACAACTCGAATCAACTCAAGTTCATACGCAAGTCAGACAATGAAGTGAATGATTATTAGCTATTAATAACATCATTGTTTTCTATAGCAACTATGATCGACACGCCAGGGTGCAAAATTCCATTATCAATGATAAACTACGAAAAATATATCAAGGAAAAGAAAAAGCCAGCAGGAACTTGTGGAAAACGAGCTGTTTTTATGAAGAAGATAGACAGAGACAAAGTAAGAGCTCTAATAAAACCAAAAATAATAAAAAAATATTTAAGAAAGAGCGTAATTTTCGACTGCTGTTACCGATTCCTTAAAAGATCGAACCAAAATGGATTTGAAAATAAGAGGATAACGTAAGTTGAAGATCTTTGTGTTATATTATGATGTAGTACCTGTCTATTGTGAGCAAAATTAATGTTTTTTTTGTTCAGGTTCTCAAGATGCGTAAAGTTTGAAGATAGTGCTGTTATAACACTGAAAACAGACTTTATAAACGTAAAGTGTTATGATTATGACAAATGGAACAGTTCTCATATGATATACGACGATGTATACGCATTCGCAAAAAGTATAAATGTCTCAAAACCAACCGATGATTGTAAGATGAAGTATAATGTTCTTATGATCGGTATGGATTCCATGTCTCTGCCACGATTCTCACAATCACTATATCGAACGGTTCGTTATTTCCAAGATAACTTCTGGCTTGGTTTTAGAGCATACCACAAGGTAAAAAATAATTATTCTAAAATTGCCAATAATTGAGTTAATAACATTTAGTTTTCAGTAGGTAATATGTTTCTTTTCAGGTTGAAGATAACACATTTCCCAATTTGATGGCAACTTTAACTGGAAAGAATTTATCTTCAATACTAAAGAAGTGTTCCGGAAAAATGGATCAATGCCACAATCTTCTCATTTGGGACAAATTCAAAAAAGCAGGATACGTAACCGCATATGGTGAAGATTATTTACGATTACCAGATACGTTTACAAATAAATATGCCTTCAAAATCCCACCGACGGACCACTACATGAGACCTTTATTTTTGAAAGGTGAGACAGAAATGAACAACAAGTCCCTTGTTTGTGCTGGAAAGATCTCATCAGGCCAGCAGCTACTGAGTTACGCATTAGATTTTGTGAACACATACAGGAGCGATCAATTTTTTGGATTATTTTGGATGAATTCCTACAGTCACAATATTAACAGCAGACCGCAAGATGCAGACGCACTCTTAGAAAACTTCTTTAACCAATTAGCGTACACAGGTGTTCTCAAAAACACTTTTGTCATAGTTTTTAGCGACCACGGCATAAGATTTGGGGAACATAGATTGAAATTTGAATCATATTACGACGAGCGCATGCCGTTCTTATTCATATGGACCCCAAAAAAATTCAATGGACGATATCCAGATCAATTAAAATCTATACTAATCAACCAATATCGATTAGTAACTCCATATGACCTTTACAATACAATTGTCAACATCAGAGAACTGTCTCTGTGCAAAAACACTACGAGTGTACAGATTTCGGAAGCATGCCCAAAGTGTCACAGCATATTCGAGGTTGTTAGTGAGAATCGCACATGCCAGGATGTCGGTATTCATGATAAGTGGTGTACTTGCCACAAATTGTATCCTCTTCCAGTTCAAGATGCTGAAGGAGAGCAGAGTGTTAATTTCGCTGTGTCATACATTCGATCGATGATAAAGTCCGTACAGACCAGCCGCTGTTGGGGCTGCATGAGTTTATCACTGAAGAATATTATACGCACACATTTCTATTACAACAACGATAAGGTTGGCCTATTCTATGTAGTTGCATTTACTATGATTCCTGGAAATGTGTCGTATGAAGCTACTGTGTTACTAAAGAACAAAAAGAGGGAGCTAGTTGGTCCAGTGAGTGTTATTTCACCTTACAGAGGTTTTGGCAAATGCGCTGTAAAACCAAGAGATCGCTTGTTCTGTCTATGTCAAAGAATCGATAGCTGCTGATATTATAAATAATTATTGTATAACTTAGGCACCTATTTATAAACTTTTTCCGTCTGTGATACCACTTTCTAATAGATACGATTCAAGTAGTTTGTTCTATATTATATTGATTCTACTTGTCTTGATTAAAATAATTTAAACAATTTATTTGGATTTTTTTTCTCTTTACAACTACAATCCGATGAGATGTTTCTGTAATTATGGCTAATACACCCATTTTATATTCTACCTATTATATGTAGGTAAATCTACCTCAATAACTCCAATGTCAAAACAGAAAATAAGAAAGTCTAGTCTAGATTATTAGGTAGGTGATAATCTGCTATGACATAAATAAATGCTTGACTGATTTATCGAATAATCACATCTAACTGAAAAATGTTGTGAAAAGGAGGCGGACCCGACACATTCGACACATTCATTTGATATGTAATGTAGCTATGATACATCCATAAAAATGATCATCAAAAAATAGTCGTTTGATTAAAAAACAGGCAGTAAATTACCATGAAAGCATACCATACAAATACCTAACTGATTAATTCACTTACTAAGGATAGAAAAAATATCGATTTGAACAAAAGCTAGTGCAAAGAATACACTGAGCGTTTAGTATTTACCAGAACGTGTGAGCGAAGTGACGAATGCGTGAAGATATTTTCGAGCAAAAAAATATAAATTCGATATTTTATAAACAGTGAAACAACGTAGGTAGTGTAATTTTTCACGAAAGTTTGACAAAATTTTCAATAGGATCATTTTTGGTAAGTACCCGGCTATAATCTTACAATAAATAGACGGCTGAACAGATTTGGATAAAACTTGGAATATGCACTTAAATAAAATTGTGACCGGGAAACAGGATAAAATTTAAATTCGTGTATAATACTTACGTAGGTATCTATAAGTACGGGTAACTCATAACTTTATTTTGATAATCTCTTAGCTTTAGCGAGCCCTTTATCAGCAACATTATCTATTCTGAACTTTTACTAAAATGGTCGGTTATATAGCGGGGTTTTTAGTACATTCGGTTTTTCCTACATAGGGCAGAACATTATATATCTAATTAATACGTAAACTTTGTATAGTATTTTTGTATAACTAGAGTCCTACTGGTGTCTGGCTGGTAATGCGAAAGGCGTGACATGGAACGGAATATAAATAAATGTTTGGACTTCTTACACTTCCTATTGATTATTAATTACAAAACAAAAATCCCTAAACAGAATAAATATTTTACATAAATTATTATTATTGAATGTCAAAAAAACATTGAAATTCAAAGCCAAAACTGTTATCTTAAAAAGTTTGACGAGTTCCCCATTTATTTTTTAAATCATCTAAACAAAATTATTTACATACATACATAAATATTGTCACGCCTGTATCCCTAATGGGGTGGGCAGAGCCACAAGTAAACATAAGAAAACTTGCTGCCACTTCTGACTTAGTCCTAAGATGGATATGGTGAACCATGGTGACAAGTGATCAGCCAATCGCACATATAAGCGGTCCATCATGTTGGAGAGGATACTAAGCATCCCTTAGTCGACTTTAACGACATGCTCGGGGCGAAAAGCAGCTGGACCCATTCTATGCTTTCTTTACTTCCAGTCCAACAAAGTAAAAATTATTTAATAACATCAAACAGTCAAATACATAGTTCTGACCTCACAATTGGATTCAATTCCGTGGGTATCTGAAACGAGTACTATATTAAAACTCCCAAACCCACAAAACCGGGAGAAATATTGGCAGAACAAAGAAACATATCTCCAGCCGCGGGAATCGAACGTCCACCAGCGTTGCCCACGCTACCAAGGTCATCATTTCAATAGACATGATAAAAAGCCGATAGACTCCCCAAATTGAACAATATCAGTTAAAAAATAATCTATGAAACAGATTTCTGTATTTCCTTCGGTAACCCTGGAAGTTATTTATTATAATACCATAACTGTGTGCCCTATACAAATCTCACATAATCCTGCTGCCCTACTATCCTATCCTACTAATATTATAAATGCGAAAGTTTGTGAGGATGTGAGAATGTAAGGATGTGTGGATGTGACGATGTATGTTTGTGCCTCAATCACGTCCAAACGACTGAACGGATTTGAATGAAACTTGGAATATACATAATACTCGGTACATGTGCTGGATTAACATATAGGCTACTTTTTATCCGGGTACAACGAGGGCGTAGCCGCGGGCGGCAACTAGTCACTGATAATATGCTAGTAGGTACTTATTAAGTCTGTGAGTAAAATACCTGATCACTAATAATTAAATTTTCGACAACCACAATTTTCAGAAATGGTTCAACAAAAAGCAGCTACATTCGTATTTTTCTCGAGCCTTCTCATATCGTTGTTCTGTTACAATTATTACGATAACAACGTATATCGTGTTGATGTCAAAGCTATAAGAGCAAGGATAAAGGAGCCTATTTATGTGTTCAATGGTAAGTAAACTTACATTTAGAGCACCTATGTAAATATAACGAGACCTTTGCAGTGACGGATTAAGACTAGTTGATGCCCTAAGCAATCCATGCTTTTTTTGGTGTGGTTTTTGGTGACGTGAGAGTGAGGCGTGATGCCCTAAGTACGGATTTTTTTTGTGCTTCCGGTGCCCCCTCAGACGTGATGCCCTAGGCAATTGCTTAATTTGATTAAGGGTTAATCCGTCACTTGACCTTTGTCCTGCAGTAGGACAATTCAGTAATAAATAATAAATACTTTCGTATTTTGGCATTCTCTTTTTTAACCTATTTCGTGCCTGGGCAAAGGTCTCCCCTATGGATTTCCAGACATCCCTAAACCTAATGATCTTTCTCCCACCAACTTCTATCGAAGGCATCAAGCTCGTCCCACCACATCCTCGGCCGACCCCGAAGCCGCCGTCCCTCAGGTGTCCAGGCTGTAGTAATGGTCGCCCATCTATCGAAGCCGACTAAAACAGTCACATACATAGTCCTGACCCCACACTAGGATTCCATGTGTCGCGGGTATCAGAAACTACGAGTACCATGGTGCCACAACACCCAGACCCGAAAGAAATATTTGCAGAACATGCAATCCTTTCATCTGCAGCGGGAATCGAACCCGCGCCTCTTGCGTCTCTGCCGATGATCGCCCGCCATACCACCGAGATCGTCAATAACATAATACTTTTTAATTATCAACTAACTCTTTAGATTATTATTATTTTTCAAAACCTTTTTCAGAATCAGAAGCATTGCTTCTCAATACGACAGGGTGTCAAATTACAAACTACGGAAATAAATTAAAATTTATTGAAGCAGTCGATAAAAAGCAGGCATGTGGTCAACGGGTCATATTTGTAAAGAAAATTGATAACGAAAGTATAATATTCGAAATAAACTCAGTCGGAATGGGAAAATATTTAAAGAAAAGTAATAAATACGAATGCTGTTATAAATTTGCAAGTCGATCCACAACTCCTGGAAAAGAAGACACTGTTATAAGGTACGGGATAACACACAATTCATGATTTTTAAGCTATGTCTCCTGTATTTGCAGAAACAACACAACGCAAGTTTCAATAATGGTTTTTCACTCCTTTTGCTCAAAAAGTCCGTCATTGTACTAATGCGGGGATAAAAAAGCATATTTGCCTCTAAGGGAAAAAGTATTTTTTTTTAACAACGATCATACACTGTTTCATAAAGAAAAACATTATATTTTTTCAAATGGAACTGAAAGCGTCGTTCTCTTCGATAGAATGCGTGCATTGCGTTGAGGCTACAGAAGAAATAAATATATATAGAATTTTTCTCTAATTACAAATTTAATTGGTGACCGTATTTAGTATTGTATTGGATTATTTTATTTTCTCGCAAACTTAGTGAAAAGTAGAGTGTAGAACACGGCGCTAAAAACCCATTATAACTCGGTTTCTATTTACTCCCTCGTATATGTATATAATGGATAATTTCAGCCCCTTGTATAATAATCTACTATGTATTGCTTCTTTATAAAACTTTGCTTCGGAACCCCAGCGCTACACTTGGAGTCACACTCTAATAGACACGGGTGCAGGAAATTTTTGACTAGTGTATTAATGTGAAAATATGACAAAGTTTTTGACTTACGTTTTGTGTAATCTGTACGAAAACAATAAAACTGGAGACCTTTCTTTACTTTACTTAATGGTTTGCTGATAATTCGGAAACGTAATTTACGTAATACTTACTACTTTATTAGTTCTACATAGTTCCGAGTAAAATCATGTTAGGTTAAGTTCTACTAATACTAGTTAAACTCGTTATACATTGATTATAAGAAAAGCGGCTCCGCTTTCTGATCCTAAGGTCCTGGGTTCAAATCCGGTCGTGCACCAATTGATATTTCAGTAGGTACTCTCAAACGGTGAAGGAAAACATCGTGAGGAAACTGGCATGTCGTAGAACCTACACAATTGTTAATTTATTAGTACAGTGTATAAAAAAATATACTTAGGTACTTAATTTAATTTTGCAGCTACACACCATGTAAACCTTTCAAAAGCGGCTTTAGAACAGCCCTTTTACAGGAGGTCATCACAGTCACATGCTTTTCCTCATCAAAAAAGAAATCTAATGTAATATATGAAGATGCTTACATAATTGTCAAGAAACAAAAAATCAACAACGGCAAAAGTACGAATAAAACTTGGAATATTTTGCTTCTGGGAATGGACACCATGTCTCGGGCGAGAATTCTCAAGACAATGCCGAAAACTGTTAAATATTTACAGAACCATGATTGGTTGGATTACAAAGGATATCATAAGGTAACTTTAAGGATATACTTTATACATTATTATTTAATTTCATATTTTAGGTGCGAGCTCATTTGGTTTCGATAGACGAGCTTCATTCATTGGTTTTTTTAGGTGGGCTACAATACCTTTCCCAATGTTATGTCAATACTAACTGGGATGAACATGTCATCAATTTACAATGCTTGTAGTCCCAATATGTATAATTGTAACGAGCATATAATATGGAGCGCCTTTCGAAATTCCGGATACGCCACAGCTTATGGTGAAGACGACCTACAGCTACCAGACACATTCTTCAATCACAATGGATTTCAATCGACACCAACACACCATTATATGCGACCATTTTTTCTGACTGGAGAGCATAAAAAAGGCAACTTGATATGCACCAAGAAACTTTCATCAGGCAATCATATACTCGACTACGCTTACGATTTTGCTGAAACGTACAAAAATGAAAGCTTCTTTGGTTTGTTTTGGATTAATTCCTACAGCCACAACCTACAAAATTTGCCCACGTTGTTTGAAAATGATGTTTTAAATTTTTTTGAAAAGACAAATAAGTTAGGTATCTTGGATAACACTTTTATTGTGTTTCTTAGTGATCACGGTATCCGATTCGGCCCAACGCGGTTCCCAATAGAGTCCTACTATGAAGAAAGACTGCCCATGTTTTTTATGTGGGTGCCGAATGAATTCCGAAAATTGCATGACGAGGAATACTACAATCTACAGCTGAATCAGAACAGACTAGTTACACCGTACGATCTTTACATAACCTTGTCAAAAATATCGAACATGTCCGAAAATTCTGCAGACATAACTTCTGAAGCTTGTCCACTGTGCACTAATTTATTTAAAGAAATATCAACACATCGAAATTGCGCAGATGCTGGTATAAGTGAAAAGTGGTGTAGCTGCATTAACATGAAACTCGTTACCAGTGAATCAGATGAAGATGCTGAAAAGAGCTTGCAGTTGGCAGTAACATATGTTCAAAACAAAAGCGAAAATGTAAAAACAACAAATTGTATGAAGTGCCATTCGTTACAGTTAAACTCTGTTTTAAGAACACATTCATATAACAAAGGAAACATAACGTATTACGTAGTAGCATTCCAAGTGATGCCCGGGAAAATTATATACGAAGCAAAGATTGTGAAAGACAATAATGAACTATCAATTGTAGGTGGTGTAGATACACTAACTGGGTATAATTCTAGAGGTAATTGTGTTAAAATTCCTAATGAAAGAGCTTACTGCGTGTGTCAGAAGGTAAAATGTTCAAAGTCATAATCTATACCTATACGAGTGTTGCCATTACCATCGAATCAGTTTTTTTTACAATTGTATCTGTTATCTTGTTTCACTTAACCTTGTATTATAGAGTGTAAATAAGAAAATTAGTGGGTTGAATGGGCTCTACTGAATTCGGCGCGTAGTGTCCGGCTGCAGATGCTCGACATTCGGAGAAAGACTGGCTTCATACAATTCAATAGTTATTCATCATTATTATTCATAGTTAGGGTCATCTGGAATACAGTACAGTATTAATAAAAATAATAATAATTAATTAACTTTTAATAATAATGGTCTTATTAAGTAAAACTTGCTATCTATAATATTATGAACACGCTCCATATAGACTGTTTGTTCCAATAAATAATTATTGATTTATCCTGAATTTGATACAACTCACCACCAATGTATAAATATTTTAGGAGTAGAAGTATCTAGAAAGTAAAAAAAATCTATGTCTTAAAATAAACCATTCCTACTTTTAGAAGAGAGTATATTATTTTAACTATACCAAACAGAAACACTGTTACTATCGTTCCTTGCAAATCCCATTGCAATAACTTTTAAACAGTTGCGTGGTAGACTAGTAGTCCCAAGGGTTCTGAATGAATTTATCTAATTAGAACATACATAGACAGGACAGGTAGAATATACATATTAGACAGATATTGAAATTGATGTTGAAAATATGTTCAAAAGTTCCATACAAACGTTTTCAACCTTTTTGGGGTTGAATATCGAAGAAATCCCGCATTACTTAGTTAGTAGTACTTTTACTTTTTACTTAGGTAGTTAAGTGTTTTGCTATAAAAGGAAGCTACCACCAAACAACTTTCTAGCTTCAGTAGATTGGCTTGTGCGTTGATTGCAGAAAAATATTTACTATTTATATATATGTTACAGTCAACCTTAACCGGTCAAAAATATTTGACTGTTAAAGCCAGTCAAAACTATTTTTTACGGAATCAGTTAGTCAAAGCTAATTTTAACCAGCTCCATTGGGCAAAACTAGTTTAACTGTAGTTTCAGTCAAAAGTACTTTTATCGAGTTTTGACTGATTTCGTTAGTCAAAAGAGTATGACTGCAACATAGATAAAAGATAGACATGGGTATGATACCTAACATCCTATCTGTTTAATAACATCTAGTGTGTGAATTATAAATGTTTCTGATAATGAGTTATTGTGTGACCTACTATTTAACTAATCATTGACACAATTCACACCGTGTCATAAAACATATCTAGTTGCAATACGAGGATGCACCAATATCACTTTCAGTGCCTATGTGGAAACATGAATAAGCCTAGACCTTAATAAATTCGTAGTGGATCCATAAATTCTGGCATTCCGGTAAGTTTAATTTTTCAAAAAAATATTTAAGTTGACCGTCATCAGACAGGAACAGGTTAAGAAGATGTGGAAGAAAATTTTTGAGAGCCGATAATCAAAAGCCTGTTTTCTTGCACTAGTTCCCTGGTGTGATGGTGTGGTTAGCACTGGTGGTCTATAATAGTGGTAGTGGCCCCTCCTGGTTTGGAGGAAACCATGTGACAAGTGTAAGAAAGAAGCCTTTGAGGCGCACTTTGAATGCTTTCACCACACTGGTTCGAAAATTTCTAAACATTATTCCACTGGAGTACCATTGCTTTGCTTCCAACATTTCCTAACAGCAAATCGGACGGTAACTTGCGTGATGATCCCGGACGAAGATGATCATGCGTTAAAAACGACGTTTAGTTACAAAATACTACTACTATGTACTACTAGGTATTCACGATAAGATTTTATCAACCGACTTTAAAAAATGAGAAGATTATCAATTGATGTATACTTTTACATCATTTTTTTATCCAGGTAGGTATAGGTCCGTTTTTGAAAATTCTTTCATAAGATAACTCTTGGTGTTAGTGTATATAGAGACTGATTGTTGTTTTCGATTAAGTTCTACGACATGGCGGTTTCATCACGATGTTTGTTTGAGTGTACTGAACATCAAAATTTTGTACTCGTATCAGTATATTAGAGCGCAAATAAATTTTAAAACAATCGACGGAAAGATCCTTTCAAAAAATTTAGATTAAAAAAAATTGGAACAGAAAAATCCATTGATGCGTCAGACTTGAATTTTTGAATGAATCCACATTGAATGCGGATTCGATTTTTTTTGTTTATAAAACGTAATTATGGTAGTTGCACTTAAGTTTTTTTTACTAAAAACAATACTTTTACTTTTTCAGCATCGCCGTACCTAGTCATGTCGGCTACATTGTCATCGCCTACAAGAGTAGTTAATCAAAAATGCATAGCCTCCATTATTTCTGCGTGTTTAGTCCTAGCTATGATTTGCTTCAAGTATTACGATCAAAAAATACACAGCAATTATATCAAAGGTTACGTAGCTACATCAAGGCAAAAACGAGAGATATCGCAACCTATCTATAATTATAAAGGTAGTTACAACCTAATGTTATGGTTTTCGATGTAATCTAAATGATATACAACTTTTACGTTACTGACTGACAATCACAGCCTAAAACATAAGTCCTAGTATTATGAAACTTGGAAGGAGTATTCCTCTTTCTTATGGTGTATAAGAGAGCTATGAGCACTAAGAAAGGGATTCCCGACATTCAGCGACGGGATGAAGAACGGGAGGATGAAGTTTGTATCAAAAAAAACTCAACGCGGGCAAAGTTGCTGTGCGTTCCACTAGTCTTTGTCATATGACTGTGAGTGGGATGTAACGTAGATAAGTTACTAGCAGGATCTAAAAAGTAGAACACAAAACTCAGCAAGTTGGCAGATTGTGATATTTGTTACAAATAGGGTTTCCGTTCCACAACATCACTTTTGATAAGCCACTGGTACGTATTACAGGAATAATAATTGCTGTTATTCTAGTGATGTAAGTTCCTTCATTTAACGGTCTTTTTGTATTTAAAAAAATGATACCAAACGTAAACAAAAGTAGTTCGAACCCCACACTAGGATTCCCTATGACGCAGGTATTAGAAACTACGAGTACCATAGTACCACAACATCCAAACCAGGAAGAAATATTTACAGAACATGCAGTAATTCCTCCCTCATCTTTAAATGTTTTACAGGGACAGAAGCCTTCCTTATCAGCACTCCAGGTTGCTATATACCAAACTACATGAAAAAAATAGTGTTTAAAGAAGCTTCCTATCTCAATGGATCTTGCGGCCAAAGAGCTATCTTTGTCAACAAAATACAAGAGAATTGGAAAAATATTACGCTAATTTTCAAAATTGATAGGGAAAAATTACAAAATTATCTGCGAAACGTTAAAAAGTTTGAATGCTGTTACAGTTTCGCTCTTCGATCTGACGTATCTGATCACGAAGATGATCGTATAAGGTAGGTAAAGAACCTTTTTTTTTAAACAAGTTTCAAACTTCAAGCCAGCTGAGCTATGTATAGAGCTCTTGAGTAGTGGTCGTTCGTTTTCAAGAGCAAGAATGGTAAGAAAAGAACAGTAAGAATTATTAAAAAACCGATTATCCCCCTACCGAATACTCTGGTTAGGAGCCATGACTGTCTCAGCTATTATTACATACATGATAATGAACGTTCCATGAAAACCGCAATAAAATCGTAGTTACAAAACCAACTTATGCCATCATCGATCAAGAAACGCTTTAGAAGATAATATTTATTTGAAACCTTCAGATACACCAAATGCAAAAGGTTTCGAAGTGGGTCAAGAGCAGCTCTACAGCATGAAACTATAGTTGTGAAATGCTTCTCAAAAGACATTTTATCGAATAAAACAAAGCCCAGTATTTTATACGAGGACGCCTACGTATTTGTTAAAAAGATACCAAGAAAATGGATGAATTACAATGACGATAGTTGGAACGTACTACTGGTTGGAATAGACACCATGTCTAGGGCTAGAATAATATCTTCAATGCCTAGATTGGTTAAAAAACTACAGGAACAGGGTTGGTTAGATTACAAAGGATATCAGAAGGTAAAATCAACATTTATATCTATGTAAATTATTTTAGTATTTAATAGTTACCTGTGTCCTAAAAGTACCTATATAATTTTTCAGATTGCCACCAATACATTTCCCAATGTAGTATCACTGCTCACAGGAAAAAAAACATCCACAATTGATAATGAATGTAAACCTGACATGTACACGTGTAACGACTTGATGGCATGGAGTAAATTTCGCAAAGTCGGTTACACTACAGCTTTCGGAGAAGACTTTGTGAAACTTCCTGATACGTTCTCTTCGTACAATGGCTTCAAAAAACCACCCACCCAACATTATATGAAACCATTTTTCCTCACAGGGGAGAAACAACGAGGTAACGTCGTGTGCGCAAAGCATCGACCATCAGCGAAACACATTTTCGACTACGCCTATGATTTCACCATGGCATATGCTAAAGAAAAATTCTTTGGCATATTCTGGATTAATACCATCAGCCACAACAATGACTTTTTACCTTCCCTATTCGAAGAAGAAACGATCAATTTCTTTGAAAAATTAAGAAGCTCAGGTGTCTTATACAATACATTCATCATATTATTTAGCGATCATGGGATCCGGTTCGGCGAGAACAGATTTCAAATGGAATCATTCTATGAAGAAAGATTGCCCATGTTGTTTATATGGGTGCCGATTGGATTCCAAAGATTACACGAGAAAAAATATCACAATATGCAACTGAACCAGAATAGATTAATAACACCTTACGACATTTACCTAACGTTGATGAAAATTTCGGACATGTCGAGACGCTCCTCCGACATAGTATCAGAAGCTTGTCCATCATGCAGCAATCTATTCAAAGAAATTGCACCTTCCAGGACTTGCGCTGATGCAGGTGTTGGTGAAAAATGGTGCAGTTGTCATTCCATGAAAAATGCTGACACCTTTAGAGATTTGGATGCCCTAAACAGCGTACACTTAGCAGTCTCTTACATACAAAACTATACTCTCACTGTAGAAACCATCCGATGCCGGGCTTGCTATCCTTTACTGCTTCATAGAATTTTCAGGGTACATTCATACATAAATCAGAAAAATCAAAAGAATTATGTAGTAGCGTTTCAAATGGTTGCTGATATCCCTAGCTTTATGAAAGGAAAGCGAGTACCTCCGAAGATGTCATATGAAGTCACAGTTTTGAAGGAAAACAATAAATTTACTATTATAGGTGGAATTGATAAAATAGAATCTTACAAATCCGATATTTATTGCGTTAAACATTGGCGTGACCGAGGATTATGTATTTGCAAGTATGTGAATTGTTACACACTTTAGGAAGAGCATGTTACACTGTTTATATTGCATGGGGCTGCATGGGGTTATTTTATAACTTTATTTTACCTAAAAGTATTTGATAGTACCTGAATGTTTTGTTTATAAATAAAATTGAACTAAATAATACATAGATACAAGCTAAAAGACATTTTATTCACATAATTTAATTCAATTATTCCATTGCCTTTTAATTATTTAGATAAAACATTGCTAATGAAATAGCTTTTGACTAATTTAGGTTGATCAACACTTTATAAGTAGTTTTCTCCACAGGGACTTATGCATACTTAAAGTAATAAATACATTTTAATTTTCTTTTGTTTTGAATACATCATTACGAGATTTTATAATAATCATTAAATTATTAAATAAATTTGTACCTAGTTACTCAGTGGATGGTTTTGTTGTTAGAATGAATTACTTACCTCTACAGAATTCATACAAAACATTAAAATAAAGCATTTTTAATTATATACACCTATCTTCAATATCTATTATTGTTAATTGTTATATATAAAAAATAGTATGCAACATAAATGCGTCAGCTCTTTAGTACTGAACGTTACTTTAAAAATATAATTTATTCATAGTTATTTTAGTAGTAACAGGTTACACTAGTACCTTTAAAAAATACTGAGTTTGTCTCATCAGCAATCTTGAAGATAAACGTGAGGTGATCATATAAATTATCTACTTAAATTACGAAATTAATAAATCCGCATAACAAAATAAATCACCTCTGCTTCTTATTCAAGAAAATAATATCTTAATAATGAAATAGTTGGTACCTTAGGCAAGTATGCTTTTAGCTAGTCCTGGTGGCTGAGGTCGACTTGGATATATTACAAATAGAGAGAGCTGGAATACAGCTAGTACAGCACCTAGTAAGTTTGGCAGCTGGAACAAGACACCATCATTAGACATAATATTGAGCTACACCTATCTATCTCCCAATATTTTCTCATGTAAAAAGACATCCTTCAAGGTGAACTTTAGTACTTTTACATACATACATATTATCACGCCCGTATCCTTAACGGGGTGGGCAGAGCCACAAGTAATCTTAAGAAAGCTTGCAGCTACTCCTGATTCAAAATCCCAAGATTTTGATGCAACCATTACAATAATAATTATAGATACAATAATATCATAAATTATAAGTATAAGGCAGAACTTACCATGAGATAAACATCCTCTACAATCACACCATACAGTAACCAGAGGGTAGAGACGAAGAATGACATAAGTATCATAGGGAATGGAAGACATTCTGTGTTCTTATATTTTATCACATAAAATAGTTTGCTCAATGGCGCAGCTATTGTCAGTACAGTTAGTGAACAAGCTGATAGACCTGAAAATTATAAATTTATGAGTACCTCATGACATTCTTAAAAAAATATATGATTTGCATCAATTTTTCTTACAGGATGGTCAATGGATCTAGGCCATTGTGAAGTTAGCCATTTCGATGCATAGTAAACCATTTAGTATGAAAAAGCTGCAAGTATGGGCCTTTTACGATCTATAGTAGATGATTTATACAGCGTCAGGAGGCAACTTGTACCTTCACAAACGGGACGCTGTAGTGCCCAGGACGAATTAAGATGGAGTAAGCTTGCCCAGCACCTATTCCATTCTCTCAGCTAAGTCGGCCTTGTCCACAGAAAAGACGAGGTCAATACGTGTGGAGCTGACTAAGCTGCGGGTCTCCTCATGTTTTCCTTCACCTTTTAAGCTAACTGGTATAGCGCACATAAATGTTACGCACAGAAAAATCCATTGGTACAAGACCAGATTTGGACCCACTTCCTTAAGGTCGGAAGGCAGGGTCACTATCAACTAGACCACCAGTGCTCTCAAAAAAGCTGCACTGCGCATGTTAAACAGCTAGCTTTACCACGGCCTAGATTCATTGACCATACTGTACCTAATCTGGCTAATAATAATTCATTATCATGTTCTGCAGAAACATAACCAAAGACAACTAGGAAGAATACTATACAAGCAAGTACTTGTTTCATAAGTGATGACTTTTTGAATGTATATTTGTAAAACACAACCACATAGAGCACCATTAACACTAGCCCGACTATGTTGACAAATACTATTTTATCATCATGTTTAGTCAAGCCGTAGAAAAGCCATAAACCAGACCTGAAATAAAACAAAAAGATTTAGGTATTTACATTAACATCTGAGTTTACATAATAGCTACTTAATGAGAAGGCACATAACACATAAGTAGGTACTCCGTAGATCAGAGGTAGGTTTTCATTGTAGGTAGGTAGGGTAGGTATACTCACGATACCAAGCCGCATAAGAAGGGCAGGGGAGATGTTTCTGCAGTAGTTTTGTTCAAAACATATTGCTTACAGACCAGACTGAAACAAAAATATTTTACTGAATATCTGCACAGAATACACAAAATTATAAACAGCAAAACCAAAATGTGTATTTACATGCCAGATAAAAATTGTAAGATTGTTGTAGCTACAGCTAGGTTGCTTACAAAACCCTTGAAATCAGACAAATGCATAATGTGGATTTCGTTTCAGGCCCAAGTTCAGTCACTGTAATTTGGTATTCAGTTTAGCTCCCATTATTTTTATCAAACTATGCTTACGTTACGGCACAAAACGAAACTTAAACGCAGACTCGCAGAGACGTAAACAAAAAATTCAAATTGAAAATGATGGATAACGTTGACATTAGTAGAATTAGTTTTGACAACAACAAATAAATAAAAGTGACAGCGACACACGTCAGATAAATCTAAAGTTACGCAGTGTGCATAGGTGTATAAATTAAATAATTATCATCTGTGGTTTGTACAGAGTTGGTTGTTGTTTGTTGGAATTAGGGGAAAATGAATTGTTGTAAAAATATTTGAATAACCAACATGTTCTGCACTTAGCATAAAATCTACTAACTGAAATGCAAAACAATTAAATAAATATGAAATCGTTCAAGCTCATCGTGCACCACCTGACTTTTAGTCGTAAGTATTTGTCTTGGCTAACTTTTGGTAAATGCTAACTCTTCCTTTCTACCACACCATTCAAGATAAAAACTAATTCAATTTATTGTATTTTACAGCTGCAGATTTGATAATAAACTTGAAAGATTACCCTGGACTCAACGAAAAGGATATTGTAGAAATATATCATCCTGAAAATGATTACCCAAGATTGCTCTTGCAAGTGGCCAAGGTGGATGTACCTGCTCGAGGAAGGGGTAAATAAAAAAAGAAAATATGGAATAATGTTAAAGCTTTCTCGAATTATATTACACTAGCTTTCCTCCACTCTCGTAGTAACTAGTAACTACCTAAATATAAAGTACCTTATGTGTTATTCCAGATCATAAACTATGACTACCATCAAAGTTTCAGCCAAATCTGTTGGCTGAAACTTTGATGACAGTCAAAATGGTAACACTCTAAACACAAACTTTCACATTTATAATTCAAGTGATTATTATGATTGATGTATTTCTAGATACCATAAGTGTAGAGCAAAGCATAGCTACAACATTCCAGCTAAGAACTTTTGCCGATGTCTATGTGAACATTGTCAATGTGGCCGATGTGGCATTAGATTCTGTGGAGCTCACTTTCAGAGACCAGTATATGGGACGGTCTGAAATGTGGCGGCTGAAAAATAGCTTGGTAAGTGTATTAATGGGTGTACCAGTATTCAATACAGAGACTTGCATGGAAAGTAAAATTGGGTGATGTGTGTCAAGTGCACAAAAGAAGCCTCATGGTACACTTCAATCCTTTCAGTACCCGCACTGGTTTGAAATAACTATTGACCAGATCAGTAGTAGTTCTAGCACAGATCTTGAGCACTGACCTCTATCTTCAACATGAAGCAAACCCATCCCCACTCTTTTGTTGAGTGTTTAAGACGAGATCTCTACTCAAATGACTATAGTATTGAATTAAACTTTAAGCAATTTATGGGCTCAATTCAACGATAGCCTGACATTCAAATGAATAATTTTTTGACAGCAGATTTAGCAAGTGCTATTCTATATCAAGATGACTAAATTTATAAGGGATTTAGCCATATTCTAAAATCTCTAAATTTATTTGTGTGTAAAAAATAAGTCAGTGATCAAATGCATGGAATCTGTAAAAAAAATATAGAAACACTAGCTGCCGCCCGCAGCTTCGCTAGCATTGTATCCGGATAAAAAGTAGCCACTGCTGGACATAGGCCTCCCCTAATGAGCGCCATCGCGCCCTATCTTTGGCTTGACGCATCCGTTTCTGCCAGCAGCATAAACTTTCGCATTTATAATATTAGTAAGATGTTTTTTTGTCTCTTTACACTAATATTCTCTATTTCAGATAGGCACATGTGTCTACTTAAACAAGAAGATAGAGTATTGTGGTGCCACAATAAGATGTCAAGTCTATGAGATGTGGTCTCAGGGGGACCGAGTGGCTTGTGGAGTCATCACTGAAGATACAAAGATTGTGTTTAGATCATCCACTTCTATGGTGTATCTCTTCATTCAGATGTCATCTGAAATGTGGGACTTTGATATACATGGGGACTTGTACTTTGAGAAAGCTGTCAATGGATTTCTGGCTGATCTTTTTGCAAAGTGGAAGGTATGTTGAAAGATCAAAAATTACTTATTTAACCAGGTATCTGATCAGGTATTTTTTTAAATTATGAAAACTAATGATATATTCAAGCTGATTTGACTATAAGCAATAACAGAAATCAATGTAATATTTTTATTAAGTAAATAAGTAAAGGTTCAGAATCCTTTTCTGATAAATTACCCCAAAATTCACTTGATTATGATGACCAAAAAAAAAACATTTTCCTATTTGTAAAGTTCTTTTTATTCTGGGTACATCTATCTATCTAACTAGTTGTTTTGAACCAGTGTGGTAAAAGGATTTAAAGTGCGCCATTTCTGGGTGCATACCAACACAATTCACACACATACGGGGTTGTTATCCATTTGTCATCCTACAAAAAAGATTCCATCTATAAAGGACATCATTCACGTCTCGAACAAAAAATACCCAAAAAAAAAAATGCCGGCCAGTAAAAAAAAATGAGTGTATCTTGTAGATAATTACATTTTGATCATTTTTTATTATGGCAACAAAGAGCTACGATCAACCATCGCCGTGTTATCTAACATTGAAATAACAAAATAATGAGTGAATTTGAAAAAAAAAACACCCTGTATTATTATATCAATCGATAGTGTTATTGATAGAAATCAATTCCTGGATACAAACACACTACGGCAAATCAATGGAAATAGTTTATTTTTGCTATTTTTTGTATGTCTAGGTTGTGAGTCAAAAACCTACGGTATACCTACGCCAAGTTGATTGTGTTCAAAGGTAGCTACTAGATATAAATAAAAAAAATAAAAATATTGACATATTACTTTATTTTGAGTGAAATATGAGTGAAACAGGTAATAACAAGCACTTTTCGACGATCTTGCATTGTTTATAATAATTATTAACAAATATTTATATACTGATGATATCATTTTAATGCTCATTTTATGAATTTTTGATGTTACAAAATGAGTTCAAAAGTCGGTCGTACACGTTACCCGTCATAATAAAAAATGTTCAAAATATCGTTTGCCATAAAATAAAATATTTTTTTTTTGTTGGCCGGCACTTTCATTTTTGGGTACTATTTGAATGATCTCCTTTGTGAAATAGTGATAACATATTTTTTATTTGCAGAAAAATGGAAGTAACCATGAGGTAACTATAGTGTTATTCTCAAGAACATTCTACAAAGCCAAATCTTTAGAAGAATTCCCTCAACACATGAAAGAGTGCTTGCAGAAGAATTACAGAGGAAGGTTCTATGAAGATTTTTACAGGTAAAGTGTCACATGGAAGAATGGTCACTATTGACTGAAAGTACTTTTAGTTAACCAAAGAGACATATAGCTTTGCTTAAGTTTTAGCTTGATGGCACTGTGGAAAAATCCACCAATATTTAGTTTATTTACTACAAAAATTCTTTATTTACTTAAAAAAATTATGGTGTACCACAGGGTGGCTGTTCAAAACGAGAGGTACGAAGACTGGTCCAACGTTCTACTTCAATTGCGGCGACTCTTCACAGACTACCAGAAAATAGTCCTACAGTATCATGAAAGGCCAAATATAGAAATACCGACCGCTATCAACTCCACAGCGGCGCAAGGAAACTTTCTAGAAGTTCTCAACATGAGTTTGAATGGTAGGTAAATAAACAGGCGTTATATGAGTGTAATATAATATTATTATAGGAGAATATTTATCATACTACCTACACATTTTTTCAGGCACTGATGATGAATACCATTGTTATCAACACTTGTTTAATTTTACATGATAATACAAATTGCAGTATTAATAACTCTTGTATGTGTGGAATGTCCCACTTAGACCAATTGTCATTAAAATACCTGCATTGAGGAGGCATAGATCTTAACAGTGAACTTCTATGATACCTTTCTGAGTTTCTATACAATAATCACTCAAAACTAAACAGTATTTCTTTTGCAGTGTTCGAAAAGCACTACCTAGATCGTTGCTTCGACCGAACAGGCCAACTCAGCGTGGTAATAACACCTGGTGTGGGCGTTTTTGAAGTCGACAGAGAACTCACAAACGTGACCAAACAACGCATCATTGACAACGGAGTGGGAAGTGACTTGGTATGCGTTGGCGAGCAACCCTTACACGCCGTACCATTACTTAAGTTCCACAATAAAGATAACAATCTAAACTCAATAGATGACTACTCTATGCCGCATTGGATCAATCTGTCGTTCTACTCGACGAATAAAAAAGTCGCCTATTCAAACTTTATTCCGAGGATAAAATTGCCGCCGCGCAAAAGTCAAGAGCCGCTGAGAAAAATGTACGAGGACGAGAAGAAAGGGAAGCTTTTGAAAGAAGACGAGTATATGCATAACTCGATATTTGATTATGACGCATATGACGCTCAGGTGTTTCAGTTGCCGCCGGCTCATAGCACATGGTGAGTTTAAGTACCTACCTAAAGCTTTTTATCCTACTTATTCATAAATCCAAAAGTTACGAGAATGTTTGTAAACATGTGTGGGTGTTTTTGTGGTACAATCACGCCATAACCACTGAATCATTTTACATGAAACTTAAAACATATAGTGTGTGACCTGGAATGCCGTTCTACGCATACTTAGCGAGCGAAACAGAGCGGATGGAAGCCAGTATTATATAGCACGGTAGATAGTCACTCCGATCTCTCAACATTAGAATGAAATTTACTTTTTTTTACATTCCAGCGTTCAAAGAGTGAATCGGACAAAGAAAACTTCAGTGGCGGGCTTGGAAAGCATAAACAGACGGAGCCCTCCTAATTCCACAATACATCACAGGAAGATGTCGGATCCGGATATACATCATAGTGTAGCCGATATATTGTCCACTGGAAGTAAGTACTATTTATAAAAAATACCTACAAGCCTAGTAAAGTCAATGGTATCATAGTCCTGTGATAGATTGTACTATGACTATAGGCAAAAGTCATGTCAACCAGAATGAAAATACATTTGAGCATGTGAGTGAACGGTGCCCTTATACAGACATATATCACTTCCGTATCCCTAATGTGGTGGGCATTCTCAAGTGATCATAAGAAAACAATGCCGCTATATTCCATTAGAAATGCACAAAAAGGATGCCTTATAACTTTATTCATGCCAAAGTGATATGGAATGCTTTTGCTATGCGGCGCGTCCGCCGAACGGCCTTGGAGAATAAGAGCAAATGAGACATGTGAGGCAAGTCGAATCGAGAAAGCTAGTAAGTAGTGAAAGTTAAGTGATCATAATATTTTTTTTTGTTCTTAGCTAAACACTCGTCGTTCGATACAAACAGCGATGCAACTGACGGTCCTCTATCGACCAATCGGCTCTCACCCCGGAGTTCAATATCGTCACACAAGCCGGTTATACGCACTGGCCGGGCACTGATCAACCCTTTCGACCCGTCTCATGTTACCGTGAAGCTCACGAGTAATAGACGCCGATGGACGCACATATTCCCTAAAGGTACTTATAATATATAATATAGTTTTGACTGAAAAATATAGTGTGACAATCTGGATAATTTCGAACCACAATGACAAAGTTTTGCAATAGGGCGCAATAATTGGAAAATAAATAGTTGTTAAAAAAAATTGTTCGACCTCAAATTAAGATTCCAAATAACATCCAGCAGTCACATACATAGTTCTGTACCCACGCGCTAGGATTCTCTGTGTTGTGGGTATCAGAAACCCACCAGTACCTTCCCAGATAAAAATTGGCTTAAAGATAGCTTTGTGTTATCCAGGGTCATGCATGTATTTCCAAGTGTCAGCCAGATCTGTTCAGATGAATTCGAACAACAAACATTCGCATTTATAATACTATTGTGCTTCCTTTCACTTTAATATCCTTATTCTGTTATTTCCTTCTTCTCTTTCTTCCCTTTCACATTATCTTCAACGCTATTACCGAATAGCGTTGAAGGAGAGAATAGTCAAAAAAATATTGCAAACTTATTTCGTGAGCAATTTAATGTTAATAGTCAGGACAAAAGAAATAGTAATCATAATAGAAACCATGTTCAGAAGGTCCGTCCGGTCCCGGAGACCGGACACGTGATAATTACACCAGAACAAGTAGGCGTAATTCTGAGAAAGATGAATCGTGGTAGGTCTCCGGGACATGACGGGCTAAGCTTAGAGCATTTACTCAATGCGGGCCAACATATCTGTGAGGTCCTGGCGCGTTTCTTTTCTCTCTGCATGAGGTATTGTTACCTTCCCCAGGAGCTTATTCGCACCCTAGTGGTTCCGATAACCAAAAATAAAACTGGTGATATCTCGAGCGTGGCCAACTATAGACCGATTTATTTGGCAACAATAGTGGCCAAGGTGCTTGATCGCTTTATACAGTGACACCTTAGCGTTGTGCCGTACAATGATGGACAGTTTGGTTTTCGTCCTCAAGTTTCAACTGACATGGCCATATTTTCTATGAAACAGGTCGCGCGCTACTACACGCAGCGAGGAACTTCCGTGTATGCCATATTCCTCGACCTAAGCCGGGCCTTCGACACTTTGAACCATAATCGTCTTTGGGGCAAGCTGCGAGATGGCTTGGAGGTCCCGGCTGACGTTGTTGATCTTCTTGAATTCTGGTACCAGAATCAGACCAACAGCGTCAGGTGGGGCACTAAGCTATCGGACAACTACCAGCTTTCTTGCGGAGTGAGACAGGGAGGGCTCTCCTCTCCTGATCTATTTAACTTGTACGTCAATGGTTTGATCGAAGAGCTGAGCGATACCCCGGTAGGGCTTAGATTGGATGGCAGGTATGTCAACAATCTGAGCTACGCCGATGATATGGTTTTGCTCAGCCCTTCGATCAAAGGGTTAACAAAGTTGATAGCCATCTGTGAAAAATACGCAGAGGATCACGATCTTATTTATAACGCAAAGAAGACAGAGATGGTTATCTTTAGATCAGGAAGGGGGCCGGAGAACGTTCCACAAATTTGCATTGGCGGGCGACTTATTAAAATAGTAGAGAGCTTTAAGTACTTGGGACACATAGTAACTTCAAACTTGAAAGACGATACCGACATAGAGCGTCAGCGTCGGTCATTATGTGTGGTCGGTAACATGATAGCGAGGAAATTTTTTAACTGCTCGTCTGACGTGAAAATCTCCTTGTTTAAGTCGTATTGTCAGTCTTTCTACACATGTCAACTTTGGACAAATTATACTAAAAAGTCGCACGATGGCATCAGAGTCACATATAACAACGTTTTTAGACATCTGATGAATCTGAAGCGCTATTGTAGCGCTTCAGAAATGTATACTGATGCCCGTGTTGACTCTTTCCACGCCATCCAGAGAAAGAGAATAGCTTCGTTTATGTCCAGAGTTGACATGTGTAAAAACACAATTGTAAGGAGTTTGGCGGATCGTTTAATCCTGTCGGATACATACAAACGGTGGGTGGCTATTGCCACCTAGAATGTATTATTTTATTTTATATTTGGACGTAGGTACTCTGTGTACCTTATTTCTGTGTATTTTTAGTTTTTATTTTTTCTAGTTTAGTTTTTATTTTTATTTTTCTTCTTATTGTACATTTAATTTTTATGGATCTCGTGTCTGCAAATAAAGAATTTAAAAAAAAAAATTTATCCTTTTAGCGTTTTCTCCCTCTACCCTATAGAAACAGAAAGAGCCAAAACGACGCTATATCATAAAGTTGTTTGTATTGTATGTTTCCAGGACCAACGGGTGTGTTAATACAACAGCACCACTACCAAGCGCGCCCCGCCGGTGATCCGACCTCGAGGATTAATGATAGGGAAAATAACGCGGTGAAAGAAAACGGCAACACTGCTATGATGGCTAACAACCATCCTATCTACCAGGTTGATGGTGAGTTCATAACGCAGCGAAAAAAATACGCAGCGTGTGATGATCATGGTCTGACATTTCTACCCAATTCCTAAACCAACCTGTATATAAAAACTAGCTGTGCCCCGCGGTTTCACCCGCGTTTTTCTCGTTTCCGTGGAAATACCGAGATAAAATATTGCCTATATTATAGCCTCCCTCAATAAATGGACTATGACCCATAACTCATTAATAGGTACCAACTCTTAACATCTTACACACGTCATAACTTTTAAACGAAATATCCGATTGAGATGAAACAAAAAGTATTTTACTTCTACATAAATACTCTTGATAACATAATGCTTAATTTCGATAAAGATTAATATTACGATACATATTTAACGTAGTTTTTCTTTCTTCAGACGATTTAATAATTATTTTGAACACAAAATCGGTTATTGTGATTAAACCATGATAGCTAGATATATGTTCTCGCGGACTTTTTTGTAGGTCTTAATGGGATCTACAAACCCGTAGTACATCATTTTGTTCTATTGTCAATAGTTTTTGCAGCGCACGCAAAAATAGGTTTTCGATTTTACACCTTGTGTTACAAAATAGCAATTTTATTACGGATCCCTAATTTTGAAAAAAAAACATAGCCTTCCTCGATGGACTACCCAACACTGAAAGAATCATTCAAATCGGACCAGTAGTTCCATAGATTAGCGCGTTCAAACAAACAAACACTGCAGCTATTATAGTATAGATAGGATCGCTTTGAAATGCACAATTCTACAATCATTGACGCTTATTATGTTAACTGTCACATGAAATGATACGGATTTTAGTCTTTGTTGAGAACAGAATAAGAATCTCTTCGAATCGAAGCGCTCGTGGCGTAGCTTGCTTAGACGTTCTTAATTGATTGTTGAAGAAACATCCCAACTACAAATCGATAACACGAAGCCGCGAAACCATAACCATGTGTATATAAAAGCGACATCTATGTCGTTTAACAAACATTACCTTTCACTTTACAGGGAACATACCAAGCCGCAAGAGAGTGATCAGTACATCCGGCGCTCTGAGCACGTTAGGCGCGGTTTTAGGTCCCCCCTCGACCAACAACGCTTCTCTCGCCTTGTTGTGGGGTGCGACCGGCGAACAAGAGTGGACACCAGCCCTAACTACAGGTTTGTTTCTCCCACTGGAGTAGGAGTATTTTGACTGGTTCAATGCGCCCATTCGCTCGCGTGGTAGTCGCCTGAAAAGTGGTCTATATGCTACTTCATGTTAAATACTCTATCTGTTCTAAGAGTAGGTATTTGTAGTGAAATCTGCGATTGATGTTTTGAAATTCAATAAAATATATGGATGTCAAATAATATAGTTAAAAAATATTTCATGGTAATAGTTATTGTAAAAAAGCATGACGTGATTTTTATTTTTGAGTGTTCGATGTTTGCACGTGTTTGCATAGAAGTTCTATGTTCTATCTATTCTAATGAGTTTGTAGGTAAATCGTTTGGCGAAACTACATAAATTTAATCTCATGTAGTTTCGATTTCATTCATCATTTCATTATTATTATTTACATTTTACATTTATTTCACACATGCATCGTGTGATGGTTTATCTGTATCACTGCTAGCCTCTAAAAATACATTGAATCTCATTTCGTTTCCTATACTAAATTGTTCATTTCATTTTTAATGTTTCATGATTTCGCTGCATTGAAAATAATCTTCAAATCACATTGGAACAATCGCTACAAAAGCGAACCGAGCCATAGGTTTGATATGAAATTTATTCGATTTGCATCAAGTAGATTGTGTTTTATGTTTTAATTATTTATTCTATGGCGTCAAGGATATTTATACATTATATTCGCTTCTACGATAAGTAGCACTTTCTAATTGAATCTTGCTAAAACCATGCTCATTAACGCATGTAAAAATGCTTGCATGGATTCTACTTCAGACTTTATTTTGACTTTCTACTGTAGCACAAAAAAAACTACACTCAAAATTATTTACGCTTTTATGTAGGCATAATATACGTATTTCTAAGCTTTAAACTGCACGTTATACACTAATTACATCCTTATTAAGAGGAATAATATTGTGACTAAAAGTTATAAATCCGATATAGCGTCTCATTACGTTAAAACGTAGTTTTTCTCTTTCTACTTTGTGAAAATTATGAATTAATTAAGTATTAATTCATTCATAATTTGGAAAAATAATTCTATTAAAAAAAAAAGCTTAACATGCTTTTAACAAACATGGTGACGTTACAATGTCTCTTGCCTTTATCAAGCTTGAGCTGAATTCAAGCATGGCCGTTAGAAAAACCTGTTATTATTTTCTAACAAATGTTTTAATACAGGTGTGGACTGGAAATCCCTCACGATTCCGGCCTGCCTACCAATCACAACGGATTACTTTCCCGATAAGCGCTCGCTACAAAACGACTATCTAGTTTCCGATTACAACTTACTGCCAGACGATGTGAACGCAGACTTTGCCCAGAACAGAGCTATTTATAAGGAGCCGTTGACGACTACGGAAGTCTTCAAGGAGTTAGTTTCACAAAGATTGGCTCAGGTTAGTCAAGGGCAGAATTTCATAACTCGATGTCTCAAAGTGTTTAAAGACGATATATAGCAGAATAATATAAATAATAATAATAAATATTTGTGTATATTTGACACAGCGCCATCTAGCTCCAAACTAAGAAAAGCTTGTTCTATGGGCACCAGATGGCTGATAGAATACTTAATTACTTAATATTTCTCCCCTAGCGGGAATCGAAGCCGCGCCTCTTGCGTCTCAGCTGAGCACTCGCCCGCCACGCCACCGAGGTCGTCAATGTCGCAGGGATTTTAACCCGACTGCGAAAAAGGGGGGTGAATGATAAAAACGCCATTAAATTGTAAAACTGACACTGATTGGTCCGTGTTTAATACTCGTTCTCGTCCAATTATAAAAAAAATCCTTGCAACAGATACAAAATAAACTAAAACAATTTGTATCCCTTCTAACTTGCAACTAAATCACGTTACAGGGCTTCCAACTAATAGTTGGAGTAAACGATAGTGAAGTTATAGAGTCTCACTGTTCTTCTGCCGCCACGCCGCCGCCGCCCTCGAAAGTTGCGCCACAGTGCAATAAGCCCGTCACGCCTACAAAGCGATACTTACTGTCGATAGGCAGGATCTTCCATAAGCTGACACTGGTCGGATCTACCATCACCGTGACTAGATATAGACCAAGGTAATTCATCATCATCATCATCATCATCTTCCTGCCCTTATCCCACTCTATGTGGGGTCGGCACAGCATGATCCAAGGATCATGCTGTAAGAGTTTTGGCTAAGGTGTTATATGACCGGCCGCCTGCCTGACGTCAACCCTCCTTGGGAATACTTGCTTATTGAATCTCATCATGTTGGAGAGGATACTATCCCTTAGTCGACTTTTACGACATGCTCGGGGAGAGAAGCAGCTGGACGCATTCTATGTTTTTTCTTTACTCCCAGTCCAGCAGAGGAATTATTATGTGTAAAAGCTTCTAAATCTACTTTCTGCAGTCCGGACGACACTTATAGGAAATTTTGATGTGTTACGAGTGAGAATACTGTCAAAATAAAAGATGTTTCAATGCTTGGAGCGAACAGGCTTAAATTCAACGTACATTTAAGAGGCTGGACTGGAAGTAATGAAAAAGCATAGAATGCGTCCAGCTGCTTCTCTCCCCGAGCATGTCGTAAAAGTCGACTAAGGGATAGTATCCTCTCCAACATGATGGACCTATATGGGCGATGGGCTGATAACCTGTCACCATGGTGGACCATATCCATCTTAGGATTTAAATCAGAAGTGGCCGCAAGTTTTCTTTTGTTTACTTGTGGCTCTGCCCACCCCATTAGGGATACATGCGTCATAATATGTATGTAAATAATTTTGTTTAGAATGATTTAAAAAATAAATGGGGAACTCATCAAACTTTTTAAGATGACAGTTTTGGCAATTTACATTTAAGAGGCATTAAAATGATCTTAGTGATATTACGGAAGAAAAATTGAATTTTAACTAAGGTATGCTCATATAAAACGTATTGTCTCATTTCAGGCATCCGTACCCTCCATTCAACATTCACTACCGCTACCGTTTCCACGCGCCGAACCACGACACCTACGAAGTGTCGTGGGTTTCATTCACAACGGAAAAGTTAGAGACTTATAATTGGAACTACATGGACCATTATATATGCACCCGAGGCGACACAGACTTCGCTCTTGTAGAGGTGAATGGCCTTCTGTTCACTATTTTAAGCGGTTCCGTACCCAATGGGTGCCAACGGGACCCTATTACTAAGCCTCCGATGTCCGTCCGTCTGTCAGCGGGCTGAATCTCATGAATCGTAATAGGTAGAGAATTGAAATATTCAGTGTATTTCTATCGCCGCTATAACAATAACTAACAACATTTTTTTTCTAATTGCATATAATACAAGTCATATTGTTAAATGGTACATGTACGGTGGTATGTGTGGAACCCTTCGTGTGCGAATTCGATTCGCACTTGACTGGTTTTTAAATATTGATCATAAGCGTTGTCAGTTTATTATAATACTTTAAAATAATTGTTTCAGCCGCTCAAATACTGGCGTTTCCGCACTCTTCTCTTGCCAATGTCCAACCCGGCCACCAAGAAAATACTTGAAGACGAAACCACGCATTGCAATATCTACCCTACGCCCACACGATATGACTTGGATCAGCTTACCGATGGATTCTTGAAGATGACCGAGTTATACTTCAATAAGGTGAAACGACCCAATAAGCAGCGGGTAAGTACTGAAATTCAGATGCAGTCAATTTTCATATAATTGATCCTGTTCAATTATTGAGTTCCTCAAGATCATTTAGATCATTTCGAGATAGCTAAAACACTAAAGTTAGCTTTCAGTAAATTTATATATATCAAAATGAGACACAATTTAAGGTTTGAAATTTACTTTGTAAATATCTTATTTGATTCTTTTGTAAACCCTTACTTTTTGACTTTGTTCACAAGTTTACTTTGTAAAGTTATGAGCAGTTTTGATAAGTAAGATATAGCATGACATTTGCACAAGTTTTACACTTAGCGTAGTTAGGATAGCACTGCATGCACCCATAGTTTTGCACATCTTCTAAATACCTAATGAATGTAGAATTTTCAAATTGGCTTAGAAATTGGAAATTACTGAAATAACAGTGGCCACTCAAACATGAAATTTAAAAATAAAGTCCTTGTTGTATCTATAGCATGATCCAAAAAGATGTAAATGTCTAATAGCAATGTTTGACGTTTGTATGTGAATGTCCGCATGAAAAATTATTATTATGTTGCGCACAATGTTATAATTTCCTGTTTGAGTCCGAGCATGTGTTTAACACAAAATTGTAATAAATAGTACTATATCAAGTGAGCATACACCTTATATAAATCCTACTAATATTATAAATGCGAAAGTTTGTGTGTGTGAATGTTTGTTACCACATATATCCGTAACTAATAAACCAAATTTGTAAATAGATTAGGATCTGGAATAACATGTAGGCTAATCAGATTTTAGATAATCAACCCCTAATGGGATTAAACAGGTTGCTAATGTTTCTTTAGAAAATTTAATTCGATTGGTTCAATTCATCTCAAAACTCGGTACGAATAAACTGTAAAATAAATAATAAAACATGTTATATTTAATTTTTCTAAATTACCGCGTTCTAAATTTTGCATTAGAACTTTTAAACTCCTGCGCGATTTACTTAAAGCTTCGCCTGGAAATTTAAAATAATAAGACACGTGTTTCAGGGTTTTTCAATATAACCCTCAAAAGGGGGAAAAAGGGGTGTCAAAGTTTGTATGGAAACTTTTTTAATAGCAGTGCGATTAGTTTGAAGCTCGGTTTAGATGCTCAAAATAAAAAATAAATGGACATAATTATCAGGGTTTTCCAAAATAACTCTCAAAAAGGGGCAAAATGAGGTGTTAAATTTTACACCACGCGAGCGAAGCCACGCGGCTAAACTAGTTGAGTAATAATTGAAGAAAAGAAGCTGGCAAAAAATAGAAAGTTTCTACGAGGTTTAGGCTCACTTGGACTAATAAAGTATAACGTGGTCCATCCAGTTTTTGTCAGGCATTGCGCTTTACACGGCGCATTAGCATGGACAAAACCGCGTGAACAAATTGCCTCGAGACCACGGGCCTTCAATGGTTATTGGGCGTCCGGTCCGAAAAGGCTACATAAAATAGCAAGTATACACTGAGCGGACAAATCCGCTGGTTCAGGTTTTGGCCGCTATAAGGCCGCTGTAAGGTGTCGGTGATACAGATGGGGGCCGGCGGCTTGCCAGGACCGTCGGAATCGTCGCTGACGCACCGACGGCACTCGACTTCCATCCTCACGAGAAACGCCCAGGTATACCATCACATTACTATCGGTATACGCCCCTGTATGAGTAACTAAGACATTCTACTGGTAACTTACCTACCTTTTGGGCTTTCCCGATCCCACATTTTAGAACTGTGATGTTTTCCTGCAGATTCACAAAATCTGATAAGATATATTACAATCCAGCGCTGTTGCGCACAATTTGTAGCAATTGATTAATATTCGCAGCCTTTTTAAAAAATATTAGAAATTTTTCTCTAGTGTGATGGGGCAAAATTATTTTATGAAGTCATAGGTCTTATTCCTGGTGTATAGTAAAACCAATTAAAATGTGAATTCGTCTCCTTTCCGTAATCTTGTGTTAATCTCTCATTTATTGTGGCAGTTCCTGTATTACTCTGATCCATTACCTGCCAAAGATAAGCAGAGGTTTAAGTATTTATTTATTCGTCATCAACACTTTTGTTTCAAAATTATATTTCTTTAGCATAGTTAACCATTCATCCTTCACGAAGGGTAGAATAACAAGATGCGTTCGCATTGCACACACAAATATAACTTTTGAGGACTAATCGTAATGATTGTATTTAATCAATGACACACTAATATTTAATTAAACGTAATTTTATAGATAACAGTGCATAAACCTTTATAAGTTTCGAGGTGGATGTTATTTCCTACTTGAGCCTACTGATACAACTTAATTTGCATTTGCACATCATTTACAAACAGCTTTCAGTCGATGTAAAATGGAATTCTTGATCGAAAACTATACATAGCGTGGACATTCTGAAATAGTCTGTTTAGTAATGAACGAAAACCTATTGAATTCGATTTTGGGGTGCAGGTGATTTGAAGTAGATTCTTCCGCAAAAACGTGAACGACCACATTGTATGACGCATATTCATAATATCTGCACTGCTTTTTATAAAATTATGCAATAAAATGCACGGAATGCACCCCGATAATGTGTCATTATTTTGTTTGCTCGCTTCTTTTGTTTATTTCCAATTATTTGTCCAATCTGTGATTTTTATGTGAGCTTGCATGAAATAACATTATGAAATAGAATGTACTCTATCTACCAACAATACCCTATTCTTCCCATGGAAGTCCATACAAGCTTTGTGAAAGTTCAAAATTAATTGATTTCTCATTCCATTTCATAATGCAATGTCTTAATAAAATTCATTACAATATTGTAACAGAGTGTTGTGTGTCAGGGCGGTGTAAACAATTCTCCGTTCAGAGAGCGAGTGGGGAGCACTCGCCTGCCAGAGCGTCCCCGGTTCAGGAACGAAGCTGGAATGTACGAAGTACATTGTGTTTTGCACTTTGCGATGCGAAAGCTTTGCTATACCATTTAGGCTGTCATTACGCGCACTAGATATCTTCCTTTATTAATTTGCCTAATCCTTTTGCCTAGAATAATCGTAAATACCTAAAATACAATTTGACAGCTTAGAGGTTATTTTGGTTCAATGATCAATATGCTGATAAGTTTAAAATTTCAAGATTTGATCATTGGACGCATTGATCGTTTTTGCGCGTTATAAAAATATATAAATTGGTGTTGTATTTTGCATAATACTAAAATATTTCATGACATCCAAAAATGTTACAATTTTTAAGACCATTATTTACTCTATCTAAACTCAATCACTTTTCAGCATTTAGTGTAAACTTGTAGAGTTGTATGAGCAAGAAATGGTCTTATTTTGTGGTGTTGGTAATGTAGTGCTTAATCATGGTAGCATGGTAGCTAGAGCTTAGCATTCTTCAAATTGCACCTTCACTAGAATCTTTTTCATGCTTGTACATTGCGATTAAATAAATAATTCTTTAGCCATTCATAAATAGTTGTATTGTTATTGATGTAACTACACTTTCATGTTTGAAAAATTTATGAATCAAAATAAGGATTGTTTCACTCATATTATCAAAGACTTATTTTCAATTCCCTGATTAATTTGCTTTACCTACTAAGTATTTATTAAAAACTATGTCAAACGAGCAGTTTTATCTAATAACGATCCAAATTAAGTTTTGACTCCTTTGCAAAGTTTTTATTTATTTATAACTTTTCTTTTTTTTCCAGATTTGACCCTTTGTTTTTATACTGCTGCTTTTAATGGAGGCTATTGGTTTGGCTGTCTTTCAACAGTCCGCCATCTAATATAATGCAAATTGCAACTCTTATTGTGTTGTGTGGCGTGGAATTTAGCCCCCATTTAAAGAACAGCTTTGTACAAAGGGAATGCTTTCCCGAGCCTTTCTATCGTTTGCTATTTCTTATCCTTTACGAATGTTTCATTGCAGCAAGTATCACCTACTAAGTCACTAAACAATAGTCACAGCAACAAGTAAGTATGACTACTCGCTCATCTATTTACTGTGGCACGTTGAAACATCAAGATTCTGTCCAAATGTTAAAATAATTCCAACCATTGACTGTGAAAAGTTATAGGTAAACTTAGAGACTCAGAGTTGGAAATTGATAAAAAAATATATCATTTACATAAAACAATAAATTACTTACCTAAACGAAAACATAATCTTCTGTATACAACGTGTAACATAATGTCCCTATAAGCCCGAAACGGGGGTGTTCTATACGTCATTGCGAACAACGTTTGTTCAACGACTTTTAAAATTTCAAAGGTTTTCATTCATGAAATGTCTCTTAAACTTTGCTCCAATACGTAACTTGACACAACATGAGGCATCCCTATTTACAGCTGTTTTTTGACCTTTAAGTGTGAACTCTAGATGAAACAGGTAACAGAACAGACACCATTAGTAAAATGCCTACCTACTTACCTAATAACGAGGTGGCTTAATAAGTAATTTCTATTTTTTTTGAAGGCCTAGTGGTACCTTGGTATTTATTGATAATTAAAATGTAAGGTCACATCACGACTAAAATCCCTAGGCACCGTAAACATCCTTTCAGATCTCTTTGTTAAGTACCTAGTATAGGAGATAGGTACCTTACCTACTCAATTTTGTACCTACCTACTCGGGCCTTAAAGGTATCCTCAGTGGGTGCCAAGGAGTATGAGAGGATGTCTACCGTGCCTGAGGATAAAGCCGTGATACCTACTCAATTTTGTACCTACCTACTCGGGCCTTAAAAGCATCTTGAGTAGGTAACAATAAGTATGAGAAGAGGTCTACCGTGCCTGAGGATAAAGCCGTGACCCTATTCCACTTTAGTTTTTCCAACGATGTATTATTCCAATATTCATTGGAGCATTTTTCAATGCAATTTTGTACCTACCTACTTGGGCACTAAAGTCAAAGGTTGTGACTTATCTGTCTTACTAATCTTCATTTTCATCGTGAACAGCCTATTTGTCATTGGTTGCATTGAAACAACAACAACAACTAGTGGGATGGCACCTCGCCCTAATTGGCTGTCGGTGCCTTTGCTAAATTCAAAATCCGCAACCGTCAACCGACACCGCACCGCAAGCGTTTGTTTAATAAAATCAAATTGGTTCCGTAGGTTTATTTGTTTTTTACTTTTCTTGATTGAACTACGTAATTGTTGGTAGGTTATTATGTAAGTAGGTAGTTACCTAGTAGCAAATGGGGATGGAGCACATGGTAGCATATTGGTATGAACCCCGCCTTCCCATCCTTAAGTCGTGAGTTCGAATCTATGGATTTTTCGATTCGAAATTTATGTGTGCAATATCAATGCTCTCAAACGGTGAAGGAAAACCTCGTGAGGAAACCAGGCATGTCATAGACGTGTATCAAAGTGTACGAAAGGAACCTTCAAGGTGCACTCTAATCCTTCCACCACACTGGTTCAAAAGAGCTAGCGACACGGACACGACGACAGTAGTAGTAGTAGATGTATGGTGAAGTTTTTTTCCTTTTTTTTCCCAATCGGTAGTGGGTTATCCCAGACAAGGAACCCTAAAAATTCGGCTTTCGGCAATAGGTACCTACTTTTGGTCGCAAAACAGATCGGTTTTTATCAGTCGCAATTAGCATTCGTTCCTTGCAACAACTGCAACAAGCAATCTCTCGGTTCGCGTAACTAATTAACGATACGATGTCGGCTTTGTACTCAAACGGTGAGTATTATGATATGGTGTTGTGTGTGTGTTTTGGAGCAGCACCAAATAATTAATAGCTTAGTAGCGGCGCGTCAGCTCTACAGAGAGCGTTATCCAGGGCGGCCATTGCCATCTTACGGGCTATTTTCTGGGATTGGTGAACCGTCTTCTCTCGACGGGATCTTTCCACCGGCGCACCAGTGAGGGAAGACCGGGAATTCGGTGGTGTGTTGTACCTACTTCCCTTTGATGGATACCGAGTACTTACCTACTGTGTGTGTCAACAGTGATAAAATTCAGTGATAGGTAGGTATGATGATAGGTACCTAACCTATCACCCTACCTAGTAGGTACCCCATTAGTACCTAGCTTACTAATAAAAAATGACAAAAATAATTTTGTGATTGTGAATGTGAATGTGTACCAGTAATACCAACCTAGGTACCTACATACCTACCTAATACCTACCATGTCAATTAGCCGTGTTCCGAGCCAACCAAGAAGAAGGGAGAAAAGGTATAACTTAACTTTTCCTGTACCTAGGTCCTTAGGTAACTACCTAGGTAGATGTAGGTAGGTAGTTGTTTTTTTATGTGTGAAAGATATCGTGATTTTAATCTTCGACTTTAATTTCTACGTAGAATTAAAAAAATTGCAAATTCTTACGAAAACTTTGGTGATTACACCTAGGTACTTTTTGAAACTTGCCGCGCGTTCAATTGTCTGCGTATGTGTGGGTCCGACGCGATAGGAGGGTGCGCGTGTGTTTGTTACCTACGCAAATGGTAAACAAACACATAGGGTTGTCACAAATTTCTCATAAAATAATTTGTTTTTAATTGTATTGGAATTTCAAATATGATGTATTGAACTTTTGCACACGTCAATGTATTCAAGTGCTCGGTCTGAATACACCCCTTTCGGGCTTATAGGGACATTATGTTACACGTTGTATAGTAGAACCGTTGAGTTTGAACTTTAAAATACAGTGGTAGTGAACTTTAACTCAATTTGAAAAATAAATCTACATAAACCTGGCAATTTGATAATTTATCAATGTGCCACAGTATTCATTCATGACATTTCTTTAACATCCTATGCTTGGTAGCTTTGCGTCTGCATTAATAAGCTTGGTTATTTATCTATCTGACAAATATTTTATTGTTGACTATTTCTTGATTCATGTCTAAAATCAATACATAACATTTTAGTTTTCCATTGCAAAGCATTCCTTTTTTGTCAAAAGCATTTGAAAATCTTGACAATAGGCGGATGTTTTCTTAGTTTGTTAATAAATAAAGAGGTCAGCAATATTATCTTTGTAGTATTTTGTGTCATATGATTGCATTCTTAAATCATAATAATCTAACCTTTTACTAGGATGGCAAGTAAGAACGCAGTCTTGGAACGGACCCAATCCCAAACTGGAGAGCTCGATGACACCTATGATGATGGGTAAGAATGATGTCTTATTATATTGGCAAAGGGGTAGTAAGATAATAAGATAAGATAAGATAATACTTTATTGTGTATACCAACAAAAAACATAAAAATTACAAAAGTTTACATAGTAATTATTCCGGTATCCACAATTGGCGGCCTTATCGCTAGAAGTGATATTTGACTGGCAACCTAAATAATAACTAAAAAGTAGAAAGAAAAAGAAGTATGTAGTAAAACTAAACTTAACATTGTGTACACGCGTGGACCGTTCCATTGACGACAAGTTTGGGCGATGAGGATTTCGGCTGACCCTCGAACTAGTGTAAAACTGTATCTCGAGGGTTAGATTCCATCCTCACCACTCAGCCCTTCTCGCCTACGGAATGGTCCCCGCGTGTAGATTCGGATGCAATTTGTGTGTGTGTGCGTGTGTAAGTGAATGTATATGTTTGCAAGTATGTGTATGTGTGCATGTATGTATATGTGCGGGTGTGTGAGTATGTGTGTGTGTGTGTGTGTGTGTGTGTGAGTATGTGTGTGTGTGTGTGTGTGTGTGAGTATGTGTGTGTGTGTGTGTGTGTGTGTGAGTATGTGTGTGTGTGTTTTGTACGCGGGCGAGTGACTGTTCTTGTCTCATGTTAGGGTTTTTGTTTCGTATCAGTAGGGGTTCTATATTTATTTTTGTTTGTGCATATAATAAGTTAGATATACATATAATATACTTACTTTTTTATTTATCGTGAAAGATCAAAAGATTTTCTGTATCTTTGTAGTTAATCTGCATTAGCCAAGTACTAAGACGTTTTTTTAACTCGTATTTGTTGAGGTGGTAAATATGCAGCATTTTGTTCAGTCGATTGTACAGTTGAGGAGCTATGATGGGAAAGAATCGACTGTAAAAAGTTGTTCGGTGTTTAATAACTTCGCAAACACGGTCAGACCGTCTTTTTTTTTCAGTTAGGTTAGGGTTAAACAGTGTGGAAGAGTGCATGCGTAATATTGTTTGAAGCACGAAGAGTGTGACCCCAGTAGTGACCCCAGCTGACATTATAGTGACAAAGCCCTATTTAAAATTAAAAGCTTTCAGAAGCCCTCTGAAAAGAACGTGTTTTTTATGTGGCCAAGTCATACTGGCTCCCACCCTGTACATTTTATTCCAGTTTTCATCTGTTCAGCCGTGATTGAGACAAAAACATAGGCATATCCTCGTATACTTTTAAATTTATAGTAATACTAGCTTCCGTCCGCAGTTTCGCTCCTGGTACCCATAAAAGGTAGCCTATGTTATTTAAAAGTTTCATCCAAATCCTCACACCGCGATAGCGAACACAACAAACCTTACAAACTTTCCGAATATTAATAATACTGTAATTCCTTTTCAGAGTAATAGAGCCGAAACTGAAGGCCAACGCGGCACTCGCCGAGATTGTTGACCGCATGCGGCACCCGACATTAGGCGTGGGCTTCCTACAACAAACAGTCAGCCTGCCGTCACATACCTTCGTGTCTATATACGCGATACACTGGCTGCAAGCTAACATGGAAGCTGTGACGTATGATAAAGCCACGAATATTATGCAGGTATGGTGAACCTTTTTAACTTCTAATTGCTGATTTGCTGGTGAATGTAGAGACTTGTTGGCGTAGTAGGAGGTACCCTGACTTTCAATTTCGAAGATCTTTGGATCAAATCCCAGACGTGCACTATAAAGCTCTTGGTTCCCCATATCCATCTTGGGACTTTGAATCAGAAGTAGCCGCAAGTTTTCTTATGATTCCCTGTAGTTCTGCTCACCCCATTAGGGATAATTGCGTAGGTTAATATGTATGCATGTATAAAGCTTATTTAATTAAGTTTTGAAAGAATGGCTCTGTTGTAATCTCAGGATTTTTCAGAAACTCCTACAAGAGAAGATGATTTGCCACGCGTCGGGTGATACGAAGCGGTTCGTTGTCGGATACTATATGTATCACATCTTGCCACAGAAGAAAGAGAATAAAGGTGAGAAGCTAATGTCCAAGTACTTTTTATTTTCTTTGAACCTTTGAAGATGACTAGGAAATTAAATAAAAAATAATTATTAAGCCAAACTTTCCAATCTAGACTGTTGCCCCGTTCTTATGTTCAATTATTGGACGACAGATTATAGTAGGTTACATAGCAAAGTTGTTTTTTTACAAAAAATGTATGGCGTAACAACGTTGCTATAGAAATGAAGGACCCGTACATAAATTTTCGTCGATCTCGCTGCCGAACGTCTATTACTTCTGTTTGTTTATGAAATATTAACGACCTCGGTGGCGTGGCGGGCGATTGCTCTGCTGAGACGCAAAAGGTGCGGCTTCGACTCCCGCTGCGGGGGAAATATTTGCATGTTCTGCAAATAGGTATTAATATATGTATTATATAGTATAATATTATGTATTAACATACATACATAAAAACATAATATCACGCCTGTTTCCCATAGGGTTAGGCAGAGATCACGGATCTCCATTTGCTACGAACCTGACACAACAAAAAAAAAGTATATTCTATCAGCCATCTGGTTCCCATAGTACAAGCTTCGCTTTATTTGGTGCTAGATGGCGCTGTGTGAAAATCTCCACAAATGTTTATTTATTATTTGATATTATATTTAGGGCTGTTTATTTTCCAGAACTAACTGACTACGTGAAACCGCTCGGCGACCTGCAGAGCTTCGAGAACGAATGGATGGAAGTGGAAGTGTTGGGTCCGCGCTCGCCGCTTCTCCCCGCTGAGAGTGCGGCGGGCGCCATTGACATATCCGGCGCCAGCGCCAGCGCCGAGGATGGCGTGCCTTGCTTCCTCTGCGATAACATCGACCCGGACTACATGCAGCTGGGCAGTGATAGCGATAGTAAGATAAGGCCTTTTACCATCTAGTACAGCGTCAGGAGGCAACTTTTACCTTCACTAACGGGACGCTGTAGTGCCCGGGACGAATTAAGATGGAGTAGGCTTGCCCAGCACCTATTCCATCCTCTCAGCTTAGTCGGCCTTGTCCACAGGTCAATACGTGCGGAGCTGACTAAGCCTCGGGTTTCCTCGCGATGTTTTCTTTCACCGTTTGAGAGTATTGGTATAGCGTACATAAGTTTTTCGCACCGAAAAATACATTGGTACACGACCGGATTTGAACCCGCGACCTTAGGATCGGAAGGCGGATAGTAAGATATAACATACATAAGTACATTATCACGCCCGTATCCCTAATGCGTAGGCAGAGCGAAGAATAATCATAACAAAACTTGCAACCACTTTTGATTGAAAGTCCCAAGATGGATATGGTGACATTTGATCAACCCGTTGCTCATATAGGTAGTCATTGTTATCATGTTAGAGAATACTATCCCTTTGTCGACTTTTACGATATGCCCGGGGAGAGAATCAGCTGGACGCATTCTATGTTTTTTCTTTAGAGATAAGTAAGAAAAGCAGAGAAGTATAACTGAATTTTAAATTATTTTTTACCGGAGCTGTCCACCTAATAGCTCGGTATCACGTACGAATTTAAGGGATTACAATTTCACCGTAAAAACAGTGTAAATTACCTACATTTATCTTAATAATCATTTATGATTTTAACACTTAGGTTAAACTCAAAAAATCATATGTCACCAAGTGAAACTTATTGTCCATGTTACATGACAAATCGTGCTATCCCATTGTTTATAATCATTCAACAAACTTTCTCTTTCACAGTGCCAATCTACAAAAACACTCATTTGGACATCGACGTGAGCAACAAAAGCGATCGAATTGAGTGGGGCCACGCTCGCTACCAGGCCACCTTCCGCCCCGACCAGGCCTATGAAATGTGTATTCAATGGGCCGTTGCGAGTGGGAACATAGTTGCTGACCTGGTAAAGTATCCAACATATTAATCCAGTGCCAATATTATGATACTTGTCTAAACAGAGCACTGGTGGTCTAGTTGGTAGTGACCCCGCTTTCCGATCCTAAGGTCGTGGGTCAAATCAGGTCGTGTACCAATGGATTTTTCTGTGCGAAAAATTTATGTGCGCTATACCAGTACCCTCACAACGGTGAAGGAAAACATCGTGAGGAAACCCGCGGCTTAGTCAGCTCGCACATATTGACCATGTCTTTCCTGTGGACTAGGCCGACTAAGCTGAGAGAATGGAAAAGGTGCTGGGCAAGCCTACTCCATTTTAATTCGTCCCGGGCACTACAGTGTCCCGCTTTTGAAGGTAAAAAGTTGCCTCCTGACACTGTTTAAATCATCTACTATAGATGGTAAAAGGCCTTAGTTTTTTCTAAACATCTCCGTGAAAACTAAGCAAACCTTGTACTATGGGAACCTGATGGCTGATAGAAAGATAAAAAAAAGTATATAAGTATTCTATCAGCCATCTAGTTCGCATAGTACAAGCTTTGCTTAGTTTGGGGCTAGATGGCGCTGCGTGAAATGTCCACAAATATTTTTTTATTGTTTATTTATTTAATAACATCAATGCTTGCAGATATTCGGCTGGGCGCGCAAGGCACAGAACTGCAGATTGCAAATGGTGCCCATTCCCGCGGACCCACTTGCACTGCCGTTCACGTTGAAGTCCGACCCGCTGCGGGGTCCTATCTACGTACCGATGAATGAAGAGCCTTTGCTCAGGAATAAAGCCGCGCTATTTGAAGGTTCCTTATTACAGTACAAATTATACAGCAAAAATTACACACTTGTGTTGCAAATTCAATCAAACTAGAAGCGCTCGTGGCGTAGCTTGCTTACGTTCTTGATTGATCGTTGAAGTTAAGCAACGTTGTGCGCGGTCACAATTGGGATGGGGGACCGCAAGTGGCATTACGAGCTGAGCTCTTTCCGTGCTTCTGAGGGCACGTTAAATTGTCGGTCCCGGCTCTTAAGTCGTTAAGCCACGACGGAGGCCTTTAGGCGGCCTAAAAACTCCGTCACTAGAGTTGGCCACTAGCTCATAATACGAACTTACTTACTTTATCAAACTAGTAATATGAAATCTGCACAATGTATTTTCAACATTTTCATCTCGTAAATACAATAAACTGCTTTCCTGCCCCCTGTGACCTTAAAAGGACCAACAAACTGACACGAATTGAATTGGTGCCTATTAAGAAACCAATCTGGCTACGATTAAATATTATGAATCATTTTCTAAGTGCATCGTCATCCTACTACATTATAAATGTGAAAGTTTGTGAGGATGTTTGTATGTTTGTGCCTCAATCACGCCTATACGGCTAAACGGATTTGAATGAAACTTGGAATATACATAATATGTGTACTGGAATAACATATAGGCTACTTTTTATCCGGGTACAACGCGAGCGAAGCCGCAGGCGGCAGCTAGTAAAACATAAATCTACGCCGCGCTTTGTCATTGACTTTGCCGCATTTGTGAACTTTACTAGAATGTAGTGAACCTTGTAATGACGTCATATTAGATAAACATCCATTTATGCGAAAGCCCTAACCACCTCTTGCTAAAGAACTAATGAGGTGAGCAACTGATAAATACACAACTGACTACACAATGGAGGTCATGTAATAGGTGCTACTGGCACATACTATCCTTTTGTTAGACAAAGGCCTCACCCATTTACGCGCATTTCCTTTCGTAGGCATCTTGCTGACCCCGCTATCTCATTCGTGGTCCGTCGCACTGCATTATTATATTTATTTTAGACCATTTAGTACAACTTCGAGCTTATTAACTTTCGCCTGCAATGCCCTTGAGCGGTTAATCACCTGAAGTCAACGACTATAAAATTACATTTTAATTGCAGGATTCCCCGAAGAAACATGGCTGGAACGGTTGTTTCTGTTCCAAGAAGCGATCGTCAATCGGTTCGGGTTCATCAAATGCACGGCGGAGAGTACTTCTCACGAGTCAGGGGTTGGCGACCACCTTTACGTACACGTTACAGGGAATATGTTTATACTGATACCGACAACAGTGAAGTCTCAACAGAGAGCTTTGAGGACAAAACCGGCGAATAAGCCTGTCAACTCGGGCAGGTAATGAGATTTATAAATACAAATGCAGGTAGTATTATGAGTACATATTCTGTAGAGGCACTTTTCTAAAGTACCTAAACATAATTTGAAATTTTTGTCCTTATAAATCTAGATTACAAGAGGAGCTAAATTCTAGAGCTGAATACACAACAGAAACTACATCAATGTCTAATGTTTTTTAGCTTCTTAATACAATGAATTCAAAACCCATCAGCATTAAAAATCGCCTACTTTTTATCTTGATACCCCGAGCAAAACTGCAATAGAAAACTAGTGGTTTATGAAATCGTACATTTTCCAGATACCCAACCCACATGGAAGTGGCTCCTAGTCCTCACGAAGGGTACATACTGACACGGCACGTCATCAGTCCTAAAAACAAAGACGAGTACGATAACAGTCGGCGGGTAAGTGATAACGTCTACCTATATACCTACCATCTATTTCTATCATGGGGAGGCCACCGCAAACCGCAAGTGTTGCGATAAATAATATCGTGTAATTCGTATTTCCTGTTATCCTACTAATAAATTCCAAAGAGGCTCAATTCCAGGCTGGCATTGTATCTAAGTGTTGTAGGGGTAGGTAGAGGCCACGCTCCTGACATACCTACTACTCTGGCTTCATTCACTCTCATCACATTCTTTTTATATTTGTTTTTTTTTAGATGGGTTTCCTCTGGTCCTGGAACCACATGATATCCAAGAAGTGGAAATGGTCGCAGATTCCGGCCACTGGTGATGAAACCTTCCAAATGAGAATGTTGAGGGATTTCAAACATTTTTGTGCGAATCAAGAACAAAGGCTCAGTCAATTCTGGGATCAGTGTTGGGAGTTGAAGGAAAAAGCTTCAGGAATAAATTAGTTGTATATAATAAGTCATATTAATAAGCCAAATATTTTATAATAAAAGATTAAGTACTTGTTTTATGATAGTTTTACTCCAATTTTGCAAAAAAAATTAACTTTAAACCAATAGGAAACAGGATTTTTCATAAATAAAAGACATTATTGGAAGAGAAGATTTATTGCTATAAAAGTTTTTCTTACAAAATACATTTGATACACTATGTGAAAATCTATGAGGAGATTATTTGAGATTAAATTTCATTACAGTATACTTAGTATAACTAGTACTAATAATTTCAATTTCCATGGAAGGCACATGGCAATTTTTCTGGCGATTTTAGTTATAAGTACATACTATAAATGCATTTTAAATCTCCTCACAGACATTACAGCATGTATACAATACCAAAATTGAATTTAAAATCAGTCATACCTTTATCACATGCATATCATTGAGACAGACATACTTTTCGAAATTCCTTACAAAAATATTAAAATACTTATTTTTTGAGATGCAAACTTTATCCCAAGTATTTCTACAGTAACCATAACATGGAACAAGATTATATCTAAAATGGCTATTCTTTGTTATAAATGCAATTACGTAAGTGTGGCAGTGATAGTGTAGACATCTATGCACTTACTAACATACTTTATTGCAAAACACTCACTTATTGGATAACTGAAGCTACTCTCAAATCAACTAAGAAAAAATATTGCTGTATCATTTTAATTCAAGCCTTTTTAATTCAATAATGATATGGTGTAATTTTGCTTTGTTATTAAACATTAATAGCTCATAGTAATGCATTTTGATTTTAAAACATTATCAAAGACAGCATAATAAATTTTAAGTACAAAAAATTACAAACATATACTTCTAAATTAGGTATTTTAGTACCTGCACCAAAATAAATTTGAAGCAAAATATAAAATTGAGCATTTTTTAATATAATACTTAATGTCTTTGTGCGATTTTCCAATATTCAGAATTATAAAAACTTACAGTACCGCTATTACAATTAAAAAATTGGGTAGAATACTAAATTCTTATTAATAGTATTATTTTATTACTATGTTTAGATTTATATTTACTATCGTAAACCTTTAAGAAAACTATAAGTATGGGCATCACATAATTTGGATACATCTGATCTACGGGGTGGAATTTTATAATGCCACCTGGAGGGAAAGTACTCCAGGTGGCATCATAAATTTCCACCCTGTATTTATTTGTTCTTTTATATCTTTCATCTTAGGTAAAATTACCTACTACATTAATTAAAATAAAGAAAGCACAATAGGAAAATTTCAAATTAATTACTAAATAATTCTAGACTAAGACAAGAAAAATGGCTAAATAAAATGGAACATTTCTTAAATTATAACAAAAAGAATAAAACAACAAAACCTAGAGGTGAAATTACTTCTTACTACCAAATATGAGCAGACGAGTCAACATGCTGGTAATGCAAGGCACTTGCTTCTGTTGGTGCATTGTTGGCATGTCCGGGGTGTTAGACTCATAATCAAGAGCCACTCTCTGACAAACAAATGTGAGCAGAGTCAGAATATCCCTTTCTTGTCCAGCATATCGCAGCTCTTCACACAAAGCCTGCATGAACCAGGAGCCGCGAGTGGTGTTCCTCCAGGAATAGAAACCCGGAACCGTTGAATACACAATCAAGAAGTCCGCATGAATAGGGATTCTGTAAGAAGCACTCGAAGAACCATCTGTCTCAGTACGATTGGTCATAGTCACACCTCCATCCAATTTATCTCCCTGGCATGCTTGAATAAAGAAGAGCTTTGGTTTTCCAGCTAGAGAGGGACATTTATCAGCAGTGAAGTAGTACCACAGATTATCAGGCTTGTAATGGGTGTCTTTGGCATACAACATTCCTAGTTCTCCATGAGTCAGCACAGCTATGAGCAGACAGTCATGGTCTGAATGATCCATCTCAGCAGTTTGTTGGATGTATTTATTGACACCCTCAGATTTTAGATTGTGCAATATAGTGACACTGAATCCTAGCCCTTTGAGCACTTTAGCCAGGTTGTCACTGTCGACATTAGTACCAGTGCGTGACTTCAAGCTGTGAATGTCGAAGTGTTCATGGTTGAAAATTATAGCCATACCTCTATGCTTATGGTTCATGTTGTAGTAAGGCGCATTCCTGTCTGTTGGCATCTTGGCAAAGCGACGCACTTGCGAAGAATCGTGGCTGCCCCATGCATCACCTTCATCGCCACCGCCATTGCCGTTAGGTCTTTGTTCAGTCTCTGTCTCTCCATTGTTTTGATTTCCTTCGTCAGCCATGGTGATTCTTCACCAAGTTGAGTTTACGTCGTATTCTTTTTAGATTCACTACACTCGCTTTTAAATAGAATATATACAGCACGAAATGACGTAAAGCACAAGAAAGAACCGCTTCTTCTTTCTACAAAATAGAAAAGACCACAATGACTGTCAATGACGGCGGGCAACGCACTTTCGTTAGCAAAGCATTTATTTTCTTTCAATCAAATCAAATCGATCAATCAAAATCAAACAAACAAAACGTGATTGACAACGACATATTAAACAAACACAGTGTGACCAACTCGTAACCTTAGACTTCCTATGGTTTTCTGTTATGAAATAAAACCGGTCAAGTGCGAGTCGAATAATTTTGTATGCCACCTATAGGTGGCAGCACGTTCCCTATTAAAACAACAAAAAATTCAAAATGAAACACGTCTCTTCTATGAGGACCCCCTTAATTTTGAGTTTATTATTATTTTTAACAAATCAGTAAAAGATCGTTTGAAATATTATACAAAATACTACAAAAAAAATGAGCAAAAAGTCACTTGACTCATTACTTGCACGCACGCTTGATCTATTACGAACGTCATACTTTTTTCATGTAAGGGGCCACCTTTTATTTTATTTTTATTGTTTGTTGGCGGCAATAGAAATACATCTCTGTGAAAATTTCAACTCTCTGACTCGTGAAATGGGATTTTTTAAAGTGGATTCGTATAGAGAATAGGATGTCGAGTACAGTTAAATAAAAAAACCCCCCCTCCCCCCCAATTTTCACCCCCTCTTGCTTGTATTTCCGAAACGGTTTGTCCGATTGGGCTGAAATTTTGGTTCCGAGGGTTTTGAGGGTCGCTGATGCCGAATGTTTTTTTTTTTTTTTTTTTTTTTTTTAATTTTTTTTTGTTTTTTTCTTTTTCCTCCAGCAGCATTTCCGTCACTCGCGGGCTGCTTGCAGCCCGCGCCCGCAAGCGAAAATAGTAGTCTATAATATAAAAATGAATCGCAAAATGTGTTGGTAAGCGCATAACTCAACAACGCCTGGACCAATTTGGCCAAATCTTTTTTTAAAATGTTCGTTGAAGTTCAAGGATGGTTTTTACGGCGAGAAAAATTAGAATTATTGCTGGAAAAACCCTAAAAATAGCCCTTTTCTTTTTCCCATACAAATGACGAATGAACAGGACGAAGTCTGTCGGGTCAGCTAGTGATAAATAAATTAAAAAAAAAAACTGACCAAGACATACCTACCTACATTGCTTGTCATCTAACCTAATCTATCATAGGTACAAACAATAATAGTAAAAAGAATTATACTTACTCATCAAGTAAAACGCCTCACTTTTAGTGACAAAATGAAAACATGACACTCATCAAGACACCTCATACCTCTTCTCTTGTGACATGACATGACAAATGAGTAGATTGAACGAGCGAAATAATAATTTTAGGTAAAAAGGATCTGATTCATTAAAAAAAATAAACCACAGGCTTATCTAAACATTAACAATCAATTTAATCAAAATTAAACAAAACTACTACAATCAGATTGGACCACACACATTGAAAATGATCTAGATTACACATGAAAATGACATAACTAAAACACAATATGACTCACGCGTCCTTCACACCGAAATTACACAAAAACAATAAAACTCTACTGTCCATGAGATGTTGCACTGTCGAGCACCACGAGCGAAGTGACCGCAAGCCTCGATTCGGCCCGCTATTTATAGGCGGTCACCTTGTTGTTTGCCTCCTGGTGGGGAAGTTGCTAACACGGCCTCTCCTGACGAAGGGTCGTCCTCGGCCCGGTCGTACGGTGTCGATCTACAGAGACCAGCGCCAGCTGCTGTCGAGGGTCCGGCTTCAGGGTCTGCAACTAACAGAGGCATGGATCGCAGAACACTTGATCCCTCATCTGTGAAAGAACAACACATATTTAAATAGGCGCTCAGTATCTTTAGAACCGCCACCTAATTTTTCATCCTCCGTTCATAATATCTCTTTCACTTAATTCATACATCGCACAACATTCATAAATTTCAAACTCAATCTTACAGACTTCACCTCAGAGACGTCTCAAAATAATGAAAATAGGGCCCTTTTACTCAAGCAGTCGTATCTCTGGACGTCGCCTACTGCACCGTCTTCAGCAGCAGCCGCGCCGGCTTCTGTCTTCGGCACTTCTGACGCCAGACGCACCAAGCATCTCCCTCAGGTTAACACACTCTCTGTGCATTAACCTGTGCGCATTACCACCTTTAGTAATCGCCCAGTCACCACCCTTGGTAACTATCCAACACCAGCCAACCACCTTATTCGACCTGACATATATAGCAATGTCGTCTGTTATCCACTTACAAGAGGGGGGACTTTTTCATATCTACTATCCTAGGGGGGACTATACCTACCTACTACGAAAAACACTAAGGGGTTGGTTGGTTAATCTAACTATGGGAAAGGATAACAACCGGCAAAGCCATAAATGACGTTTTGGTCTTATAAGAGGTGTGGTACTCGCTATCGAAGAACGCGGCACACGTCTCCGAGCACCACTCGCCTCGCCACGGTACCATGTACTGCACGGCAGCCAGAGTCGTTCTCCCGTAGCCTCCGCTCAACAGCTTCAGCTCGTAACGACCGCAGAGTCCAGCTTCTCTGTGGACTGAGAACACTTTATTACGTAAACAAATTGACGAGGTGAGAGTCTTTCTCTATTTGAATACTCATCTTATATGGCCTGGTTATCCTTCACAGCCGTCGAGCTCTGCTCCGCGTGATCTCACGTAGACCCTCACGATTCGGCCTTGTGTTCCGAGCAGCGACGTCAAAACGCGCGAATAACAGGCGTCGTCCCTTCGGTACCTGTTTAACTCTGTTAAGTGGAGAGGTATACCTACATCAAAGTTGCTAACACGGCCTCTCCTGACGAAGGGTCGTCCTCGGCCCGGTCGTACGGTGTCGATCTACAGAGACCAGCGCCAGCTGCTGTCGAGGGTCCGGCTTCAGGGTCTGCAACTAACAGAGGCATGGATCGCAGAACACTTGATCCCTCATCTGTGAAAGAACAACACATATTTAAATAGGCGCTCAGTATCTTTAAAACCGCCACCTAATTTTTCATCCTCCGTTCATAATATCTCTTTCACTTAATTCATACATCGCACAACATTCATAAATTTCAAACTCAATCTTACAGACTTCACCTCAGAGACGTCTCAAAATAATGAAAATAGGGCCCTTTTACTCAAGCAGTCGTATTGTGGTACTCGCTATCGAAGAACGCGGCACACGTCTCCGAGCACCACTCGCCTCGCCACGGTACCATGTACTGCACGGCAGCCAGAGTCGTTCTCCCGTAGCCTCCGCTCAACAGCTTCAGCTCGTAACGACCGCAGAGTCCAGCTTCTCTGTGGACTGAGAACACTTTATTACGTAAACAAATTGACGAGGTGAGAGTCTTTCTCTATTTGAATACTCATCTTATATGGCCTGGTTATCCTTCACAGCCGTCGAGCTCTGCTCCGCGTGATCTCACGTAGACCCTCACGATTCGGCCTTGTGTTCCGAGCAGCGACGTCAAAACGCGCGAATAACAGGCGTCGTCCCTTCGGTACCTGTTTAACTCTGTTAAGTGGAGAGGTATACCTACATCAAAGTTGCTAACACGGCCTCTCCTGACGAAGGGTCGTCCTCGGCCCGGTCGTACGGTGTCGATCTACAGAGACCAGCGCCAGCTGCTGTCGAGGGTCCGGCTTCAGGGTCTGCAACTAACAGAGGCATGGATCGCAGAACACTTGATCCCTCATCTGTGAAAGAACAACACATATTTAAATAGGCGCTCAGTATCTTTAAAACCGCCACCTAATTTTTCATCCTCCGTTCATAATATCTCTTTCACTTAATTCATACATCGCACAACATTCATAAATTTCAAACTCAATCTTACAGACTTCACCTCAGAGACGTCTCAAAATAATGAAAATAGGGCCCTTTTACTCAAGCAGTCGTATTGTGGTACTCGCTATCGAAGAACGCGGCACACGTCTCCGAGCACCACTCGCCTCGCCACGGTACCATGTACTGCACGGCAGCCAGAGTCGTTCTCCCGTAGCCTCCGCTCAACAGCTTCAGCTCGTAACGACCGCAGAGTCCAGCTTCTCTGTGGACTGAGAACACTTTATTACGTAAACAAATTGACGAGGTGAGAGTCTTTCTCTATTTGAATACTCATCTTATATGGCCTGGTTATCCTTCACAGCCGTCGAGCTCTGCTCCGCGTGATCTCACGTAGACCCTCACGATTCGGCCTTGTGTTCCGAGCAGCGACGTCAAAACGCGCGAATAACAGGCGTCGTCCCTTCGGTACCTGTTTAACTCTGTTAAGTGGAGAGGTATACCTACATCAAAGTTGCTAACACGGCCTCTCCTGACGAAGGGTCGTCCTCGGCCCGGTCGTACGGTGTCGATCTACAGAGACCAGCGCCAGCTGCTGTCGAGGGTCCGGCTTCAGGGTCTGCAACTAACAGAGGCATGGATCGCAGAACACTTGATCCCTCATCTGTGAAAGAACAACACATATTTAAATAGGCGCTCAGTATCTTTAAAACCGCCACCTAATTTTTCATCCTCCGTTCATAATATCTCTTTCACTTAATTCATACATCGCACAACATTCATAAATTTCAAACTCAATCTTACAGACTTCACCTCAGAGACGTCTCAAAATAATGAAAATAGGGCCCTTTTACTCAAGCAGTCGTATTGTGGTACTCGCTATCGAAGAACGCGGCACACGTCTCCGAGCACCACTCGCCTCGCCACGGTACCATGTACTGCACGGCAGCCAGAGTCGTTCTCCCGTAGCCTCCGCTCAACAGCTTCAGCTCGTAACGACCGCAGAGTCCAGCTTCTCTGTGGACTGAGAACACTTTATTACGTAAACAAATTGACGAGGTGAGAGTCTTTCTCTATTTGAATACTCATCTTATATGGCCTGGTTATCCTTCACAGCCGTCGAGCTCTGCTCCGCGTGATCTCACGTAGACCCTCACGATTCGGCCTTGTGTTCAGAGCAGCGACGTCAAAACGCGCGAATAACAGGCGTCGTCCCTTCGGTACCTGTTTAACTCTGTTAAGTGGAGAGGTATACCTACATCAAAGTTGCTAACACGGCCTCTCCTGACGAAGGGTCGTCCTCGGCCCGGTCGTACGGTGTCGATCTACAGAGACCAGCGCCAGCTGCTGTCGAGGGTCCGGCTTCAGGGTCTGCAACTAACAGAGGCATGGATCGCAGAACACTTGATCCCTCATCTGTGAAAGAACAACACATATTTAAATAGGCGCTCAGTATCTTTAAAACCGCCACCTAATTTTTCATCCTCCGTTCATAATATCTCTTTCACTTAATTCATACATCGCACAACATTCATAAATTTCAAACTCAATCTTACAGACTTCACCTCAGAGACGTCTCAAAATAATGAAAATAGGGCCCTTTTACTCAAGCAGTCGTATTGTGGTACTCGCTATCGAAGAACGCGGCACACGTCTCCGAGCACCACTCGCCTCGCCACGGTACCATGTACTGCACGGCAGCCAGAGTCGTTCTCCCGTAGCCTCCGCTCAACAGCTTCAGCTCGTAACGACCGCAGAGTCCAGCTTCTCTGTGGACTGAGAACACTTTATTACGTAAACAAATTGACGAGGTGAGAGTCTTTCTCTATTTGAATACTCATCTTATATGGCCTGGTTATCCTTCACAGCCGTCGAGCTCTGCTCCGCGTGATCTCACGTAGACCCTCACGATTCGGCCTTGTGTTCAGAGCAGCGACGTCAAAACGCGCGAATAACAGGCGTCGTCCCTTCGGTACCTGTTTAACTCTGTTAAGTGGAGAGGTATACCTACATCAAAGTTGCTAACACGGCCTCTCCTGACGAAGGGTCGTCCTCGGCCCGGTCGTACGGTGTCGATCTACAGAGACCAGCGCCAGCTGCTGTCGAGGGTCCGGCTTCAGGGTCTGCAACTAACAGAGGCATGGATCGCAGAACACTTGATCCCTCATCTGTGAAAGAACAACACATATTTAAATAGGCGCTCAGTATCTTTAAAACCGCCACCTAATTTTTCATCCTCCGTTCATAATATCTCTTTCACTTAATTCATACATCGCACAACATTCATAAATTTCAAACTCAATCTTACAGACTTCACCTCAGAGACGTCTCAAAATAATGAAAATAGGGCCCTTTTACTCAAGCAGTCGTATTGTGGTACTCGCTATCGAAGAACGCGGCACACGTCTCCGAGCACCACTCGCCTCGCCACGGTACCATGTACTGCACGGCAGCCAGAGTCGTTCTCCCGTAGCCTCCGCTCAACAGCTTCAGCTCGTAACGACCGCAGAGTCCAGCTTCTCTGTGGACTGAGAACACTTTATTACGTAAACAAATTGACGAGGTGAGAGTCTTTCTCTATTTGAATACTCATCTTATATGGCCTGGTTATCCTTCACAGCCGTCGAGCTCTGCTCCGCGTGATCTCACGTAGACCCTCACGATTCGGCCTTGTGTTCCGAGCAGCGACGTCAAAACGCGCGAATAACAGGCGTCGTCCCTTCGGTACCTGTTTAACTCTGTTAAGTGGAGAGGTATACCTACATCAAAGTTGCTAACACGGCCTCTCCTGACGAAGGGTCGTCCTCGGCCCGGTCGTACGGTGTCGATCTACAGAGACCAGCGCCAGCTGCTGTCGAGGGTCCGGCTTCAGGGTCTGCAACTAACAGAGGCATGGATCGCAGAACACTTGATCCCTCATCTGTGAAAGAACAACACATATTTAAATAGGCGCTCAGTATCTTTAAAACCGCCACCTAATTTTTCATCCTCCGTTCATAATATCTCTTTCACTTAATTCATACATCGCACAACATTCATAAATTTCAAACTCAATCTTACAGACTTCACCTCAGAGACGTCTCAAAATAATGAAAATAGGGCCCTTTTACTCAAGCAGTCGTATTGTGGTACTCGCTATCGAAGAACGCGGCACACGTCTCCGAGCACCACTCGCCTCGCCACGGTACCATGTACTGCACGGCAGCCAGAGTCGTTCTCCCGTAGCCTCCGCTCAACAGCTTCAGCTCGTAACGACCGCAGAGTCCAGCTTCTCTGTGGACTGAGAACACTTTATTACGTAAACAAATTGACGAGGTGAGAGTCTTTCTCTATTTGAATACTCATCTTATATGGCCTGGTTATCCTTCACAGCCGTCGAGCTCTGCTCCGCGTGATCTCACGTAGACCCTCACGATTCGGCCTTGTGTTCCGAGCAGCGACGTCAAAACGCGCGAATAACAGGCGTCGTCCCTTCGGTACCTGTTTAACTCTGTTAAGTGGAGAGGTATACCTACATCAAAGTTGCTAACACGGCCTCTCCTGACGAAGGGTCGTCCTCGGCCCGGTCGTACGGTGTCGATCTACAGAGACCAGCGCCAGCTGCTGTCGAGGGTCCGGCTTCAGGGTCTGCAACTAACAGAGGCATGGATCGCAGAACACTTGATCCCTCATCTGTGAAAGAACAACACATATTTAAATAGGCGCTCAGTATCTTTAAAACCGCCACCTAATTTTTCATCCTCCGTTCATAATATCTCTTTCACTTAATTCATACATCGCACAACATTCATAAATTTCAAACTCAATCTTACAGACTTCACCTCAGAGACGTCTCAAAATAATGAAAATAGGGCCCTTTTACTCAAGCAGTCGTATTGTGGTACTCGCTATCGAAGAACGCGGCACACGTCTCCGAGCACCACTCGCCTCGCCACGGTACCATGTACTGCACGGCAGCCAGAGTCGTTCTCCCGTAGCCTCCGCTCAACAGCTTCAGCTCGTAACGACCGCAGAGTCCAGCTTCTCTGTGGACTGAGAACACTTTATTACGTAAACAAATTGACGAGGTGAGAGTCTTTCTCTATTTGAATACTCATCTTATATGGCCTGGTTATCCTTCACAGCCGTCGAGCTCTGCTCCGCGTGATCTCACGTAGACCCTCACGATTCGGCCTTGTGTTCAGAGCAGCGACGTCAAAACGCGCGAATAACAGGCGTCGTCCCTTCGGTACCTGTTTAACTCTGTTAAGTGGAGAGGTATACCTACATCAAAGTTGCTAACACGGCCTCTCCTGACGAAGGGTCGTCCTCGGCCCGGTCGTACGGTGTCGATCTACAGAGACCAGCGCCAGCTGCTGTCGAGGGTCCGGCTTCAGGGTCTGCAACTAACAGAGGCATGGATCGCAGAACACTTGATCCCTCATCTGTGAAAGAACAACACATATTTAAATAGGCGCTCAGTATCTTTAAAACCGCCACCTAATTTTTCATCCTCCGTTCATAATATCTCTTTCACTTAATTCATACATCGCACAACATTCATAAATTTCAAACTCAATCTTACAGACTTCACCTCAGAGACGTCTCAAAATAATGAAAATAGGGCCCTTTTACTCAAGCAGTCGTATTGTGGTACTCGCTATCGAAGAACGCGGCACACGTCTCCGAGCACCACTCGCCTCGCCACGGTACCATGTACTGCACGGCAGCCAGAGTCGTTCTCCCGTAGCCTCCGCTCAACAGCTTCAGCTCGTAACGACCGCAGAGTCCAGCTTCTCTGTGGACTGAGAACACTTTATTACGTAAACAAATTGACGAGGTGAGAGTCTTTCTCTATTTGAATACTCATCTTATATGGCCTGGTTATCCTTCACAGCCGTCGAGCTCTGCTCCGCGTGATCTCACGTAGACCCTCACGATTCGGCCTTGTGTTCCGAGCAGCGACGTCAAAACGCGCGAATAACAGGCGTCGTCCCTTCGGTACCTGTTTAACTCTGTTAAGTGGAGAGGTATACCTACATCAAAGTTGCTAACACGGCCTCTCCTGACGAAGGGTCGTCCTCGGCCCGGTCGTACGGTGTCGATCTACAGAGACCAGCGCCAGCTGCTGTCGAGGGTCCGGCTTCAGGGTCTGCAACTAACAGAGGCATGGATCGCAGAACACTTGATCCCTCATCTGTGAAAGAACAACACATATTTAAATAGGCGCTCAGTATCTTTAAAACCGCCACCTAATTTTTCATCCTCCGTTCATAATATCTCTTTCACTTAATTCATACATCGCACAACATTCATAAATTTCAAACTCAATCTTACAGACTTCACCTCAGAGACGTCTCAAAATAATGAAAATAGGGCCCTTTTACTCAAGCAGTCGTATTGTGGTACTCGCTATCGAAGAACGCGGCACACGTCTCCGAGCACCACTCGCCTCGCCACGGTACCATGTACTGCACGGCAGCCAGAGTCGTTCTCCCGTAGCCTCCGCTCAACAGCTTCAGCTCGTAACGACCGCAGAGTCCAGCTTCTCTGTGGACTGAGAACACTTTATTACGTAAACAAATTGACGAGGTGAGAGTCTTTCTCTATTTGAATACTCATCTTATATGGCCTGGTTATCCTTCACAGCCGTCGAGCTCTGCTCCGCGTGATCTCACGTAGACCCTCACGATTCGGCCTTGTGTTCAGAGCAGCGACGTCAAAACGCGCGAATAACAGGCGTCGTCCCTTCGGTACCTGTTTAACTCTGTTAAGTGGAGAGGTATACCTACATCAAAGTTGCTAACACGGCCTCTCCTGACGAAGGGTCGTCCTCGGCCCGGTCGTACGGTGTCGATCTACAGAGACCAGCGCCAGCTGCTGTCGAGGGTCCGGCTTCAGGGTCTGCAACTAACAGAGGCATGGATCGCAGAACACTTGATCCCTCATCTGTGAAAGAACAACACATATTTAAATAGGCGCTCAGTATCTTTAAAACCGCCACCTAATTTTTCATCCTCCGTTCATAATATCTCTTTCACTTAATTCATACATCGCACAACATTCATAAATTTCAAACTCAATCTTACAGACTTCACCTCAGAGACGTCTCAAAATAATGAAAATAGGGCCCTTTTACTCAAGCAGTCGTATTGTGGTACTCGCTATCGAAGAACGCGGCACACGTCTCCGAGCACCACTCGCCTCGCCACGGTACCATGTACTGCACGGCAGCCAGAGTCGTTCTCCCGTAGCCTCCGCTCAACAGCTTCAGCTCGTAACGACCGCAGAGTCCAGCTTCTCTGTGGACTGAGAACACTTTATTACGTAAACAAATTGACGAGGTGAGAGTCTTTCTCTATTTGAATACTCATCTTATATGGCCTGGTTATCCTTCACAGCCGTCGAGCTCTGCTCCGCGTGATCTCACGTAGACCCTCACGATTCGGCCTTGTGTTCAGAGCAGCGACGTCAAAACGCGCGAATAACAGGCGTCGTCCCTTCGGTACCTGTTTAACTCTGTTAAGTGGAGAGGTATACCTACATCAAAGTTGCTAACACGGCCTCTCCTGACGAAGGGTCGTCCTCGGCCCGGTCGTACGGTGTCGATCTACAGAGACCAGCGCCAGCTGCTGTCGAGGGTCCGGCTTCAGGGTCTGCAACTAACAGAGGCATGGATCGCAGAACACTTGATCCCTCATCTGTGAAAGAACAACACATATTTAAATAGGCGCTCAGTATCTTTAAAACCGCCACCTAATTTTTCATCCTCCGTTCATAATATCTCTTTCACTTAATTCATACATCGCACAACATTCATAAATTTCAAACTCAATCTTACAGACTTCACCTCAGAGACGTCTCAAAATAATGAAAATAGGGCCCTTTTACTCAAGCAGTCGTATTGTGGTACTCGCTATCGAAGAACGCGGCACACGTCTCCGAGCACCACTCGCCTCGCCACGGTACCATGTACTGCACGGCAGCCAGAGTCGTTCTCCCGTAGCCTCCGCTCAACAGCTTCAGCTCGTAACGACCGCAGAGTCCAGCTTCTCTGTGGACTGAGAACACTTTATTACGTAAACAAATTGACGAGGTGAGAGTCTTTCTCTATTTGAATACTCATCTTATATGGCCTGGTTATCCTTCACAGCCGTCGAGCTCTGCTCCGCGTGATCTCACGTAGACCCTCACGATTCGGCCTTGTGTTCCGAGCAGCGACGTCAAAACGCGCGAATAACAGGCGTCGTCCCTTCGGTACCTGTTTAACTCTGTTAAGTGGAGAGGTATACCTACATCAAAGTTGCTAACACGGCCTCTCCTGACGAAGGGTCGTCCTCGGCCCGGTCGTACGGTGTCGATCTACAGAGACCAGCGCCAGCTGCTGTCGAGGGTCCGGCTTCAGGGTCTGCAACTAACAGAGGCATGGATCGCAGAACACTTGATCCCTCATCTGTGAAAGAACAACACATATTTAAATAGGCGCTCAGTATCTTTAAAACCGCCACCTAATTTTTCATCCTCCGTTCATAATATCTCTTTCACTTAATTCATACATCGCACAACATTCATAAATTTCAAACTCAATCTTACAGACTTCACCTCAGAGACGTCTCAAAATAATGAAAATAGGGCCCTTTTACTCAAGCAGTCGTATTGTGGTACTCGCTATCGAAGAACGCGGCACACGTCTCCGAGCACCACTCGCCTCGCCACGGTACCATGTACTGCACGGCAGCCAGAGTCGTTCTCCCGTAGCCTCCGCTCAACAGCTTCAGCTCGTAACGACCGCAGAGTCCAGCTTCTCTGTGGACTGAGAACACTTTATTACGTAAACAAATTGACGAGGTGAGAGTCTTTCTCTATTTGAATACTCATCTTATATGGCCTGGTTATCCTTCACAGCCGTCGAGCTCTGCTCCGCGTGATCTCACGTAGACCCTCACGATTCGGCCTTGTGTTCCGAGCAGCGACGTCAAAACGCGCGAATAACAGGCGTCGTCCCTTCGGTACCTGTTTAACTCTGTTAAGTGGAGAGGTATACCTACATCAAAGTTGCTAACACGGCCTCTCCTGACGAAGGGTCGTCCTCGGCCCGGTCGTACGGTGTCGATCTACAGAGACCAGCGCCAGCTGCTGTCGAGGGTCCGGCTTCAGGGTCTGCAACTAACAGAGGCATGGATCGCAGAACACTTGATCCCTCATCTGTGAAAGAACAACACATATTTAAATAGGCGCTCAGTATCTTTAAAACCGCCACCTAATTTTTCATCCTCCGTTCATAATATCTCTTTCACTTAATTCATACATCGCACAACATTCATAAATTTCAAACTCAATCTTACAGACTTCACCTCAGAGACGTCTCAAAATAATGAAAATAGGGCCCTTTTACTCAAGCAGTCGTATTGTGGTACTCGCTATCGAAGAACGCGGCACACGTCTCCGAGCACCACTCGCCTCGCCACGGTACCATGTACTGCACGGCAGCCAGAGTCGTTCTCCCGTAGCCTCCGCTCAACAGCTTCAGCTCGTAACGACCGCAGAGTCCAGCTTCTCTGTGGACTGAGAACACTTTATTACGTAAACAAATTGACGAGGTGAGAGTCTTTCTCTATTTGAATACTCATCTTATATGGCCTGGTTATCCTTCACAGCCGTCGAGCTCTGCTCCGCGTGATCTCACGTAGACCCTCACGATTCGGCCTTGTGTTCCGAGCAGCGACGTCAAAACGCGCGAATAACAGGCGTCGTCCCTTCGGTACCTGTTTAACTCTGTTAAGTGGAGAGGTATACCTACATCAAAGTTGCTAACACGGCCTCTCCTGACGAAGGGTCGTCCTCGGCCCGGTCGTACGGTGTCGATCTACAGAGACCAGCGCCAGCTGCTGTCGAGGGTCCGGCTTCAGGGTCTGCAACTAACAGAGGCATGGATCGCAGAACACTTGATCCCTCATCTGTGAAAGAACAACACATATTTAAATAGGCGCTCAGTATCTTTAAAACCGCCACCTAATTTTTCATCCTCCGTTCATAATATCTCTTTCACTTAATTCATACATCGCACAACATTCATAAATTTCAAACTCAATCTTACAGACTTCACCTCAGAGACGTCTCAAAATAATGAAAATAGGGCCCTTTTACTCAAGCAGTCGTATTGTGGTACTCGCTATCGAAGAACGCGGCACACGTCTCCGAGCACCACTCGCCTCGCCACGGTACCATGTACTGCACGGCAGCCAGAGTCGTTCTCCCGTAGCCTCCGCTCAACAGCTTCAGCTCGTAACGACCGCAGAGTCCAGCTTCTCTGTGGACTGAGAACACTTTATTACGTAAACAAATTGACGAGGTGAGAGTCTTTCTCTATTTGAATACTCATCTTATATGGCCTGGTTATCCTTCACAGCCGTCGAGCTCTGCTCCGCGTGATCTCACGTAGACCCTCACGATTCGGCCTTGTGTTCCGAGCAGCGACGTCAAAACGCGCGAATAACAGGCGTCGTCCCTTCGGTACCTGTTTAACTCTGTTAAGTGGAGAGGTATACCTACATCAAAGTTGCTAACACGGCCTCTCCTGACGAAGGGTCGTCCTCGGCCCGGTCGTACGGTGTCGATCTACAGAGACCAGCGCCAGCTGCTGTCGAGGGTCCGGCTTCAGGGTCTGCAACTAACAGAGGCATGGATCGCAGAACACTTGATCCCTCATCTGTGAAAGAACAACACATATTTAAATAGGCGCTCAGTATCTTTAAAACCGCCACCTAATTTTTCATCCTCCGTTCATAATATCTCTTTCACTTAATTCATACATCGCACAACATTCATAAATTTCAAACTCAATCTTACAGACTTCACCTCAGAGACGTCTCAAAATAATGAAAATAGGGCCCTTTTACTCAAGCAGTCGTATTGTGGTACTCGCTATCGAAGAACGCGGCACACGTCTCCGAGCACCACTCGCCTCGCCACGGTACCATGTACTGCACGGCAGCCAGAGTCGTTCTCCCGTAGCCTCCGCTCAACAGCTTCAGCTCGTAACGACCGCAGAGTCCAGCTTCTCTGTGGACTGAGAACACTTTATTACGTAAACAAATTGACGAGGTGAGAGTCTTTCTCTATTTGAATACTCATCTTATATGGCCTGGTTATCCTTCACAGCCGTCGAGCTCTGCTCCGCGTGATCTCACGTAGACCCTCACGATTCGGCCTTGTGTTCCGAGCAGCGACGTCAAAACGCGCGAATAACAGGCGTCGTCCCTTCGGTACCTGTTTAACTCTGTTAAGTGGAGAGGTATACCTACATCAAAGTTGCTAACACGGCCTCTCCTGACGAAGGGTCGTCCTCGGCCCGGTCGTACGGTGTCGATCTACAGAGACCAGCGCCAGCTGCTGTCGAGGGTCCGGCTTCAGGGTCTGCAACTAACAGAGGCATGGATCGCAGAACACTTGATCCCTCATCTGTGAAAGAACAACACATATTTAAATAGGCGCTCAGTATCTTTAAAACCGCCACCTAATTTTTCATCCTCCGTTCATAATATCTCTTTCACTTAATTCATACATCGCACAACATTCATAAATTTCAAACTCAATCTTACAGACTTCACCTCAGAGACGTCTCAAAATAATGAAAATAGGGCCCTTTTACTCAAGCAGTCGTATTGTGGTACTCGCTATCGAAGAACGCGGCACACGTCTCCGAGCACCACTCGCCTCGCCACGGTACCATGTACTGCACGGCAGCCAGAGTCGTTCTCCCGTAGCCTCCGCTCAACAGCTTCAGCTCGTAACGACCGCAGAGTCCAGCTTCTCTGTGGACTGAGAACACTTTATTACGTAAACAAATTGACGAGGTGAGAGTCTTTCTCTATTTGAATACTCATCTTATATGGCCTGGTTATCCTTCACAGCCGTCGAGCTCTGCTCCGCGTGATCTCACGTAGACCCTCACGATTCGGCCTTGTGTTCCGAGCAGCGACGTCAAAACGCGCGAATAACAGGCGTCGTCCCTTCGGTACCTGTTTAACTCTGTTAAGTGGAGAGGTATACCTACATCAAAGTTGCTAACACGGCCTCTCCTGACGAAGGGTCGTCCTCGGCCCGGTCGTACGGTGTCGATCTACAGAGACCAGCGCCAGCTGCTGTCGAGGGTCCGGCTTCAGGGTCTGCAACTAACAGAGGCATGGATCGCAGAACACTTGATCCCTCATCTGTGAAAGAACAACACATATTTAAATAGGCGCTCAGTATCTTTAAAACCGCCACCTAATTTTTCATCCTCCGTTCATAATATCTCTTTCACTTAATTCATACATCGCACAACATTCATAAATTTCAAACTCAATCTTACAGACTTCACCTCAGAGACGTCTCAAAATAATGAAAATAGGGCCCTTTTACTCAAGCAGTCGTATTGTGGTACTCGCTATCGAAGAACGCGGCACACGTCTCCGAGCACCACTCGCCTCGCCACGGTACCATGTACTGCACGGCAGCCAGAGTCGTTCTCCCGTAGCCTCCGCTCAACAGCTTCAGCTCGTAACGACCGCAGAGTCCAGCTTCTCTGTGGACTGAGAACACTTTATTACGTAAACAAATTGACGAGGTGAGAGTCTTTCTCTATTTGAATACTCATCTTATATGGCCTGGTTATCCTTCACAGCCGTCGAGCTCTGCTCCGCGTGATCTCACGTAGACCCTCACGATTCGGCCTTGTGTTCCGAGCAGCGACGTCAAAACGCGCGAATAACAGGCGTCGTCCCTTCGGTACCTGTTTAACTCTGTTAAGTGGAGAGGTATACCTACATCAAAGTTGCTAACACGGCCTCTCCTGACGAAGGGTCGTCCTCGGCCCGGTCGTACGGTGTCGATCTACAGAGACCAGCGCCAGCTGCTGTCGAGGGTCCGGCTTCAGGGTCTGCAACTAACAGAGGCATGGATCGCAGAACACTTGATCCCTCATCTGTGAAAGAACAACACATATTTAAATAGGCGCTCAGTATCTTTAAAACCGCCACCTAATTTTTCATCCTCCGTTCATAATATCTCTTTCACTTAATTCATACATCGCACAACATTCATAAATTTCAAACTCAATCTTACAGACTTCACCTCAGAGACGTCTCAAAATAATGAAAATAGGGCCCTTTTACTCAAGCAGTCGTATTGTGGTACTCGCTATCGAAGAACGCGGCACACGTCTCCGAGCACCACTCGCCTCGCCACGGTACCATGTACTGCACGGCAGCCAGAGTCGTTCTCCCGTAGCCTCCGCTCAACAGCTTCAGCTCGTAACGACCGCAGAGTCCAGCTTCTCTGTGGACTGAGAACACTTTATTACGTAAACAAATTGACGAGGTGAGAGTCTTTCTCTATTTGAATACTCATCTTATATGGCCTGGTTATCCTTCACAGCCGTCGAGCTCTGCTCCGCGTGATCTCACGTAGACCCTCACGATTCGGCCTTGTGTTCCGAGCAGCGACGTCAAAACGCGCGAATAACAGGCGTCGTCCCTTCGGTACCTGTTTAACTCTGTTAAGTGGAGAGGTATACCTACATCAAAGTTGCTAACACGGCCTCTCCTGACGAAGGGTCGTCCTCGGCCCGGTCGTACGGTGTCGATCTACAGAGACCAGCGCCAGCTGCTGTCGAGGGTCCGGCTTCAGGGTCTGCAACTAACAGAGGCATGGATCGCAGAACACTTGATCCCTCATCTGTGAAAGAACAACACATATTTAAATAGGCGCTCAGTATCTTTAAAACCGCCACCTAATTTTTCATCCTCCGTTCATAATATCTCTTTCACTTAATTCATACATCGCACAACATTCATAAATTTCAAACTCAATCTTACAGACTTCACCTCAGAGACGTCTCAAAATAATGAAAATAGGGCCCTTTTACTCAAGCAGTCGTATTGTGGTACTCGCTATCGAAGAACGCGGCACACGTCTCCGAGCACCACTCGCCTCGCCACGGTACCATGTACTGCACGGCAGCCAGAGTCGTTCTCCCGTAGCCTCCGCTCAACAGCTTCAGCTCGTAACGACCGCAGAGTCCAGCTTCTCTGTGGACTGAGAACACTTTATTACGTAAACAAATTGACGAGGTGAGAGTCTTTCTCTATTTGAATACTCATCTTATATGGCCTGGTTATCCTTCACAGCCGTCGAGCTCTGCTCCGCGTGATCTCACGTAGACCCTCACGATTCGGCCTTGTGTTCCGAGCAGCGACGTCAAAACGCGCGAATAACAGGCGTCGTCCCTTCGGTACCTGTTTAACTCTGTTAAGTGGAGAGGTATACCTACATCAAAGTTGCTAACACGGCCTCTCCTGACGAAGGGTCGTCCTCGGCCCGGTCGTACGGTGTCGATCTACAGAGACCAGCGCCAGCTGCTGTCGAGGGTCCGGCTTCAGGGTCTGCAACTAACAGAGGCATGGATCGCAGAACACTTGATCCCTCATCTGTGAAAGAACAACACATATTTAAATAGGCGCTCAGTATCTTTAAAACCGCCACCTAATTTTTCATCCTCCGTTCATAATATCTCTTTCACTTAATTCATACATCGCACAACATTCATAAATTTCAAACTCAATCTTACAGACTTCACCTCAGAGACGTCTCAAAATAATGAAAATAGGGCCCTTTTACTCAAGCAGTCGTATTGTGGTACTCGCTATCGAAGAACGCGGCACACGTCTCCGAGCACCACTCGCCTCGCCACGGTACCATGTACTGCACGGCAGCCAGAGTCGTTCTCCCGTAGCCTCCGCTCAACAGCTTCAGCTCGTAACGACCGCAGAGTCCAGCTTCTCTGTGGACTGAGAACACTTTATTACGTAAACAAATTGACGAGGTGAGAGTCTTTCTCTATTTGAATACTCATCTTATATGGCCTGGTTATCCTTCACAGCCGTCGAGCTCTGCTCCGCGTGATCTCACGTAGACCCTCACGATTCGGCCTTGTGTTCCGAGCAGCGACGTCAAAACGCGCGAATAACAGGCGTCGTCCCTTCGGTACCTGTTTAACTCTGTTAAGTGGAGAGGTATACCTACATCAAAGTTGCTAACACGGCCTCTCCTGACGAAGGGTCGTCCTCGGCCCGGTCGTACGGTGTCGATCTACAGAGACCAGCGCCAGCTGCTGTCGAGGGTCCGGCTTCAGGGTCTGCAACTAACAGAGGCATGGATCGCAGAACACTTGATCCCTCATCTGTGAAAGAACAACACATATTTAAATAGGCGCTCAGTATCTTTAAAACCGCCACCTAATTTTTCATCCTCCGTTCATAATATCTCTTTCACTTAATTCATACATCGCACAACATTCATAAATTTCAAACTCAATCTTACAGACTTCACCTCAGAGACGTCTCAAAATAATGAAAATAGGGCCCTTTTACTCAAGCAGTCGTATTGTGGTACTCGCTATCGAAGAACGCGGCACACGTCTCCGAGCACCACTCGCCTCGCCACGGTACCATGTACTGCACGGCAGCCAGAGTCGTTCTCCCGTAGCCTCCGCTCAACAGCTTCAGCTCGTAACGACCGCAGAGTCCAGCTTCTCTGTGGACTGAGAACACTTTATTACGTAAACAAATTGACGAGGTGAGAGTCTTTCTCTATTTGAATACTCATCTTATATGGCCTGGTTATCCTTCACAGCCGTCGAGCTCTGCTCCGCGTGATCTCACGTAGACCCTCACGATTCGGCCTTGTGTTCAGAGCAGCGACGTCAAAACGCGCGAATAACAGGCGTCGTCCCTTCGGTACCTGTTTAACTCTGTTAAGTGGAGAGGTATACCTACATCAAAGTTGCTAACACGGCCTCTCCTGACGAAGGGTCGTCCTCGGCCCGGTCGTACGGTGTCGATCTACAGAGACCAGCGCCAGCTGCTGTCGAGGGTCCGGCTTCAGGGTCTGCAACTAACAGAGGCATGGATCGCAGAACACTTGATCCCTCATCTGTGAAAGAACAACACATATTTAAATAGGCGCTCAGTATCTTTAAAACCGCCACCTAATTTTTCATCCTCCGTTCATAATATCTCTTTCACTTAATTCATACATCGCACAACATTCATAAATTTCAAACTCAATCTTACAGACTTCACCTCAGAGACGTCTCAAAATAATGAAAATAGGGCCCTTTTACTCAAGCAGTCGTATTGTGGTACTCGCTATCGAAGAACGCGGCACACGTCTCCGAGCACCACTCGCCTCGCCACGGTACCATGTACTGCACGGCAGCCAGAGTCGTTCTCCCGTAGCCTCCGCTCAACAGCTTCAGCTCGTAACGACCGCAGAGTCCAGCTTCTCTGTGGACTGAGAACACTTTATTACGTAAACAAATTGACGAGGTGAGAGTCTTTCTCTATTTGAATACTCATCTTATATGGCCTGGTTATCCTTCACAGCCGTCGAGCTCTGCTCCGCGTGATCTCACGTAGACCCTCACGATTCGGCCTTGTGTTCCGAGCAGCGACGTCAAAACGCGCGAATAACAGGCGTCGTCCCTTCGGTACCTGTTTAACTCTGTTAAGTGGAGAGGTATACCTACATCAAAGTTGCTAACACGGCCTCTCCTGACGAAGGGTCGTCCTCGGCCCGGTCGTACGGTGTCGATCTACAGAGACCAGCGCCAGCTGCTGTCGAGGGTCCGGCTTCAGGGTCTGCAACTAACAGAGGCATGGATCGCAGAACACTTGATCCCTCATCTGTGAAAGAACAACACATATTTAAATAGGCGCTCAGTATCTTTAAAACCGCCACCTAATTTTTCATCCTCCGTTCATAATATCTCTTTCACTTAATTCATACATCGCACAACATTCATAAATTTCAAACTCAATCTTACAGACTTCACCTCAGAGACGTCTCAAAATAATGAAAATAGGGCCCTTTTACTCAAGCAGTCGTATTGTGGTACTCGCTATCGAAGAACGCGGCACACGTCTCCGAGCACCACTCGCCTCGCCACGGTACCATGTACTGCACGGCAGCCAGAGTCGTTCTCCCGTAGCCTCCGCTCAACAGCTTCAGCTCGTAACGACCGCAGAGTCCAGCTTCTCTGTGGACTGAGAACACTTTATTACGTAAACAAATTGACGAGGTGAGAGTCTTTCTCTATTTGAATACTCATCTTATATGGCCTGGTTATCCTTCACAGCCGTCGAGCTCTGCTCCGCGTGATCTCACGTAGACCCTCACGATTCGGCCTTGTGTTCCGAGCAGCGACGTCAAAACGCGCGAATAACAGGCGTCGTCCCTTCGGTACCTGTTTAACTCTGTTAAGTGGAGAGGTATACCTACATCAAAGTTGCTAACACGGCCTCTCCTGACGAAGGGTCGTCCTCGGCCCGGTCGTACGGTGTCGATCTACAGAGACCAGCGCCAGCTGCTGTCGAGGGTCCGGCTTCAGGGTCTGCAACTAACAGAGGCATGGATCGCAGAACACTTGATCCCTCATCTGTGAAAGAACAACACATATTTAAATAGGCGCTCAGTATCTTTAAAACCGCCACCTAATTTTTCATCCTCCGTTCATAATATCTCTTTCACTTAATTCATACATCGCACAACATTCATAAATTTCAAACTCAATCTTACAGACTTCACCTCAGAGACGTCTCAAAATAATGAAAATAGGGCCCTTTTACTCAAGCAGTCGTATTGTGGTACTCGCTATCGAAGAACGCGGCACACGTCTCCGAGCACCACTCGCCTCGCCACGGTACCATGTACTGCACGGCAGCCAGAGTCGTTCTCCCGTAGCCTCCGCTCAACAGCTTCAGCTCGTAACGACCGCAGAGTCCAGCTTCTCTGTGGACTGAGAACACTTTATTACGTAAACAAATTGACGAGGTGAGAGTCTTTCTCTATTTGAATACTCATCTTATATGGCCTGGTTATCCTTCACAGCCGTCGAGCTCTGCTCCGCGTGATCTCACGTAGACCCTCACGATTCGGCCTTGTGTTCCGAGCAGCGACGTCAAAACGCGCGAATAACAGGCGTCGTCCCTTCGGTACCTGTTTAACTCTGTTAAGTGGAGAGGTATACCTACATCAAAGTTGCTAACACGGCCTCTCCTGACGAAGGGTCGTCCTCGGCCCGGTCGTACGGTGTCGATCTACAGAGACCAGCGCCAGCTGCTGTCGAGGGTCCGGCTTCAGGGTCTGCAACTAACAGAGGCATGGATCGCAGAACACTTGATCCCTCATCTGTGAAAGAACAACACATATTTAAATAGGCGCTCAGTATCTTTAAAACCGCCACCTAATTTTTCATCCTCCGTTCATAATATCTCTTTCACTTAATTCATACATCGCACAACATTCATAAATTTCAAACTCAATCTTACAGACTTCACCTCAGAGACGTCTCAAAATAATGAAAATAGGGCCCTTTTACTCAAGCAGTCGTATTGTGGTACTCGCTATCGAAGAACGCGGCACACGTCTCCGAGCACCACTCGCCTCGCCACGGTACCATGTACTGCACGGCAGCCAGAGTCGTTCTCCCGTAGCCTCCGCTCAACAGCTTCAGCTCGTAACGACCGCAGAGTCCAGCTTCTCTGTGGACTGAGAACACTTTATTACGTAAACAAATTGACGAGGTGAGAGTCTTTCTCTATTTGAATACTCATCTTATATGGCCTGGTTATCCTTCACAGCCGTCGAGCTCTGCTCCGCGTGATCTCACGTAGACCCTCACGATTCGGCCTTGTGTTCCGAGCAGCGACGTCAAAACGCGCGAATAACAGGCGTCGTCCCTTCGGTACCTGTTTAACTCTGTTAAGTGGAGAGGTATACATCAAAGTTTCGACCTTTCGTGGGCTCGGCTTTACCTGACCCTGACTCACAAACCCTGCCAAGATATTTGACCATCATATGACTTACGAGAACGAGACCAGCGATAGCAACGGCGATCGACGCTTGATGAGCGTGATCGAGATTAGTACAGAGAACGAACCCTACCCCCATAATTGCGTCGTGGCATTCGACCTACTAATGAACTTCCAGATCGGGATCTAAATAGACTACGGCGCGAACTACCCCTTTTGCGCGACAAAGTCCGCAAACGGTGACGCACCCTGACAAAAGAACGTCTTTGGGTAGATTGACAGCGGGAGACGCTTCGTGATCGGACACGGAACCTACTGCGCGTCATTGTTCTGCTCCGACGTGGTGCTCGACCATAAAAGACACTAGGTGACAGAGACCGTAACTTACAGCGCGAAAGTTATCGCATGGATGACAGAGTTCTACTACGAAACCGATACCGAGAACGGCGTCGTGTTCGGACACGTGAGTCACCTTGTGTACGATGTTTCGTTCTACCACGGTCTTTATTTCTAGGCATGCTGAGAATTTACCAAGGTTACGTAAACAAGAATAACAAAGAGAATGCAACTGAGAGAATAAAACAACAAACTGCACAGAATCTGGCTATCTTTTCAATGTGTGGGTAGTTCCAATCTGTTTACTCGAAATTCGTGAGCTTTATGGATTTTATTATCCCTCACTTCTGATTTTAGGTAAAAAGGATCTGATTCATTAAAAAAAATAAACCACAGGCTTATCTAAACATTAACAATCAATTTAATCAAAATTAAACAAAACTACTACAATCAGATTGGACCACACACATTGAAAATGATCTAGATTACACATGAAAATGACATAACCAAAACACAATATGACTCACGCGTCCTTCACACCGAAATTACACAAAAACAATAAAACTCTACTGTCCATGAGATGTTGCACTGTCGAGCACCACGAGCGAAGTGACCGCAAGCCTCGATTCGGCCCGCTATTTATAGGCGGTCGCCTTGTTTGCCTCCTGGTGGGGAAGTTGCTAACAATAATACCTCACTACCTCGCACGAGCTCGCAACATGACATTTTACAGTATGTGACATGACATTTGAAGCATGACATTGTCCCACCTCACGAAATAGAATGAGGGCCTCATACAAACTCATTTTGAAACCGTGTCCTACTCAACACTACTAGGTATATCCAAACGATTGATTTGCTGTTCTGAGGTAGATAGGTATATCCTGTTCTGTTACAAATCTTATAGTTATAGGGTAGGTCTCTATCACTCTTTTGCCTTATGTAGCCGCAGGGCGAGAAAGGAAAAGAATACTTAGGTACCTACCTACCTCTAACTAAACATCTCTAGGTGCTAAGTAGGTACTATACTCACCCATCATGTTTTGAATCGAGCGTTGCTACGGTTACCTACGGGTACCTGCAGTATACCTGCTAGCAAGCGAATAAAAAATTACAGTATAAGATTTTTTTAACCATGTCGATATTCAAAATAAAATCGTGGTGGTCAATCAATAGCCTACAAAACGATGACAGTAATTTAGGACTCCAAAATGCAAACTGTCTTAAAGTGGACAAGTTTAACTCACATAACGACAGCGATTGCATTTTGTTTGGAGAAGGTTTCTTGCTAAAAGTTTACAAACCAAGCACTGATCAAGACGTGTCCCATACGATTTTAGAATCCGAGTTTAGCGAAGTGGTCTTGCAGATTGAAACTGGAAAGTTTATTGCGTAAGTACCTACACAACACATACCTACCTACCTAAACATAAAGTAGGTAGGTAGGTACTTGGTTAATAAGTGTATCAACCTACGTAGAGAACACGAACCTCGTGTGATGACTGATGACAAACAGAGATTTCGAACACTAAATTGATAAAAACAATAAAATTTGTACCTACAGTTACCGACACGGATCGTCTCTTTCCAATACGTGCGCAAACCATCCTGTCTTTCTACCGAGGACTCAACAACCACGTCCAGTATCTGCATTAACTTATTTTGTTATGTTTAGGGGACATGAAGATAGGCATATCATAGTCCTACATCCACAAAGCTATGCAATTTACCAGCTGAAGAGAAAAGAAGGCCACACTGATGCCGGTAAGTTGTATAACATGACAAATGGTTACGTTTCTAGTTAATCGTAGCTTGAGTGTTTTTTCATGATGATAATTTCACAGGTGACCAAAATCGACTGGATCCTATAATAAAACACTCATTCACTCGTCGTGCCGACAGCCTTACTTGTGGTTCGTTCGGCAACATAAAGACTAGAGACTTCATCTGCATACAAGGACTCGACGGCAGCCTCAGCTTCTTCGACCAAGACACATTTCTCTTCATGTGTATTTTCAATGACGTCATCATACCTGGCCCGGTTGGCTACATCAGCAACTGTGATTCTTTCGTTGTTTGCAAGTCTACGTGGGTTTTAGAAATTTATAGGTAAGTAGGTACCTATCTAGAACTACCTACCTAATTTATCTCAGAAAAGCAAATCAACTTTGTTTATAATAATTTAGAGCGTTATCACCACACTGGCGATTTGAGAGCGTTTTTTCTTTGAGGCGATTTGTGAACGTGTTCGCCGCGAGCTAGTGTAGTGACTAGTGAGTCGTGTTCTAGGTGTATTAGGGTATATTTACCTAGGATTCGCTTCGCTGGAAACACGCTCCCAAATCGCCAGTGTGATAGGTACCTACTGATGACGCCCTTACCGGAATGTTTCGGTTCGGAGTTTTTACCCGCCATTTTATAGAGAAACTTCTACTCCCAACCCAGCTAGCAGAAGTTTCTAATATGTTTGATTTTATAACAATTTAGACTTTTTTATTCACAGCTACCAACAGTTGAGAGAGTTCAGTGAACTTACAGTCAGACAAAACAAGAATAACATTCCACAATGGACATACAACGCTGGAGAAGAAATAACAAACATCCAAGTTATACAGGTACCTAAACAAATTCCTATTTATCCTAATAGGTGACAGAGCCGATATCGTGTTAAATAGGATGTGAGAAAATGATGAGTTCGGATTGAAGCCTATTGAATCAGGTTATCTACGAGATTTTTTTTTTTTTTCAGACAAGCAACAATTTCTCGAGCATACTAGCATTAGGTGAAAGACATCTCTACTGCTTTCAAGACAATGGCCTCATGAAATACGTTATCAAGTTCGAATTTATGCCCATTTGTTTCTCCGCGTATCTCATAGGCTGGTATTATGGTAAGAAAGTTTTTTGCTCAGGAGTCGAAACTTCTGAATAGTGAATCAACCTAAATTGTGCCAGGAATTATGTAGATAATTTTAAACTCATCAAAGTACCTATGTTGATAATTTTTTTTTGTTTCTGCAGAGGCAGGAGCCAGATTACTAGTCATGGTCGCATCAGAAGACGCGAAACTCTTCGTTTACGAAGGCACAACTTTATTATGGTCTTGCGATCTCCTAACTCCAGCTATATCAATCTCTAGATGTTTCCTTAAGTCTCTACCGGGCGGTCTAGTGACATTATCAGCAGAAGGTGAAGTCAATGTTGGCTACATCGGCACCGAACCAGATTTGAACGGAAATGTGTCTCATATGGTCAACGAAACTTTTGATCTGCACAAAGTACAAGCTGAAATGGAAGAAGTTGAGGAATCTCTTCAAAACATTTTAGAGAACAAAGACGGTAAAATGAATCAGTCGATAGTAAGTAGTTTAGTAATTTTACCAAATTCACTAATTTTTGGCACTTTTTCAGAAAATGATAGCAGCCTTACTAAGATTGAACATGTCCTGAAAATAAAAGCAGATGTTGGGAAACCCGTTCAAAATCTGTTTCAAGAAACCACTCAAAATAGAAGCGACGGGATACATCTTTTGATGTGCCCTGTTGTCGTAATTCTAAATTGCGACGACCCTAAGCAAATACAGAGCGTTCAAATTACGTACGCTTGCTGCCCCCCATTTGAATGTTCAGAGTCTACTATCTGCCTGGACAGCGTCAATGGTTCTGAGATCATAGAAACACAAGTGTTTCTCTCAAGCGAATTTGATATTTCCGAGACTCGAATTAAGATACTGTTCACAATAACAGACTCTTCAGGAATGATAATTATGATAACGAGAGCTGTGCTTCTGCCTTTGAGCCTGTTTTGTTATCCCGTTGAAGCTGTAGTGGAGAATAAGCTGAAGTTATGTGTTGAAGGCAATCGTCCTTGCATAGAATTAAATAAGATTTTTACAGGTACTCTTATATTAGGTAATATTTGTTAGATGTTAGTATTGGTTGAATTAGATTCTGATGGTATAAATTCTTTTACAGATTTTACTGAGGAAGATCTTAAAACACAAGACGGTGGCGAAATCGTAACTTTCGTCTACCGATCAACAAAACGTACAGTAACAATAAAGACGTCAGCAACCAAGTATTTCATAGAGACAGACGAATTCACTGAAATGCCATCAATTCTAGATCATTTCTTAATACGGCTGACTGATCATTACCAACGGATGGGCGTGAAAGACTTTCGATTCAAGTTGAAATATGACAAGGAGTTTGTGAAGCAAATTATGCATAAATTCCTGAGGAGTATTGAGAGCCACGCAAAAGAGCGCACGAAACTGAAGACGTCTGAAGTTAGTATTTCATCATCATCATAGCCCAACACACCCCCTGTTGGGTTATAGGCCTCCTCTTTATTAACATTCTCTCAGATCAAACTGATAGTTTTTAAACTGAGTGGGACAGTTTTGAAGTATGAATGAATCATAGTCAAAATTTAAACTTAATCGCAAATAACATATTTTTATGGATGTTTTTACAGGACGAGCTGAATATCCTTCAAAGACAATTCAAAGTGGTTCAAAAGCAGCTTTTGGTGCAGTACGGTTCACTGCCGCCAGGCGACTGCGACCCCCTTGAGTTTTTGATGAGGGACACGCACAACAGAATAGTCAATACTGTCAACCAAATAATTGAGTTCAAAGATAATGTTTGCAGGTAGAAAAAAACAGCCTATTAACTAGCTGCCGCCCGTGACTACGCTCGCGTTGTACTCGGATAAAAAGATGTTGATGTTAGTGTATATTTCAAGTTTCATTCAGCCATTACTGCATAATAAGAGGCACAAACATTAAAACATTCTGTATCTATTCTTAACACATTTTCACGTTTATATTAGTTTATCCGTTTTACTAGTTTATACCTTCTCTGCTGGACTGGGAGCAAAAAAACAGAATGCGTCCGGCTGCTTCTCTCCCCGAGCATGTCGTAAAAATCGACGTAGGGATAGTATCCTCCCCAACATGATAGTCCATCTTTATGGGCGACGGGCTGATCACAATGTCACCATGGCTCACCATATCCGTCTTTGGACTTTGAATCAGGAGTGGCTGCAAGTTTTCTTATTAGTTTACCCGCGCAGCTTCACTCGCATGGTAAAATTTTGACACCCCATTTTACTCCTTTGAGTTATTTTGGACATAAGGTATTTTCACGCGATAAAAACCCGTTCTATAATCTGAATTACTATTTTGGAAACAAGTTTTCATTTATATTTTATCCTCCCAACCGAGAACAAGCCAATTGCATTGCCCTTACAAAGTTAGTTCCCTTACAAACTTTGACACCCCTTTAGAGCTTGAAAGTTGAAGAACCCTTCAAACTTAACAATTCCCTTAAACACCCCTAGGAGCAATTTAAAATAAAATGCATGTTACATTATTTATTTTTAAGTTTATTTGTGCCGAGTTTTGAGATAATCGAACCAAGGAATAAAAATTTTCATAGAAATTTACCACCCTGTTTGACCTTAGAGGTTGATTTCCTAATGTTTGATTAACCTATATGTTTTTCTAGAACCTAAACTATGTACATTCTAAATATCAAAATCTGTCGAGTAGGGATTCATGGTAATAAACATTCACATTTAGCTTGTTTGTTTTTTATAATATGGTTTTGTTTTTTTAGAGCTGGGAGTACAGTAACGTCGGTTGGTTACTACATAGTTTGTATTCTCAAGCAAACCACTCAAGATGACTTCAAAATCAAACTCATTGAGGAAATGATGTCTCCAACTTCGTTGTATGAACATTATCAAGTAAGCAAAGCATACCTACATTATGTTTATTAATTTCATGATGTAAAATATAAAAAATAATAATGGAAAATGACACGAATTATTATTATTATTTTTCTAAAACAAAATGGAGTTCTGTTCTATTTGACCATTAAAAACGTTTATTGGTGACGCTATATTTTCCCTTCCTGATTATCGATAGGAATAAACTTGGTAATGGTTGTAAATATTGAAATAACATGTTATTTGGTGATCAACATTTAATATTAATTCTAGGAGTGGGAAGAAGCGGTAGCGCAAGCGTTATCGTACATTTGGAACAATGTGTTTAAAAAATCGGAAAAGGACAAGGAAAAGTTAGCACCCGTGATGGATCAAGCAGTATTATCACAAGTCAACTTGAAGCGATTTTTGAAGCAACTACGCATCGTCTTAGACAATTTGTTTAGCGAAGCTGATGTTGATAAACAAGAGTACCAAATTACAAGAATAGAAGAAATGGTCGAGGTCTTATAGGCTAAGATTAATTTGATATTACATAAATTATTGATGATATGATTTATGAGACTTTGCCACAGAGTCCTGATAAGCTGTAGATAACTTATTCATTAGTAGTCAAAATTATAGATATTATGGTTTTTATAATAAACATAATTTACCAATCTATTTTTTAATTTAACGCAGTTGAAACTTTAATACTTTACAAGACATCATACAATAAAATATTACAACTTTCATAATTATTTTTCAAATAAGCTCCCCACAACTTATAAGCCAGACAAAAATCCCTAAATAAACTACACTATTACAAATGTTAACACTTTATTCCAATAGACACTGAATTATAAATAATTATTCTGTATAAAAGTCCGTTTTTCACGCAACATGAAGTAGAGAGTACATCACAAGATTGAAGTACAACAAATGTACTAACAACAGGAGTACCTTGTCTCGGCCTCCATGTCATTTCTTCTTAGCATCCTTCAGTCCCGCGCCGGCGTTGAACTTGAAAAAGATTATGTCTCCATCCTCAACCACGTAATTCCGACCTGAAAAAATAAATAAATAGTGATGACCCAGCACCGAAATATTTTCAAATGAAGAGTAAATTGATTATTATTATTTTGTATTATTACTAATATAAGTATGTATTTACAACAAAGGGCTAGATGGCGTTGTGTGAAATGTCCACAAATATTTATTTATTTAGCTCACAAGCAACATATAAGTTGCTTTGTAAGCAACAGGTGGGTATATACTATTAATATGTCCACGTTAAAATCGTTAGAATCTTAATGTTTATACGACTTTATGGCCACACGACCAAGCCAGACCCTGATAGTCTCATCGATAGACTCCAACTTAAGACTATTTGTGAGGATGAAGATATCTATGCCTCAATCATGGCGTAACGACCGAAAGGAATTGGAAAAACCTAGAACATCCTTGGAATAGGTTCACTTGGAAAAAGTACTTCAACTTGAAATAACATAGGGTACTTTTTCGTACAACGCGAGCGAACCCGTGGTAAGGTAGTACGTATATAATTACAGAAGATAGTACATAAATTACCTTGTTGCCTGTATTTGCCAGCGGCCTTGCAAGCTGCCTCTGTGCCCTCTTCTCTGAAATCCTTGAAGTGCATTACTTCAGCCATTATGAAGCCTTTCTCGAAGTCCGTGTGAATCCTGCCCGCGGCCTGGGGAGCCTTGGTACCTTTCTGGAAGTAAACAAGCAAAACATTTCAATAAACACGTTCTCAGTGTAGCTAAAGCTGCTAGGTATATCCCTCACGTGCAACACGGTTATTTTTCCTAATTCATTGTTCATATGTGTAAGCAAATAATCGATACGAAATTCACATATGTAAGTACTCTTTAAAAATGAATTTTTGTATCATATTATGTGGTGCACACACATATAAGGCTGCTCTCTCTCAGACTCAAAATGACCTACTTGCAGTGCAAGCACAGAGAACGTATAAAAACATTATTATTATCATTATTATTTCTTCCGGGTCTGGGTGTTATGGTACTCGTAGTTTCTGATACCTACGACACAGGGAATCTTAGTGTGGGGTCAGGACTATGTATGTGACTGTTGGGTGTTAATTATTAACTTTCATAGTACAAGCTTTGCTTAGTTTGGGGCTAGATGGCGCTGTGTGAAATGTCACCAAATATTTATTATTATTATTAAACTAACCTGAATAGTCCATGCCTTGACTTCATCAACGCCGGCTGTGAAGAAGTACTCTAGCTGCAGAGCCTTGTATCCTTGCACAATAATTTTGTCTAAAGCACTGAAAAAAAAAAGTGGTTGAACCTACTAGTTGATATAATTACCATAACTTAACGTAATTACTCACTAGTGCACAAAAGGAACCTTTGAGGCCCAACTTAAATCCTTTCACCACACTGGTTCAAGAACTAGTGACACAAAATATGTAGCTAAAAATGTAGATGGGTGCAAGGTTGCGCTGCGGTGGGTCAAAAAGGACCAGTATCAGGTATTGTTACTCTGAGCCATCAAGCGCAAAGCAATGCTGGTTTTCAGACTGGGCCTGGGGTGTGGTGACTTCACAAATATCAACACAAGCCGACAAAGGGGAATAAATATTGCGCCATACATTTTTAGACGACAAATTATGTCGCTATGGTAATGAACGAACCGTTGTCTGTAAGTAGAATATATGTACCGGGCATAAGCCACTACTGACCTTGTCAAGTTATTATCCTTCAAATATGCCTGTCGCTCTGCTGGGTCCATATCCAAGAGCTTCGTCTCAAAAACTCCCGAGAAAGGTATAAGGGGTGCCCCGGGGTCATTCTTGTCGATCCACTCCTTCAGTTTAAGCAGCCATTTGTTCTTCTTCCTAATGTAATCCTTCTCGGATAAATTGACGAGGTAAAGAGCCGGTTTTGAAGTTAGGAACAGGTATTTGTTGAGGACTTCGATATCCGCAGCGCTCCAGTCACCGAAGCGGATGTGTTTCTTTTCATCGACTAGTACAGCTTTGATTCTCATCAATGAATCCTATAAAATATATTTCTTATTTTTGATAGTGAGCTGGGCACTTGCAACATTCATAATGAGTTTGGAGCTAACCCTGTTATTTTCAGCTCTGTCTAGATATTATTGCTTGACATCTTAATAGTCGCATTAAGATAATCATTATGTATAATAGATAATCCTATTCATTTGAATGAATAAATCTTTGGGTTTGACTTTTTACAAAATATATTCACACTTCCTCCCACAGAGGATGGTATAGGTGCTGAGCAAGCCTACTCCATCCTATATCATCCAAACTGTCTCAGATGTATCAGCAAGACGAAACCACAATCATATATCTACTTTCGGATTTTTTATATCAATAGGATAGTCTGGACGAACCTTCGAATAAACGACAACAGACAGTAATGGTTAAAGATCTTCACAATAATTTGATGTCATTTTTATAATATAAAACTGTGTAAGAAACTATGAGTATGTAACTTTATATCATATCCTATAATATTGTAATGTTCCCCATTGCTGATCATTACTAGCAAGTTGACTCACGTATTCGGGCTTCAGTTTCTTATCGTTGCCGCGCACTACCACTCGCTCCAGTTTCTCAAGATCCTTCAGTAGCTGATCTTCATCTTTCAGACGGAGCTCTTCGCCAATGGTCTCCAGATCTCTGACCGGATTTACGTCGCCGTCTACGTGGATCACGTCTTCGTCTTCGAAAGCACCTGGAAAGTTCATTTACTGTATTGTATCACTTCATTTGGATAGTCAAGATTATAAAGTTTCTAGTAAATTACCATTTCAAAGGGCTGTCGGCTTCTTGATATGACAATTTGTTAGTAATTTGATAAAACACTCACGGCATAGATTAAAGATAGCGTCGCAGGCTTTGATATGTGAGAGGAAGGCGTTCCCCAGACCCTGTCCCTCAGCGGCGCCGCGCACCAGACCCGCGATGTCGACGACATTCAGGAAAGCAGGCACTTTGCTGAAATAAGTAGAAACAGTAAAGTAATGCAAATGCATTAAATTATCACTGACGGCCTCGGTGGCGTAGCGGGCGATTGCTCGGCAGAGACGCAAGAGGCGCGGGTTCGATTTCTTCCGGGTCTGGGTGTTGTGGTACCATGGTACTCGTAGTTTCTGATACACACGACACAAGGAATCCTAGTGTGAGGTCAGGCAGGACTATGTATGTGACTGTTGAGTGTTATTTATTTATTATTATCACTCATGCGATGCAATCACCATAGAACACAGTATAGTATAGAACAACAATACATGGTCTAAAGTTGAACTTACCTGGCTGGTTTATGGAACTCGCAGAGATAGTCGAACCTCTCGTCCGGAACTGGTACCCTACTTGCTGAAACAAAAATAAATCGTAAGACCTCTAATTGTGGCGGGATAATAAATAATAAACTTTGTTAGATAACATTTACCTGATTAATATTTAAATGTTTCATCACAATAATGGTTCAAAAAAATTATTATTATATTTTATTGAGGAATTAAACATAAAATAAACTAAAATCTACTTTTTCAGTTCAAATATAGTAACAGAAGCTTTAGTCGAACTCGTAGCAAAGCTCGAAGGCTTCCTCACAGTTCCAGAGTCACAGGGTTGTGGATCTTTGCAGCAAACTGGATAATTAGCAAACGGGTTATCCATAGACCTGAGTAGCAAGCCCACATTCGTAATAAGCTTGCATCTAGCGTCGTACACACCAGATGCTTTCAAATACTTCGACAGCATAGTTTTTTCAATACGAGGATTGTGCGTCTTCAAGTACAAAGCAATCTGCAGTAGTGCAGACAACTGAAACGACAGTCCAGGATATTTTGGTCGGAAAACATTCACAGAGCAGCAAGCATCTGTTATCAAACTGCCAATAGTTTGTTCGAGGTAGCCAAGATTAGGGAGTTTGCTTAAAGACAATGGAGGGAACAATTTGGTTGCCTTGAATACAGTGATGTCACAATACATGTGAGGTTTAGCCAAAAACTTTGCTAAGCATTTTCCACCACAAAATAGGTAGGTCTTTCCTTGAAAACTTGCAGCATGTTTATTGGTTCCTCGTACAATCTTTTGAGCGGGTAGGTTTTCGGCATAATTTACAATACATATACCGTTTTCATACACAAGATCTACACTGACAGTCTTCACGACTGCTGGAATTTCTGGAATGACAACCTTTTGTGCAGTCAAATAGCAATGAGGATGCTTCATCACTTTACTCATGTGGTCTGCACATATCCAGTAGAATTTATTCCGATATTGGACTACACCTTTTCTATCTACAGGATAACCACTATGCCTCAGTACATTCATACTGAGACAAAGTGGACACATATTTTTAAAGCAGGACATTCTTTGCTGGAATATATCGTTAGAAATACACATAACATGTGCAGGGACTATGTTAGTATCCACATTAATTAGATAGTAGTGGACTTTGGGAATAAATTCTTTAATTACTTTGACGGCATCTTCTAAACATTGCCATTTCGATTCATTTCCATTGAGCACGTAAATGTTTTGGAAGTCATTTTGAATCCAATCTCTGATTTTGTAACTCTTATCAGACCATTTATCGAATCTGTTTTTAATAAATGGGCGTGAATAGGGCGGTTTATATTTCAGTATATCATAGTACACTTCAATTTGGGAGCTATCCAAAACAGTTTCCACGTTAGAACGAATATCAAATACTATATTTGGATATAGGCCGTCTTTGTATAATTCCATTGCTTCAGAAGCCGATTCAGGAAAACCATCCAGCACGAACCCATATGTAATGGTTCGATGATCTATTGCAGCAGTTTGAATAGCTTTCACCATATGGTCCTCATTGATTGACTCTCCAGAGCTGATGGCTGCCTGTATCTTAGTCCCTAACTCTGTCCAGTGCAAGTTTTCTATCATATTGCGAATAGCCATTCCTCTAGATATGCAAATCAATCCGTAACGTTTTGCAAGTTTTGCTGCTAGCGAGCTTTTTCCTGATTTTGGAGGTCCAATAACGCTAATTCTCAAGGGATATTCTTTAAACAAGGTTATATTGTTATTAGAAATGTACTTCAGAGGATTTGTTCTAAATTTTTGAACAGCGCCTGGACCACCCATAAAATAAATAAAGGACCGATGGACGATAGGGTATATCTTGCCTTTACGTCTACTAAGCTTATAAACACTCTGTATTGCATCTGGGTTGTCATAAACGTACACGGGGCAAATGCGATTGAATTTGCTCATAAGACAAAATCCTTCCAATAGTAACAGTTCAGCGATATCGGTATTTACGATGAATGTTTGTTCAAACAATGATTCGCATCTGTTTCTAAGATTTGTTAACTTGGAACATGCATGTCTTATGACTTTGTCGAGAGGTTTTGTTCCATTAATAGACACTGTTCTTATCCTTTGTTCGGATAAAAGATCCTTCAAAGCTTGAATATTCTCATCATCAGTTTCATAAATACTCTCTATCCTACCATCAATTCTTTCATGAACTTCTTCAGCTTTTTCCCACTCGCTTTGATCAACAGGTTCGGGAAATTCCAATATCATTTCATTATATGAATTAAATAAGTTAGCGTCTACGTTCGATGATCCTGATGGATGTGCGTCAATTATAACACTTTCAGTAGATAGACCTTTGATGGGCTCAACAGTAGAGAAAAACATATTCTCTAAAATCTCGTCAGTAATGAGTTTGACTACTATATTTTTAGTTATGAAATTCATCCACTCCTTGCGTTCATTATCAAATTTTTGTCTAGCTTTTTCTTTCGCTTCACTCAGCTGCAATTTCCAAGTTTTGAACATTATTGGTGATATACGTTGAAGAGAGACTTCAGAGCTTCCTTCAATTTCAATAACCAGATCGGGTATACAGAAACAGTTTGCCATATCTTCAGTATCTGTTGGTAAGCGTGGGTAACCATCTAAAATAAATCCCGTGTTGACAAACGGATCGTGAAACCATAGTTTCGTTATCAGCTTTTCCATCAGCGGTGGAAGAATGGGTGCACCGCGTTCAAAGTAGTTGTAAACTATTCGCCTCAATTCAGTTTCATTTGATAAAATATCTGATAGCAGATTTTCATTGGCTTCATCCATTTGGAACTCTACAACTGCTTCGTCGTCAATCGGTACATCAGTAAAGTTGTTTTCAAAACGGCGTCCGACCTTTTTAAAATGTTTAGGCATCAGAAAATCATTTATAGCGTCTTGAAAATCGATGTGTACCAGACCAAGTTCTTTTGCAAGTATTTTAGATAACGTGGTTTTACCACTTCCGATGCAGCCGATGACACAAATCCGTAATGGCGGAATTTTTTTAAATGGCTTGTTGTATGATTGATACTTGTTGACATCCATCTGAAACAACGCTGAAGCATCTTCCTTACAAAAATTGTAACATCTGTTATCGTATTTGATTCCAAACTCAGGTTTGCCTTCCCATAGCACACCATGATCGTAATAAGCAATAGGACAATAGATATTGGTTTCACCCATATTACGTGGGCTATTAAATTTCATGATGTCTTTAGGGGACTCTTCTTCGTCGTCTTGGTCTTCGGCTTCTTCATCTTCGTTTGGCTCACACGCCACCATATAACTTTTTCTAAGCTTTAACAACATTTCGTCAACAACTTGAACATCAGATTTATTTTCAAGTTCCACATCAATGTAACATTTGTTATATTCATCTACTTTCAATTTGATAGAATCCCAATCTTCTTTAAATTTTTCCACAGACTCGGTGAAAGAAGTTACCATGTCGGTTTCGGGATTGCCTTCTGGGTTTGTTAGTACTTCTTCTGGAACGTCAGAATCAAATTTTGCTTTGATTATCTCATTGAAAATGTTTTTTATATCCAAATCCAGTGTGCTAGGTGGTTTTTTTAAACACAATTTTGTTTTTAACAACACGTCACTAGCTTGCATAAACCGTTCAGAATGATTTTTTGGTGAACACTGAATCATTTTATATTGTTCTATCAAATCAGCATGAACTTCTCTGTTTTCAATCAAAGCTATCGTGTAATCTGGCATCATTTTTGATTCGCTAAGATATCCCCAAAACTCTGGGTCAGATGGGAATCCGTCAATGACATACTTTCCATACATTTCATCAAAGTTTGTGGCTGTTTGACATTCAGCATCTATGGCGGTCAAAAGTCTTATCATTTCATTCATCAATTCTTCAGTGGTTGGTTCGATTTCTTTTTGAAGCTCATTAGCAATTATGTAAGCCGCAATGGCTTCCATGACATCTTCATCTCCCAAGGCTGGTATCGCAGGTTTTTCTATTGTATTTTTTAAGTTATTAGGAGCGTATTTAGCTATAACTTTGCCTGCAAGGGCGGCTTCACATTTATCCACATCATCTAAAATAGGCAATAAAGCCAGTTGGCTTCTCAAGGTGTTAAACTTCTTTAAAAAGTCAATACTTGGCGTTGGCGGCTCTTCTGGATTTGTTTCTTCTTCTTCCTCTTCTTGAATTTCTTCAGCTACTTTTTCTTTTTTTATATATCTGTAACTTTCTATAAGAAGTGGTATATAATCACGTATCGCTGACTGGATTTGCTGGCACCACGCATCCAACTTGGCAAATCTCTCCATTTCTGCCATCTGCCACGCGGCAAATCGGGCGTCTTCTAGTGTAGCAATGATTTCTGATAAAATTGTTTTTGCAAAAGTGTCATACTTCTTTTGTGTCTCACCCTGTAAAAACTTTTCATAATAAATTATTGGTGTATCGAAGAGCCACGATAAACATTCCGATATCATAGTTTTTCCTGAAGATTTAGTTCCAATAACAATAGCTCTACAAGTAGGCTCAAGATACTTTAGCTTTAGGTAAGGTCGTGGGTTCCTGCAAAAAGAAACCATAGCATCCAGCGTAGCGATGAGATATACATGTTTGGCAAATATTACTGCAAACTTGGGATTTCCTCTAGTAGATTGCCTACTTTTGAGCACAACAGGGCATCTATTGAAACATGGAGAAGGGTATCTCTTAAAACTTAATACACCACTACGAAGAACGTTTAACTCCTCAACTGATTTCCAGAACTCTTCCATATCTTCTGGCGGCTCCTCCATATACAAAGGCTCCGGTATTATGACTGTCTTTACTGGCATTAAAAGAAGCCTTTCTGTAATGTTGAACATCATTTGATGAATTGATTGCCTGGCGTCAAGCTTGATGATGTTTATAGGCTTATAATCTTTCAGCTTATTCTCAATAAAAGGCAAGATATCAAGTTTGTAGTTGCACATTTGTTTGACAGAATTTGCTTCAAAATTAATAGGCTGTCTACAGCTGTATTTGGGGTTAAATGTGTGACTGTCATACGGACTAGTGTAGTCAGTCATGGTGTATTTGTTAGGCCATCTTATTTCTGTTGGAACCTTTGCAAAGAAAGGTTCAACAGTGTGCATGTTTGTTTTATAGTTTATATATTTGTGAGTCTTCTTCGTTATTAAGTCCTTGTCAGAGCAAGTGAGGTAAATTATTATGTCTGGAATCAACTCTAAATTAAACAGTGTGTTTAGTTGTTCTAGTAATACAGTTTTCTTGGTGTTATAGTAAGCATGTCCGGGAAATATGATATCGGAACAGGAGTCTAGAAGGAATTTTGGCAATTCACATTTCACTTCCTCTTCCTCTTCAGGTGACTCCTCAGGTTCCTGTTCCTCTTCTTCAACTCCTTCCTCACCAGGCATTTCTAATTCACTTGTGATTGATGAATGAGGGCTCGCTGTTTTATCTTTTGGTTTTTTTGGCTTCTTTTTCTTTAAATTGCATATCACATCAAACATCAGATCTTGCATAGCTAATATAGATTCTTCTCCATTTAGACTATTTATTAGATATTTTGAGCTCTGGTTAGCAGTTACCAATGGAAAGCCTGATATAACATATCCTCTATGTTGTACTGCTAGAGAATCCAGTTTTACTTTAAACATCTTCATGATGATGTCAAATGCGCAAACATTGTTATGTTTCATGTTGAAATCCATACATATTCCTGTTGGGCTATTTTGGTCTATTTCATCATTAATTATATTCTTTGGGCATAAATGGACGCAACTTAGCTTCTTCGAAAGAGCTTCACCAAGACCGTATGCTCCTGCTCCGGGCTTGCTAAGTATCAGGTAACATGTAGGTTTTGAGCCCAGGTATACTTCTTGGGCATCAATATCAGTCCAAGGGTCATAGAAATCTAGTTTTTCTGGCAGTGGAGCATCTGTATTGTCCAAGCCAACAATTGCAGCGGCTAGAGGCTTCTCTTTTTTGCTTTCCTCTTCATGTCTCTCTTGATTAAGGATTCTAGTGCTACCAGTGTATATAACACTTTTAGTGAGTTCTACGTTTTTTATACCATGCTTGTCGATAATATCTAAGTTATCCCTATATATTTCAAACTCATTCATTTTCAAATTATACAATGAAACTCAGGAAATTATTTATGCTTTACAACATTTCTATATTATTGGAAATGTCATCTAATGGAATATTAGGTCTGTCAACTTAATATTTTATGTCACAAACTAAAATTGAGGTTGTGTAAGGCAAAAATTAGGATCACGAATGAGGCCGCTCCTAGACCTAAAAATATTACATTTTGCATCCTACTTTCTACTATTTTATAAATATTAAAGTTTGTAAGGATGTTTGGATGTTTGTGCCTCAATCATGTCTAAACAGCTGAACGGATTTGAATGAAACTTGGAATATACATAGTACATGTGCTAGATTAACATATAGGCTATTTTTTATCCGGATACCACGAGTGAGCGGCAGCTAATTGTTCAATACATTAATTGCACAATATGTTAAATGTTATACAAATCAAAAACTATATATCACTCATGATAGTGCAATAAAACTATACCAGTCAATTTGTTTATTACTTACCTACCACCTAATAAACCTTGTTGGTGAAGAAACAACTGATCTAAAATTAGTATTATTATTAAGTAGTACTTAAGAAATGACTAATAGAAATGGTACTTATTTTCATTAGGATCAATGGTGCAGAATGGAAAGTTTTCAGCGGCAGCTTGACTCTTGGTGAGCACATTGAAGAAAGTTGATTTGCCAACATTGGGCACTCCAACTATGCCCACTTTCAAGTTGGTGCCTACTCGTCCGATGAGGGGCTTCTTTTCAGGCTCTTCCACCTTTTTCGGAGGCATCCTGAAATCCATAAACACAACAAGTTGTATGGGAAGATCAGGCAAACTAAGTGCCAGATGGTGAAGACTTTCAGACTACCAACTAAAAATTCATATATAAAACATTATTTATAATTAACAGTCGGTGTGTGTGCTGATTGTTTAGCTAAAAGTAGGTAACAGTTAAAATTCTAAATTATTTTTATACATTCTGTACCTACTTACTTATCTATTTCACATAGGTATCATAAAACAATAAACTCTGTAGTGAGATAGTGCCCCATCTTAATTAGCATATTACTGAATAACTATTCACTGGAGATCAATGGAATGAATGCCCAGAGCTCAAAATAAAGCAATATTTCAGCTAAAAGGTGATCTTGGGATAACCTACTTGATTGTTAAATTTAATACCTGAATATTATTCAAAATGCACCGGTTTCACAGATTATGGGTCACAAAGCTGTAAATAGTTAATTATAAATGAATCTAGAGTTTCTAAAATGAATTCATTGGTAAAATTGTTATCACAAACGTGTAACCTCGAATCCGGCGAACAGCAACTCGGTCGGTGTTGCTAGCAGTTACCCTGGAAAAGTTCCGGACCCACCCCCAGCACAAAATAGTATTTTTTTAGGTCTAGGTATGTCGATGACTTCCACACCAGAGGTGTAGTTCTACACCAGTTTCTACCTCTTTAATAGTGCAATTCTATACAAGGTTTTCAGTTCTGCCAAGTTTAAAATGAAAAAATTTAAATTCCAGGCCATTTTGTTTGAGGCTACTCAATTGAGAATGATTCCGAGGTACCTCTTTAGAAATTACTGATCAAAATTGATGTATTCCTGAGAGATTACTATATTTATATAGCTACCGATTAGGTAAGACGGTAAGACACTAACAACATCATAAATCCAGACGAGGTCCGCCATGGTTCACAAAGTCTGCGCTGGCAGCACTTAGCAATCTGTGAACAGCAAGCTCAGAACAATAAATACATAGAAGCCATACTAAATTTAAGACTGAGTCAGCTATACCTGTCACTTTCTTCTTTATGGACATATTCTTGTCTTGGAATGAGACAAGTGTAATGAATCTGTTATTATTTTGTGTTGCTCGTACCAGGCTCAACGTCAAACTTGGTTACCATGACGTCATGGTTACCTTTGTTACGACACCAAATTAAAGAGGTAATAGAAATAGAAAGTTCATCTTGTGTGTTGGGTGACATCTTTACGTATCAGGGTTATGTTTACATTCGAACGGAGCTTTGTTATGAATGAAAAAATATAAAATTTTGTTAATATTACTTATCTGTAAAGCTTTCGTTGTAGGTAATATTAAAATTAAAGGTGAAATAATGTCTTGTGCAGTGCCAGGATGTAAATCTCATTCGTCCAGAAGGCAAAATAATGATGTGAATATAAGTTGCTACCGGTAAGTGTTTTGTTGAATTGTAGAATCAAAGTCTCAATTTTAATGTGTAAGGGGGCAAATTTTATACAATATACCATCATAGAATCATGTTGGATAAGGATTTACTGCCTGTTTTATGCAAAAAACACAAAACATATAGGTTATCATAGTGTTGTTCCACTGTACCAGATCGACTATTTATCGATAGATTACTCTTAAGTACCTACCACTGTAAGTACTTGCTTAAGTACTTTTTACTACTCATATCATATCCTAATTCCTAATATTAAAAATGTAGATACTTAGATCTTTGTTACTGATAGACCGATAGAACGGCTCAGCCGATTTAGATTGCGTTACATTACAATATAGAACAAGGGTCTCTCAAAGTAACTCTGTCTGTTACGCCTTCACGACTAAACCGCAGAACCAATTTTGATGAATTTTGGTATAAAGATAGATGGGACCTTGGTGAAGATAATAAGCTACTCGAAGTACCAATCCTGCGCAAACGAAGTCGAGGGTACCAGTAGTTTGATTATAATGCTATCTTTTTTTTAAGGGATCAATAAAAATTATGCAATGGACGTGGAGTTAGCAGATTTCAGAAGTATGAACCCAGAAACTGACCCAGAAAGATGTACCAAGCGATGGTGATGATGTATTTACCTACACCTAGCTTTAGGAGAGTTCGAATTGATCCCTGGATATCACTGAATAAATGCTATTTGATTTTGACTTTTATTTGGAAATAATGAATCCTTATAGTTTCGGCATGTCCGCCCTTGTCACGGCCGTTTTTCTAGTAAACTGGTAAAGTAGCTATGATTGATTATACTGATCAGCATCATAGTTAATTTTTTTATCGATAAAGAATAGTTACGATGAGGCTATGTTCCCTTCCCTATGAAAATCTTCAATTGTCTATGATAAATATTTATCGGTACGGGACGGGAAGACGGCTGTCTTACAGCAATATATTTGTCTCTCTTTAACTAATTGTCTCCTAGCATAGGAGTAAGAAGCAACATACTATAAATATTAGCAGAAAATTTAACCTTCCTTCTATGTATTTATTGTTCTGAGACAGCAAGGCAGGCCAGCTAACCACAGATAAAATAAAAATGACTTTAAAATATTCTAAGAATGCTGTAGCAGTACCAGAGCAGAGCAGCTACTTTTTTATGTAAGAACATCTCAGAATCTTCATGTGGTAAAGTGATTGTGTAGAATAGCAAGATATAATTGGGAACTTGGGAATTAAACAAGAACTTGAAATAAATATTTATTAGAGGTTTTTTTTGATAAAATCTTATAAATCTCTTCTACATTGCGCCACCTGTCTGCCAAGGTAGTGTCATTGGTGCTGGATTCTGAAGATAGGACATGACTACAGCTGATATTGACAGCATAAAGGAGCTTACAATCTGTAAAATAAAATGTTTGTTAAACATATGAATACCTATATATGTCATACATAAATTATTAATACTTATTTAAAATACTAAACTTATAGAGAATTAAGTACTTATTGGCATATTAAGTACTGTACAAAAATATAAATGGACTTTAATTTTATGAACACAACAAACCTGTTTAGTATCATCTGATACTCTAGAGTTGGCAAAACTTATGCTTGAACAGAACACTGCAGTCCATGCGCACCATTTCAAACGCATCATAAGACCACACATCGAAAACACCATCCCTGAGAACAATCATAGCATTCAAAATTAATATTACTGATCCCGCTAATTTCTTAGTTATTAGAACAGACAATAAGTCTTGCTCAGCCTTTTTGAACAGCTTCATGTATAAAACACTAAGTATCTTAATTTAGGTCAAGGTAAATTAGAAACAGTATAATAAACTACATAGGAATAGAGAAGTCTAGATATTAATTGCGATGTATCCAGAGGTAAAGTCATAAGACACACCTAGAATATTCATGTAATCTGTAGTCAGGTCTTCAGCTGGTGCAGAAGTGGCAGGAGGAGGTTTGAACCTGCGCTCTCGGTCTGCACGTCTTGGATCTGATGTCAGCTGCATCTGGAGAGTTGTTTCTAAATTAGTCAAACTGTATCACACAAACATATTTCCTGAACTGCTATTGAGTTCAATACTTTAACAATCAATATTGAATTAGTATCTCATAGAAACACTAAAATAATTAATAGGTAGTACAAACCTTTTGATGTTTCAATACAGGCCCACAAATAATTGAAGCGAAATTAAAATTATGAAATGTAAATGAATCACAGGTCTCTGTGATCTAATTATAGACAGTTAATTATTATGTATGTGTCGTATGTATGTAAATATTAATAAAAATACAAGAAATACAACTGAAATCGCAACATCAAAACCAAAGAGCACACAGAACACTAATCAAACAAAACTTAACCAAATTTTTTTTATACACAAGTCACATGTCACAATTTTAACGACATTGACATTGACTATGTATTGACAGCATTGGCATTGACATACATTGGCGTCTCAGAAAAAATATTGACAATATCCTGAAATCCTAAATCCTGAGCAATCTTACATACGACTGGCAATTATTTGATTTTAGGAGATCGAGATAAAAACCAGAAAAAAAATAGTTAGTTCCAGTTCCAGAGCAAGCAGTTTCAAAAATATAAAAAAGGGTTATGTCTAAGTCAAATACCTACATCAAATAGGTCATAATACAAACAAACTAAATCCTCGTTGGTTTATTTTAGAAAAGCTCGTTTTATTACCGTACCCGTAATTTAAATTATTGCCGTACCCGTAGGACCCTCGGCACTCATTCTAAGTTTCAATTTCAATTTCAATTTATTTATTTCAGTACATAACCTTATATTTTAACGTAGCTTACAGTATTTAAGACCCTCTTTTAAGTATTATAATACTTGTGTCAGAGGATCTTGCTCTCACATATCTGTTTAAGTGGTAAAAATTTAAGGCTTGATATAAAGTTTTATATGTAGTATATACTTTTTATACAAAACAAAGCAAAATAAGAAAGAGAAAAGAAAAAAAAAATAATAATTGTGCTTCTGTGTTATCTGTTGTGGTTTGTGGTATGTATAATGTTGTGCGTTCGTGTGTGTGTGTGTGTGTGTGTGTGTGTGTGTGTGTGTGTGTGTGTGTGGGTGTGTATAGCATTTAATTTTAGTTTATTACTAAGAGGCCTTCTGCCTCCTCATAGTTTTTCGTTAAAAGCCAATTAGAAATTATTGTCTTGCAATGACAATAACGCTTTGGGTATATATCTAAGGATTTATTGATTAAGTTGTATAGGTGTTCTGACTGTTTTTGGTATTGGTTGCTAGCATACGTGGTTTTTGTAATATGTATTTTTACTGCCTTGCCTTTTCTTCTCTTTCCTGCAGTTTCCAGGACATAGACAAGGTTCTTGTGCATTCGTAATATAGTTTGTAAGATATATATTTTTCTTATTGATAGTAAGTTACAAGTGGAGTATAATGAATCTGTAGAGAATCTGTATGGTTTAAAGTACATAACCTTAATCAGAGACCTTTGGGCTCTTTCTATCTCTATAAATCTACACTTAGCAGCTCCACCCCATACAGGAATACAATATCTAATAATAGATTCAGCCAATGCTTTATAGATGTTTTTTAAAAGAGTCTCGGGTGCAACATGTCTTAGTATTTTAAAAACCCAAATTAATTTCCTAAGCCTACTGGATAGAGCTTCAATTTGAGCATACCACGTCAGTTTTTGATCTATGACTACTCCTAAGTACTTAGTTGAGGTTACTTTTTGTATGATCGGACAGTAACAGACATTGTGATTAGTATCATGGTTTTTGAAGTTATGTATTTTTAGTTTAAAGTCAATGTCAGGTTGAGTTGTATTGTATATAGTGTGGCACATATAATTAGTTTTTGAGGCATTTAAGGTAAGTAAATTAGTTCTTAACCATTGATAAACCTTGGCTAGTCCTAATTCTGATCTTTCACGAACCTTATCCCAAGACGTATCAGTGAAGACCACTGCTGTGTCGTCAGCGTAGGAGAAAATTCTTGCGTTATCTATTTTCATATTGCATAAGTTATTAATATAAATGAGAAATAGTGTTGGGCCTAAGACACTTCCCTGGGGAACACCATAGGAAATATTCGCGTCTTCGCTGATAAAGTTGCCTATTTTTACTTTTTGTTTCCTGTCATTTAAATAATCTCTAAACAGGGCTAATGGAGTATCACGAATTCCAATGTTCTCTAATTTTTTAATAAGAATTGGTACATGGACAGTGTCAAATGCCTTTTTTAAATCTAGATATATAGTAAGACATTTTTTCTTGCTATCGACTTGATCTACAATAAATGAGGTGAATTCTGTTACTGCGTCTTCAGTTGATCTACATGTTCTAAAACCATACTGTGATTCTGATAAGAGATTGTATTTATCTAAATATTTAAGTAGACGAGAGTTTATTAATTTTTCTAATAGTTTTGATATAGCAGGTAAAACAGATATTGTTCTGTAGTTGTTAACATCGTCCATGTCACCGCTTTTAAAAACTGGTGTTATAATAGATTGTTTAAGAAGTACGGGAAATATACCTTTTGTAAAACAGAGATTGGCCAGATGGCTAATAACAGGAACTAATTGATTTCTGGCTGTTTTTAGAAAACTTGTTGAAATATTATCCCAACCGGGGGCACTGTCTGATTTAAGACTCATTAGTGTATTATAAACCTCCGTATAGTCAGTCTCCAAAAGGACGAAAGAATTTGATTGAGGCAAAACGTGATCAAAGTGCTTTTATGTTGTTAGTATAAGTTATGTTGTTAGTATCTAAATAACCCAAAAAATAGTCGATTGTACTCCTTTAAAATAAAAAAATAGTAATGTAGTAGGTATGGGGTATTACCTACCTACTACAGGCCTAGGAGCCTAGCATCTTACTAAACTCTATAAAACTCATGTACCTACCTACCATTGTATTTTCCACGAGTAGGTAATGGTCAAAATATGCTAATAGGGCCATTAATGTAACAGGACGTTGAAAAAAATGGAATGTATATTCGGAGGCTTTTGAGAGTTTCGAGTACCTAGGTAAGCGCGAATAGCGAGTTGCGATTGGTCAGCTGAACGACGCACGCCCACTGCCCGCGGCTCACACGCACGTCTCGCCCAGCCATTTACATGTGAAATCTTTAATAACACACCTACCCTTAGATACTTGCTATTTTAGTAGCCACCGACACGCGATAACTCCCAAATTCAGTCTATAAATACAAAACAACAGTAAAAAGTACCAAAGTTAACAAGATAGTTTAAACTGGCCGGTTAGCGACATCTAGTGTGGAGTAGCGTAACTATCTAATGGACTGTTATAGATAAATACTAAAAAAATATTACGACGCGAATACATTTTAATACATATTATGAAAACTACAACATAAAAATTAATTAGGTACAATAGGTATTCAGTCAGTAAAGATCATGACTTAAACGCTTTGCAGAGATATTTTAATAGTTTTCACGTCCAATACAAAAGACATAAACGCGCTTGTATCTTCAATCCAAGAACTTGTTTAGCAATTTGAATTAATATTTTATACTTTACAGAAGAAATTAAATTTGTTGATACTTTTAAAAAATAAAAATCTGAAACCGGTGACATAAGTACATTATTTAGGTACTGCTTGACACACAATATACCTACAAATCGCTCATAAAAATATACCTAAGTACACAAAACAATAACAGAACAGATAATGTTAAAAAGAGAATTGTGATTTAGTTTATTATTATTAATTTATTTGTTACTAGCTCAGTGCCGCCCGCGACTTCGCTCGCGTGTAACCCGGATAAAAAATAGCCTATATGTTAATCCAGCACATGTAGGTACTATGTATATTCCAAGTTTCATTCAAATCCGTTCAGCCGTTTAGGCGTGAAAGAGTAACAAACATCCATACCCACTTACAAACTTTCGAGTTTTTATGTAAGTAATATTAGTAGGATATAATATTTACCACCTAATTTTCCATTATTGTTTGATAACGGTACAGCAAGTTAGGTAGATACATATTTATATAGCTAAAATAATATAAAGTTTTCGTTCTGGACGAGGTGAGGTGGGTATCTCACGACCTCGTCTTTTTTGCTGTTCTCTATACTTTTTTACCCAACTACTAGCAAAATAGAGTCATGCATGTAATCATAACCGCAGTAACGGAAAGACAAGTGCAATTATCCGTTTGCGAAGCGTAGCACGGGGTCGCTCGGAATCCTAGAATAATATTAAGACATCATAGAGGTATGGTATGAACATAATAAGATACAATAAAATTAATTGGAAAATGACCAAAACAAGTAAAAACAAGGCTTAATGACTTTATTATTTCTTAATTTTATTGCACACATACCTATGCCTATGCCTATGTATAGGTAGTATTTTATAAAGTCACTTTACAGCTATCTACATTATTACCATTTTTATAATTGAATTACCTACCTAATTCGTACCTAACCGTTAAGTAAATCTAAGACTTATGTAGCATTTACTTTACAAACCTTAGTGGTTTTCGTGGTGCTATTTTAATTAAGTATTTTGTAAACTTTTTATTAAGATAATTAAATAATAAAAAAACCTACCTACAGTTTCAAATATTTATGTATACCTAGGTTTTATGTATAAGTACCTACCTAAGTGTTTTTATGTAGGTATACTTAGGTAGGTATAAAGATGCTCTGTGATGAAATATAAGGTATCTATCAATCTACCTTAGATTGTGTTGCATTCCTTTTTTTAATTTTGTTAGGGCACTATTTAGGCTTATTTTTGGCGTAGGAAGACTGTAGGAACCTAAACTGTACGTAAATAAAATTATATATAAATTTCATTTCAAACCACTTAGTTGTACCTACCTACAACAATACATTCATAAGTACCTAACACCTAAAATTACCAATTCTACTATCCAACTATATTATAAATGCGAAAGTTTGTGAGTATGTTTGTGCCTCAATCACGCCGGCTGAACGGATTTGAATAAAACTTGGAATATAATATATATGGTACATGTGTTGGAATAATATATAGGAAGCCGCAAGCGGCAGCTTATTAATTTTATAAAGGTGACTGAAAAACCAACGGCTTTATTTATTTATTTATTGAGGATACCCAATGAAGAAATCACATTAAAAGTATGAACAAAGTTAATAAAATCTTAGAACTATGTGTTCCTCCAATTACAGGATAACACAGCATGCGTTAGAATTAAAAAGCTAACAATGAACAATTAACTCCGTAAAAATATAAAAATATATTTTAGTTAAAAACCTTAAAATTAACAAGATCATAAAAGTTACATTAGAAGAATAGAAGTTAAATAGTAAAAAGTTATTACAGAACATACTATAAACATAGATAGATAGAAAATTCTTTATTGCACAAGAAATAATATGTACATAGGCGAACTTAATGCTAATTAGCATTTTCTTCCAGCTAACCTTTGTGAAATTTGGAGAACAAACAGAGGTAGTGCTTTAGAGACTAAAATAGAGTAACTAATAAAATATTACATATACATATAAAAAAAAACTTACTAAGTACATAAATATAAATAGGTAGGTATAGATAGGTATTCAGAAACCTGTGTAGTTCTTCTAGGCTATCTATCTAGGTAGCCTACACTGTAGTCTGTGACAGTCTACGCCTTGCTGACTATCCCTCCGAGGGCGGAACAATTAACTAATATGGCGGATTAATTAGTAGTTCTCTTTGCGAACGCTCTTTACTCACTCATTGTTATCAACGGCTGTCTGCCTCAATTAAAAGGATATCAATTAAAAACGATGCTACGTGGGGTAGGTATTTTATATGTACTTACCTTCCTATCACCCACCAAGATGGGAAAAAATACCTGGAGAAATTATAAATAGGTGAATTATTATAATAAACTTTATTTCAAACAACTTGGGTCCATACAGTACTTTTTAAAATAAAATTAAGTACAAGTTAATGCATATGAACTAAAAATACCGTACAGAACAAATAAAAATAAATGAAGACAAATTAAACATTAACAGAACTAAAACATATAATATTTTACAGACTGGATTTGCAATTTTGTAAGTTCGTCGTTAGTTGCACTTTTCTAAAATAATGATGTAAATAAGATATACACGTATACTTACCTACATATAGGTGATGAGTAGGTAGGTATAGTAAACCATATTAGTATAACCACGATTCTTGCAAACAACTTCTACACGATCTGATTCAGACATGATTCTGCCAAAATTAAGTCAAATTATTGCGAGCCTAATTTTATTAGCGATTCGAGATAATTCACGTCATTACAGTGATCATCGACGGAAAAACACAGCCCTCCTTCGGCTGTTGGATAAAAACAATGGTCTGGTGTTATTTAGATAAGATATTTATTATTTAAATCGGTGCGGTAAGTATAGGCGAGGCTGGTTGGTAATTCGGTAATCAGCAGTTGTGTCTTCATGCTTGGTGAAGGTCAGGACAATGAGATAATTTTCGGTCGGAACATCGGTGACTGGACCTGGGCGGTGCGGCCTAATTTGGCACATAAATAGGTAAAATAAGAGGTGCCTAGACTAAGTGATTTGAACTTTATAAACAGCTTAATAGTTGGTGATTTTGAAAAGAACTCGGTAGGTTCTTATTTCTTAGTAATGAGTTGCCGGAATATGCTGAAGACCATGGCCATGCTGAAACGGTGCGACCTCGCGGCATACCACGCAATCGCCAATGAGATGGAGAGAATTCGACAAATTTTTTGTCGACTGGACCATCTTAGCATATGAGGGTTAGTGGAGTGGATGAAGGCTTTTGCCCAGCAGTTGGATGAACAGGGCAGCTGCAATAATAATACTTAATAGGTACCTATAGCCTACTGATAGATATTCTGCTCATGCGGAGTTATTTAGGCGAAGACTCTTAGGTAAGTTTTGTCTAGATTGAATCTGGATTCTTCGCAAGGAGAGTTATATCATAGCGACGAAAACATCCTAGTTAGTTTTACCTCCTTACCAAGAGCACTTAACGTTAGTAAGTAGGTACAAATCTTATTACAAGGCTCATTCTTTGTGAAGCAAGCCGTTAAAAGGACCCTTTCTCAAGATTTTGCCCCCGTCAAGGTGTCAAAATGTCACGTGCTCCCGTTGAATTCTTGCGGGGCGGAGTTCCCATCACAATAAGAGTCCTGGGGAGTTCAGGATCCTAATTTCAGGTTGAGGAATTTGCTTCCGGAGACTGCTGTGCACCAAATTGCCGAAGAAAGGGTGCCAGCCGCCGCCATTGTCAACCGATTCCAACGAATAAAACAGAGTTAAAATTGTAGCCGATAGACCCTTTATACCGTCGCGCACTCCTTAATTATGTGGAACAGTGAAAGGGTCATATTTTCTATTAAATTTACACAATTGTTATATAGGATGTTTTTATTTTAAACTAGCTGACCCGACAGACTTCGTCCTGTCAAAAAGATTTGTAATCATTTGTATGGGAAAAAGAAAAGGGCTATTTTTAGGGTTTTTCCAGTAATAATTCTAATTTTTCTCGCCGTAAAAACCATCCTTGAACTTCAACGAATATTTTAAAAAAAGATTTGGCCAAATTGGTCCAGGCGTTGTTGAGTTATGCGCTTACCAACACATTTTGCGATTCATTTTTATATTATAAGACTAGCTGTGCTCCGCGGTTTCACCCGCGTTTTTCTCACAGGCGGCCAGCAAGCGCGGCTTCCTCGTCTCGCCCGCCGCCGCGCCGCCAGCGTCTCGTCTTGCTTGCATCAAGCGCGCGTGGATTTCCTTAGCAGAGTTATTTTAGAAATGTATTTATTATACTCTTCAAAGATCTTATACTTACAATCATCAACAAATATATTTCGAAAAAGATTATTACAGGATTTTATGTTGATAAAAAACTCTATGGCCCATAACTCATTAATAGGTACCAACTCTTAACATCTTACACACGTGATAACTTTTAAACGAAATATCCGATTGAGATGAAACAAAAAGTATTTTACTTCTACATAAATACTCTTGATAACATAATGCTTAATTTCGATAAAGATTAATATTACGATACATATTTAACGTAGTTTTTTTTCTTCAGACGATTTAATAATTATTTTGAACACAAAATCGGTTATTGTGATTAAACCATGATAGCTAGATATATGTTCTTGCGGACTTTTTTGTAGGTCTTAATGGGATCTACAAACCCGTAGTACATCATTTTGTTCTATTGTCAATAGTTTTTGCAGCGCACGCAAAAATAGGTTTTCGATTTTACACCTTGTGTTACAAAATAGCAATTTTATTACGGATCCCTAATTTTGAAAATAATAAAACATAGCCTATAGCCTTCCTCGATAAATGGACTACCCAACACTGAAAGAATCATTCAAATCGGACCAGTAGTTCCAGAGATTAGCGCGTTCAAACAAACAAACAAACAAACAAACTCTGCAGCTTTATAATATTAAGTATAGATATTGAGACAGAATCTATCTTTAACTTATTTTGGGTAAACCTACCTACTATTTTATGTTATATGCTATATGTATCAAATCAGTGTGGTGAATAGGTAAGTAGAATATGCGTTTCAAAGTCATTTTCTCTCGTGCATTGTTTCGAATTAGTTGTTTATTTTTAAAAGTGATGAAGAGTAAAGGCTTCTGATTTAAAACATTTGTATTTAAGTAATTAGTACTTAATTACTTACCTATTTAGGTCCCTGTTCAGTAATAACAAAAACGTTTTATCTAATTAGGATCTATCAATCTATGCGAAAAAACATAAGGCAAGGATATTACAGAGGTTTTCAAGTAATTGTTGTTTAGTTTCGTTCAAGACATTTATTTCTTCAAATAGTCTCTAAAAAATCTTGAGACTTTAATAAGCTTCAAAAAGAAGCTTCCTGTAGCGTCAGTTCCTGTGGTGGCACGGCGAGTGCGCCTATTGTGCCCTCATGAGCAGATTACTATAATCATTGCGCATGTAATGTGGTAAATGATAAGGTTCGCTCTAGTGCTCAAAACATATGCTATTGTGCCCCATTCGTCATGCCAATGCGCTAGCTTGCCTGCAAGATTCCTGGTATGCTTAGTTTCAGTCAACTGTCAATCCACGCAATTCGGAATAACTCTTATTAGCCTAGGCGAGGATAATAGATTCGAGTTTCCTCACAATAGTAAGAAAAATATATGAAAGTTTTTATTTACCTTATTAGGTAAATAAAAAACTATGAAACTTTGTGAAATGTGAAACCTTCTTAAAAATAAAAAAGTTCTAATTGAATCAGGCAGCTCTCAAGCCGCTAGGATGTACCTACCTATCCCATAGGTATAAGCGAAACCGAAAAGCTTTATTTTTAGTGTTATCTTAATCACCAAAATGGCCCTATGTACCGGCCGGCAGGGTGTGCCGGTACATTCGGGTCACAGAACACTATTACCTACTCCAATCAGGTGATCGTTTGCGTTTTATGGCTCTCGGGTTTCCGATAAAAAACTATCTTGAAAGCAACTAGGATTTTTTCAAAGAATGTTTCATTTTGGATTGAAACAGTGAAAAGCAATTAGTTATTCTTACATCGTTGATTTTCATAAGTAGTTTTCATTTTTTTAGATATACAAAGTATTTACCTTAGTAGTAGTTACCTTTTCTCACGTATCTATACTTCAGTTTAAGATAGATAAACCTCACAACATAAGTTTTTACACCTTAATTCAACTATTAGTACTACTTTAAAGTTCCATAAATATGTAATGAAAAGGAAGTTTTAGATTAAGTATTGACGCTTTGCTTACCTACATAAATGTATCTCCAGTGTGGCTGAAGACTGGTGGTACAATAATAATCATGATCACCTCAAAGACTGATTATGTTGGAATTTGCATCTCGAGGAAATCGCTTCAATCAATGTAAGTAGACAAAATTATAGAGCTTCTTAAGCACAGAATAAATTCACAAGTAGCATCAAGGTAAACTATGTTGGCATCTACTAATATTGTGTGTAGTCTACCTCATAATACCTAAGCATATCTAAGTGTTATGTTATGTGTTATTGATATTTAAGGCGTTTTGTTATCTTATTTAGGCTTTGCCCTGATGCATGTCAAGCCATTGCGCATGGTTAAAAACTAGTTGAAATTATTATCCTAGAAATAGTACTTAGGTAGGTACCTACCTAAGTAATACCCTGCTGAGGTAGGTTAAGACCACGGATTTCCACTTGCTACGATCGTGACCCATAGGTATATAGATGAAACAAGGTGTGCTACAGCTAAATATATGAAACTTACGTTACTGACTGGCTGACAGACAATCAATACTTACACAGCCTAAACCATAATAACAGAAGCAAGCAACTACATACCCTCCATGTAGGTATAATATGTTCTTTATGGAGTAGGGGTGCACTAAGAAAGAAATTCCTGAACTTCAACGCTGAAAGCTAAGGGAAGATGGAGTTTGTGACAAAAGCTCAACGCGGACAAAGTCGCCGGGCTTTCCACTAGTTCTTCGTACACACGTAGTTACATTGTTTGTGTATATAAAATCGAAAAAGAGCTTTTCTTTTTACAAAGCACTCGACGCTAAAGATAGCCAGCGCTCATCATTCATAGACAAATTGAGAGCACGCTTTCGCCGGCAGTTAGCATTATCGGCTGTGCGTTAGATGTGCGCAATTTCGCCATTCCGTGTAGGTAATGACAGAGCGCTGTGATGCTGCATAATGAGCTGGGCCTTGCCTCTATTGTTGCTGATTTAAATACGAAAGCTGCCTTCAATTAGTTTTCCTTGCTAAGTTGCAACTGGTCCGGAAAAGAGCCAAAAGTCACGCCGTCTGCTTACGTACCTAATACTGACTTTTATTACTTTTAGTAATAAAAGAGCAATGGTGGTCTAGTGGTAGTGACCCCGCCTTTCGATCCTTTGTGGGTTCAAATCCGGTCGTGCAACAATAGATTTTTCGGTTCGAGTACCTACCAATAGGCACTGTACTGTCAAACGCTGAAGAAAAACCTCATCGTGAGGAAACCGGCATGTCGTAGAACATAAAAAGCTCGAAAATATGTGTCAAGTGCACGAAAGGAGCCTTTGAGGCGCACTTTAACGTTTCACTACTATTGTATCAAATGCCAAATTACATTCTGTATAATTACAGGGTTATTATGAAGCAGCGCACATATTTTTTTAGAAAAGAAAAATCTAAGTTACCTTAAAACGTAGACCTTAAAACAATAGGAAAATTCTTTGTGTGCAACAGTATATATGTTAGGCGTATCCTACATAGTTCCTATGGCATTATTAAAAACTCACTAAGGAATTATTAGCGAGTTGATTAACGAACAATAACAATTTTAATAAGCCCTTTTTAAGTAGGTGAAGGAAGGCACCCAACAATTCCTATTCATCTGATTGAAACTAATTGTCCCAAGTTGATATTTATGTAATTTGCATAAAACAGTGCCCTTGTGGCTAAGTAGTGCTTTGGAATAACAACGCAACAATACCTACCATGCATAACATGTTACAGACCAACCTCCTTGGTAAGTACCTAATTAGGTAGTTGTTTTATGTCATTATAATGCATGTTTTATTCTGGCTGATGAACAAAGGTTCTGTAGGCCAAGAATGCTGGTAAGGCTTTCATAGGCTTCTGATATCTCTAGAAGTGTGATGAATGGTTTTACGTAAGAACTTTTTATGCTATATTAGATATAATTTATTGTGAATACCTACCTACCTTATATTTAAAACCTTATTTACTCAAACGTAAGTATAAAATTACAGTTTGAAAAGATTTGATTGAAACTAGGAATATATCACTAACTTTATTGTACATGCTACTTTTTATCCAGGTAAAACGTATTTATGTATGTGGGTATGTGTGTTCCTTTAGCTTTAGTTCAAACCGCTAAACGGATTTTGTCAAATAAGTATGGATTTTTCTGGATGACGAGTGCGTCAAAGTATGTAAAGTGTCAAAAAATCCAATATGGAGGCTGTAAGTAGCCATTTTCCATTTTGCCTTTAGCTGCCTCTGTAGCCGAAAGTACTGGACGGATTTTGACAAGTGAGTTGTCGTTGCATCATCTAGATTATGAGAATTTTATAGGTGCAGGGTGTGAAACTTTTTGGCACTAAAGTGTAAAAACATCCAATATGGCGTATTTAAATGACGAAGAATTAAATGAATGAAGATGGTTTTAGCTGTTTTATTATTTATTTATTTGCATCATCATCATAATTTTCCTGCCCTTATTTGCATATATATTAATTAATTAAATGGTACAAATTCATTGTAATGTCATTATCATCATCAGCATGCGTCAAAAAATCTAATATGGCAAATGTACTATGCTACCAAAATGCTTAAATCATCTTTATGTTATGGACTCTCTCTAATAAATATCCTGTGGTGCAAATCATCAACAAACATTAAATTGAACGTACTTATAAAAATAAAAAGATTTATTGTTAAAACGAAAGTGAAATGAATAAACTAAAACATTGCTACGAAAGCGCTACGAAACTTCAACCACAGTTTTTTGCCTACAGTTTCTTTGTTGAACCCTTCTAATTTACGTTGTTTGTCTCTACCATTATCTAAGTTCCTATACACAGAAGTCAAACCAACTACAGCCGTATATTCTCGCATGACAGAGGAATTAAACGCACCAGAGCGCACCGTAACAAGCGAAATGACAACAAAAATGATGAAAATTATTTTTAATCGGGTCCAATTGGCGTAGAGCCACAGTAACTAACCACAGGGTAGCGTGGTCCACCGCTGGCGAAGCGTGACCTTAATTAAACGGTAGCTGTACCAGTGTACGTCAGTGTCCCTCTTTACCTATTCTTGTACCTACATATACCTATGTATGAACCTACTCTAGGTGCCATTTAGGACGGCGCGGTACAATCTGGTTTGCTTACGGTAGGCTAGGTATGATTATACGTTGTCATCTAGGTAGAATGGTATTTGTGTGGAAATGCGTGATATAAGATAATACTTAGGTACGTGAAGCAAATGGCATTAGTTTTTTCATAATGTTTCAGTAGAGCTAAACTTAAAAAATAGCCTAGACTAACTACTTGCGACGACCCTAGTTACTTATATGTATATCAAATGGCCTATTTTATAATTATGTCTGAAATCTAAAATAAGCTCTAATAAGCAGTTTCATGTTATGTGTCACTTAACTTGGCATTTGCCTAGACTTTTAGTAATAGTTTGAAGTGAAATGAGCATGCACTAGAATTATCACATTTCAACCGTCCTGCCTGACCATAATCACTAGCTACTGAAATATTTCAGTCCACTTACGATAATTTCTCGCATTAAGTCACTATCGCGTGTAATTACGTATTTGAAACAATACGAAATAATAAAAGCGGATCGCGCGCAGGTCATTTGCATTTCAGTCGGAATGGCAGGTGGTTTTCCTTTCGCGCAGTGGAAATGTGCTGGTGTTAGAGAGAGAGGGTTGAGGGCGTCTCGCCCCTCGACTTAGCTCTGCTCGAAATTATTATTTTGATTACGTTTAATTTGCATACGGCCGCGCATCACCCGCCTCGGGCACCGCCGCCGCCGCCCGACGTAACGACCCCTGTACTTTTCTGTAATGTTTTCGCCATTTTCAACAAAATTCCACACAAATCATATAATTTCAGGTATCATCATGGTTATTACGAAGAAGCGCCCGTGGTCTTCATACCGCCGTAATAGGTCGGTCGATGCTCAAATTCTTGATAACTACGAGTAATCGCCATAGAACCTGCCTCGGCAGGCTTAATGATCCGATGTCTTCAATTATTGGTAATATCAGACTCTTAAACGTTCTTAGGAAGCCGTCTGGCGGGTCCGAGCGGACGGACAGGCCGCTTATTTATTCCTAAGGTCACATTAATTCAATAATTGCGAGCATGCTCTTTGAATCGATGATAAGTTCATGTGTTCACCGGACGCACTTTCTACAAACTACATTTTCCACGAACAAGAGAAAATTCTCTTAAAGCTCCACCAGTGTAAAATATATTTATGTACATTTTAATATATTAAATGTTATTTAAAGAGTGCTACCGTGTGCGCGCACGCATTGGCGCCAGCCGGCCCAATGGGCGGCGGCGGACACGCCCATGCGCGCACGATCCTACTCTGTTTCACTTTGCTTTAATCCGACATTCAATGCATTTGCTACGCTGCATTTGTAATGCTATATAGTCTCAAAATATAACAAATTGATGCAAGATTGACTTCACCTTTGATATTCTACTACTGTACCTACCTATTGTAAGGTTTAGCTGGTTAAAAAACCTAGTAGGTTAGGATAAACGGAATAATGAAATAAATCATCATGCGCGCACGATCCTATTCTGTTTCACTTTGCTTTAATCCGACATTCAATGCATTTGATACGCTGCATTTGTAATGCTAGATAGTCTCAAAATATAACAAATTGATGCAAGATTGACTTCACCTTTGATATTCTACTACTGTAGGTACCTATTGTAAGGTTTAGCTGGTCAAAAAACCTAGTAGGATAGGTAAACGGGATAATGAAATAAAATATGTTGTGACCAGTTTGACAACGTTTTATTTCATTATCCCGTTTACCTATCCTACTAGGTTTTTTGACCAGCTAAACCTAGTATTAAACTAGGTATTTTGTACCTACCAATATGGATTGGTAGGTATAAAATCAATTTACCTTTTGCTAAACATCTTATGATTGCAAGTGTTACCTATTAAGTAAGTTCGTATGGCCAGCTCTTGTGACAAAGTTTTTAGGCCGCTTAAAGGCCTCCGTCATGGCTTAACGACTTAAAAGCCGGGATCGAAAATTAAACGTGCCCTCCGAAACACGGAAGCGCTCAGCTATTAACTGCCACTTGCGGTCACCAATCCCAAATGTTACCTAAGTATAAAGGAAATCTCATGGTTTCATAACCTTAATACCCACGTATGGTCAACCCAGTCATAGAGACTTAATGTTAGAAATCTATCTTGCGGAGACAATTTTACGTTCAATAGCTGTCGGCTTTTCAATCCGATATCCGGGACGAAAGGTGGATAATAACATAATGTCAGCCCGCGGCTTGGTTCGATCGCGAGGGATCACTGTCATTACGCGATGAAGCGCTCGTGGCGAAGCTTGCTTAGACGATCTTGATTGATTGTTGAAGTTAAGCAACCTTGTGCGCGGTCACAATTGGGATGGGTGACCGCAAGTGGCATTACGAGCTGAGCGCTTCCGTGCTCGGAGGGCACGTAAAATTGTCGGTCCCGGCTTTTAAGTCGTAAGCCACGATGGAGGCCTTTAGGCGGCCTAAAAAACTCTGTCACTAGAGTTGGCCACTAGCTCATACGAACTTACTTACTGTCATTACAAACGGGGCGGGGAGCGGAGCGAGTAGCGAAGCGGATTATGTAAATTGATTAAATTTTGTAATTTTTAAAGTTGATATTTTAGCGTGCTTTGTTTTTTTATTGACGGCCTCGGTGGCGTGACGGGCGATTGCTCGGTAGAGACGCAAGAGGCGCGGGTTTGTTTCCCGCTGCGGAAGAAGTGTTGTGCATGATCTGTAAATATTTCTTCCGGGACTGGGTGTTGTGGTACCATGTTTTGGTTAAAATGGCTAAGGTAGGTAGGTACTCTTGTAATACTACAAGAATCTTGTAATACTACAGTACAAGGTACTCTATAGGTACCTAGATATGATTATGACTATTGATTCCATTGAAATCATTTAAAAAACATCAAAAAAGTATCTAAATTGAATAATTAAACCTATTTATAAAAAATATTTAAATGCAAATTAAAAGGAAACAAACACCATCGTGTTATTAAACAAATCGAATACCTATAGGTATACTTACTTGAGCTAACGTTTATTTAAAAATTCTCTATGTGACAAAGCAACAACAGTTCCACTAGCATCAAAGGTGTTAAAAGCCAATTATTTTCTTTGACATCCAACAAATTTTCGTTTCAAAATGACACCCTCAAGGAAAAATAAAACGTTTACCTCTAATTACTTTATTAAAATTTCATTTTACACGCGCACCGGTCACAATAGCTACTATTTTTCTTTGGAATAAAAATGCAGCTTCAATCATACGTTATGCCTATTCGTAATGGTAGATAATGGGTTTCCATTTTCCATGATGCCATGGGAGTTTTTTTTGCATTGTCCCTTGTGCATAATGGCGACAGATTATAGGGCAACAATTTGTGCTGTTGTGGGATTGGTAACGGGGACATTAACAAAAGACTGCATTGATATTACCCGCGACGTTGCTATTTCCTTGGAAAACGTCAAAGAAACGGACAAAGACAATAATTCTTGCAAAATGTAGGTCTAACTGCCAGTATCGATCTGCAAATTGCAAATACCATAAATGATTGAATCTTTGCAAGCGAATGGAAGTTGAGACATGAAATAAAGAATATTTTGTATATTGTAAGTATTTTCTGAAGGTTTTAGACCGTGAATAAGATGGAGGGACGAAGGGAGGGCTCGTCAAAAGTATTTGGCAGCACAGTAGTGTTGACTGGACTGAGCATCTTAGCAAGCATCTTAGCACAGGAGGGATGAATGGAGGTTAGTTTTTTTTTTATTTGAACTTAAGAAAGTTTACCGCAAATGTACTTGAGAGCACTGGTGGTCGCGGCTTCGTCTTCCGATATTAAGGTTCAAATTCAGTCGTGCACCAAAGGGTTTTTCTGTTCGAAAATTGATGTGTGCTTATACCAGTACTCTTAAATGGTGATGGAAAATATCGTGAGAAAATCGGCATATGGTAGAGCCGTAGAAAGTTCGAAAACATGTGTGTTAAGTACACGAAAGAAGCCTTTGAGGCGCACTTTAAATCCTTTCACCAGACTGGTTCAAAAGAACTAGTGGCACGACTAGGTAGATAAAAACAACGTAGGTAATAACACCCTGTTTAAAACCACATTGAGTCCAAATTATGATTATTTAGTCATTAATCCACATAAAATTACCTGGTGAAGGAATATATCCGGCTCTCAGAGAAAGAAGAATCCATTCATGCCTAATTACACGTTATGTCAAACCATAACAAAGTAAATGCGACATAAAACTTTATTTTATTACCCCAAATTGACTCAAATTTGACAAAGATTGTATGATAATTATCATACTTGATTTTAAAAAAGATAGCTAAGTATCATTCGCAGTTTTATGATGGTTGCACATCAATGGCTACGAGCTGTTTTGTTCGAGCGGCGCTTATAGTTATTCTTCTCGGCCCAAATTAGGGTAAAACAAAAAACCGCTAAGAACATTTACAATAATTCGTTAGACATCTAAGGTACTCTACCTAGGCACTCTACAAAAAGCTCATCTTCATTAATTCAGCTACTCTCTCGGAGATGGCGCTACATGTGAGAAGAAATCTTTATTTTTTTCTGGAAACCAAAATAATTGTATGACCTTTGCAATTTGTATGACATCTAAAACTTAACTTAAAATAGTTGAATATCTGTTTAGTTAAAGTTCCTGAGACTAAACTTTACACAGCAGGTACTGGTAGTTAGTAGTACCTACCAACTACTACGAAAGGTAGGTTATTAGAGGGACCTATTTAATTTCAGCCTTTTTATTAAAACCACATAGTACCTAAAAATATTTATATTTTATTCCCAAGAAAATTAGATGCCACGAAAAAGCTATTTAGATCACTGATTATTGAATTAAATCCTAATCCGATCTAGAGCGTTACGATCGCGTTGCTGAGCACAATCCAACTTAAATTGTCCGTCACTAATATAAGCAATATGTTACAAATTCATTACGGTCTAATATTGCACATTAGTTATTTAATTACTTGCATTCCCGCAATGGGCGTTCACCTTATGTCGTTTGTTTCACAAATGGTGAAGAAAAAAACGGCAGAAGCCCCGCCCACAACTACTGCGAATGAATTTGTATTCACCACTTGTTTCCACTGGATCGAGCGGAACATACCTAACTGTTCTTGGACATGCAACTTGATGCGACATACATTATGTATTGGTCTTCCATAATGGCTGATCGGTACTGCGGTGAAGGAAAAAACCCCTTAAAGAACTTTTGAGATAGATTACAATGGACATCTTCCTCCGTCTTGACAGATGACATCATTTGGCTCTGGTGTAGAGACTTCCGAACTAACAGTACCTAGGGATCTTTTTTCAATCATGTGGGCTATCTCATAGAAAACTTAGAGAAGTTAGCGTCTCCTATCCGTTTCATAGTTGAACTACATGTTTCATTTTTACCCTGCGGCTACACTGTCATTTGTGAAGCTTCGCATTTTGTGTGTTTGTCTATCCTGTGCTCAATCGGCTGCAGTGCAACTGTCACTGTCACAAGCCTTCCAATCGGTCGTGGCTTCAAAACCAATAATAGTGAATGAATGGATTTTTCTGTTTGAAAAAATTATGTGCGCTCTATCAGTACCTACTCTCAGACGGTGAAACTGAACATCGTGAGGAAATCGGCATGTCTAGAACCTAAAAGTGTTCGAAAATATGCCAATTGCACGAAAGGGGCTTTTGAGACGCACTTTTATCACACTGGTTCGAAAGAACTAGATAGATAGACTGTCACAAGTTCACCGTAGCCCGATATTCGTGTAGGTAACTATGGACAGCTATGATCAAGTTAATTTTAATGAACAATCATCATCCAAGCTAAAATGACCTTTTCCATAATCTGTGGTGCTATTGCCACGTGTGCCAAGAGAAGCACAGAGAGGCGGTCTGGGCGTCTCGGTCCCGCCTTGCTGATTGTACCACCGGACACCACCGCACATCCCTGTGAAAATTCATTTCACGCTTTTTACACCCCTCGAGGGATAATCATGATATTTTATGAAATTAGGTTTGCGATAACCTATAACTTTTTTGTCGTGCCTTGACATTTGAGTTTTTTATTGTCACTGTTAGCGGTGAATAGGGTCGACCAGTAACGTGGCGGGCGAGTGATCGGCTGAGACGCAAGAGGCGCGAGTTCGATTCCCGCTACGGGAGAAATGTTTGTATGTTCTGCAAATATTTCTTTTGGGGCTGGGTGTTGTAGTATACTGTATTATAAGTATGTATGTATTTACAAAAAAATGTATATAAGTAGGTATTCTATTAGTCATCTGGTTCCCATAGTAGTTAGTTTGGGGCTGGATGGCGCTGTGTGAAATGTCCATAAATATTTATTTATTTGTTATTTATTCGAATATATTGTATCGAAGTTATAATTTTACAGAGTTGAGAGTTACAGAGTCGAGGAATAAGGAAATAAGGAAGTACCTAGATTGACGGCATTTCTTTCAAAAGGCATCTTCGTTTCAATTATTCGCTGTTGAATAAGAAGCATACTGCGATACCTTCACTACACCATTATCGATGTATTTTATAGCCGAGCCGACAAATAGGACCTACAACATTCCGCTCACAAAGCACAAAGCAAACATTTATCTGCCCTGCACAGTTTGCAGCTTCAACAATGCAAAACAAAAATTCCCATTTATCATATCATAAATTCGTGAACGACGCCTCTTGTGGGTCACAAGACATAATAAAACCGATTCGCAATTCTAGAGGCCGAAGTGAAAATGATAGCTGACAAAAGTCGTTCGGTGGCTGTAGGCATTGTGCGGGCTTCGACAAAAGAGTCACTCTGAAGCTCACAATGAGCAGCAAGCGAGAGCGGCAATTTGTCAGCATCGACAATACCTCCCGACATATTGACCATTATTTATGGAACTTTGTAAAATACGAGCACGGTTTTATTGCGGGAACGACTGAGCATCGTGTATTACATGGTGACGTCGCGTCCACTTTGTTGCAGCGGACTTACAGCCGATTGTTCTTGGATTCCGACTTATGAATATTAATTTGAATGTTTAGTTACAGTAGGTGGGCTTGATGTGTTCAACTTTAATATTCAGAGGAACACCTTTATGCGTTAGTCTTAGTAATTATCCACCTACATGATCTTTTGCGTTGCTAGTTATTTTTTGCTTGAAGCCCGTTGGATTTGTTTGTTGAAATTGCTTAAAGGTATAATAATAAATTTTAAGAAAATAGTAGGTATTTTCAAAGAACCCTTGTGTGGGGTCAGAACTCAGAGCTACAGTATGTGACTGTTAGGTTTTTTATGTTATTTATATAAATTGTCGAAAACTCACGAAACGAAATTCACAAAATTCATGTTTTAAAGTCAATGAAATACAACAAGTCCAGAAGAAGATGGTATAACGACTGAGGCACTTAAAATAAGTTCATCCATCTTATTTCCCCACATAACTGATTAATCTTATTTAATTTTTGAAACAGGAAAGATCCCAGCGCCCTTTATTCTATTGATTGTTGGTAACTTATTATTTGATAAGGTTCTTCTTCAAAGATTTGTTGAATATCTTTCATTAAAAGGGTGTGAACCGTGTCCCTGACACTCCTTCAAAGCTCACGCATATTTGCTTTAAAATCGAACCGGACAATAAACTTATTGTGTATCAACAAAAGCAAATTACTGTGAAAATGAAATGAAACCCTCTCTTCATCCCCTACTATTAGGAGATGATGTAGCGATACTTTGCGCGGACGCAACTGCAATTTCATACTTACATTTGGCAGATTTCAAAAACTCTACCAAAAGAAAATAGATCTTATTTTAAGTGAGTTAAGTTTCAGTTTCTCCTGAGGATTGGTATGAATCTGCGTTGCAGTGCAACACAATATAAAGTAACCGTGACGGGTGAATAGGGCATAAAAAAGTCATAAATCAAAGTCAAAAAGGCATAGAGAATGGCGGTCGCGGGTAGTTTGTCACCAGCTGTTCTGCTCAAAGCATTATTCGTGTGTTCCCATCAATAATGAGGGTAATTTTCGGCATTTTGTCACATTAGCAAGACGTTTTACTATTGTTGTTTGTTATTTGGAGAAATTATACACATTATTGTGTTAGGATTTTAATATTAGGTACCAGGTACCAACCTAATATAATTAGATTGATCCACTCTAATATACAATTTTAATAATTTATAATAAAAAGATTGTTTAACTTGGATACCAAATAAGTTTTCAAAATAACTAAGCATTCAGCAAGTTATGTGTGCTAAGTAATAAAAATATATAAGTTATGATTCTAGCCAAAGTTAAAATAACTGTAAAATGATTTATTTCATTAAAAATAAATTTTAAGTTGTCCAAACAAATAGCTTGTTTGATTCTTTACAAAATCTTTGTTTGTTCAGGCACTTTATTCATGCACAAGTTATGTTCACAAACAGTTTTTTGTTAATAAATGTAATGGGACTTTTGGATATAACAAATTTACTATGGTAATAAACGATCTGCCGTCCTTTAGTAGAATATTGGAACCAAACATCAATGGGAAAGACTCAATTTTAACTTTAAATAGTAAGAAATATTTCTGTCTCAATTTATGCATAATTACTAAATTAGGGACACTCAAAACTTATTTTATTGTTGTTGCAAAATTTTCTGAAGCAGCTGAGGCAATTTGTGGTTAGCAGTAAAATGGTATTAGGTAGTTCTAAGCATTGTAATGTCTTCATTCTAAAATAATTTAATGGTACAGTACCAACTCCGTTTTCTTTATGAAATTCAGCAATTATTTCATTATCTACACTAAGATGTTTATCTAGAAGATACACTAAGATCTACACGAAGGTAATAGGTAGGTATACCTAGGTATGCCTGTAACTGTATATCAAAACTTTTGAAAATGGCGTCTGTGGTGAAATATTGAAATACCTACAAGAAAAGAAACAAAAATCATGAAATATCACACAAAAGATTTTTTTAGCTTTTTGATCGTTTTTTATTACCAAGGTATTGGGGTTATTGCCATTTAGTAATCTCTATTTTTATGCAAATATTTGCATTTTGTGTTCAATTAGTAAAATCAACCTCGGAGTAGAAGGATTTTGAAATCCTTTTAAATTGATTTTGAAATGCTTATAATTATTCATTTCAGACCATCACAATGACAATCAGAATGACATAGGTAGGTTGTAGAGTAAAGTAGAGTCTTGAAGAGTATTGATGTAGATAAAACAGTATATTTACATTGTTTTTCATAATCTGTTTTATCAGTAATCTTACTGATTCACGTTATTCTAGGCAAATAACAGAGTAGACACAATTTAGTCACTTTGTTAGTTTGCGAGAAAATATTGACTTTCAAGCGCACTTTAGAAGCAATATGTGTAGCACAAAAACTCCTCTTTTCATTGAGGAGTTTGCGGTCACATCAAGAAGACAATTATGTGCACCATATGTCGATGTAATTACATCCATGCTTCCAACCCGCTACCGGCTTTTGTTATACCTACTTTTACCACGTTTAATTTCACAAATGAATGGTAAAAAATAAAGAAAGTATACCACACAAAACAGTCTAGAAAGTCAACGTCTCGGTATCTGCTGTCAAACAGCCGGCAAACTGCCGTGAAATTGCTAGTTTGTTTCTAACCGCAACTTTATTTCTGACAATAAATTCTATTTATAATGCTATGTAAATATACCGACGGATATCAGTACGTTGATGCGTTTGGGTAAGTAAGTTAATTTTATTTAAGAGCTTTTTCGTATATAAACGTTTATAGATTTTCGTTATCTTATACATTGATCTGAATTTCTTCTATAGGTACTGAAAATGTGTAAAGTAGCTTTCTTGACGTTTTAATTATATCCGATTTAGATTCAGATTTTTGAAGTAAAATCTCTACAACATAAGGACCCTCTGACCTTGCTACTTGATACTAGGTGGCGCTACCTGCTCAAAGCTTTACCGTCCAAAGTTTTATAAAAGCTAGTATGTGGAAATGTAGAAATGTACAGATTTAGTTATGACAGTTTTTTTATATTTTTATCATCAACTTACAAATTAATGAAATTATTGTGCTTTTGTAGATATGTTACGAATTTTTTTGTACCTATGTGTAAGCAGGTATAGTCGTTAACAAAATCCTTAAAAATCAGTAACAGAACAAATTTTAACTCGTAACTGTTTGCGGTAACTGCAATTTTTACATACATACTTTTTTCAATTTTTTATATGATGTTAGGTCCCTTGCAAGTAGTTTGTACGCAAATTAGCAAAACTGAAAACCCTGTGCTGCTATAGATATTTCTGTTTCGGTTAAGCTAATATTTTTGATGTCAATATTGGCTGGGCTAAATGTTTTTAGAAGAAAATTTGAAATGAATTCTATATTAAAACTCGCGATCATTCCTACAGATTGAAGTTTCTGATAAAGTGTATGAATTTTCTTCTTTCTATGCCTCTTAAAAACTCCCAAAAATCTCTCCTGTAATACCTCACACTGTTCAATTCACCTCTAAAACAAAAGAATAATCAAATCAACTCCAAACCGAACCCGCGGTCTGTCCAAACATTTATCCAACGAGCGTGTTGGGTGACATCAAGCGATCTAATTCGATTAATTTATTTCCAAGCACCAATTAATGGAATAAGAGAGACGCGACCAAGCGTAGATTTTGCGAACAAAATCGACTATTTATTATTTCCTCTTTGTGACGTTGAACAAGCCTGGGCGGCGCCGGCCACAATACACTCGGCCATTATTCCCGTAAAACAATATACCGCTTTATTAAAAAGACATTCAATTAATTTATTTTATTCATATATTATTAACGGATGGCGGTAAACAAAAGTGTTCAATACAGCGCGAACAGACACGAGCACAATGGGAGTTCTTTATTTATAAATCAATTCCCACCTGTTTCTGAATTAAGTTTATGATTATTTTCAGCTAAAATTACATTATTTTTTTCTCACTCGAAGCAATGAGGAAACTTAACGGATTATTAGCTTTTTGTTAACTGAATGTAGCCACTTTTATGAAGTTAAACAAATATTGACTCATTCAGGAAAAATACCGACTGTTCGTTGTCACCTTTTAACGTCATCATATTCCCTATGAAAAATAGCAGAAGTGGGCGGTGCAAACCACACAAACAGCTGAACTATTCATGGAATGTTTGAACAATGCAACTCACGCCATCTGTCGACGTGCGATTGAGACATTTTTGCGAAATAACACCGTAATTACGTACTTCCGTATCCGGCGCGTGCGATGTTACCCGCCCACCACGTTTTTAAGCTGAAACTCAACACTTCTCAGTTGCTAAACTGTCGCAATTGTAAGAAATTGCAGCTGCAATATGAAATAATGTTAATTTTATAGCAGGTAATGTAGGTACTGAAGATAAATACGTACTACATAGATCGAACATCCAAATCAGCTCACACTGCTTCCCTTGGTAACCAATGATCCTTGATTCAAGAGATATAATGTAGGGCGATATTTTTCACTCATGTTTTTCCTATGACTGCCTGACTCATTTTTAGGACACCAGTGAGAGAGTTTAAGTCCATCTCTGATGTAGAACTATTTTTCAGAGACCTACATCATTATTTTCATGCCATTTTCCCACTTTATGTGGAATCAACACCACAATCATGTAGGTATTCTTTTTCCATTTCCCTATCTACTAGATACCAACACAAGTATTCCTGGTTATAATAAATTATAATTATTCTTTATGCAGCATAGTTGAAAGTTCAAGGTTCAGAGGTAGGAATTCACATAAATTAATTAAAGGTCCTGACATCGCACAGCTAATAGATTTACGAGCATTCAAGAATTTTGGTTTTTGCTGCAACACACGACTGCCGTTATCGGAAAAAGGTGTCGCATAGCTATGAAATGTTAACTCATATAGTAAGGCCTGGCCAACATCCTGTTCGATACAGAAAAAAATACATTAGGTTATACCACAGACTAAGGTACCTAAAATGTCATCTTGAGCATGCGATAAACATAAGAGAAATATAAAACTTTTTAAAAACGAAAAATAAAACCGACTTCCATGAATAATAAAGAACTCCTTAGTGACGTCTTATAGAAACTAACAGGTAGATCATATAAGCGCACTTCGAGGGTATCATAATCATATTTGATTAAATCATATTTAATAAATTAAGATTTAAAAACAGGTAGATAATGTCTAGATGTCAGTGGCCATTAAAAGTTATTAAATTGAGTTAATTAAAATATATTTACTAGAATCAGAGTGGCTGCAAGTTGTCTTATGATTACTTGTGGCTTTGCCCACCCTATTAGGGATACGGGCATGATAATATGTATGTATGTATTTTTTTAAATTAAAGCCTTATACACAGGTTAAGACATAATATACTTAAAACGAACTTTCGAAGTTCTTCATAGTTCACTTCAATAAAGAAAATAAGAATACAGTTAGTACCACATATATTGTGCGCCACACCAAACTTCGTGCTTTGTATGAAAACCGAATTTGTCCTAATATGCAACTAATAGTCAACTAATAATAACTGAACCAACCATTTAAAACAGTAAGTATCTACATAATTATTGTCACATCTCTATATTATATTAGGTACATATCCTCGCGTTAGTTCGTATTTCAGAATGAAAATTGCCGAGGTGCACAATGTTTGTGGTACTACTGTACCTACTTACTCCATACCTCTTACCCCAAATATAAGTCGACAAGAAACGAAACAGGTTGAACGTGTCTTACGGTGTCTTTTGATTGGCGAACGTACCTACGGTTTCTCAACTTGCCGACAAAGCTCACATTTGCATCCACTTTGTCATTCACATCGCCTTTCTGTAAGAGCCGTACCCAAGGACTAAACACGAATTTTAGTAGTAAATTATTGGCACAAGTAGTACCCTAGTACTTAGTACTCAACAGTTGCTATGGTTTAATAAATACATCTGCCAAGTTAATTAAAACAGAATACTTAGTAGAAACCAACTTATAACACTAGAGCAAGTACTAACATAATTTAAAGGCTTGGACGAATAATATTCGTCCAAGGTTAAAGGTCTTTATTACCGATTTTTTTTTGGGGAAGGAAAAATAGTATCCTCCAACATGATGAGATACAATAAGCAAGTATTCTTAAGGAGGGTTGACGTCAGGTAAGCGGCCGGTCATAAAACACCTTAGCCAAAACTCTTACAGCGTGATCCATGGATCATGCATGCCGACCCCACAAAGAGTAGGATTAGAGCAGGAAGAATATGATGAATTATATTCTTGTTTTTGTCTATCCCATTGTTTTCTAGGATATCGTTATATATGTTTCACATTGAATTGAAGTGACGATCCTAATCACGGCCCTGTCTGCCTCATTCTTATTCCGCGTACACCGCCGAATGTGCCATGCTAATGAGATTCCCTCGTTTCCGACTTTCTTTAGGAGTTAATGATGTGTGCTACTCGCTGCATGTGGCGTGATCGTTGTAAGTACATTATTTTGATCTACTCATCTCGACGCAAAGCGCTGTCTATAAAGTAGTTGTTTAGTTTACTAAACTGTTACCTTTAACTTTACAAGTCTTTTCTGATAATTACTGCCCTTTATTATATATCCTTATCAGGTCAGTCATTATGATTATGAAAAATAATTGTGATATGATAAAAAAATATATCAAATATCATATTCAATGATCCTTTTTTATTCAGCGTCATTCAACCTTTATTAACTTGAATAAAATCCAGATGAAAGTCTTATTAAATAAATGCTAATTTGATGCTAGTCAACAAACTCACAAAGTAGCCCGATTACTTTCAAACATCAAAAGCGCAAAATAAAGCCGAAACTAATAAAGTGACGCAATACGAGATTGCTTTAATGCTTGAAGTCTCTGCGAGGGCCGATTGAATGCCACCACCAAAAATAATAATATGCAAACAGTAAAAACACTTTCTATTTTTTGTACTTACAGAATTTTTACGAAACTTTGAATTCGTTTTTTGATCTCTCGCGGAAGTGTACAGTACCAATGTCTTGACAAAAAACTTCAAAAGATCTACGAAACAGTTTGACTTATTAAAATACTACTACTAAATGAATAATAATAATAAATATTTGTGGACATTTCACACAGCGCCATCTAGCCCCAAACTAAACAAAGCTTGTACTATGAACACCAGATGGGTCATAGAATACTTTTGTTTTGTAAACATATTCTTATATTTGATGGTTAAACAAACTTACCATAATTATACGAGACGGTTACACCCGAGAGATCAAGTTTAGCATAATACTACAACACCCAGACCCGGAAGAAATATTTACAGAACATACAAACATTTCTCCCGTAGCTGGAATCGAACCCGCGTCTCAGCCGAGCACTCGCCCGCCACGCAACCATGGTCGCCAAACGTCGTCGAAGTCGTAATAAGGTACAATTGTGATTTGCGTGTACGGCAGGAAACGACAAGCCGATAATACAAATGCGTAATGTACCTTGTCTACTGCATAGCATGCTATTACTGTGTTTCTCCATGCGCCCTCTCCCCAAGGACCCTCAAATGACAGAGCGGAGTTTTCATTTTACTGAATAGATGTGCTAATTTGCATCATCTTTGTGTAAATGTTGAACTGATGGGACATAATCAGAAATCAGTTGGCAGCTATTTTGCACTCAAAATTACTCTTTCAAATAGGGCACACACATATCGTAACTTCGTACTCTTGGTCATATTATTTGGTGACAGTTTTTTGAGCTCAAAATGTAAGTACTTCCATTTATTGGTGCCATTGGTACCTACAGAGAAAAGGATGCAGTGCAATTGTTATTATGAAGTTCTATTCATTTCTTAAATGAAAATTTAGAAATGAAGGTATTTTTATTCGATAATGATTTATGTTTTTCCCAATGACCATTTCCATCGCCTTTTGAAAAACCTTTTTTAGACAAAGCACATTTTTAAATTTCAAAGTCGACAGGCGAGGTGTTGTTCAAATCCGACGCCCCCGACGTTATTGCCGTCGTCTCGCCGGCTTTATTAACCAGTGTTTGATTTCGTCTGACGGGGAAATAGATAAATTGTTTGTTTTCGCTACGCCAAACGATGTAGGGGAGCCCTTTTATTTTGTTAAACAAACTCTTTTTACAGAGACTAGGTACAGAGAAAAGAAAAATCTGAATTCCATGGCAGAAAACACTCCGGATTGCTCTACACTGATGCGTACAAAGTTGAATCTTTATATTTTTTTTAAACTTGTTGAAACTTTTTACTTTACCTAATATTATGTAAATGAAGTTAGGGCACTGTACTGAAATCTGTTTAAATAAGTTTAAAGGAATCGGACCATGAGCAAGCTCTCTTAAAAATAGGATTAGCCACGTCAATTGACGCAAAGGAAGAAACTAATCATAATACAATATTAAGACGTCAACATCCAACCGGAGGAGCAAATCCATCAAAATGACTTTCTAACCGCTTAACGTCCTCATTTGAGCGGAACATTAAACTTGAACGAGTGTAGATCCGGTCTCCTAAAAGACACAACCGCCATATTGTAATGTCAACTAAGCAACATGAGACAGCAATTGACGTTTAACATGTCTGGTAATAATTATTGCAGAACGGCCCATGAAGTTCCTGCAACCTTATTAAATTCGTGAATACCTAGGTAAATTTGGTTTAAGTTTTGTCATGAGATAGGAAAAGATGGAAATAGGAAACATGTGCCAACCCTACGTATCGGAAAAGAGTAGGTAATCATATTGTTGTTATCAGTATCTGTCTATTATACACCAGGAATTTGGTGAAGAACGTCATAATCTTACAAATGCCTCGGTTACGGTATGTCACGGCCGACACTATGACGTTTATCGTTTCTTTAAAAAGTAAAGCTTAAAGGGTTGTTTTCATTTCCTTGATAAGTGCGTGTCGTTTGGCTTAGATTTATCACCTCCGAGAACGTGCCGCATCAAATGGCGTCAAAATTAAATGGAGTGAAATTGAAGAGCAGTTTTTAGGATTGAAATTGTATTGCACTTTATATACCTAATGTTGAGCTTGTGCTAAGTAACATGCTCAACATTTTTTACTTGGTGGCTACTGGGCTTCTCGAAATACTTATAGCGAAGTTATTGATAAGCTGTGACGCGACGATAGCTGTATTTGTGGTTTTGTGGAAACGCCATCGACCGATGCGTGATTAAAGATGAACTTCAGCACTGAAAAAATATACTTATATTTTTATTTGTAAATTTTACGGTTATTCTGTTTATATTATAGACGGCGTCAGTGACATTATGTTGGTAGCTGTCGGTAAGGTCCTACTTTGTTTTTGTAAAGTACTTTGAAGGTTTTAACATCCGTGTCACCTTTTTAAATAAATGAATACCAAATGTTTCATTCTTATTTTGGTTAAATGAATTCACAAATTGAAAGAAAGTATATCTGCTGCTTAAACTTGCATCGCTTATTTTTTATTATTTTTCAACGAGGAAAGACGTTGGTATGTTTTAGTTTATTTCTGGCGTTTGCATTCGCTAAATTTGTTCCCTCTTTTGTGCAAAGACGTTTCCTTTCTCATATTGAAGTATGGCAGATTAATGCGAGTTCGAAGAAGTCGATATTACTTCTGAAAGGGGTCTAAACATTGATTTACTGCAACCATGCTGTGCTGTTAAAAAGTTGTAAACTGCCTGTGTTTCCGCCGGTGCAACAATGTTGGCCAGTTTAAGATGTCTTCAGCTTATGTTAAAATTGTCTCGAAACTCATTTAATTCCTATCTTGTTAGCCGCTACATTATTAGGTAAGCGTCTTTCTCAATACACGGTGTTGTTCTTTTTTTGCGGTACACATACATATATATTATCACGCCCGTATCCCTAATGGGGTGGGCAGAACCACAAGTAAGTATAAGAAAACTTGCCATCACTTCTGAGTCCTAAGATGGATATGGTGAACTATGGTGACAGGTCATCAGTCCATCGCCCATATAGATAGTCCATCATGCAGTTGGAGAGGATGCTAAAATTATGCTTAATTTGCGGTACACACAGTAACTTAAATGGTTATCTTGCTTAAAAATAATGAAACATGACCACAATAGTACGGCGTACCAGTTATATACTGAATCATACTATGGTATGTACTAAAAATAGCCGAGAGCACTGGCGATCTAGTGGTCGTGGGTTCAAATACGGTCGTGCACCAATGGATTTTTCAGTTCGAATATGTGCGCTATACCAGTACTCTCAAACGATGAAGGAAAACATTGTGAGGAAACCGGCATATCGCAGAACCTAAAAAGTTCTCAAACATGTGTCAATTGCATGAACTAGTGACACGACTAGGTACTAGTACTGAAAAACTAGACTAGGTACTAAAAAATTAGTACTTGGAGACAGGACGATCCAGTTTATATTAAGTTACAGCAAGATGAAGTTACTAGAGTACTTTGATACTTTGATCTTTTGAGGAGATATTATTTTGCTTACTTCGTATCCTTCATAAAAAGTATCATCAAATTCGTTAAAATATTTTTTATCCTTAGTGTGTTACTTAGGATTCTCGGAAGGTGTTTACACGTGCGCGGTGGCTTTGTCCCGTCTCATCCTGTCACGATTTATGAGCTTATTAATCATAACTTGTTAATTAGTCCACTTGTATTGTGTTTTATACCTATACAGCCAGTGATATCCACAGCTGGGTAAAAGCCTTTTGCAGTCTTGTGCTCCGGATCCACAGTTCTCATACTGCACAATATTGTCTGACCATCGGGCAGGTGGTCTGCATTGAGGTCGTTGCAAATCTTGTGGCCACCATTCGGTGACTGATTTGGTTCATCGGTTGTCTTTCCTTTCGTGGTCTAGAGAGTAAAATGTTCTAAGACGAAATGCTTCCAATAATTATCGCTGCAACGCGTTCGAAACGGGAAAATATAATAAAAAACGGTAGGTACGCGATAAACCCCACAATACTCAAATGCGACTCAGATTTGAGCACGTCTCAAATCACGTTTTTTTTGGACAGTTTTTGATAAAAATCTGTCAAAAACTCGTCACTTGAGACCTGCTCAACTCTGAGATGCGTTTGAGTATTTGGGGGTAAGTCCCGTTTTAACAAATATGTTAACGAATCGCGAAAGTTCAATAAATAAGTACTACTAGCGATCGCCCGCGGCTTCGCTCGCCTGGTATCTATACAAAAAGTAGCCTATGTGTTATTTCAGCACACGTAGGTACTATGTATATTCCAAGTTTCATTCAATTGATTGAGGTACAAACATACATCCTCACATAGGAAGTAGTATTACAGTAGGCAAAATGCCCTGTTTGCAATATTTGTAATATTTTAAGAGAAATGTTTTTAACAATGTCTCGTCAACTATTTACCCTCTACTTGAGAAGTAATAAAACTACTTATATGCCCCACTTTCTACCGACCTGAAACGCTGACATAATGCGAGAGCTGGCACTAAAGTTTCAAAGTAAAGTAGATGGTTGAAGAAATAGTTCGTGTAATGTATTCCTTTGAAGTGTCTACCCCATTTCGCGAACTTGTGTGGAACGTAATAGTCAGGTGCATCGCTACATTAACTGAAGCTCAAAGGATTTGTAAAGATGTCGGTAAGGGACCGGCAAAATAAACAGCTCATAGGGGATCTGTTACTTATTGGTTAGGTCAGATATTGTGTTTACATCAGTCATAGGTACCTTTTAAGGTTCTTGTAGTAACTAGTTGTTTTTACCTGTAAGAAAAATAAGAATATCTGTTTTTTAATTTTATCTTGCAATGAAAGAGTAGAGTATAGAGTCGACAAGTAAAATTTAAAACTTTTCCAAACTTCAAGTCGATAGTCGGCCGTTTCGCCATTTTGATCAATAGTACGAGTGATGGCAATTTTCAATTTCTTATTATTAAAAAACTGGTCGAGTACTACTCGAATTCACATCGTACATTAAAAAATGTTTGTTTATCCCCATTTTATTTTATTTTATTACCATTATTTGTTGTTATAGCGGCAATAGAAATGCACACTGTGAAATACAACTCTCTACCTATTACGGTTCGTGCGCCCGCTGACAGACGGACGGAAGGACGGACAGCGGTGGCTTAGTAATAGGGTCCCGTACGGAAGGACGGACAGCGGTGGCTTAGTAATAAGGTCCCGTCGATGGCACCCTTCGGCAGACAGTGGTACCGTTAACTCTTCTTTCACCTTATACATAGACTCTAGCTGGTGTCGTGCGTGTAAGTACCTACTCGATATCTTAGTGTTGCCTACACGCTTGCCTGAAAGCAACTCTAGCGAAATTGCAAAATCCTGTGTAGCAGAATGCAAGTGGGGAGTGAAGTTGACGAGAATACAAAACAGTTAGTCTCCCTCATCGCACAATCACGAATAATTCGCTTTAGGGACGATAAATCTGACTTTAGTCCCCGGATAGGGACATAACAGGCACATAATTTGATTACGGGAGGAAAACACCGATAATACTCACGATTATATTCGATTATAGAGGTCACTTATTCGTGATTAATTGTGTAATCTAAGGTTTAATCTTTGGTTTAATCGGATACGGTTGTAAATTCAATTATGATTCTCATAACTACTTTGTTTTGTATCTCTTTGGATAGGCTGGTAACAGGTTTCATGGTATAGCTCGGGTTGTTCGAACAGAATTAAGCAAGTAAATAAGGCGAAAAATTTGTAGTAAAAACATGTTTCGAAGAAAGAACTACGTGGTTTTGGTTTAATACCCCATTCAAACATATTAATTGCTTGATTATGTTTGATCTAGATGTTTTAGAATGAGGGATGCACACTGCATAACACACCATTATCAGTGTTGCAATATGGTTCTATGCGACGTAGCCGTGAGTTTGAACGTGATTTTCATTGATAGTGTTATTCCATGCGGCTGGTACTACGATTAAAAATGCCTCTCTATTGTAAACTTACTTACTACTTGTAATTTGTAATCTAAACAAATTACTTACAAAGTGTGAAGCAATGGAGACATCAACGCTTCCGTCGTGTCTGTAAATCAAAATGATTGCCATAAAGCGGTTGCCGCCTTTATAAAACCGTAATAGGTACCTACTTATGTGTTTCTATAAACTTCGAAATATGCCTACTTACATATTTATAAAATATTTAGTCATAAAAAAAATATTTGCCATGATGACAATATGTCATGAACAAAGAGTCGCTGGAACTTTAACATATCTTTCGTGCGACTCTACATCGCGAGTATAGACTCTGGATGTATAGCCTCTTTTCGCCTAAAGATAAACATATGCGATCGCTTAGTCACGCGTACACTTTGCGATTTCGAACAGTTCTGCTGTAGCGTCTAGCGACTTCGGTGACTTGGCTACAAGCCTTACCAGAGAAACATGATCGTCGGTCGATTGAGCGGTCGCTATTTTCTAGAAAGCCAAGTCTAAAGACCACCGCCGCTAATACCGTTGATTAAGCCAGCTGATGGAGTCGCCGGTTTGCAGATGAGCTCGGTTTTTACGGCACGAGCGCTGGCCACCCGCGGCGGCGACACTTTTAATGTAGCTTAAGAAGGAATGAGTTAGGTCACAGTATGTACTACTACTGCTAGTCGTGTTATTTCAAACCAGTGTGGTGAATAGATTTAAAATGCGCCTTAAAGACTCCTTTCGAGCACTTGACACATTATTTATGAACTTTTTATGTTCTACGACATTCCGGGTTCCTCACGATGTTTTCCTTCACCATTTGAGAGTACTGGTATAGCGCACATAAACTTTTCGAATAGAAAATTCCATTGGTGTATGGCAGGATTCAAACCCACGAGGATCGAGACCAACGTCCAGTAACTCTAACAATACTGTAACCTCAAAGAATAAAGAACTTTGATAAATCATTTAAAGGGCAATGTGTACGCTTTTATAACAAAGTCCCAAGCGAGATGACAAATTTGTCAGTTAATAAATTCAAAACACTAATAAAACAAAAGTTGTATAAAAAAGCTTACTATAAAATATCCGATTATATAAAAGATAAAAATGCTTGGGACTGAATGCTCCAACTCCTTTTATAACATGATTGTAAAGGGATCATTTTCCAAAAAAATAGCCAAGCGTGGTTTCTTGCCTGTATCTTCCACGCCTGGTCGCGTTACGAACAGGTGTAAATGCAACGTAGATTTAAGACGTGTCCAAGTGATCCCAGTGATTTTATGGAATAAAAATTTTTGACTTTGACTTTGACTTTGATAACTCACTTAAAGAACTTTGTCTCCATCAGAACACGGTTGTAGCCCGTAGCGAAGCTTGAATGTTTACTTACTCGATTTGAAACACTCATCTCTGTTGAGTGAGCTAGCTGCTTCCGACTGGATCACTGAATCTCCCCTCATTATTTGCGGTTTCAATTTGCTTTTTACGGACGTCGCGTTGCCCCCTTTGCAGCACTTCCATTGCTAGATCAGAATGATGTTGTAAACTTTTACTCTTCATTGCAATTTCAGCTCTTTGCCATCGTTTTATAGCTCAATAGAATATCGTAATAGATTTAAAAATGTTTTGTATTTATAATATACTTAAGTGGTCTATTTTATTTAATGAAATCACAGAGGTAATTTTCTAAAGTAAAAAAATATCACCTAGTTCCTAGTAGATAACTTCTTGTTTTTGTTTAAATTATTTAATATTTATATCTAGATACTTAATTGCCTGACCATAACCTACTTTATCATTTTCAGTTGTAAACTAAACTAGCAATAACACAAACCTTAGTGGTTTTCAGTTGCTAAGTAAATATTGTTAATTTTCTTACAAAATTGTGAATCTGCATCGGCATCCGGCCCTGCAGTCGGTGATATGAACCCTGTTCTGTATTTATATTCTAAAACTGAGTTCATTTTAATTTCTTCGATAGTTGTTTTTAATGTTATATTAAAATATAAATTATGAAGCGCTCGTGACTTAGCTTGCTTAGGCGTTCTTGATTGATCGTTAAAGTTAAGCAACTATATGTGCGGTCACAAATTGGGATAGGTGACCGCATGTGTCATTACGAGCTGAGCGCTTCCGTGCTTTGGAGGATACGTTAAACAGTCGGTCACGGCTTTTTAGTTGTTAAGCCATGACGGAGACCTTTAGGCGGCTTAAAAACTCCGTCACTAGAGTTGGCCACTAGCTCAAACGGACATACATACATAATGTTATATTATAGTTTAGTTATAAGTCCTTTGTTGTTATCGTTCAAATTACATTTTCCTAGATGCTAATAAGTTATCAATGCGTGAGGGTTTAGTAATAACACAATGTTCCACTCGGAAAAATATAATTCAATTTATATAAAATCAATTGTAGGCATTTTTGATTCGCACAACTTTGTACAATTATACACCTTAAATATATATACCTCTAGCTATCATTATGTTTTGTCCACAAGCAGACAATTATTTATTTGGATTATACATATAAAATAAAAATCCAATACATAAAAAAATTGCCTTTACATACTTAATGAGGTGATGTTTTCGCCGTAAGAAATCTGAATTCATATTTTTTTACAAAAACATTGTTTTGCTAGGTGACAAGATTATTTATTTTTGCGATAAAGATATTCAAAGTTATTTAAACATTAATAAGAAGTAATGAATGCACATCATAAAGATGTGTATACTGTATAGGTAAGTAAAAAATTAATGCAGATTATGTTTATTTCATACTATACCAAATTAATTCGGGAGTTCCCGTTTGGTTTGCAATGTTGTGACTTATTTACTTATTTGTTGAATGTTATAAAACATAGCCTAAAAGAGGTTCCTTTGATTCAATAACATGTTTAGTAATAAGAGATCAGCTGCGTTCAATATCATCACATTTTTGTGGGTATAATCCATCCATCGTGTTATCTACACTGTGCGTTCTGGTTATCCTTAATTAGTGCACTATTTTGTTCCACTTTAAAGTATACAATAAATGCCTCTACCAAACCTTATTTTTGGACCTTCAGTAAGATAAATTCGTTTAAAACAGAAATAAATTTTGACACGGCACATCAAGTACACAATAAAAATAAATTATTATAACAGCATTTTCGGACTAAAGAGTGATTCTACTTATCCTATAACATACTTTTCTAGTTTATTAATATGAGATAATTATTTTTAATAATATCTATACTGTACAACACTTTAAGTCTCACAAAAAATACGTACACAAGGGCGCATCGGGCGCGTCACTCTCACGTCTTTTCATCTACAGTTCCATGTTTTATGATACACTTGTATTGATATGTGGTATGTACAGAAGCGGGCGGCTGTTGGCGGCGCAGCGGCGGCGGCGGTCGGGGGCGCGCAGTATCACAGGTACGGCGAGGCGTGGTGCGGCCCGGCGACCGCGCGCCCCCGTCACACCAGCGAGCTCGGCTTTACGTCTAACCCGTGCTCCGGCGACCGCCCGCCGCCGCCCTCACCCTGGCTGTTCTCTTCCGAGTCCGAGCACGAGTCGGAACTGCCCTTCTTTCCCCCGTTGTGCGTCTTCACGTGCTTAGCTAGGTGATCCGACCGCATGAATCTCTTGTTGCAGACCGGACACGCGAATCTCTTCTCGCCCGTGTGCGTGCGCAGGTGTCGTTGCAGCTCGTCGGAGCGCGTGAACCGCTTGCCGCAGAACAACCAATTGCATACGAACGGTCGCTCTCCAGTGTGCCAGCGAAGGTGGGCCTTCAGATGTGATGTTTTGCCGTAAACCTTTCCACAGCCAGGTATGTGACAGCTGTGTATATTCTTTTTCCTAAGATGTGCTCCGGCTGGCCCTAGTCTTTCCGCCTCTTGACAATTTGGACAGTCGCACGTGGCCCGACCCGCATACCGACGCTGTGATCGTGGTGAAGGTGCTTGCGCCGGTGGGGCCGGTGAGCCGGGTCCATGTAACCCGAAGGATCCTTGTGTAGGTAAGACAGACTTGTAGGCGTCTTGAAGGAGGTGCGGTGCGGGCGGTAGTAAATGCGCTCCACTCGATAGTGAATGAGTGAGTTGAGAATAATCTTGGCCAGTGTAGTTTGCCATTTGACCGCCAACGTCCAGCCAGCCACCGTGGACATCCCACCAGGTGCCGCCCATCGCACCTACTCCGCTCATTTCAGCGGCTTTGAGGGCACCGCTTCCACCGCCGCCTCCGACGTTGAAGGGCCATGATTCGTATGGATGTCGGGAGTACATAGAGCCAAGACTGGCGCTGGATTCACTTTTCCCGAGGAGCTGGTCACCCGATGATGGGAAGTAGAGGTCGTTTCCGTAGGAGGGTGCTGAGCAGGTGGTTGGCCCCCGTGCGTAGGGACCACACGAGGGTGGCTGAGAGCGTGGGGGCGCACTGGCGCCGGGCGGCGAGTGGGCGCCTGGGCTCTTCTTCCACGGGTGAAAGCCCTTGCCGACGGCGGCGTCCGCCAGCGGTGGGGGAGACTTGCTTGACAGCTTGTTGCACTGCGCCGCCAACATCGCCAGAGGCGTGCCGCGTAAGCTCGGATGTTCCTGGAAAGACAGAAAATAAATAGTTGATTATTTCGAATCGAAAAAGACAATAACTCTTTATTCGAGTTTAATTATCGAACCGTGTTTAGACCGTGAGAATGTGCTCGGGACGTCAGATCAGATTTATGGCCTAATTTTATTGTGAACTGATGCGGCGGTGTTTCGTGCCCGAAGCGTTCACAAACGGGTATAAATAAATTATGAGCAGTTTATAGGTGGCGTATTTACAATTAGCCGACGCGGTGACAGCTCCCGGTGACTACCGCGCCGGGCCTGAGGACGACGTCCTAATTAATAAATCTTGTAATACGACAGGCCGTAAAACATTTGTTTACCTAAGTAACATGATGTGCTAGGCCGAAGTTAAAAAAACAGGTCACAGCAATTCGAGAAGAAATGCTGATCAAAAGCTGTTCCTATAAAATGCATTCAACTCCAACCAGTTAGGTATACATATGTACATATAAATGAAGCTAAACGCGTTTATTACGAACTTAATCCATTCACAGTTGTTCACTTTGCGGAGCTAAAATAAAGTATAGAAGAACATCCGGCCGGATATTTCACCCCAACGTGAGATACAAAAGCTCGATAAAAAAGTTCCATTGTACACAATAATATAATCCGGGGATCACGCACGGGGGGAATGCAAGGGGTGCGGGGATCTGCCACGCCCATTTATATTGTGATTGGCGCAGCTGTTACTTCAGCCCTTACAACTGCTGAAGCTGTTCTGGATACTTTATAGACAGGTATTATTACTAGTTGTTCGCCCCGAACGGAGATCTTGCGCATGTTCACAGCCCGCAAGATTTGCATTCGCACCCTGAGGTTTCTTGTAATTACACACTTTGTACCAACTTCTGCTGTCCCGATTCGAAACCATTATGCAAGAGTTCAGTGAGATTTATGAATGTCACTAAACTTTTACATAAAGAATTTTATGAATATTAGTAACATTTATAAAAAAAATACGAATTTTACAATTGAAAGACAGTTGGAGATAGATACAATTACAACACACAGGCTATTATTAACTTCTAGTGGATGTGGGCCAGCAGCGGCATTCTAGCAAATAGAAATAATGGGGCGGGCCGGCGCACTATCGCGAACAGATCTACAGCCCAGTTGTAAATATGGCTGCTCTCTCAATTAACCCAACGACAATTACAATTACCATAAAAAAATAATAAAGAGCAACCAAATTGCTCCGGCGGGCACTTATGTCGCCCGCGTACGAGCTAACTCCTACATTTCTAAGAATTATTATTTATCTAAATTGTAGAATTGCGTTTTGACTGTACGTAGGTACGAGAATGTCAATTGGTTTTTATTCCACACGGGCAATTATTTCAATCTCAGTATGGTCAGGTGAACTCATAACAGTCGTTGAATTTTATGTCAGTCGAAACAAATGAAATTGGTTAACGTCAAAACGAAAAAGAAGAACAGTAAAATTGATCTTCGAGTTTAAAGTTATACCTAATATGTCACATCGTCTGAAGAATCATAAAATCGACACCGTGCTCATCAAAAGCTATTTTGGAGCAATTTAAAGGTATTAGGCGATGAGTGGTCGGAGTAGAAGTGAGATTGTCTGCGTCCGCGGCGGCTGAAGACATAATTACCCTAGGCATTATGCTCCATTTGGGCGCAGGCCGAAACAGAGTGATATCGGTCTGTACCATAATTGGTCGTCAACTCGCCGGCTGGCCGCGAGATTGGATCAGCGTAGATGACGCCCGATGCCGACTCGCCGGCGCCACACCCGCATTATACAATGTTGATGGCCTTTTCCTTGTCAAAAATGACGAAGATCTTTTGTCGTAAAAAACACGAGATGAAATAAAATGAGATTACCTAATGTGAGCACGAAATTGTGGTATCGCAGGTCAGATAGAGTGCCGCTTTAATGTGACGTTTTACGACTTGCTTCGTTTTTGTTAAAACAAATATTGGTTTGGTGGCTTCGAGCAGCATGATATGCACAGACTACTAGAATACAAAAAACATATGCATAAAACATAAAATAATTTATATATATTTTAGTACCCATGTCATTGTAAGAAACATACATTTTGTTTGAACTAGGTATATTAAACATAATAAAAACATTTATGAAGCTTATAATACAAAACCTTGCTTTCTTATAAGTATTGAAACTTATTGCATAAAAAATCAATCTCAGAGGAATTTGAAAGGAGATTGGTCATATTGATGACTAAGTGGATATAATTCGAATTGCGATCGAAAGTCTGGGCCATTCACACGTTCAGCATACTTTTTTGTAATATATATATAGTTAGTTATTATAAAGTAAAATGTTAACGAGTCGGATAGTTTAATTAATTTAGTTTATATGAGAAGTAATAAATTGTGTCAAGAAACGTGAAGAACGTCGAAAGTTGGCTCAGTAGATTGGATAATTTAAAATTATCTACCAAAATTATGATGAGCCAAAATGAATATTCAAGCGAAACGCTTATCCCCGACGTGTTATTAAGATGATCGTGAAGTCGTTACAGACGAAATTGTATTTCATAAATTCATAACTATAGGTACTTAAAAGCTAATATTTTTCGACAACAGGTTATTGGGAATTATGTGTTCAATCATCGTTATATCGATAGTGTACATTAAATACTTGTGATAAAGTTTGCTTAAATTTATGATTGGTTTACCGTTGCTGTAACAATTTTCTTAAAAAATAATAATTTATCTATGTAGTTTTACAATTACGCTATAATATAGCCAGTTTTACAGTAATGTATACTCTCTTTTACAAAAAAAGACTTATTTATATTGTTTAAATAGTTTGGATTTATACAACGTTATCGTTTAATGCAAAATTTAAAGTCTTAGTTACTATATTTCTAAAGTTCACTGCTAAGCTGACTTAGCTGATTTTAGATTCAAAATTATGTTTTTGTATTTATCACAAACCACTTTTAAAATACAATTTGCCTTATCATTACACTATACCTTAAATACATCAATGCCACAGTTTGACAGCCTACAGCTACACCATTGCATAGCAAATTAACCAGGAGCAAATTGCCAATGGATAATTGGACAATTAGGGAATTATCGAGTTAATTCCGAGTGAAACAGTAATCCGGTCGAGTTTCATGTTCAGTGCCACCCCATCTCACCCTGTTCTAAAGCAAACCATAACATGGAGTGTTCAAGCATATAACTTTAGAGTCGCTGAGTAAAGAGCATTGCCGAGTAAAGAGAAAAAGTGAGCTTTTTATATCACAACAGTGGCCATCCATATCTAGAATCTAGCTAAAAATATTTTTGGTCTCAAAAGGTAAAGAAAAAGCTGGAAAAAAGGTAGGAACGCTTTTGCAATGCAATGGAACAACACAGGCAGACTTTTAATTTAAGGTCTTCTAATTGGTTATGTGCTCTGGACATATGGTAATACAACGAACGGCAAATCCTGACTGCGCTTCAAATAAAAGTGTAGTCACCCCAAAATCAACCCATCACTAATGCGGTCTACGCCATTCTTATGCAAAATAACTTCACTATGGCTTGATGATTTGGATAATTTGTTTTCAAATTTATTTTAATAGTAAATTAGACACACTTTCTGATGTGTAACTACTTATAAGAACGACCTTTATTTATTAATTTTACAGCAAAACTAAAAACAGAGTCAATTCGTGATTACAACTTAAGCATTAACTGCTAATTATGCGACATGGTTGTGTCAAATTATGTTAATGATTATGTAGTTAAAAGAGCATAGTTTAGATCTATTACAGTTATTAACATTGTAAAGTGTAATCATTATTTTGCTTAGGCAAATTGTTATACAAAAGCCCACTTTAGCCGTTAATTCAGTAGTTAAGTCTTGAATAATGAGTGGCAATTTACAATTTCTATCGCTATGCCGGAATATGACATCGAATTACGAAATGATTCAGAACGGGTGGTTGGGCCTAATTAATGTCACCCGGCTACTGAAGAAGGGTTCTGTTATTCAACACTCAAAGGGGAAGGATATCGATTGATAGAGTTCAATGACGACTGACTTTGAGATCGTTGCCATGCCGTGTTGATGAAAATCACGAAATAACAATGTCGTAAAGACAAAAAACTGTAATGTAATGTCCAGTTTCTATATTCTGTTACTCGCTGCCGCCCGCAGCTTCGCTCACGTGGTAACCGGATAAAAAGTGGCTTATTAGTTATTCCTGCACACATACTGTGTAAATTCCTAATCCTTTAGAGGTTGAATTTTGAAAAATCCCTTCTTAGTACACCCCTACGTACCAAGGTTTATCTACACTGAAAATTTCAAGTCTCTACGTCCTGCGGTTTAGGCTGTGCGTTGTCTGTCAGTCAGTCAGTCAGGACAAAGATTTCTTATAATATAAGATTGGACAATTTTAGGTTACAATAGCAATTTCGTTTTTCTAACAAGAAATATAGGTATGGCGCTTTTCGATAAATAACAATGTTGCTATGGCAATGAATGAACCATCGTCCTTTCGTTGAATATAGAAACTGAGCATTGACACAAACTCACTAGATTAAAGTTAGGGAACAGTTTTTGAAGTGCTTAACTTGCTTAAGTTTTTGAAGTACTAACACTAAAGTGCTTTTTGAAGTTAGTCCGGCCAACTAACTTTAGCTTAGCTTTAGTCAGAAGCGTTGAAAAATCGATATGGAAACCACAGTCTCGACTTAGATCTAAGATAAACAACGGCGTTTGGAGAATTTTACTAGGTCGGTCAACTATTGTACGATTATATCAGCCTACCTGCATGTAGTAACAAGTAATACGGATTAAGTAAAAGATAATGACCTCAACATTATTTCTACATTAACCGAGTCTGACTCACACGCAAACGTTGTCGCCGATGTGTGAAACCCACATCGGACGGATCGTACGAGCGTCACTTACGATAATTAGATCACTTTCCGACTAAATATCACAATAATCGTAAATTTTTATGATCTCGCAACGTCCTTTGGAAAATTGTAGGAATGATCTATAAATACCTATAGCATATAGCTCAAGCTGCGGCTTTGCTTGCTCAGACCAAAAGTAGCTTCTATGTTATTTTAAGTACCTAAACTACTGTTACTAGTTACTACTACAATGTTGCATACATTATAAGTCTCATCCAAATTGTTCGAACCTCCTATGTGGTGATAGAGGCAAAAACATTTGTATGTTTACATCCACAATTTCGAATTTATACCTACACAGTATTTGTAGGATACAAAGCACTATATTGATTTTTGTACTTTTCAAATATTTTAATGAGTCAGTACACGAAAGGAGCCCTTGAGGCGCACTTTAAATCCTTTCACCACACCGGTTCGATAGAATTAGTGGCACGAAAAGAAGAAGAAAAATGAGTCATCAAAACTTGTGTCACACTTTCAAGACAAATAAAAAAACCTAGTTTAAAAGTTTATTGTAAACCACGAGTCACTTTAATCAATTTAATTGGCATCGAAACTGCTAAATAGACAAAATTGAGTCCCAAATCTACAGCAAAGCAGCGCCGAAACATTTGTGATCAGAAGCGTGAAACCGCGCTAGTTAGCGCAGGTCATTAGGCCGCTTCACGGAGCCACATGGCCGCATTGCTCCGATCGCCTCAAATTGAGCCGAAGCAAATTATTTATTTAAATGGAAATTACCGTTTGTGACCTGACGCCTGGCCGCTCCTGGTGCCCATGTGCCTTTAATTTGACCGACAGTGTACGACACAACCCCGGCTTTTTGTGGGCAAATTTAATTTACATGGTTTATTAGAGAGCTGGTATTTTTGTTCCACTTTTAATCTGAAGTTCGACATGATATTTATAACTGGTGACACATTTTGTTGCAAGTACAAACTCTTAGTTCATACACCTTTTCATAGGTAATAGAAAGTGACTACCTTGATTTAAATAATGTAAAAACACATGGCATTTATTTTTGTTTATATGATTTTGATGCTTAATCACTATTTTATTTTAAAAACTTGATACTTAAATGTACAAACTAAGTCCAAGCAGGTATGCATCGAGAAACGGTTACAGTTAAGTTTTAAAAAACCTCGAACGATCGATTTGTGAAATAAATTTTACCGAAAATAATGAGAGCTCTAATATTCACGGGCAGTTTAGGCGTCAATAATGTGTTCAAGTGGATGAAATTGTGTGGTAATGTGTCGGACAAGCGCTGCGCCCACTCGCCGGAATTAGCCTGCGGCCTGAAATACAACATCGAAATATTATCTTAGATATTTGAAGTCAAAATGTATTAGAGTAGGACATTGGTAAATCTAGATGGCCTAAATTGATAGTCGATGTTGCAGCACAGAATGCTACAATTGTAGATTATCAGAGTTAGGTACATCTGAATCTCGATATTTGAAATACTGCCGAACTAATGAATGTTATTAAGTTTAGAAGCTCAATATAGTTACTTGACATAAAAACATAAAAACCTCGTTTTATTAGTAGCCTTCCAGTAACTGTAGCACAAAACAATCATTAAAAAAACGATCTTTACGTCAACCATCGTTAAATATCTCCTAAAAGTTATAGAAGCGCGTCAAGATTTGAATTCACCCAATATTTTGCGTGTCGGAATTTAGTCGAAAATGTTGAAATGACGGCCGACCTTCGTCGAGTCCAGATAATAGTTGCACCAATTTGAGGAACCAGTTCCACGCTGATAAAAAACGAACGAGCAACGAATGGAAACAAGGGACCCCCTCTTCTCCCCTTTGTTCTGTCATAAGTTACTGGTAATGTTTTTATATACATGACGAATAACTAGTTTCCCAATAGTAGTATACTGTATCATACTGTATTATAAGACCAGGATTTATATTCTTGGTATTGATATCGACATTGAACCATTGAAATTAAATATTGAAAAAAGCTCTACAAAATATTGTTTGATAGCTAAAAGAACCATAATTATTATGGAACAAGATTGCACAGGCCAAAAAAATAAAAGCTACAAAGGCACTATACTATAACAAATTGACTTCAACAGTCTGTTTGTCAAGGTCGCACTGGCATTGCCAATCCTTGTAGATACATTGCGTGTCTACATTCAGTGCCTTTGGCTGCATCTCTTGCCCGACAGTTCCGAGAAAAAGTCGTTAAACTCACGTATTTTTGGTAGCAACTTAATGCCAGTAATTTTCAATGAAATTATAATAATTAGCTCCATTTATACCATAGTAACAAACAAATAAAATGCTCGGAACACACCGCCCGAGGGCATCAGTCAGCCAGCTTTTCCATTTCTTGCTTTGATTTATCTGGCTTTCAAAGAATTATGTAATGTTGGCAAGTTAATTGTGTCTGCTCTTTTGTCTAATCAAAATGTTTTTGTTTGTTACAAATCAAGTTAGCTAGGCATGGTAAGGTCAACGTCACGAACTCCCATTTGCGTTGACCGCGTTGACGCGTCAACGATTCTTATTTCAAATGATATGCAAATGAATGTACCGGTCGTAAAAAGTAAAATATGATTTCCAGCAAAACCACAGTGATACATGTCGATACAATAGGACAGCCTGCAATTACACTACCCATTCCATCCGTTACACTGCATTCAGCGACAAACAGTGTTCAATGGATGTGGCCACGTAATTTCCTTCCACTTCTGTTTCACATTTTTTACATTTAACTAATTGAACGACGTAGAATATTAATTGCTGAGAAAATAACCGACGCGTAGCCCCCGAGGCCTAAACCACAAGACTACGCATAGTGAAGTCAACATAAAAACGAACAATTATGTATTTACCATGAACTCGAGTTTTATAAACTGCTTCAGTTTTTCTTTACTATTATTGAATATTTCTTTTTACTAACAGGATAAATATGAATTTCATTAACCTTTCTATTGATGGGAGGTTCGCTTTAGTCAATTTAATAAACACTTCAAAGGCTGTGTAACACGTGCCAGCTTTCATCACAGTGCATTGTGAAGGTCGCTTATATTGTACAATCGCATGCCCGAGTTCAATATCAGATGTATCAAATGTAATTGTGTGTCGATAATAGAGATTATAACATTCCAGCACTTATTGGGAACAATAGCAACAATTAGGTAATAAAACAAAAGACTATAATTTTAGCGTCACGTAAAGAGTTGGTGCAGAACAATCGGTGAGATAGCGAGCGATTACAAGGCGCTGAGCGGTCGATCGTCACGTAGTGGGACGCCGGTGAAGAACAAAGCGAAGATATCAGACAATTGAACGCACAACGGCACAAAAAGTCCCATAATTCAATTTGCATCCCGCTAGATGAGCGTAGAGTGTAATCGTCGAGAAGTGTGGGTACGGTTACGAGCCGCGGGCGGTGGCTCGGTGAGAACCGCTTTCGCCGCTTTTCAACACTTCTGCGAATCGATTAGATTCCATGATTTTGAACATTAGCTCTGTGAATCACGTTGATTCTGTCACGATAATTTTCTCACCTCGATATCTACCTGTACTTACCTACCTGTCAGCCCGTTTCATTATTTTAATGATTCTAGTTTCAATCTGTTCAATATCATTACTTATCAACACTTCTCAACAAGGCTACATACAATTTTAATCTCATGGACATGATATACAATTTCACTGATCATTGTTAGTCGTCTCATATGTCGGCCGGTATTATAGAACCTTATCCCTATCGATAGCGGTGTCGACAGGCGCGAGAGTCCACGAGGTGACTCGCTATTATGATAATGCGGAGCGATGGTATCGCTAGCTATCCGTATTACCATAGCAGATACTGCTATGCATGCCGTGGTATAAACACAATTGAATTAGCATAGAACAGTCAGCCGCGGCGGGCGGTCTCGCCACGCGACCACCAAGCATCCCCGACTCTATTTCGAAAGCATAGATCAGATCAGAAGGCATCTATTACACAGTTCATTTTGTATTGGTTTCAATTACCTACATTGATCCACAAAAAGATTGGCAAGCTTCGATTCTAAAGAGCGACTATCTTACTTGGGATGATGATTAAGGCGTTTTTTTACTCAATTCAAAGCTTGTATTTATAAATATCTAACTACCAAGCTATTTAGAATTCATAATATCGTGGTGGGTGTTAAACTAGGAGCATTTAAGGAATTGAGTGGATTGACCACAGCGACCACAACACATTTCAGTAGTTAGCCAGGTGCACCGAGCAGTGTGCCTGCCTTGGAATTCTGTAGCCGGGATAGCGTTCCCCTATGACAATGTACCTCAATCAATATGCATTACAACGTCATTTGTGGCTATGTCACCGTTACTACACTTTTGAAAGAAAGTTAAAAGATTAGCAGAAAACCGACAACAGCACCAAAACCATCAATTGCAGAGTCACACTCAAGCACCGTGAAGTATTCATGGAGACAGTTTCAAGAGCTATTGATGTATGGTTATAGGGGGCTAATGGTCTGCAGTCTCTCAAACAATATAATGGAAGTTTTGTAAAAAAAGCTGAATTTCTGGTTAACGAATGTACCTAAGTAGGTAGTTTTGAAATGAAAATAAGAACACTGGCTGCATTAAAAGACAAATTCTCAATGCTTTTCTAACTCAGCTAAATATTGAAAGCCCTTCAAATTGTTTTGAAAGCCCCGACAAACGAAACCAACGACCCATTTTATCACCAGCCACGTTACACTTCAAACTAACTCCCTTCAAAAGGCATCCGAATTCATGGCGTCCCCACATCCCCACCGAGTGCGTTTAATGGCCACTACAAGACGCGTTTGTTTAAACTCCTCACTAAAATAAATTGCCACCGGAAAATTTACACTCAAAAGCCGGATGCAAGTCCTAATAGACGCAATTTCCGATTTATATCCTGAGATAGCTGGTTATTTAATTTAGCTGTTATATTGAATATCGCTTGAATAATAAAAACTTCCTACTGTTACTAAGGAATTTTAACATACTAGATGATACAGCGTCAGGAGGTAACTTTTTTTTTGCCTACACTAACGGGACGCTTTAGTGCCCGGGACCAATTTAGACGGAGTAGGCTTGCCCAGCACCTATACCATCCTCTCAGCTTAGTCGGCCTAGTCCATAGGAAAGACATGGCCAATATGTGCGGATCTGGCTAAGCCGCGGGTTTCTTCCCGATGTTTTCCTAGTGCTCATAGATTTTTCGAAATACCTACTGTTAGCACTAAGAGAATTTTATCGATGCCATCTCCTCTTTACGAGGCATTCGAATTAACGACCAGTGAAAATGGCTCCAAAATACATTCTCAGAATTTCTCAACTCAAGACTATTTGTCGAACGTCTGTGAAACTCCGCCGGAAAATTTAGACTTAAAAGCCGGATGCTGCAGCAAATAGTTGTAATTTCCGATGTATCTTGCGATGGCTTAATGCGACGCGTGCGATGGTTAGTTGATGCAGGCAGATTTATCGTTCGCAATGATGTCGCATTGTGTGGCATTGTGTGTGATGTCTCGTTGATATTTGCAGTTTATGGCAGATGGAATACGGACGATACTTTTAAAAGGGTAAGGGGAAATGTGACCCCCAAATCATTTGAAGATAAAAATTGTTGGTGGTAGTAGGTATTTTTGCAGCTAAAAATAGAAATGTGATTTTATGATTTAGTAAGTTTCCTTGAAATGAACGAAAAAAAAGTTTCAATGATGAGTATATAGTACCTACCTACATACTAGTATTGAATATCCGAACCAAAACGTGAAAAGTTGTCCTAAAAGTGTCAGTCACTTTGTTACATAATTCCGTTGTTATGCAGATGTGAGTGCGACTCGGTCAGGATGTGAATGGCGCTATCGGTGTCGACCCACTCCGGGGGATCCGGACCACGCTGAGCTCCCTGGGGGTCCCCGGTCCCTATCTGTACCTCTTGAAGTGTTAAATTAATTGTAGGCCACACACCACAAAACTAACCGCAAATCACGTCAAACAAAAGACACAACGGTAATGGACCAATACATGCTTCTAAAAGTGCGTGCGGCAACGTTTCATATTTCAAAAAGCTCAACACATTGGATGTTGACATTAGAACAATGAACCCGCTCCTTGCTTTTTTGTGCCCAGTAGAAGGCATTAATTAGTGGTGCTGCATCTTCTAAAATAACCTTCTCCGTTGTCGGAGCATCAAGTATTGACAGGGCGCGATGACGGCGGCGCGGCGACGGGCGTCGCTAGTCCCATGACTTGCAGCCCGCCTTCATTATGAAGAGGCTCGGAGCACCACTCCACTAACAAGCCCGGCTAATGCAATGAGTTGCAAAATCCCTGACCATCTAATCCGAAACGGTGTAAATAATTTTCATCCTTGTATAGGTCTCAGAAGACACAAATTGTGTCAGCGGAAGGTAGAGCACCAGAAGCTGGATGGAACGATTCCGATGACATTAATGACTCCCAAATCGGCCGATACTTTGAAACCTCGAGGGTTCTGTATTAGTTACCCTTGCGATGCCGACCTCCATTATCCGGAGGCGGTGACTACAAAGAGTCCCTTCGAGAGTAATCATTGACGGTGATTGCGGCACCGATCTGCCAGATCACAGATGCTGCGGCGAAATCGTGCTTCGGTTTGTTTAGCGATCATTATATAGAAGAATTTAACTATTTCGACGAGAGGTTAGTTTTAGGTATAAGTAGTAGTTGATTATTGCAATAAAATGCATTTGCATTTTGCTTGTTACAATATTTATGAAAAATATATAAATCAATTATATTATGCTTACTATACTTGCCGTTGGTTTATGTGACAGTTGCTTGATGATAATGATACTCGTGATAAAATTCTAAAGCATTATAGCTGCTAGGAACATAAATAATATCTGTTGTGAGTTTACAGCCGGTCGTTAAGTGTTGGAAATGACGCCCGCATGTCATGTATATACCTCAAATATTATATTTACACAGGGTACCTTAGTACACGTCAACCCTATTTACTCATCCTTGGTAATACATCTTTTTAACGACTTCTCGCATTTGGCCAGCAGGCATATGTAAAAAATGTGTTTTTAATTTGCTTGAGTTAGATGCTTTGGATGTATTCTAAAATATAGTACATACAATGTTTTTAAAGTGCGAAATCTTTCTAGATAAGTACCTATAACCAGCTCCAAAAATATTTTTGTAGTATATACCTAGGTAAAGACATACCTGCCTGTTCCATACTAGTAATCTATGGCTCAGACATTTCTGGCACTTTAGAGCACTGATGGTTTAGTGAGTAGTGAGACCGCTGTCCTATTCTAAGGTCGTGGGTTCAAATCCGATCGTGTATCAATGGATTTTTCTGTGCACTATACCAGTACTCTCAAACGGTGAAGGAAAACATCGTAAGAAAATCCGCGACTTAGTTAGCTCCGCACGTATTGACCTTGTCCTTCTGTGGACAAGGCCGACTAAGCTGCGAGGATAGAGTAGGTGCTAGGCAAGCCTACTCCATCTTAATTCGTCCCAGGTCCCATTTGTGAAGGTAAAAAGTTGCCTCATGACGCTTTATAAATCATTTACCTTAAATGGTAAAACGCCTTACAAAGACATTTCTGGCAGCATTGCTACCAGATTGGAGTAGCCCCCTCATTCGACTTTTCCTTTTACAAACAAAATGGATCAGATACGCCAGTACCAATTACTTTACCGTTATATGCTAAAAGTAACATTAGAGAGTAACAAGTAGGTAGTTTATTATTAAAAGGTCATTTGCGGTTGCGGCAGGAAACAGTGCAGTTGGCTTGTGGTCGGCCCGTTTTTGTGCGATCACTACCCATACCTACGTGGCGAATGGTAGCTGTACCTAGTACCCAATATTATACTCGCAAATGTTCGTGAGGATGTTGGCTTACACATGGCTACTGGAATATCCTACTAATATTATAAACGCGAAAGTTTGTGAGTATGGATGTATGGATGTTTGTTACTCTATCACGCCTAAACGGCTGAACGAATTCGAATGAAACTTGGAATATAGATAGTACATGTGCAAACGGCCATCTTTCTCTATTTTATTAAGGACATACGTAGAAATCACATGAAAATTACGAATAGAAGTTAATAAAATCTTAGATATACGTGTTGTACATGTGCCGGATTAATATTATTCTATTTTTTATCCGGGTACCACGCGAGCGAAGCCGGGGGCGGCAGCTAGTTTGAAATAAACTTGTAAAGTTTGTGGCCCGCAAACAAAACACTGGTTGCTTTATAGGTATAGGAAAGGCGACTTTTGCAAGCCGCATTTGATGTTTTCGCTAACTGGCTTTTTCAGCTTTTATCTGGACTCTACGGTAGATGCTGTAGGATCAAAATATGTTTGGAGTGCAACCGGTGGTTTACTATTTTCCTAAGTACCTATTGTATTATAGGTACTTTTTATTATTACTTATGTGGTGATGTCTATTAAAACATACTCGTACATACCTATTTAGCTAAGTGTATTTAACATAGTGATGTTTTTTCAATCTAGTTCTGACCAGATAGACATTACCTAATTATTTTAGTTTGTTGGATTATTTTTTTTTATTTATTGAGTAATCAACAATAGGTAGGTTATATAAACATACATTTAGTTTACTTAAATAAGTTAATATTTTGGCTTCATATAATATTAAAGGCAAGAACTAGGTGGTAAAATTATGAGGTACCTACTTAACCTATGCAAAAAATAAAAAGGAAGTCAGATTTGGAAAATATCTGTTTTTCGGCTCCTAGCGCTGGATATGTGTGTTGTTAATCCCAATGTTACATAAAATTATTTTTAGCTACGGTTTGAACATCATTGGCTGACGAAGATGATAAATTAAAATAATCAAAATGACAAAATATGAAAGAAAAATCACAAAACGGTTGCAGTATAACAATTGTTAAAACTTTTTTGTGCTCTGTTTAAGATGAGAAAGTAATGTAGGAACAGAAATACTTTCTACAGATATTATTTTCAAGCTATTGTAAAAACAAATCACTGCAGCCAATTTCACAGCAACCGAACCGCAGAGTTGATATCCATCGCTGAATTGACACAACGCAAAACAATTACCCTAAAGGGACTGCGAGATAAATTGCAAATACGAGCCTACTGCGCTGACAGATTTCATGCCATTTGGTTCATCTGGATGAAGCAGGTTAACGCTGCCTTGATCTACCGGCTGTCTACCGGCTCCATCCGGCTCGAAGCTTTGCAAATGTTTAGATTACATTTAGATAAAAGGCTTGCTTAGTAAACATATCTAAATTTTGAAGTTCGTGAGAACAAAAAAAGTCTTCCTTCCGTGCTTCGGAGGGCACGTTAAATTGCCGGTCCCGGCTTTTAAGACATTAAGCCACAACCATTAGTAATTAAATGTTATGTATATCTATGACGGAGGCCTTTAGGCGGCCTAAAAACTGCACCACAAGAGTTGGCCACTAGCTCATTCGAACTTACTTAAGTTATGGAATGTAATTAATGTAAATGAACTAATTTTTCCTAGACTTCTGCTATTTCACATTTAACCGCCAGTCACACATTATCTGCCTTTTTTCAATTTATTACATACAAAGCAGAACAGTTTTATGTAATCCAAATCTACATAGAGGATAATAATTTTCGTTTTAAAAGCGCCGAAGAACCCGCTTTCTACGTGAATATAGGCTTACAGTAAAACAAGGCATGCTTGTCGACAAGTAATGTACGACTAACATCGTTAAATTTGTCGCCAGCCCGACGCAGCGTTGATTGATGCTCACCTAAATAGTAGAAGCTGAAGGATCTCTTAATCAAGATCTTTTTGTTGATCAAGTTCGAAAGTAACTCTAACTATGTAGACTGGACAAGAAAAACATTAAAAGATGAAGTTGGTGTGATACTTTTGTTTATTATTACTATGCTACTAGTCGTATAACTAGCTATTTCGAATCAATGTGGTGAAAGGATTTAAAGTGCGCTTCAAAGGCTTCTTTAGTGCACCTGACATATATTTTCAAACTTCAAACCCAAGAACTTTGGATCGGAAGGCGTGACCGCTATTAGGTACTACTAGACCACCAGTGCTCTCTACATTTTTTTATGTCAACTTTCTTGTGTTAAAATATTATGTGTAGTGTTTAATCACAATCTTGTTTATAACACCAATCAAAATATATAGAAACTATTTTTTATTGCTGAGAGAAGAAAAAACACTAACTTAAAACAATAACTGGGCAAACGTAATGTAGGACGCCCGTCAACTCGGTGGAATGACGACTTGTGAAAGGCAGCTGGTAAAGACTGGGGATGCGTCCAGCAGTGGACTGCTATAGGCTGATGATGATGACTAACTTAAGTTATCTCTATCGATAGCAAGACCTATTTTTGACTGTACTTATTTGTCATGTAATCTGGTGATAATTTACGAGATGTGTCTAATGGTCTCCAGGAATGCCGCTGCGTTCCGCTTGCGCAGTAAATATCAGTAAGACAGCTTCATTTAAATACCTTTTGACAATGAACGGGTTAAGATAAAAAAGAATTATGACATGTCGCTACTGTTCGGTGTTCGGTTTTTGTTGCGAGATCATGTGAGGAGCATTTTAATTGGAAGATTATTTTGGGAGTTAATAGTTCTAAGTGTAAAACACTTTATGTTGCTGTGTTAATTACTCATATTGGATACTTCTTACAAAAATATGTCACAACATAAATATATGATTATATTAGATAGTGGTGCCTACCCTTATGAAAACAGCCGTGATATTATGTTATGGATATATTATATGATTATTAGCAGACTCAAATTTTCAATTTTAAAAGTTATACCTTAGATTATATCATCATTATCATCATTTCCCTGCCCTTGTCCCACTTTATGTGGGGTCGGCACAACATGTATTTCTCTTCCATTTCCCTCTGTCAGAAGTCATCTCAACGCTCACTCCTTTCTTACTCATGTCATCTTTCACACAGTCCATCCATCTTTTCTTTATACCTTAGATTATATACCAACCTATAATTTTTTATTATTATTTTTTGACCTCTAAAAAAATAGAATTCGTCCAGCTGCTTCTCTCCCCGAGCATGTCGTAAAAGTCGACAAAGGGATAATATCCTCTCCAACATGTTGAGATACAATAAGCAAGTATTTCCAAGGAGGGTTGACGTCAGGCATGATGATGATTTTTTGACCTCTCAATTTGCAACTACACCAGAAACCTTTTCACAGCACTTTAACTGGCTTCGACAGGCTCGAACCCATTGCCAATCCGTCGTGTAAACCTTGAATACAAAGCACCTCGCTATCAAAAGTGACAGATCTCGAGAGCCCATTGTCATAAAGCTAATGTCATTTCTAGGTGACAATGACATTACAACGGTATTATTCTGGACATTTGTAATTTTTGAAGCAAAAAACTATAATGGAATATGCGGTATTGCCAAAATGAAAGGATGCGAGCAATCATTTAATCTAAAGTCTGTGCGAGAAAGCTCATTTTACACTGAAGTCTAAAAGTGACATTGTGAAAGTGACAACGTTTTATTCTGGAGATTGACCATTTCTGTAGTGCGACGACAAAGCATAGCGCCTAATCCCCATAACAGCCATTTAGTGGCACTACAAATAAAAGTTTGTCGGCCGCCACAATGGCCATTGACGGGCCTCACGCTGTGCCCGTGAATGGGCCAACGCCAAAAAAATCTATTAGAAACGCATAATGGTCGGATTCGGAGATAAAAGTTCTTGATACGGTGTTATAGGCTTATCTCGAGTGTTCTTGTTAAGGGTTATTTGCTTTTAGCTCAACTTTAACCAAAAAAAGTACGTAGGTAGTAAGTAAAAAAGTACATTCGTTTTATGACACCCGCTGAACTAAAGAAGCTAAACGAAAGGAATTAAAATATTTTTCAATATATGTATATCCAACATGATGAGTTACAATAAGCAAATATTCCCAAGGAGAGTTGACGTCAGGCAGGCGGCGCCGGTCATAAAACATCTTACCTGTGCCGATCCCACATAGAGTGGGATAAGGGCAGGAAGATGATGATGATGCTGTATCAGTTGAAAAGTTTTTAAAATAGGTATGATCGGAAGAGTTAGAGAAACCTGTATAAGTAGGTAGGTACCTACTAATGTAGGTATTAGGTTTTTTGTAAGTAGGTACCTTCATTATATCCAATACTGAAACTTACTTAGTAATTGTTCAACTTCGCTGACTTCACTCACGGTAGAATAAATACTTCAATTATTCAACACATTAACATTACATTAGTGACTCAATAGAACAATATCACATTGTTCTCAACGCTCGATAAAGTCAATCTATCAATGCGGATATCAATAGGTAATTCGTATTTCCGAAAAGATCAATGGATCTCGAATTTGTTCCCACTGACAAATATTTTTCGAACAAGATTGATAGCGGGAGGACACAATGGGTAGGTACCTATTGAAAACGGAACTGTGGTACAGAATATACACAAGTGACTGTTTAAACTTTAAAGGGTAACAATTCATTTGTGAAAATCCGCTAGTACCTATTATTTTGCTTCTCTAAGTTATGTTTTGTTAAATTTACTATTATGCCACCTATGCAATAATATTTTTTTATTTCAATTATTTAGTTAAAATACCTACTAGGTATATTTATTTAGGACAGCGCTCTCTAGTGGCGATAACGAATTTAATATATTTTATTTTTACTTAATAAAATGAAAATTTGTATGAATAAAGCTCTCTATAGTTGTACCTATGGGGGTGAAATGTTCCTATGAAGGCTTCAAACTTAAAAAAAAAAACATTAAAAATTATGAGTTACTTATTGACAAAAATCTGCTTACTTGGAACAGTATTATCATAAATTTTCCAAACTTCTTTCGTTTAGTAACTGTACTTGTAACTAATATCCACAGCTGATTTGGTTTGCCGACGGAAAGCAATCAACCTACGGGCAACTATATTTTTACATTATAAAATGTAAATAATATTAGATTTGGATTTTAGGGTTCAATCCTACCCTGAAAAATTCTTAGCTGTTCTCTCGGTACTTTTAAAATATTTAAATTAAAAAAAAAATACCTACCTAATGTAAACAAACAAGAAAATAATCAAAACTCACAATAGTTTTATTCGGGTTCGCCGGCATCGGCGCGTACATATCGGTGATCATCACGAAACACTATCACAATAAAGTCCATGAACAAAAACAATGTTTATCTGTGTGTCGTTGGGAGCGCGCCGCGGGTGCACATGACTGACGTTTGACGGCGGCGGGTACAGTCAGGCACTCAGGTGGCGGAGCGCGGGCTGCGCAGAGTGGGCGGGGCCTACCAATCCCGGCCTCTTACCACGCCCCGCCCACGCCGCCCCGCCCTCAAGGTCGCCTGTATTGATCGCACGCGTACGAAGACTCCATTTTATTTCGGCTGGTCCGATTTGCATAAACTTTTTTGTTTCAAATTACCTTCTGATGTCTTGCCTGTTTTGAGGACGTTGTCGGTTTATTGATCGAATTATTTACTGTTGGATGGTTGGTTATGGTAATGTTGGTTTATGGAACTTTTGGCTTGTTTAACTCTTTGAAACGGAGTTTTTTGTTTTACCTTTTCATTAGTGTAGTAGAGTAGGTATCGTTCGTGGTACGATAAGGTCTAGTTTTATATTATTGTAAGAAAGTAAGGGTAACTCTATAGTTAAGTTATTTTAATGTATAGTACTTACATAGAGTACCTACCTATAACCACATGAGAGAGGTAACTAATACCCTATATTAATAAGCAAAGAAAAGTTACCAACAATAAAGGCAAATTGAGTTTTTGTCAGCGAATAAATAAAATACAAAATAGACACTTTCTATACTCGTAGTTAAGCATTCTTCTTTAGAATGTTGTCTTATTATTTCTACTGTTAAAGTGACAAAACCAATGTCATTAACACATTGCCGTTACCCTAACTCAGTTGTTCTTACCCCGGCAACAAGGTGCTAGGGATAATGAAATATAATACCACATACAAAAAACATCATAAACACGGCCTAATAATTCCCAATGGGACATAAAAAGCACCATAAAGGTATAAAAGTTTGCGTTGAAAAAATATGATTGCGCCCTTCCGCACCCCGAGTTCCTCCAGACTGCTAAACATTCTCAGAGCAACGTCGTCGCTTTAAGAATAGCTTAAGCGGCTAATAGTTTTATGACACGCATAACACGAAAAGCGTTTCTCACTGAGAAACCAGAATAGTGGACTCTGTTTCAGCGGAGCAAGGTGTAAGATCGAACGCGATGTGGACCGGAAATGACAGTCGCGGGGCATTACAGCGACATTAGACAGGGGTGCCATCGGGTTTGTAAAATAGTGAAAACGTAGCGAGGTGAGAGGGTGAACCGGGCGCTGGGCGTGTCCGGGATAACGAAATAAAAATGCTCGGGGCCTCATGGCTGTGGCCGTGCGAACTCGGCTTAACGCAATAAACATTTTAATTTGAACACGAAACTCACGCTGAGATGCAAAATTACGGTATGAGGGCGGCGTGTGCAAAAGAAATCAAATTACTGGAAAATTTCACGACAGGCAATATTTTTGGAACCCGCCTACCAATGATAGACCGTTTCAATTCTAGATTAGTATTTATTGAAATATAAATGTTATATAAGCGCACGGGGTTGATCAATATAGTTGGTAGAGAAACATTTTTTATTACATTTAAATGTATTTTTTACAGCTGTACTAGGTTGCTACGATACTAATTAAATTAGTTACTCCAAGCAAAGACATCAACGAGCGTGCATTAAATTTTTTTATTAGAAAATAAAATGTAGTTTTGTATTTTACAATTAAGTTTATTAATTTGGGCTTGTATTCACCAACAGAATGCAAGTGACTAACAGATAATACTGTCTAATGTATCTACTGTCGTTTTGGGGACCTTACCTGCAGTCGGTGATCTGAGCTCTGTTTTCTATCTGTAGGCGAACTTAGATAGAAAACTGAGCTCATTTTTATTTCTTATTATTATACCGATTACCTTAAAGTTTTTAATGTTATTGTAGTTTGTCTTTGTAACTGTGTGTAATTAAATAAATAAATTCCTGTCTAATGTCTAAACACGAAGGTTACCTGCTACAATGTCTTCAAAGATATAGTAAATAACTAGGTAGGTAGTTTGAAACGTTTGACTGGCGTCGCCGTCGGGACCGTAACTGCCGGAAATCACCGGAAGTGAGTGACGCCGGACTCTCAGACGAGGCGAGAACTACTTGAAGGTACTTCAACTCCACTATATATCATCATCATCTTCCTGCCCTTATCCCTCTCTATGTGGGGTCGGCACAGCATGATCATGCGGATCATGCTGTAAGAGTTTTGGCTAAGGTGTTTTATGACCGGCCGCCTGCCTGACGTCAACCCTCCTTGGTAATACTTGCTTATTGTATCTCAGCATGTTGGAGAGGATACTATCCCTTAATCGACTTATAACTCTATTATATATACTCGTAGCTAAAATGTTTTAAGTTTATTTAGTACTAGCAGCCGCCCGCGGCTTCGCTCACGCGGTACCCAGATAAAAAGTACCCTATGTCCCATTCCAGCACACGTAGGTACCTACTATCCTCATTATTCATTATAATATAGTGTACGCTAAACGATGACTAAAGTATTGCCATCTCTTACCATTTCATAATGACAAACAAGTCTCTACGTCCAGCGGTTTAGGCTGTTTGTTGTCTGTCAGTCAGTCAGTCAGTCAGTCAGTCAGGACAAAGATTCTTATAATATAAGATAATCTTTATAGTATCTTTGACTTATTAGAAAACAACTAGTAGGTAACATTTTATGTAAATCTGATTTGTGTTGATAGAATGAAGAAAATTATAGTTTTTTTTTGCCGTAAGTCTTTTTAAATTGGCGGTAAGATCACATCGGAGCAACCGAACGAAAAAAGACATAAAATGAAAGATGTTAGTATACATTTTCAATATCTATAGATTTTCTGTGATGAGGTTATTTTTTTACTAGAAATTACACGTCCTTCGAACAACGAGGTGGGTTAAATTATGAATGATGTTGAGAGTAAAAGAAAACCGGCCAAGTGCGTGCGAGTCACATAAGTGTTTCTTGTATGGGGTCCCCTTTTGTTTTTTATTTTATTTTTACATACATGCGGTGGGCAGAGCCACAAGTAAACATAAGAAAACTTGCAGCCACTTCTGATTTAAAGTCCCAAGATGGATACGGTGAACCATGGTGACAGGTGATCAGCCCATCGCCCATATAGATGGTGCATCATTTTGGAGAGGTTTATCCCTTAGTCGAATTTTACGACATGCTCGGGAAGAGAAGCAGCTGGACATGTTCTATGTCGTTCTTTACTTCCAGTTCAGCAGAGAAATTTTATTATTATTTGTTAATACATATTTCGTGAAAATTTCAACTCTCTACCTATTACGGTTCATGAGATACAGCCCGCTGACAGATGGACGTATGGAAGGATGGAAGGATGGACAGAGGAGACTTACCCCCGAATACTCAAACGCATCTCAAAGTTGAGCACGTCTCAATTGACGAGTTTTTGACAGATTTTCAAAAAACTGTCAAAAAACCGTGACTTGAACCGTGCTCAACTCTGAGTCGCGTTTGAGTATTCGGGGGTTAGTAAAATAGTCCCGTTGGCACCCTCCGGGCACGGAACCCTAATTACGAATATCTAGGCGGTATAAGCGCTATCAAACGCGTTCCCAAAAATATTTAAAGCAATATTAAAATTAAAATCATTACCATTGAATAGCCTTTTACTAAACATAATTTCTCTGTTATTGAGTCATACAATTCGGCCACACGCGGCTCACTATGCCTCGCCCGCGGCATCGCTTGGACTTCTCAATGCACATTGTGCGCAACATCATTTCTCGATAGCCTTTTCAATTGGAAATTCAATCGATACCTGTATAAACAATCTACTGAGAATAGCAACAAACAGATTGTATAAGAGTTAGAAGCATTGTTGCTTTGTGTTATTGTTTCTAAGCGTAGCGATATATTCCATGCGCTGCCATCTATAATAAGTGGCATACAAGAAACATTTATGTATTACTAGCTGCCGCCCGCGGCTTCGCTCGCGTGGTACCCGGATAAAAAATAGCCTATATGTTAATCCAGTACATGTAGGTACTATGTATATACCAAGTTTCGTTCAGATCCGTTCAGCTGTTTAGGCGTGATTGAGGCACAAACATCCAAACATCGTTACAAACTTTCGTACTAGATGGCAGCACAGGTAAAATTAGTACGCGCTATCGTTGCGTTTTGAGCTTTACGTCGGTAATTTCAAGCAAACTAAGACTTTTCAATTTTATAATATAAGTAAGATGTACCAAGGTACGGATCCCTTGGTGTGCAAATTCACTTGACCGGTTTTATTTTTGTTTGTTAGATGTACATACTTACCCCCAAATACTACAAGGTTTTTTGACAGTTTTTGATGAAAATCTGTCAAAAACTTGTCACTTGAGACGTGCTAAACTTTGAGATGCGTTTGAGAATTCGGGGGTTAGTGACACAAACAATTTTTTCAAGTATTTAAGTAAGTAACTACAATTACTGAAGCGTTCGTGGCGTAGCTTGCTTAGGCTTTCTTGATTGATCGTTAAAGTTAAGCAACGTTGTGCGCGGTCACAATTGGGAAAGTGACTGCAAGTGGCACTACGAGCTGAGCGCTTCCGTGCTTTGGAGGGCACGTTAAACAGTCGGTCCCGGCTTTTAAGTCATGACAGAGGCCTTTAGGCGGCCTAAAAACTCCGTCACTAGAGTTGGCCACTAGCTCATACGAACATATAATTATGCTCCAGTCAAACAATTAAATCTCCATACTAAATATATAACTATATATGTTGTTCAGTGTAAAGACAAATCAGTACTTCAGCTGTTGTCTCTTTTTCCGATCCATTCTTAATAAAAGAGACTAACCCCGAATACTCATACGCATCTCAGAGTTGAGCACGTCTCAAGTGACGAGTTTTTGACAGATTTTCATCAAAAACTGTGAGTAGGACGTGCTCAACTCTGATTCGCGTTTGAGTATTCGGGGGTAAAGGATGTATTCCTTAATATACCTACTTATAAATCCCGACTAAAACGACACGCGCGTTCTTGTTATAAATAAGAAGTAAAGGGGTTCCATCACGCCCATACATGTAATAGGTACTCTAGTAAAATCCTCGGAGTAAAAACATTCTAAAAGAATAATGGCAGTATGATGCAAGTAAAAGCTATAATTTGGAAACAATGTATGGTATCGACGCGTTTTCACGTGGTCGGCGCACGCGCACCGGACCCGTGTCCAATGCACTATGGCGTCTCTTTGCCAGAGCTGTAGTAGGCCGTGAGAATTTATAGACTAGAATTATACCCTTAAAACAGAACTGAAAAATCATCATCATCACCATCATCATTTTCGTTCCCTTACCCCACTAGGTGGGTAATCGTCATCTTACTTATATTATAAATGCGAAAGTTTGTGAGTTTGGATGTTTGGATGTTTGTGCTTCAATCACGCCTAAACGGCTGAACGGATTTGAACAAAACTTTGAATATACATAGTAGGGGAGATGTAGGCAATTGGAGTCAGTTGGCAATGGTGATCACACCAATATCTCGAAAACCAAACGCAATCGGTCGGTATCAATGATCTCACTCTTTAGCTGTGAGCCCGTAACGCACCCAGTCGACCAATCACTCAATTCACTCCACGCGTTATAGAGTGACAGACGTTATAAGTTTTTGCGCCTTTTTGATGTATTTTTTCGAGTGGACAAATCTGAAGATGGGGCTCAAACTATTTATTGTTTATTTCTATGCTTGTGATATTTTATGACCGTATAATTTTAGATTATGATTTTAAACGCAGTTTGCAATAAAGCTTGCAACTTTTTTTTTAAGAATTTTTTATTTACGTTTCTGCCTTTGTAGGCAATTAGAGTCAGGTGACCCCCATTGCCCACACAACCTAAATACTATGAAACAATCTTTGAAAGAAAACAAAAAGAAAGCTAAAGCACTGAAAAGTAAGGGAAAAGGCATAGGAAATAAAAGCAAGCCACAGAAGATGTGTCCTGGGAAAGTAAAGAAGAAAATTCTGCAGAAAACAAATGATACTTCGGTGTCGGACATTAGCACTGATGGCTTGTACCAGGATGACGAAGACGATGATGCAGAAAACGCTGGTAATCAGTGTCTGGTGTATGGCGATATTTGGACGAGATAATGAAATGTAGAGGGATTCAGGTCGCAATTATGTGTGCGATATGTGTTGACTACCATTGCCCACATACTGATCACCATTGCCAACTGATGTGGACAATGGTGATCAAACCTGTTTTTTTTTTAAATAATTATAGTTCCTAAAGTATAAAGCCAAAGTGATTAAAGGTGATCCCAATTGATAGTCCGATAACTAAAGTTTATAATAGGCTTAAAAAATAAACAGTTGATTTAATAGATTTCGTTTTATTTTAATTCCCGCTTAGGTGACCCCCATTACCTACATCTCCCCTAGGTACATGTACTGGATTAACATATAGGCTATTTTTTGTCCGGGTACCATGCGAGCGAAGCCGCGGGCGGCAGCTAGTATAATATAAAAATTGACCAATTTTGACAAAAATAGTTAGGTAAGTTTTTATCATCAATCATCTAATAGAGATGGCAAAAATAAGATGGTAAAATTATCGTTTAATATTCAAGTATAGGTTACATTTCGAAGAAAAATAGTAAGAATTAAGCAAAGGTAGCTATTTTGTAAAAAAAATTAAGAAGATTGTCACTAAGTTTTTCAAATAAGGTATCCTCATCATCATCATCATCAGCCCACATCAGCCCACTGCTGGACATAGGCCTCTCCCATGGCACACCACTGAGCTCGATTTACAGCTCTCTTCCTCCAATCCCTGCCCGCTGCCTTACGAATAAGGTATCCTCGTCATCTTCCTGTCCTAATCCCGATCTATGTGGGGTCGGCACAACATGTTCCTTGGATCATGCTGTAAGAGTTTTGGCAAAAGTGTTTTATGACCGGTCGCCTGCCTGACGTCAACCCTCCTTTGGAATACTTGCTTAGTGTATCTCATCATGTTGGAGAGGATACTATCCCTTAGTCGACTTTCATCGAGGAGAGAGAAGCAGCTGGACGCATTCTATGTTTTTTCTTTACTCCCAGTCCAGCGAAGAAGTTAGTAACGAATAAGGTATCCTATCCTACTTTATTATAAATGTGAAAGTTTGTGAGGATGTTTGTATCTTTGAGCCTCACATGTGCATGTGCTGGATTAACTTATAGGTTATTTTTTAAGGTACCACGCGAGCAGAGCCGCGGGACGGCAGCTAGTTATTCATAAAATTAAACCACTAGAACCCACGGAACTCAAATCCTGATGCCAGTACTGTTCTCAGCTATCACAATAGCTTGATCTACGCCGATGTCCACTTGACAGACGACAAATCAAAATTACCGATTTCGTCATTCGTTCCAATATAATTTTCCGAGACGTGCCGGAAAATCGTAATAGAGACGTCAGCATCGAAATAACGGATAGTAGGTAAAAAGTATGAATTATTTCTGTGCAATCCACATCTAGATACCTATTGAAAAGTAATATTACTTTACGATTGGACCGCCCGTCAATCGTAATGCTTTCATTATCACTAATGGACTTCGAAAAATAAGAATAATACACAAATGTGTAGGTAGGTACATATAAGTACAAAGTCACCGATTATTAATCTATTATAATTATCTATTCGATTTGATCTAGATGATCAACAATAAAATAACTTAGGTGGTATTAGGTAGCCATTTAATATTTTGACAATGTTAAACGTAACTAAGTCGTTTTTTTTAACTACGAGTACTTGAAATATTCTACGTACCTATCCATAACTTCCTGAATTTGAACTTATACTTGAAGACTTGTAGTTTAAAAATGCTTTTGATTGTATGGGTAACAATAATGATAGGTATTTATGATGGTGATTGTGCATAATAATGATTATAATGTAAAAATATATAAATATACATAATAAGCGTGGTACTTACTAATATTTTCATGTCCTTGTGATCCGCGGACACGGAGTCGATACTAACCTGAAAACAAAGAAAAAAATATATTAATTTAGTTCAAAAATAAAACAAGACAGATTTGATAATTAAGCAACATACACATAAAAATTACATAGCCATTACGAGTATATACCTGTAAATGACAAATGACAACGCGAGACCCAATTTTGACATTTGGCTATATTCAAATGTTCAATTTGTACCTACTTCATACAATTTATATTATACAAAGTTCCTGAATTTGGTCAAGCAAACCATTAGTAACTATAGATTCGTTACATTCTCGTATAACATTCACACAAAAACATCGTCTTACAACAATAGTCGTGACCGAAATAGCCTTAAAATTAAATAAGCCTAATGTTTCCTATTTTCCCATCAGTCAACACGTAAAAAAACATATTAGAAAGTCCCTAAAAAGTTAATATCATAAGTCGGGGCCGGTACACACGAGCGAATTTAATTTGGAGCTTTTTTAATTACGGCTGGAGATTCGTTTGGTGCGGGCTTTGCGGGGAAATGCGGGGTGTGCGGGGCAGTGCGGGCTGGTTTCGGCGCCAAGCGGCCACAGCCCTGTAATTATGGGGCCCGTAATTGCGACCCGACAGTGTGCACCCCGCTTTCTTGCCTCCCCCGCTGTCTAGCGATGTTCTAACTAACTGAAAATGAGATTTCGTAGTTTTTAGGTCCCGATTTGAAATTAGTTTAGAGTTTACTTTGGTTAAGGACTTCGATTGCGTCCTATTTAATCTTATTAATATTATAAATGCGAAAGTATGGATGAGTCATGACTGATCAAGATTAACATGAAATTTGGAATAGCAGTAGGTACATAAAGTAAATCATACTAAAATAAATCAATAATTGTGGACATCTAACACAGCGCTATCTAGCCCCAAACTAAGTAAAGCTTGTACTATGGGCGCAAAGTAGGTACACACTTTATTTTTTACTTATACGAGCGAAGATGCGGTCGGAAGATAGTGTAATAATATTTTAATCTGGTTTTATTAACTTTATCACAGAAAATAAAGTAAATACTTGGGACTAAGTATAAATCCTTCTCTTTTGCAATTTATATTTATATTCGTTGTAAGTTTATTTCTGTTAATAAATGTTAATATCTGTTAATTCGGAAACTTAATTAGGTAATGTTTTTGATATTATGTAAATTAAAATAGCTGCAATGCAAACTCTATTATAAAGTTAAAAAAAATGCAAACCTCATACATTTTGGAAATAGTATTTTTATTACAATAATAATCACTATCTAAATTCATAATATATCAAACAATTTTTAATCTTTATTTTGAACTGAACCAACATGCATTATTCCAAACATGACGTACAATATTTTATTTGACTGACTACAATATTTTACTTGTATGATTTGATAGCGTTTTAGAATTAAGAATTGAGCTTATCCTGTTAGTTAATATTATAACTCAGCGATTATATATTCTATCTACGGTAGAACCAAAAGAAATATTCTAAGCAATATTGATTTATAGGGATTTTTATTACAAGTTAAATAAAAAACAATATTCATGAAGCATATTATGTTCTACGTAAGTCACTTGCTGAAACATTGAAGATGAGTAATTTAGCTCATTTCATTTTTTCATATACAAAATTATTATCATAAACAAATAATTTAGTCTAGTAGTTGAAAACCCCTGGTAATACGTAGCCACAAACGCCGGCCATAAAGAGTCCACGGGAGGTGTTTGTGCTCCACAATCACACATAATCACACCAATTAAATATTTTTTTCCCATTTCTGCCTTTGTTCGAGGTGTGCCTTTGTTACCTCATTTCTGCTTCTTTTGTTTGACCGCCATTTGTGCGGCAATGACTTTTACTTAAGATATTGCTTATTTAGAAAATAATGCTATTAATTGGTTGTATCAATTATATTTTTGTTTGGTGTGTGCATTGAGATTTTGACAATATGGAATTAAATTAGTAGGGTGATATTTTCAGTGAATGTCGGTACATATTTTAGGTCAATCTACTCGAGGGTTGTTTTTGCATTTAAGGAGAAAATATTGTGCTAATAAAACATGTAACTGCGTTAATTTTAATTTTATCAGCAGAACACAACGAGGAAAATATATCAATAATCGATGAAATGGTGTCTTAGAAACAAAAAAATCATGGAGGTAAGTAAATTCTTATGTTGTCTTTTAATTAAAAAATATAAAAAATATATTGACAAGTTCTTTACAGTCTATTTTATTTTTTATACTATTGACCTATTATTTTTTTTATCAATTTCATATTTGTTAAAGATTTGTATCCAATTTTATAAAAATACTAAAGAAAAAGCCAATGGACATATTACGATATAACAAATTAAAATGTCCGTATGACACCAAAATACTTAATAATCATGGAACATTTAACTCTACATTTTGTGTTTCAGTTAGCTAGAGTAGATACTTATCTAATATTTCGATAAAAATATAGAAGTTATATTTTTATATAAAAGCTTACCTCATTGAAATAGGGATGATTAACATTGTGGTTCACGGGGTACGAGTCCCCGTGCTGTGGGTAATAAGCGCAGTTCATCCCATAGGATTCTAATAGGACCTGTATTACACTGGTGACACAACACACGCGAACGTAAAATCTTCAAAATTCCTCGGAGCAATTATCTCGTAACGAATCGATGCGGCGAACGAATCTCGCCTACTAATTGCAGGGTCGAGGTTTGAGCTGGTTTTTCTAACTCACTCGCACATTGTCCGTCTCTTTCTAAAGCCGAGTGCTTCTTTCGAAGTTTGTTTACGCGGGGCGGCGCGAGTGACGCAGGGCGGCAGAAGGGCGGGCGCTTTCACGCACACGCGAAAGTCGCATTCAAAACGCACTATTCTTTTTTTTATCGCAATGCATTCTCATTTCAAATTAATCGAATTAAAAGCAAAACTTAAGGAGCAGTTTTGTAAAAAAAGTTTCGTTCTCATTATGAAAAAATAAGTTATGCTTTTTATTATTTTCAGACAAGATTTTTTCAATCACATTATTTAGATAGAGGACGTGTACTCTTACCATCAGACGGTTATAATAAATGTTTCCGGTGTGTAATAAAGAATCGGGATAACCCCTGTAACTATTATGAGGAATTGGTCCATTTTTTACCGTCAATCTGTGCGAGGGCGGATACGGTTCGTATGACAGGATACACTTTCCTATTGATATCAGGAATCACGTGATACCTACTGTAACAGATGTTCAGTTGTAATGGATATAAAACATGCACGAATCTAATAAATGAAATGTATGAATGACTAGCTGCCCGCCGCTTCGCTCAAGTGGTACCCGGATAAAAAATAGCCTTAAAATCCGTTCAGCCATTTAGGCGTGATTTAGGCACAAACCTCCAAACATCCTCACAAACTTTTGTATTTATAATAAGTATAAGTAAGAAGTAAGATTTTCTCAGTGTACATAATTATTGTAGATCTTTAGTATAAAAAATAATTAAATCAAATGCAGTAGTAGGTTCTTCCCACTTTTTTGACTAGCATTTTGTTCAATTATAAAAATGGTTTAATCTCCGGAAAATAGACGAAACCGTTACTTGTGACGTCACACGATGTCACACGATAGGGCAAAGCATTTCGTACGTAAAATATAGAATAACATGTGCAAATGATAGTGATTAGAGCGGGCGGGGTGCGCGTGCTGTGTAATTATTGTAATCTCGACGCACGAGCGAAGTTGACTTACTGTGTTCTATTGTACTGTGCATCGTCGACGCACGAATGGAGTTACTTTACTGTGTTCTATTGTACTGTGCATGTCCATTCATGCGCTGGATGAATGGAGCATGCTCAGATTTTGGCATGTACTCAACTATTTAGATGGTATAGTGTTACAGATTTTTCGTCTTCTGCCTGAATTGCCTCTATAAAAGAGCCTGTGTTCTGTGTTCCGTTTTCAGGCACAATATACACAAGGCGCCTAAGCATTCCTACTTAGATTATCTTATAATAACCTAAATTTTACCTCTAAAAATGAGCCTATGTTCCGTGTTCCGTTTTCAGGCACAAGCATATACACAAGGCACCTAAACATTCCTACTTAGATTATTTTATAATAAATCGGTATAGAAGTAAATGTTTTTGAAGAAAATATGTTCTAGAATTCTTTGCTTCTTCATCATTTTATGATAGACGTTTGTAGATGCATGATGTTTACTTACCCAAGATCGAAGGCACCAGAAATTTTTCTACCACTTCGTATATTAGGGAACCCTCAAAATTCTATAATAAGTGACCTATTTCTATTGTAACAAAATGTTTAATTCAGCGAAATGTGTTCCTTTCTCGTCGCGTGCGCATACGCCCTAGAGCCGCCCAAACCCCGCCCTACCGCCTAGTATCGAGTTGCACAAATAAACCTTTCATCATTGTTCTCGCCTTTTCAATCATTATTGCAAATAACTGTTATTGAGTTTTTCTGTAGCGCTGTTGGAAGCTAGATTTGAAATTGGTCACTGTACAACCCATTATGATTTTATTTGTACATCATTGTACTGAAAATATAATAATTCACGTATAATATTATTGTCTCACCTCACTCTTTTAAGTTCGCTCCTGCCTGATGTTGGTAGTGTTGCGGAACCATCGATAGTTTCACTATCGATAATTGACCTCGAAAAATGTTCAGGATATCGATGGTGTTATCGATAGTATAGTCACTTGTTAATAGTATCGATAATAGTAACACATGGCGATACTGTCGATAAACTATCGATTGTATTGGTTTTGCCTAAACTATCGATAGTCTATCGATAGTCGACTATCGATAAGCAACACTAGTTGGTAATACATAACGCATTCAGTACATTGTTCTTTCTCTCTCTCTGTCTCTAATTTTTTCTTCTGTTATCGTAATGATTCATGTTTTCATGAATATAAATTTTCGTATCAAGCTTTAACTGTGGTGCAGATACGCACAGATCTTGAGCACTGGCCTCATTTTCTAACCCGTGTGCAATCCACCTCCACTCTTTCGCTGAACGTTCAACATCAATGGCGGTATCTGTGATGGTCCGACCTTGTCTCTTGCTCTCCTACCAAAGAACTCTGAATTTTATTTTATTTGCAAGAATTCCAAGGCCCTTACATGGCTAAGCAAACCAAGTATACCTATGAATGATGGAACTTCCCGTACAGTGCCAAAGCTCGACAATACAAGGATCAAGCTATATATCGCATTTCACAATCGCCCTTCGCGTTGTGCAATATCGTGTAGAAGGGGTGCAACGTTTCCGGTTGCAATCTTACACCGACTTCCGGTTGTCGCCTTTAACTAACGGTTTGTCAAGCAACAGATACTGGTTACCAGAGATTGAGGGTAGGTATAGTAATCTTTTGGATGGCACTGATGTGTGCGTTAGGGAGTTTAGCGTTTCTATTCATTATGTCGAGTTGGTAGGAATACCTCTATTCTTCATGGAAGCCTTCAGCATGTTATATTAAACTTAATTTTTTTGATGACGAAGTACTAACATAACTTTCAACTTGATAGCATTAAATATTATTTGCGTTGAGAAGCTACGAACGTTCGCACGATACTTATTTTTGGCGTGTCGGACAGAAATACGATTATACACTATTGATTGGATCAAAACATTTAAGTTTCACAAAAAAAGGATACTTACGTGTCGTTTCCCAGGTACGAATATCACTGCTTATCAGTAGATTACACTTCAAAAATATTAATTTTCGATATCGAATTTTGCAACTAAACATAATAATCTCAGGATTACCATCAAAAACATTGTCCAAATCTCATTCACAACACGTGTGATTCCTTTCAGACGGGGCCATATTGTACTCTGTCCATTCATGGGGGTTCATTCAGTAGAATTCAATGCAGGACATTTGACGACAGTTTCCTATGCAAAATTCGCGTAATCCCGGAATAAAGGCGGTCATTTGAATGTTTCCTGTGCGAGCATTGAAAGTACAATGTGCGAAGCTCACTTGATGGACATTTAGATGTCTCTACTCGACACTGTTTACGAACATAATAGGATTAAAGTCGAGGACGGGATTGTGTTGTGATATATTGAAATGTGCTTGAATGTGCACTTGAGGTATGAAGTAGATTTTTTTTGTGTGTGTGAGATTAGATAGGCGGTTTTTTTAATGTATGTATGTTCGTATGAACTAAGTAGATGATTTATACAGTGTCAGGAGGCAACTTTTACCTTCACAAACGGGACGCTGGCGCTGTAGTGTCCGGGACGAATTAAGATGGAGTAGGCTCGCCCAGCGCCTATTTCATCCTCTCAGCTTAGTCGGCCTTGTCCACAGGTAAGACATGGTCAATACGTGCGGAGCTGACTAAGTCGCGGGTTTCCTCATGATGTTTTCCTTCACCGTTTGAGAGTACTGGTATAGCGCACATACCTACTACTTTTCTGGCCAACTCTAATGACGGAGTTTTTAGGCCGCCTCATTTTTTAAATAAAACTATAGTTTTACTTTAATTATTTTAGAGAATTATTTTTAAGCTGTAAAAATTTAATTGTAAAAAGTGTGTAATATTTCAAATTTAAGTAGGATAATTTGACAGAGCTAATTTAAAACATTGATGTTAAACAAGAATAAAACCCAAGTACGTGTTGTAGTTCATAGGTTATGTCGGTATAGTCGACAGCAAATCGCGAGCTGACACCGACGCCCGAGTACCAAACAACATAAACCAGCGAGTCCATATAATAATGGTGTTTTCACCCCGTAACAATAACTACATAATAGTCGAGTGCTTTTACGAGCTTTTGTGAGCTTGTCGAAGCTTCTACTTCACCTTTTTTACGTCACATGTAGTGGACGCCACGGCTGACTTTATGACCGCGTATCTTTTATTGAATACATAAAAAATCAGCACTGAAACTGGGTCTCAAATTGGTTTACTGTCTACGCTTTTGCCGTAATGTTAGAAGAATGAGTTTCTTGCTCTTGCGCTTTGTTCGAATACCCTCATAAGCCTTAGTATCCTCAGACCAAATAAAAAGAAAAGACGGTGCGCCGCGAACAACAAAAGTGAAGCCACCTTTTTATCTATGTGTGTGTGTTATTTTTATTTGGTCTGAGTTAGTATCTCAAATTGTTTTTTATGTAGCTTCATATTATTTCTCCATAAGAATTTATTTCCTTGATAGTCTAAAAAATGCTTGAAGTATTTGCCGGTTGAACGGAGAGAAACTATGACAATAATTCAAGCTGAGACTCGGGTCGACTTGAGACACTGACAAAGCACCGATTACCATATACGCTCAACCCATACCATCCCATGGGAGTAACCGTACAGTTAAAAAGATAACCGCAAAGTAATAGCACTTGTTTATTGAAAAAATAATCGAATATGTACAATTTAATTACTACCTTTGAGTATCGGAAGAAAAGCCATTTGTCAGACACTTAGAAATAAACGACCAAGTCGTCTAAATACATATGTTTATTATGATCTGTGTAAAGATATGAGTAGGAAAATTTATAGAAAAATTTATGTATACAGTAGATACATATGTAACACTCGTATTACATTTTATTACGCTCGTGAAACATGTTAGAAAATGTTCTAAAGGTTATAAGGTTTCGCTCTTGTATACCTAACCTACCTACCTATGTGACCGTTTATGAGTAGGTACACAAGTAGAAATACCAGTAACTGAAACACTAACTTTTTTGGACTGCAGACTTACAGACTTATAGATTTTTATGTGCCCTACAGTTTAGCACGAGCCACAAATGAGTAAATTCAGAAACAAATTAGCTCATAGTCGAAAGACTGATCGTAGATAAAAATACAGATTTTTAAACTTCCTCCGCTCACGTACTGTACAAATACAGGTAACGCAAATGAACGGAGAAGTTTAACTTTACCTTCCTAATTACCTTTGATTCAAGTCAACTATCGAAACTACTGCTATTTATTAGTAGGATATTAGTTTTAAGAAAAAACAAATGTGATGTAAGTCTTGGTAAGTTCTCTTTTTTTATTAGTGTTATAATTTAAGTGTTTTTATTTCTGGTAGTTTTTGGTTTCTAAATATACCATATACTACCACAATATACTAGAAATATACCATATATTTCTAGTATTGTTGAGAGGGCCATGGAATATCGCTCTGCGTATCGCTCTGCTCGCATATAGCAACAGCCTTACCGTTGTTGAGATAAAATTAATCGTCGCTATTAAACCGCGAAACTGTACGGAAGACTTCATTAATTTCTTGCAAAACACCCCGCCTACAATCCTAAGATACTTCGCCGATAGATTTATAAATTATAGAACATTATGCGGACAGTTATCTTTGTAATATATTCAATTAATTATATTGGCTACGATTAAATACATATAATTTGGTACAATTAATGTGTTGTAAATTAAATGGCTAATAAAAATAAACTTTGCTGTAAAACACATAATAACTGGAAGTTCAGACTAAACCATAGCTTTGTTTTTATATCGTGCAATTGCAGTTACTGTATTGAGTTTTCGCTGAGAAGTTTGTTATAATTTAACAATAAAATAAACATTACTGCAATACGGTCACTTACTTTTGACTATCAATACGTTGAACACCAGTTTTTAGCGCTATGAGATAGCGCATAAAACTGGTGCTTAACGCATGCTGGCTAGTAAATTTAGTGGAAAGTATTTCGATCTGAAAACAAACAAATACGAAAATAACGAGTATGGGTTAGTGCGAAATCCCAGAAAATCTTCCTTATCAATTTTCCTGAAAGATAAAATATTTGTTTGATTTCAAGCTCTTTTCTCTTAGAATATTTATTGTAAAAAACAAAAACAGTCTATATTAATGTAATGGTATTTAACATGACTTTGACTACCCTATTAGGGATAAGGGCGCCATAATACATATGACGAGTATTTACAATTTCAGGACTGGTGCTAGAGGTACAGGTGAGTTCAGAGGTGCAAGGAGGAGTGCGGAAGGGGGGGAGGTCGATAGCTGTAATAAATCAAGATATTATCTCGGCGAGCATTACAGTGCCGATATGGAGGGTAGAGTCGGACATCGATTCACGTACAAACACCTATATACTTGCACATGGTCAGTTTTATTCAAACCCTCAAGGGTCTTATGGAATTAGAGTTTTAGAAATACATTATAATATCCTATTACGAGTATATATGTGAAAGTTTGTGAAGATGTTTGATGTTTGTGTCTCAATCACGCCTAAACAAAAAAACTTGGAATATACATAGTACATGTACTCGATTAACATATAAGCTATTTTTATCCGGGTACCACGCGAGCGAAGCCACGGGCGGCAGCTAGTCTACAAATAAATTCATGTAAAATACATCAGTATGACGTCAGAGTTTTCTAGTAGTTACAACGTAAATTCGTTAAACAATGGTATAATGACTTCTGTTGTGGAAGTAAATCTTTAGCCAGACCGAAACTTGGATGATTACGAAATGCTTTAATAATTATTATAAAAACCCCTGTATTTTCAAAATTGTATCAATCCATTTGGTCCAGATTCTATAAGTTTTTTGCTCGACTTTGATGCATATCGGTAAAAATATTCGACAGAACTAAAATTATTTATTTTTCCCAAACCCAGCAGTGATAAATTCAGTTCTTCGTTTTAAAAGCAATAATCAATGCTTACAATGTATGATTACACACTTAAAGGTATAATTTTAAAGCTATTAATTAAAATTCAACTAAAGATGGAAACGATGCTGAGTATCACAAATCAAAAGCTACTCGGCGATGGCGGGGGGTAATAAATCAGAGACGCGCTTAGGCCTTCTTAGCTTTTCTAGATAGAGATTTATCCCGTAATAACATGTTGTTTTTGAGTGAATCACTGCCGAATTATCCGGTAGAGCAAGGATGATTAATCGACAGGCTGCCGATGTAATGCTGTAGATAGGGCATCTATTTGAGAGCACGAAGCCTGCGCCTTGGCTGAAGAGAAAGAGAGAAAAAAGAAGATACTAGTCCTGTTTTGTCAATCACCACTAATATTTCAGCAAAATGTTTAAATATCCCTTATTAAAGTTTGTTAAAGTTTGCATGTGTGTGGTTTAATACCGACGAGACACCTGAACCCTTGTATAAATATTGGAATAGCATATAGGCTTATTTTATTTAGGTACAAAGCGCTAATAAATTTATCTGAAATTAATATTATCGGCACGATGAAGTGTAGACTATTATATTTTAGAAACATGTAGACCCAATGTAATACGCTATTAGGTACTACTTTTAGAACAGGGTATCAAAAACAGGTTCAAACATTGCCGCTACGCCGACACGAATCTCATCCGACGATCCATCTGTTCAGCGATTAACTTTAATTAAACTCTATCTTTAATTAAAGCTACATGCTACGTACCAGCATTTCATAAAAATAAAATACGATTGTGCACCTAGGAAGTCTTTATTAAGATTGCGACTGCAAAGAGGCGGGGTCGTCCTCTTGTAACAGAATTTGAATAATCGACGCATTAAAAGTTTGCATTATGACCAGACTATTCTCCTTTAAGTGTTTTAGGAAAGAAATTGCACCTTTTTTCAATTCATAATTAGAAAATTCTTAAAATTGTAATCAATGTACGTAACGGCAATAAAATGAATGCGGTGAGTTTATTGTCGACATGAGCAAAATATAAAACACAATGGGTTAGGTTGTGAAGTATATTTTATTAATTTGAAACGAAGCAAGATCAATCCTGCGTGAGGGTTTAAATGTTATCCAAAAAATATTATAAGCTCATAAGCTTAATGCCAAAAAATCTTAGAGTATGTTAACTTATCTGTACAGTAAAGCATCAGTGGCCGACACGGTCAAATATACCGCGGTGCAAACGTGTAATTATCCACGGCACGCAAAATGTTTATCTATTACTTCTTAGATCTAAAGATAATCTTTGAAGTGCTATTTTGCCACTTATTTTTGGAAATTAATTATAATTAATTACATACCATTAACGTGTTTTGCGGACTCAATCTGCTAGTTAGATTTACTCTTCAACACATCGTTTGGAAGACACAAAAAATAGAACTAGAAAAAGTCCGTACACACTATTCTTCAAAGAGCTCAAGTAAATAACAAATCATATATACCTAAGTTTTAGTTTAACATGAATGAGAAAGGAGTCAATACTGAAATGACGGCTGACAGAGGGGAGTGGAAGATAAGTGGGATAAGGGCAGGGAGATGATGATGAAGATGATCCCTAGATTAGATAATCCCTAGTTTTAGGTAAAAAAAGCGTCAGTCTTAAAATAAAAATCTATAGGGCAAGTCCTGCAAATTCGGAACGTTTGAATGATCAATGAGCCCCGATTAAGAGCAAAGCAAATTCCTAAGTTTGCATACACAACGCATCGGCCATATTTCAACAATAATGATAGCGGCGAGCGTGATAATAATTGTTATTACTATGATCCACATCTGCTATTATTTTATAATTGAAGGCTTTTGGGCGAGACCCTACAATTATAAAGAGAGCCTGGAGCAACAACATGCAACGAGGTTAGCCAGTTTTTGCTCCGTTCCCTAAATTATGATATATTTTACTAAAATGAATTCAGGCAATCTGTGGCATCAGACAACGCGAAAAATGCATCATTTGAATCTCTCTAGTCGTGCCACTAGTTCTTTTGAATCAGTGTTGTAAAAGGATTTAAAGTGCGCCTTAAAGGCTCCTTTCGTGTACTTGACATATTTTCAAACTTTTTAAGTTCTACGACATACCCGCTTTCCTCACAATGTTTTCCTTCACCATTTGAGAGTATATATAGCGCACATATTTATTTTCGCACAGGAAAATCCATTGGTACACGACCGAATTTGAACCCACGACCTTAGAATCGGAAAGCGGGGTCACTACCACCAGTGCTCTCAAATGACCAATGAGATGGGTAAAATGCCTATACAAATGAACAAGTCGAGTTGTTTTGAACATCAAACATCAATATTTATATCACTGGGAAAAAAGAGTCGACGCATGACCTAGCTGAGTATCATGCTTTTCGAAAGTGATTCGTATTTTAGTAGAAAATACAATATCTCAAAACATGATTTTCTTTGCGGTTGGTGTACTCGCCAGCTGATCATTCGATTAACCCAAAATTAATCTACAATCTATACGCCGTAATCCTTCGTCTGAGAACGGAGAGTTCATTATTTATTATGAATATTAGTCAATTTTTATTTGGTCAAAAAAAGCGAGCAACGTACGGCTGGCCTGCAATTAAGTGAGCCAACCCTGTAATTACGGACAGTAAATTTCTGGACGCGTCCCGACCGTCCGCGGCTATATTGTTCTATCTGGGGATTAGCTCACCGACCTGCTTGGTTTCTTTATAATGTTTTGTCATTTTAATCTGATCACTTTGAATATCGATGATGTAGGTGTTCCACGAAGCACCAATCAACATCTTGAGTTACTTTTTTATGAACCAAGCACTTAGTTGTTATTCCTAAAATTACGATAATGATATTATGAATAAGTTCGAGCTTTATTATGATATCCCATTATCGCATTGATTACAATAATTTACAGCCATCTTTAGATCAAATTGAATCAGTCAGCTAATTGAATCCTTCTTTGGGAATGAAGTAACAATAAATTCTAAACAAGTATTTAATTACGATCAAATGTCCCCCAAAGTACCCCGCTAACATGACCAAAACTTTCAACTCAAGAGGGTTTGAGAAAAAACTTTAGTTAATTACATGTGGGCTCTATCTCGGACTGAATCGCAGCAGTGTCTTGTAATTGAGTTTCCTATTTACAATTCAGAATTCGAAATAAACTGATCAACTGATGATATCCATGAATATGATAATTGTACACTTCATTATTATAATAACCGTCTTCGTGAGTCAAGGTCGTGAATACTAATTTTTCTATCATCACAATAAAACGTTTATTTCTTGTTATGAAAAGCATTATAGATCATGCCAAAGAACTAAGGTATTATTATATATTGTCATGTTTTAAAACCTAAATTTTATTATTGCTTAAATCATAGGCGTATCTACTAATGTATGCAGTCTTCTTCCCGAAGTAGGTAAAGTATTCTTATTCTATTCTAATAGATACCTGTCATTCAAGTATAGCAAAAAGGTAAGAAATTGATTTAAATATTTAGAATAGTCCATTTCATCACAATGAAACAGGACGTCCTATCAAAATCAATTGCGCCTTGTAATGATATTCATAACAGGCCGGTATCTATCGATGTCTATAAAATCCGATCTCTGACCCCCATTCATTCACAATTAGAGTCAAACCGTGACACAGTGTGGCGTGTCGTTGTCGTGTTCTCGTGATTTCACGACACAATAGGATTCTCGTCATGACTTGCAGAATGTGGAGTCATTCATGCTCTTTACACCAAGTGACTGTGCTGTAAGCTGTGGCAAAGCGAGTATGAACTGTAACCTGAGGCGTTGTAGTGTTCGATTGAACATAGAGATTTTCTCTATTTAGCAATCACTTTGGTTAATAATCATGTCAGCTTTTGTTAAACGGCTTAATTTACTTCACAAATACTCTTTAAAGTGTTAAACACAAAAAGCTAGGCTCTTTTGAGCAAAAAACAGAGTACCCTCAGAGAGATTTTCAAGTACCCGATGTACTAGGGCTCAAAAATACGGCTGAATAAATATTATTTCATGCTGCTCCTTAACCAAAATAAAACAAGATAAGTTTTTATAGCATCTAAAATATAAGTCAAAAGAAAAATTGGACCAATAAGGGCTCATGCATAAAGGCATGGTCCTGAGCAAGCACGAATGGCGACCTGCGACCCGCGATTTGCATACAATGCGTGCGTGGGCGACGCGGGCATTCCTGGGCACACGTGTACCATATGTACCATGTTTAGCTTTATTTTCTTGCATATCGAACAACTTGTCAAGAACAGGTTCTACATTGAAGCCTGGACGTGTGTAAAGGGCATCTCAGAGGGCCATTATATATTTTTTGTTGAATAATAATTTAATAACCCAACTTCCTATAGGCTATTTTTGTTGTCTTGGAAATATCTATAGGTAATTTGCATTTTCTAAAAATGTTTCACTATATAAAACATAATAAAAATAAAACTTTCTGATAACTCTGGATAATTTAAAGACTATTTATGCTTTTTTAGCATATTATCACAGACTCCGAACAAGTCCTAAAACAATTTTCACTGTAAAAATCGCGTGTACTAAGCAAGGCCACGTTTATTTCAATCGGCAATTTTTCAAGCCAGTAATGCAGTCCAGAGTGATTTATAACTATCGGCAGTCGGCGCACGACGAATCACGCGCGTGATATATGATGTCGCGCATTTGGCTCGCAAGCTTGTACCATTTTGTATTGGGAAGTAACACATTAGAATAACAATTGCATACTTAGGTCTACGCCGTAGCTTCGAACTTAGTGGAAGATAGGCTGGACTAGCCAATTCTGTTGAGCGTCTTACAAAACTAAAAAGCTTCTACTAGTTTTTTCGAACTAGTGTGGTATAGGGATTTAAAGTGCGCCTCAAAGGCTCTTTTCGTGCACTTGACATATGTTTTCGAAATATTGGATTCTACAACTGATTTTCTGTTTTTCTTCACCGTTTGAATGTACCTACTGGTACAGCGCACATAACCTTTCCAATAATTAGTGATTAATTTAATGTACTTTCTATCAAATTTGTGATTTGATCTAAAAAGAGATATCAATGGATTGAATATATCTTTTAGATCAAATCACATGACAAGAACTGCAGTACTAGGAATACTCAAGATGTTAAGTTTATTGAAAAGGGATTTACAAGATATTATAGGCAGCCTTTTAGTAAATATTCATTGCACGAACACTTCCATTTTGATTTTTACGTAGAATTACCCAAAAATATCTAATTTAAGGGACAATTCATAGTATGCCATTAGTTGAGTAATATGTTATTTTAAGGAAAAATATCACAATTTTCCACTCGCTATCACTCTCAAAGGCAATAAACATTTAGTTGCTGCACAGTTGTGACATAATGTCCTGCAATGATCAGCAACTAATGCAAATGAAGTGCTCCTGTACCCAAACACGAGTTTCCCAGAGGGTGAACTGCGTTGACCGCATTAGGAGCGGGAGCACCCCGCCGGGACTATTTATCAAATGATCATTTGATTTTCTTGTGTTTGATCACTGAACACATTAGAATTTGCAAGCTATGATGTAGCTTTACTGTTGGTAATACGTCTTTTTTATACTTGTTTTTTATTTATTTACTAGCTGCCGCCCGCGGCTTCGCTCACGTGGTACCCAGATAAAAAATAGCCTATATGTTAATCCAGTACATGTACTATGTATATTTCAAATTTCATTCAAATCCGTTCAGCCGTTTTTGCGTGAAAGAGTAACAAACATCCATGCATACAAACTTTCACGTTAAAAATATTATGTAGTAAGGATTATTAGTAGGGAGTATTATTATGTAGTAGGGAGTAAAGAAAAAACATAGAATGCGTCCAGCTGCTTCTCTCTCCAAACATGTTGTAAAAGTCGACTAAGGAGTACCTAGTATCCTCTCCAACTTTATGGACTTATATGGGCGATGGACTGATCACCTGTCACCATAGTTCACCATATCCATCTTGGGAGTCTTGGATCAGAAGTGGCTGCAAGTTTTCTTATGATTACTTGTGGTTCTGTCCACCCCGTTAGGGATACGGGCGTGAATATTTATGTATGTAAAAATGTTATGAAAGTGGTTTTCCAAAACTACATGCTTATTGCTTCTTAATATTGGTAGATAAATGGCTGTAGATAACATTTTTTTGAAATTGTAAGGAACATTTCTTAAATAACTACGTCATGAAACCGTCTGAATGCCGATACATACAACTCATTAATATTCCATCCTGACAGATCTCTAAGTAGTGAAATGAAAAAGTACTAAAAATATTACCGAAAGAAATCTTGAAGCAAGAATCGAACCTGCACTGCTTCCATCGCTCGAATCAGATTTCTACACCCTCACCCTCTTCACGATACGTCTTATAAAATACGATCTGTTTTGATTGTGGCCTGGGGCACAAATCAATTAGGCCTCCCCTCGGCCTCCCGGAGCGCGACACCCGGCCCAGTGGCTCGTTTTATGACACATCTCACAAACCGAAAGCGATTCATTAACATTCACAAACTTTATTAGTACCATTGACGGCTACGAACTTAATATTCATTGATTGGATGGGATATTTGTTAAACGGAATTGGTTTATGGCTCGGTAGCCGCGGATGAGAACTGTGAAGACTTGAAAAGGGAAATCTGATTTGATGGTTTATTACTTGCCCTACTAACTCTTAAAGGGTAGATAACAACACGCATATTTCTGCACAGAAACCTGTTTTACCAGGAGTTGGATAAATATGTTCGATGTTCTTATTTCTCCATGTTAAACAAAATTGGAAAATTATGATAATGCGGCGACTGACAAATTAAAGACACGATCACCTTTGCCAATATTGACGGAACAACCAGTTTAAATTATTTATTCACACAGTTAACGCTATACACCGTTACCCCTTGCTGACTCAACCAATTGGGTCAGGTCAACATCGAAGTTCATTACTTCAAATTGATATCAATTTTGGTTAGCAGGCTCGTACATAAATCGATAACTCGCGTACAGGTACGCGACCGCATCATTAACCATATCGATTCTCTATTAATCTTCCATTTAATATAAATTCTAATATAGAAAATAATGACGTAATAGAGGCCGCTGGCGACAGGGTCGTTTCCCACGCCGAGCCGGACAATCTTACTTTTTATATATGAAAATAAATTAAGTTTCGGTAATCAGACGCCGACCCCGATTCCTGACCCGCTTCTTCGCAATATTTCTAAAAGCTATTACAAATACATTTATATTACCACACAAAAAGCTCTCGAGCAATTTTCGCCACATAATAAGGCCATTATGGGGAATTTTGTTTTACCAACATAATAACACCGCCTTTTATTCGGCCGATCCTGGCAAAGGACTTCGTGTTCTAAAGGACAATATTATTCCAGGGCTGATGAGATTTTCGTGTTAAAAGTTTTAAAAGTAAATTGCCGTCATTATGTATTTAGTGAGAAGGATTAAGACGAGCAGCGGTCGAATAGGTCGTTCACTCCAGTTACAGGTTATACTGGCCATAACCTACCTGACAACCTAACATTTTATTTGTTTCCTTTATCACAAAATGTGAGTAACTGCAATTATAGCTTATGTCTATACCTAGGCTTTTCTCGTTTCTATAAAATGCTTTCGAGCTGAGACACGGCAAGGTTAGATAAATGTTTGAAATAAAAATGAAAATAGCTCTCACTACCTGCATCCTCCATGTCCGTATACGAAACTGTGTAAAAGGAGTGTAGTGTTTGTTTATTTCCAATGTGTAAAAATCTCATTTTACCCGTAATTTAAGTTTCAATAAAGGTCAACTCAGATTATTTCAATTTAAAGCACAACCACTTTTTAATAACGCATACTCAAAATAAATTGTTGATTATTTTACAAGAAAGGTTGTACCGCGAAATAATTTCAGCTATCACAGCCGCAATTACATGACACGTGACGAGCAAGCCTCAAAAGATTAATTTTGGTTTACATCAAGACCCCAATTGTTGCATACTTGAAGGGTCTATCCGATCCTAAGGAGTTAGAAGATTGAGTTGATTTTGGCACGTCATAAAGCGGTTGTTCTCTGCGCCCGCGCACCCATCGCTTGCTCCCGACATTATCCTTGTAATTGGCGATTTTGTGCAATTTATGGCGATTCGCGCAATTTACGAGCAGCGGACAAGTGGGCGACGCGGCTTTACTCGATCCATAGCGAAATTCCATCGGAGTTTCAATTAAAATTTTGTGTTCCGCAAATTACCTGCCAATTATGTTCCATTAGCAAAAGCAAAACATGTATGAAATCATGCTGCCTATTTTTTCCTCGCAAATTATTATAATGATGAACTATTCTAATAAGGAATGTATTTATTCGATAAAACGTTAAACCAGTTCATCGGTATGAACTAGTACCTACAAGAATAAAAATATGTACTCCATCTGATACCAGTCGGATGTCCTCATTATTGAACGGTTAAATTCGATCGGATCGAGAATATTGTGACGACGATTACATTTTTGATGAAATAATTGTTTGTAAATTACTTTACGATAGTATAATGTGGCCCTTGAGCATGAAATTGCAAGTAATTTCGCCGAGTGTAGGCAGCGAGCGCGCACGTTGCGACGCACGCATGCAGCTAAGATAAATATTCAATGCGTAATTGCCGCACTCTTGTCAGTCAGCTTGCAACAAACGGCGACCGACATTTGACGGCTGTATCCAAAAGTAAAGATATAAAACTTGATTCAATAAAATATACAAAATTTCAAAGGATCTTACTGGATAAATGGTATTTCTGCTTTTTTTCTCTTTGGGCTAAGTCATAAAAAATGTAGGTAGGTATATTTTTTTGTTTTAAATCTATTAAAATTTGGAGTCTCTACGAAACCACTGAATTAGGAATCACTTAGTCAACAAAAGATAAAAACATACACATTACATCTACTTGTATTCTACAGAAACACGCCCGTTAAAACACGGCGATAGCAATCACTTCTGATAAGCACCAGCTGTACAAGTATTCTGATTAAATGTCAGGATGGCCGCATGATGTTTTTTTCTAAGAACTCTTTGAACTTTCATGCAAGGATTGTTTGCGGAGCGCCTGTTCGTCACGCGACATTTGATGCGCACTTGCGTTGCATTTTCTGTGCATGTAAAACCTGAAGATGTATAAATTCATCAATTTATGTACCCATAGTTAATATTTTTACTTTTTACTAGTTTACCCGTGCGGCTACTCTCGTGTGGTGTAAATTTTGACATAACATTTTAAGGGTTATTTTGGAAAAACGTGGTAACAAACATTCACACACAAAACTCTCGCATTCATGATATTAGTAGGTTTTACTTTGTACTATTGATTATAAGTATATACCTATAACAAATTTTAATACCTGAACCTCAAATTTTTTTACAAAAAGGCACTCAGGGTTTAGACCAGTCAATATCGACACGATTTTTAATATGTTGTTAGGTCCCTTGAGATTAGTTAATACCTTAATTTGCAATACTGAAAACCCTGTGCTGCTTGAGATATTGGAAAGGAAACTTTTTCAGTTTTTGTTCTATACTTCTGTAAAGTTAACTAAATTTGTTACAATTTGAGCTTTTACAATTTAACCCGAGTACTCTAGATCCATTAATTGCGGGGATAGAGCTAGTCAAATATAACATTTTTTTTTTTCAAAAGTAAATAATTTTGATACTTTTTCAATTATTTCGGAAAAGCTATCTTAAGGAAGCGTTTGGAATCTTTGTTTAATACTTTTGAAACATTAACTAAATTTGCTACAATTTGAGCCCAATTTGAATACTCTAGGTCTATTGGTTGCGGAGATACAGCTAGTCAAATATGGGCATTTTTTCAAATGTGAACATTCATCGGTAGGGTCGTTTTCCAAGACACGATCTGGCTGAACTCCAAGAGAAAAGTCATGGAACCTGACGTGACCGGTCATAACATATGAACTACTAGCTGGCGCCCGCGGCTTCGCTCGCGTGGTACCCGGATAAAAAATAGCCTATATGTTAATCCAGTACATGTACTATGTATATTCCGCGTTTCGTTCAGATCCGTTCAGCTGTTTAGGCGTGATTGAGGCACAAACATCCAAACATCCAAACATCGTTACAAACTTTCGTACTAGATGGCAGCACCGGTAAAATTAGTACGCGCTATCGTTGCGTTTTGAGCTTTACGCCGGTAATTTCAAGCAAACTAAGACTTTTCAAATTTATAATATAAGTAAGAAAGAAGTAAGAAGTAAGATTTTTAACTGATTCTGATCTGAAAACAAAGCCATGAGATCAAGCTGGTAGATTACAGTTCCGTTGCCAAGACAATATTATGATTTTATTACAATAGTTTAGAGACAAGTCCTGCGAAGGCGTCATGAGTCCAAAATAGCCGCGACCGGCTCGCCGCTCTTATGACAGCACGGCCGATATTTATGTCGCGCGGCCCCGCCCACCGCCGTGGCTCCATTCAGCCTGTTTGTATTTATTCCGTGCCTATTTATTTGTATTTGCCTTCAGTATGAATAATACATGAGCGGAGCGTTTCCGTCGTGTGTAGGCAGCATGACGCCGCGCCGCCGCTTGTCGCGGAGCCCTAGCACTTTCTGCCAAAGCTTTTTGGTAAACTCTAGAACTTTCCTTTAGCAGTGTATTTGTGCTCTCAGAATTCTTAGCCTTATGGCTAAAAATGTACGGCTGATACTAAAGTAAAAATTGGTATTGGTTCAGAATTATTTTCTCCTATTCTATTAACTTTTTTTGGTGCCAAATAGGAGAGTCAATATTCATAAAGTGCTCAGAAAGTTGTTCGACCATAGGTAATTAAAACTATCTTACCATCATATTTCATATCTCAAATGTAAATTACATGAACCTACATAAACAATATACAAAGTAAAACATCACAACGCTTAATCATTTCTAGCTTTCGTATCTTTCTCACGGAGTTAATTAACATAGGGAGGGGAGTAACAAAATTAATTATCGATAACCGCATTCGATTGGATGCGTTCGTTTATTATTTGGTGGGTAAATCACGGCTATCGCGGCTGTATCGATTGGCCCCGCCCCCGCGCGATTTACCGCCAGAGCGTCAACCCGGCACTGCATACCCACCGCGCGGTGATATCACTAACTTTACACAACACAAGTACAACACTAGCTGTGTGCAATGCTTGCTATGTGTTGGTAGAACATTACAGTTTGAAGTTATATTATGTTGTATCATGAACTTTATGATACACTAAGGCCTTTTAAGGGGCAACTTTTACCTTCACAAACGGGACGCTGTAGTGCCCGGAAAGAATTAGGATGGAGTAGGCTTGCCCAGCACCTATTCCATCCTCTCAGCTTAGTCGGCCTTGTCCACAGCAAAGACATGGTCAATGTGCGCAGCTAACTAAGCAGCCTCGCGATGTTTTCCTTCATCGTTTGATAGTACTGGTATAGCGCACATAATTTTTTCGTTGTTACACGGCCGGATTTGAACCCACGACCTTAGGATCGGAAGGCGGGGTCACTATAATCTGATAATCATCATTACCAAGTTAGGATAATTCTACTGAATATACTTACAGGACTTTGTGCTGCCTTCATCCACGTACTCCTTATTCTGTTCATTCCATGACATCACCTATTCCTTACAGAAAATCAACTTATTTACAAAATCAAACTACAATAACATTAAAAACTTTAAGGTAATCGGTTTAATAATAAGAAATGAAAATGAGCTCAGTTTTCTATCTAAGTTCGCCTACAGATAGAAAACAGAGCTCAGATCACCGACCGCAGGTAAGGTCCCCAAAAGGCTGGCGACGTTACCTCGTTGGATAGCAATATTTATCCTTTGTCCGAGGTAAGCACCAGCCCTTTGGTCATTGGTCACATCCATTAGCTTCTTGGATACAGAAAATAAACGAAGCCCATTTGAGTACGTTATATATCCGCAAACAAAGCACATTGATGCGTGACACACACCCACAAGAATCTCTCAGACTCGCAGCATCATAAATCACAATCTGCACGCGACAGTAAACGTCCACTTCATACCCGATTACAGATATTGTTGTAATGAACTTATGCAAAGACTATGATACCTTTAATTATTCATTGACAACGTGCAATTGTATGTTCAATAATAATTACTAGCTCGGCGCACTTTTACGAAATCGCCTATCAGCAATTACTTAGAACGCAATCGTTCGATGGCTCATTTCAGCACTGATTTAGATCATGACTTGTTGTGTATTCTTCAGTCTGGTATAAGAGACAGCAACCGTTATTAGAAATGCCATAGTAATGGAAACGTTGTCAGTTTATTTTGACACAGTAAAACATAAGACCGAAAATCTGTACGAATTCCTTTTATTGCGTTATCCCATAGTATTTCAAGAAAGGAACTACCTACTGTAAATGTCATACATATTGATAATTTTTAAACTCAAATTTTATAGTAATAATAGTTTTAACCAGGACTTTGTTCCTCAAATCTGTTCTATGTAAGATAAGCACAATAGCACCACGTGCTCGCATGATGCCGCTCATCAGCAAAGCTCGTTACCGCTTATTGATTGTTCTCGGACAGCCATAACAATAGCTTTACGTATTTGAGGAGTTAACTTATTAGGCTGACGGGTATCTTGACTTCTTCGAGAGCTTCATTCGTTTGTTCGTGATGTTTGGAATGATGCTACATGAATTGGGAGCTAACTTTGAATTACCTTTACACTTTTTTAGACAAAGAGTAAGCCGAGCTTTTAAAAATAATATTTATGTGAATCATAGCTCTATCAAATCAGCACAGTAAGCATTTTCAATGCAAAAAAGCCGTCAAGATGAAACCCACAAAATAATGGTCAGGAATTTGGGGTCTACATTAATGGCCCAGGCCCCCGCTACTGATAGATAGATACATACTCTTCAATAGGTACCTACAGCTAAGTACTCTTAAGTAACTGCAACCCCAAACTGGCTGTCTTCGCGGGGTTGCCATGACAACGGACCTGTCTCACGGATCGGTACCTCTCTTCAGTTTATGTGTTCATTAAGTGGTCCCTTATTTATATCCCCTGGGCTATTGTTAGTATTAGGTAGCTCTTTGTCTATGCTGACTTCGCTCTCAGGGGAAGAGAGGTGATAATTCTTATTTCTGTAGGGGTAGATTATTTACTGAAACGCTTCAGTTGCACGAGACATACAACTTCAACAAAAATTCAGAACTAGTGCATTTTAAATGTAAACTACTGTACCTTCAGTAAAAAAAGATTAGATTACAAAAAAATATCTTCAGAGATCTGTAGAAAACGTTTGAGATCCACGACTGCTCTCTCAGATGAAGGTATGGTTATGATTAACTGCCAGAAACTTATCTTAAGTAGGAAAATAAACGTGTAATGAGAAAAGATGATGCCATTTAAAATTGGACCACAACAAGATGAATAGCACGCTCAAGTAACAATTTTTTGTAGCCGTCGAAATCTTAGAGTGTAACTGTCACAAATGTATGATTAACGTATCATGCCGCTCACATTCCTTGACGGCGGCCGCCCGCTACAAGATCATCCTATTTAAATTTAGCGCGGCGCGTGCCGTCGCGGGTGTCTCCGGGGAGAGGGAGGCGAGGGGGGGTGAGGGGCGGGACGCTCCACCATCACTCAAGTGACGAAAATTGACGGAAAATGGGCGGACACCGGTTGCCCGCGACGTCATCAATTACCGCGTCCCGACGGTCACCGGTGCAGTCGACGCCGTCGCCAACAGAGCGGTGCATACCTAATGCCCTTCTTAAGATGCCATTATTAGCGCGTGTTAATCCGTCACCCGTGACATGCTTCAAATAAAACGTGGAGCACAGCGGCTTTCCTAAAAACTGAGCCCGCTATATAATGATCATAATAATAATTACCGCATATTTGAACTAAGAAAAGTTATTAAAATCTGTCGCGTCTCTCAACTACAGCCAAGTAGTAAAGGTTTCACCAATTCTTAGGAAATGCAAGCTTAACCGAGATTTTGTATCGTGATTGAAGATAATAAACCTTTCAGCATTTCATTAGAGCGACTCCCGGAAGACGCGTAGTGGCGTGCTCCGCAATCTCCGATATCTCGGGTGGATTATTGAGATGCAATCTAGACGCCATCGATCGCCTGATAATTCGATCTAACTGCGGCCCTCTTGCGCAACCAGTCATCAGCTCGAAGCTCGGTACATCCATGATACCTTTATTAAATAGTAGCTCGTTGAAGCTTCCATTTGCTCCCCATATTTCACTGCGAAGCTGTGACGAAAGAAAAATTCCACATGAGGAGCGAACGCAGGAAGCCACAAGCAGTGCGAAAGCTCGATCGGTTTTGAAAATTGCCCGTAATTAGCATGTATCTCTGTTGGCCGGACGAGTGTGCGTTTAACTGGGAACCACAGAGTAGTCCAGTAGCGTTTACCGAGTAACGGCAATCGACGGCGACGGACACAAATTGCCGGAGGAACTGCCACTACGCAAATTGTAAGCCTTCGATTGTTCTTAGACCTGCGGCCGATCAAGCCTTTGTTTATCCTGTTTACTCGCACTTTTCTTGCTCGAGGCTGTTACATTTTACGATCATGTCCTACGCTGTGTAACCTGCTTGTAACGGCTTTTGCTTTTCTACAAAGTGTACTTTATAATAGGCTCGGTAGAGGACAATTTAAGTTCTGGATATTAAATTGACACGGACATAAATAAAGTCATCATGCATGAAGGCTCACATTTGGCAAGTACCTTAAGTAAAACTGGATTTAACTAAACAATTAGTGCTTTCAAAAGCTTGTAACTATTTAAGATTTGAGGTGAATTTGACATTAAAATGATCACGACCCTCAGCAGTGAAGTGATTATGGAGGAGGAAGAGGATACACCGAAATTCGACCATACATATTTGAACTACCAGTTATTTTATGCATGTAGTACTCTTAAGTACGACCAGGCTATGTGGTGAAGAACAAACTTAGCTGGCGTCCCAAAGTTACCCTGTCCTAGGTCCACCCACATTGTTACCCAGACCCACATACACGCACTGTTATTGATGTGGCTTCATACGAGGCTATTAATTTAAGCCCGACACCATCGAGTCTACGTAATCGATGCAACTTTATCGATGTTATGGCGATTCTTTAGGAATATAAAAATGCGCGAGTCCTTAACATATTTGTCGCAAAACAGGTACGAGTAGTTCAAGTAAATTAAACATAGATTTAAGACGTTTCAAAATGATCCTTTTGATTTTACTGAAGTATTTTTTACAAGTGACAATATCTACAATTGATTTACAAAACAAATATTTTTGGATATTTATTTAAGAATTTATCGATTTGCTACATGTAATCTTCGTAGGTATATGTATTTTTCGTAACCTTTTTACTTAAATAGCTGTATTCATTATGATTGGTAGGGTGTGAACTGTTTACAGAAGAAAATTAATGGCGACAATATAATTGGCAATGTGGGTACGCGCAATGTGACAGAAACCCCTACATTAAGGTCGAGCCTCAATCTTGCAATATTTCTATAAAAATCCAAGGCCAATTCAAAAATATTATGCTAGTCATATTATACAGTCATTATGAATATCCAGCACTTATTCAGCCCTTGAGGTTAGATAAAGGCGCCTTGCGGTCGCGCTTGTGAATAATTTATATTGAATCTAGATAATGCGTCTCGTATTGGTAGCAGTGGAGTCACGTCCGAGACATTTGATCGGGTAACAAGAAGTGCGGTGTTTGTGCAGCGAGTTATGGCTGCCAGTAGTACGTCTACATTTGACCGGTAAATCAAAGAGAACGCACTGCACTAACTGCACTAACAATTTGTCAGAAAAAGGGGAAAACTTACACAATTTACTATTTAGTTTTTCTTACGAAGTCTTCATATAAAATTAATGCCAGCTGGCAGTTTCAATTCTATTGAAGTGAAAGTGGAATATACCAAATGAAAAATTTGGTGAGCTTATGATCTAGTCTAGTCACAAATTCCACAAGAAACCTACATGAAGGATAAATGTTTCCTTATTTTTTATTGCTCATCTTACTATTGAAATCTTATTTGTATATTGTTCTGATCGTTAGTCCGGCTATACCTTGGTATTTATCAACCCTGGCAGCCCTATGTAGGTAATGGTGGGGTAATTACGCAGACATTATCGGGTGACCCCATATTGCGGTTGCCGCTACGAAGTCGCCGCTGGCCTGGCCAACACTTTAATGGACAATACAACTAAATATACATGAATGATGACAGGCAAATGTCTTTTGTTGCATTTCGAGCTTCGATTGAGAACGTTAGAACAGCTTGAAGGCATTTTGTCAATCCTTTGGTTTAGATAAATTTCAAAAATCATTTTCTTGAAGCTCATAGAACTTTAAGTACTTGAAGCATAAAGAACTCCTGTACAAAACCTTCATTCTATTAGACCTTTCATGTTTATGCGGTACAAACAGGATCGGTACCTATTCTATCCTACTTATATTATATATGCGAAAGTATGTGAGAATGTAGCGAAGTTTTTGCCTCAGTTTCTTACGCCGGCCGCAACAACAGTACGGATTTGAATGAAACTTGGAATATTCAAAGTGCGTACATATAAGCTACTTTTTACTCGGGTACCACGCAAGCGAAGCTGCGGGCGGAAGCTAGTGAAAATATAATAGTCTAACTTACCATGCTCGTTTACTGCATATAATCTTGGATAAGTTGTTATTAGGAATAGCTTAGAGTTAAATGTGGAAAAGCACCATCGCACACAATCGACGTCGACTGTCCGCTTTCTGACGTTGGTAATGTTTGTTTAGTAAGAAGAGTCCACATTGATGGTATACAGTTGTTTATATAATACTAGCTGCCGCTTGCGGCTTCGCTCGCGTGGCACACCGTTGAAACATATCCTATATTTTAATCCAGCACACGTACTATGTATATTCCAAGTTTCATTCAAATCCGTATAGCCGTTTAGGCGGGATTGAGGCACAAACATACACACATCCTCATAAACTTTCACATTTATAATATAGTAGAATTGTTAGCACGCACTGTCCATACAAAACGGTTTGGCTAATTGTGTACTTATGTAAAATACGAGAACGTAAGACTATAATTTATTTGAATCGAAATAACGAAGCTTTGTTCAAGGAAGCGTCATCTAAACTATTTCTGTTTTTTTTTAAACAAATATCAAACAGCTTGTTAGATGAATGTGCTCAATAAGCTTGTGGATTAAAAGGCATATTGAACAAAGTAGGTAAAATGATCAAATCGACCCCCGAGCGGCGACAGTCAGACGCCAGTCTTTGATGTCTCAATTAGAAACGCGAGCGCGTAATTGTGGCGAAAATTAATTTACGCTCGCGTTCCACAGAGCTTCCTTTTACAAAGGGACTGTAGATCAACTGTTTGTTTTTGTACTGTGTGAATTGGAGCATGTCGTAAAAGTTGACTACGGGATAGTATCCCCTCCAAAATGATGGACCACCATTATGGGCGATGGGCTGATCACCTGTCACAATGGTCCACCATATCTATCTTAGGACTTTAAATCAGAAGTGACTGCAAGTTTTCTTATGTTCACTTGTGGCTTTGCCCACCCCATTAGGGATACAAGCGTGATAATATGTATGTATGTATATATGAATTGGATGCTATTTTATCAATTAACTATAAGTAGATATCCCTATTTCAATTAATTGAATCGGAAAATAAATTGTTGATGTATTAGGCAATTCATCAACAATTCAAGTACCTACTCACATTTTCATATTTCACTTGATTGTTTGAATCTATCTCGATCAGTCTACAAAAACGATGAGCAAGATTACCTTTCAAACGCACTATGTTCTTGGCGAACACTCAAAACTATTACGAATCCATTTGAATAACTGTCATTCACTCATTTTGTTGTCGATAACTCGCAAACGCACCGGATGTGAATAGACGCGGCATGTAATGCATTTCACACTAAGAACGTTCAGAGCCTTAATAAACCAATTACGGTTCATTACCTAATGCAGACCGGAAGAGGAATATTACTCGCTCATCATTACGGAGACCACAACATCCCCTTAAATGCATTTTACATGTTTGTCGAATATGCAATGGGTGGTAGCAACGGCCTTATCGCCGAGGGTGTAAGGGTGTGTATTTTTTTAAAAACATGTTGAAAATGAAAATGCTCGCGGCGTAGTGCCGCGCTTGTATGATGAATGGTCGGTCATTTCCCGCCCGCTCGCCCCATTATGCTTGTCACAGCATATGGCTGATATTCTTCCGAAGGGGATTGTTGTTTGTTTTGCACTTAAGTACAACGAAACAATTGACAACCGCACGGTGAGTCGAGTGGCGGCCTGGAAATGAGAGGTTATGAGTTTTATTTTTTAATTGGAATGGTTTGTTTTCATTTTTAGCAGGGTATACCTAGAGATATTGGGTGCATTTCTTTTTTTTCGATAAGATTGAATAAAATTGTGCATTCTACAAACATAGGTGTTTATACAATCCAAATTTACCAGAAAAAACCAAATAGGTACGAGGTATTCCACATTCGCAAAGTTAACGAGAGTTGTCCTGATAACATTGTTTGAAAGTATTAAAGTGTCGTTTAACCTTTAAACGTGAGCCTTTGAAAGAGCTGAAACCTCTGTAAGGGGACCACACAATGAAGCTCAAAGTGGAATGCAATAAAAGTCACATTAAGTCAAGAGCAAAGAAAGACCTTGGCGACGCGTCATGGGGTGGGTATAGATCTTCTACGATAACATGGAGCTTTTTTATATAAATTGTACGATTTTGAATCGTATTGCAGAGTGCGTAAAGATGATTTTAAATTGTCCGACAATGAAGTTGAGTAGATTAAATTTATCCGCGCAGAGCACGCAGTGAATTCTTCAATTTGGACGTCTGCAAATTGATAGAATGCTCTCCGTACCGAGTGTTAGGACTTTTTAGAATTATTGTTACGTTGTGTGCGATGTTGATCATTATTTTAGACAAGTTTGAGTCACTCTGGAAAGATAGGATTATCAAGAATATTTTTACGGAAGCTAATAAAATACCAGATGCCCATGTCTCTACAATACGTTTAAATATTAGATCAGTAAAAAGGAACGTAAGGCAATTATGCCTCAACTAATTAAAATGTAATAACTGCTTTTAATTATCAGCCTATCAGACAATTCAGGACGATGAAGCTTATTTCAGGTGTTATTTGATTATAAATTTAAACTATCACAATTACATTTCCACTTTCCCGGGTATAAGACCGATTTTCCGATATGTAGGACTGAATACATTGAATTTTAAGTACACGGACTCTATAATCATGGATAATAATTCAACCGAACAAATAGGGCAAAGACATAATTATAGCCCTACTAGATTTAATTAGTACTAGTTGGATGAAAGGTGGTCGCTTTCACGCGTTCAAAGCGACGACGACTTGGATATCTAGAGTTAGTATTGCGATTTGATACCCAGTAATTAGCCTTTGAGTAATGAACTTTTGAATAGTTGGAAAACGATACCGCCGTTTGAAACTTATCATTTTATAAATTAATTCTAGCATTGAGATTTCATAAATCATCGAAACATGTGCGTCCACGATAAATCAAATGTAGATTGTAATTAAAAACGCAGTTTCAGGTAAGATTCAGAAGACAACATATAATTATTTTTTGTTTAGATGAATCACAGTTGATTAGAGCCGGAACCTCTGTCGGTAAATGCAGATGTTTACGTTTTAATTGCTCTTTCTACAAATTAAACTTTCACATACAACAACATTTTTTAATATAGCAATTTGCAGTTCATGTAATAAATTAATGAATCTTCTTTTAGTGTACATAAATCAGAACGTGATATTCTCTTCAAAATTGTTTTTCGCACGTCCTTATGACTGCGATTATAGTAAAATTATAATAATTGTGCGCAGCATAATTACGTGATGTAACTTAAGGCCAACGATATATAGCAGCCAATTTGAATTTATGTAAAATATCGCGCAATAAATTTACATTTTATAACTTGCCCTCGCAGTGGACGTGGGTGCGGTATCTCTGTTTAGGATCAAAAGCTCGTATCTGTAAATTGCGCATATCTATCAACGGGTGACGGTCACTCAATAAATCGAGAATTCAGTTTTATTTTTAAAAGAACAGATATTGCCTTCGACTACCTACAATTTGTACTTATTCTGTACACATTTTGTATTATACTTTGTACAGAAAAATCATTCTTCTGGTCGCCTTACAAGGGTTAACATTTCTCTAAGATGAAAGCGCCGCTTAAAACAATAAGTTTACATTTACCGACGTATAACATTCTGAGTATGATAATGCTTAAATTCTTGACATACATAATGCAAGCCTGAGGCGAGCCAGCCGACACTATGTCTAATAAATTTATGGACGTCCATTTTCATGTTGATCGGAGCTCGAAATTATAATCGTCGCGCTGCGGGCGCGGCGCGAGTCGCGTGACGCGCCGCAGACGCACCTCTTGACAACTGGACGAAGACGAACATGCCAGTGGGCAAAAATAACGGAAATATGAATGTTGATTTATAGTTTAATACTAAACTGATGTGGAAAAATAATATAGAAGTAAGATTGTAGTTTCTAATCCTACTCAGGCGTATGCGATGATAAAAACAATCAAAAGCTCGTAAAAGTGATATTTTCACAAAAATACTAAATAATTATAGTTAAAGTTCGTAGAACTTGATTGTTAAAAATCAGAGCAGGAGGTTTTAAGAAAGTGAGTTTGAAACCCAACTATTAGTATTATTTTCAAGTTCACACGTTCTCAAGACTTTCCAGCAAAAAGTATAACAACAGAATTTCACAAAAAGTGTTTACTCGTAATGTCAAAGTACAAGTAGGTATAAGTGCGGAAACGGTATGCAGGTTAAATGACGCGGAATGACGGAGTGAGAACATCTATGTTTTGGTTATGCTCTAGCTGAGGGCGCGCAAATATAAAAAAGTGCAGTAACATCTTTTTATTATAAATTGTTTCTCATTATTTTTCTATGTGTTGTGTTATTTATTACATACGCAATACATATACACTTACTACGAAAAAATAAATAATTAATGTTATAGGTAGAGGCTCAGACAGAAAGGCGAAGCCTTTCAAGTAAGGGCGTTGCATTACTAGAGTTCACTCTTACATTGTGACGAACTGGCAGAACTAAAAACCAGATTGTTATCAACAATAATGCACCCAATTATATCATTATTAGAACACGAAAATGGGAGAAAATTAACAAAAACATGCTGTTTTATCGCTGTTTTCTCACTTTGAAGGTTGGCGGCGCGGAAGGCGTTGTATATTGTTGTACTCGCCTTTTTTTTAAATAGGAAAGTTTGTGTGAGTGTATTTCAGTGTGCTTGATTATATTTATTTTTGAAATGTACATAGTTTAGAAGCGCTCGTGGCGTAGTTTGCTTAGACGTTCTTGATTGGTCGTTGAAGTTAAGCAACGTTGTGCGCGGTCACAATTGGGAAGAGTGACCGCAAGTGGCATTACGAGCTGAGCGCTTCCGCGCTTCGGAGGGCAAGTTAAATTGTCGGTCCCTGCTTTTGAGTCGTTAAGCCATGACGGAGGCCTTCAGGCGGCCTAAAAACTCCGTCACAAGAGTTGGCCACTAGCTCATACGAACTTACTTTTCTTGTAACTAGGAGTAACATAGGGTAAACGTTTTATCCGTGCAGGTACCTACCACGCGTGAGGAGCCACGGACGAATGCAAGTTATGTTTTATTCATATAACTAGCGACCCACTCCGGCTCTGCACGGGTGCAATAAGGGATAGACATATACCGTCGTGGAATTTTATGTAGACCTTTTTAAGGTGTACAATACTGTAGTACATTATTTTGATTTATCTCGTAGAGTTCAGCCAGCGTTTGCAATGTAAGCGCAAAAAAATATGTTTATTTAAGACATCACATTAGAAGCCTCTAAAATTATCAGTGTTTCTCTACTATATTATGGATGTATTAGATTAGAAACCTTTCTCTTGATTTATTCTATCTATTAAAAAAAAACCACATTAAAATTCGTTGCGTAGTTTTAAATATCTGGACAGACAGCGGGCAGCGACTTTGTTTTATACTATGTTGTGATAAAGAAAAAATAGAACTTACGTGTCGATGCAAACCAAAGTTTTATTAAGTGTCTAATCTATCTAGTCATGTCACTAGTAGGTACTTTCGAATCGATGTGGTGAAAGGACTTCAAGTGTGCCTCAGAGGCTCCTTCATGAAACATTTGCATTTGAAAAATGCAATATTTATACTCGGGAAATGCAACGAACGAAAGGGAAACCTTGAACTAAAATGTTCGTGAACAAATTGGTATTTCTCAACAAGTTTCTGAGAAATACTTTTCCTGTTTTTATAGAGGCAGGTATTGTACTGTCAGCGATGGAAGTTAACAAACAATTGTTATCACTAAATCTTAAAAATCTTCCAAACCATAAAAATAAACTGTTTAGCTTTCAATAGCTTTTGCATAAGGAACTATTTGTAATACAAAATACGATTATACCCACATAGCAAGAAGAACAACGAACTCGAACTAAAAATTCATGAACTTTTGTAGATGACTGTACAAACTGGTTAGGTAAATTTATTAAACAACAATTGGGTTTTTTATCTTGTACGTTATAAGACTTATCACGAAAACTGAAGGTGTGTTCAAACATGATTCTGAACACATCATTTATCTGTTCGTGTCTAGTACAAATAAGTACAGCTAAAATAGCCTGTGACTGAGCACAGGCTATTTTAGCTGTATTACACCCGGTTTAGAAATGAATGAAATATACGGCTTTTTGTCAGCTTTAGTCATACTCTTTCTGTGTGAAAAGCCATGTAACTTTTTCTCCAAATAGCTTTTCTGTGAGCATGTGGCTTACTTGCACAACACAAGTTTCACTTACGTAAACGTTATCGCCCGGGCACGTGCTACGTGCTTTCGGGAGAGGGCCCGTAACAAACTGCAGTTTTATGGTAATCCCTCAATCCACCGGAAAGCATGCGACGATAAAGTGACTTGTCCAGGAAACGAAGCACTTAAAACGTTCATAAATTTGTCTCTCTTTTAGGAAAAAAAGCACAATGTCGTTTTTGGTTTGTCGTAAAACGACTCGATCCCTCCGAGTTTGGTATTTTATATGTGGGAGGGAAAATAGTATTTTCAGAATAAGGTAACCTCGTAACTAAACGATGATGATCCGAAAAATTTACGCCCTAAGTGAATGGAAGACTGTTTAACAATAAAATAAATTCATAAAAGACTAAGCAATAAGGTAGGAAAGGGCAGTAAGATTATAAAAAAATACATACTTAGGTATATATTATCACGCCCGTATCCCTAATGGGGTAGTCAGAGCCACAAGTAATCATAAGAAAACTTGCAGCCACTCTTGATTCTAAGTCCCAAGATACATATGGTGAATCAAGATGACAGGTGATCAAGCCATCGCCCATATAGGTGGACAATCACAATACCTAATCTAAACGATGACAATTGACAGGCGATGATTATATTTTTAACTAAGTACGAGTACCTATGTATGTAGGTAGTTCACTAAACAGTTTTATTTCCGATATAAATACCTACTTATGTGCGCACATGTAGTTAGGATCCAATACTAGAATTATTTATTGAGCCAGTGCTAATAAATAAACTGTACCTCCTAAATAAACAACCATTTGTTATTTCCTTTGACGCTATTGTATAATTTGTATATCTAAGTATACAGTTTTTTCTTCAGCATTGTCGTGACTTGATTATTTGATTGCGTGGCGATCGTTACGAGCTCTACAAATGTCAGATTCACACTTATCGATGATCTCACGGGGTGGAATATTTTGTAAGTACTTTGCAATAATGTTCTCTAAATCGTTCACCATGCTGGCATATTCAGACAAACCGCATAACTGCAAGTAAGGTATCCAGTTGCATTGAACGACTTTCAATAATCAGGCGTAATCGAACAAGAACACTGGGATGTAGTTCATCTAAATACTTACTGGCTGTTTTCTTTGTAGGACAGTCGATAAATGTGCAGTTGTACATTTATCTGCCATGAAGTCTGCTTAACGTGCAGTTTTGTGCACGTTACGAGCAGTGAAGTCTGTCTGATACCCCCCTTAAGTAGGCCACGATTATGCACTCTGTATCTGCAAGGTATGATTTACCGTATCTGTAGGTATTTTAACGGTAAGCTTCAAGCGTAAAATTGGACAATCAATTTTATTACAATAAATGATAGAGTAGAAGGAAACTAGTAATATTGTAGTCGTTTGATTCATATTCTTGACTAAAAATACCGTGGGTTATAATTCTTATCAACGTAAAATATAGGAACTTATCTACCTAGGAATTTAATATAAATAATAAAAAATAAATAAAACCCAACAGTCACATACATAGTTCTGACCCCAGACTAGGATTCCCTGTATCGTGGGTATCAGAAATTACGAGTACCATGGTACTACAATACCCAGAATTGGAAGAAATATTTGTAGAACATGCAAAAACTTCTTCCGCAGCGGGAATCGAACCTGCGCCTTTTACGTCTCAGCCGAGCTTTGCCTTTGCCTAGAAGTGAGACAGCATTGGATTCGATAAAAAATGGATTGATTCATCTCTGGTAAATGAACTGTTTACAAAAATATTTATCTTAGCCTATTGTTATTATTAGTAATATTAGAAGATTTTCAGTATCGTATTTTACAAAATATATTTTCGTTATTGGATGATGCGATAGACTAATCTCAAAATTATTTTTGAAACTTATCTTGAGTGCAATCTCAGATTTAATGAGTAAATTAATTGGTTTGCGAACGATAGCCAATGGTAATTATTTAGCCCGGTTTCACAAGCACATTCGCGTGTTAAATTAAATCAGCTTTTATTTCTTCGGCTGTTTAAAAATGTACTTCAGTGATACTATATACCCAGATCCTATATTCAACGAACGGACGACGGATCGTTCATTACTATAGCAACATTAAAATAAATCTACACTAATATTATAAAGAGGAAAACTTTGTTTGTTTGTTTGTACTGAATAGGCTCAAAAACTACTGGACCGATTTTAAAAATTCTTTCACCATTCGAAAGCTACATTATCCACGAGTAACATAGGCTATATTTTATTTTGGAAAAAAATAGGGTTCCGTAAGATATTTGGGTTTTTCGGACACAAGGTGTAAAAAATCAACCAGAAAAGTTACTTATTTTGCGTACGCTGCCTAAACTATAAAAGATAGAACCATAAAATGTTCTAATTAATTGTAGATCTTATAAATATCTACAAAAAAGTCCGCGACACACTATACCCATCTATGTCGAGTGAGGCACAGCAACCATTTTTTTATTTAAAAATCTTGAATTTTTTTTGGACTACATTTAAACGCGTTTATTTTACTCATGCTATTAATCCTTATCAAAATAAATGATTTCATCACTAAGAACAGTTTATGGAGATAATATTTGGTCTTTGAATGATTAAAATTGGACGTTTGGTTTTGAAGTTATGGCGAAATTAAAATATTACGATTTCTGCTGCACGACCGCTGCGTAGGGAGCCGACCTCGCGACTGACCGTGTCTTTCCTGGGTAGGCTTTTTGCAGCGGTAACCGACATCCACGCGGGCGGAGCCGCGGGCGACCGCTATCTACACTAATATTATAAAGAGGAAAACTTTGTTTGTTTGTTTGTACTGAATAGGCTCAAAAACTACTGGACCGATTTTAAAAATTCTTTTACCATTCGAAAGCTACATTATCCACGAGTAACATAGGCTATATTTTATTTTGGAAAAAAATAGGGTTCCGTAAGATATTTGGGTTTTTCGGACACAAGGTGTAAAAAATCAACCAGAAAAGTTACTTATTTTGCGTACGCTGCCTAAACTATAAAAGATAGAACCATAAAATGTTCTAATTAATTGTAGATCTTATAAATATCTACAAAAAAGTCCGCGACACACTATACCCATCTATGTCGAGTGAGGCACAGCAACCATTTTTTTATTTAAAAATCTTGAATTTTTTTTGGACTACATTTAAACGCGTTTATTTTACTCATGCTATTAATCCTTATCAAAATAAATGATTTAATCACTAAGAACAGTTTATGGAGATAATATTTGGTCTTTGAATGATTAAAATTGGACGTTTGGTTTTGAAGTTATGGCGAAATTAAAATATTACGATTTCTGCTGCACGACCGCTGCGTAGGGAGCCGACCTCGCGACTGACCGTGTCTTTCCTGGGTAGGCTTTTTGCAGCGGTAACCGACATCCACGCGGGCGGAGCCGCGGGCGACCGCTATTATAGAATAAAATAATGTACTACACGCGTACGAAGTCGCGGGCAACAGCTAGTTATAGAATAAAATAATGTACTACACGCGTACGAAGTCGCGGGCAACAGCTAGTATTATATATTATTATTATTTATCTACACTATATAATATTATAAAGAGGAAAACTTTGTTTGTATGTTTGTTTGTTTGTACTGAATAGGCTCAAAAACTACTGGACCGATTTTAAAAATTCTTTCACCATTCGAAAGCTACATTATCCACGAGTAACATAGGCTATATTTTATTTTGGAAAAAAATAGGGTTCCGTAAGATATTTGGGTTTTTCGGACACAAGGTGTAAAAAATCAACCAGAAAAGTTACTTATTTTGCGTACGCTGCCTAAACTATAAAAGATAGAACCATAAAATGTTCTAATTAATTGTAGATCTTATAAATATCTACAAAAAAGTCCGCGACACACTATACCCATCTATGTCGAGTGAGGCACAGCAACCATTTTTTTATTTAAAAATCTTGAATTTTTTTTGGACTACATTTAAACGCGTTTATTTTACTCATGCTATTAATCCTTATCAAAATAAATGATTTCATCACTAAGAACAGTTTATGGAGATAATATTTGGTCTTTGAATGATTAAAATTGGACGTTTGGTTTTGAAGTTATGGCGAAATTAAAATATTACGATTTCTGCTGCACGACCGCTGCGTAGGGAGCCGACCTCGCGACTGACCGTGTCTTTCCTGGGTAGGCTTTTTGCAGCGGTAACCGACATCCACGCGGGCGGAGCCGCGGGCGACCGCTATTATAGAATAAAATAATGTACTACACGCGTACGAAGTCGCGGGCAACAGCTAGTTATAGAATAAAATAATGTACTACACGCGTACGAAGTCGCGGGCAACAGCTAGTATTATATATTATTATTATTTATCTACACTATAATATTATAAAGAGGAAAACTTTGTTTGTATGTTTGTTTGTTTGTACTGAATAGGCTCAAAAACTACTGGACCGATTTTAAAAATTCTTTCACCATTCGAAAGCTACATTATCCACGAGTAACATAGGCTATATTTTATTTTGGAAAAAAATAGGGTTCCGTAAGATATTTGGGTTTTTCGGACACAAGGTGTAAAAAATCAACCAGAAAAGTTACTTATTTTGCGTACGCTGCCTAAACTATAAAAGATAGAACCATAAAATGTTCTAATTAATTGTAGATCTTATAAATATCTACAAAAAAGTCCGCGACACACTATACCCATCTATGTCGAGTGAGGCACAGCAACCATTTTTTTATTTAAAAATCTTGAATTTTTTTTGGACTACATTTAAACGCGTTTATTTTACTCATGCTATTAATCCTTATCAAAATAAATGATTTCATCACTAAGAACAGTTTATGGAGATAATATTTGGTCTTTGAATGATTAAAATTGGACGTTTGGTTTTGAAGTTATGGCGAAATTAAAATATTACGATTTCTGCTGCACGGCCCGTTGCGAAGTGGGCGTCACCAAGGCGGGGGTGCGCGTGCGGGAGGGGAGTTTAGATCTATGAGTAAGGTACCCGCGCGGCTCAGTCGCGAGGTCGGCTCCCTACGCAGCGGTCGTGCGCGAAGTCTATATAGTATAAAAATGAATCGCAAAATGTGTTGGTAAGCGCATAACTCAACAACGCCTGGACCAATTTGGCCAAATCTTTTTTTAAAATGTTCGTTGAAGTTCAAGGATGGTTTTTACGGCGAGAAAAATTAGAATTATTGCTGGAAAAACCCTAAAAATAGCCCTTTTCTTTTTCCCATACAAATGATTTGTAACTAAAACGTAGTCAATTTGAGCTTTATTGCTATGGTATAAAGTTCATATTAAATTACAAGCACTTGAATTATTAATTTTAAGGCGATACGAAGTTCGCGGGGTCAGCTAGTAAATAATAAACAGCGCCATCTAGCCCCAAACTAAGCAAAACTTGTACAATGGGCACCAACTGGCTGATAGAATACTTATATACTTTTATTTGTAAACACATACTTATTCTCAAAATACATAATACTACAACACCCAGACCCGGAAGAAATATTTGCAGAACATAGAAATATTTCTCCCGTAGCGGGAATCAAACCCGCGCCTCTTGCGTCTCAACCTAGTACTCGCCCGCCACACCACAGAGATCGTCAGTTTGTATCGGAACTTTTTAACGGGCGGTGCGATTGGCTTAAAACTCTGTTTGAGTATTTTAAATACAAAATAAATGGACACGTGTTTCAGGGTTTTTCGAAATTACCATGAAAAAGGGGTGAAATGGGGTGTTAAAATTTACACTACACAAGTGAAGCCGCGCATGTATGCTAGTTACATATAACTTTGAAACGACACTATTAAGTACCTACTACTTGTAAGATTTGATCACTAAAAGCTATAGAAGTGTTCGCCAAAGTTAATGGATATCCTCCGGAACACGTTGTATAAGGTATATGTTAGGTGCTAGCATCGTAGGTACTGTCTTAACCCAGTCCAAGGCACTACAGCCTCCCGATAATATAAGCAAGCAAGAGTAGAGTAATGTAGTTGATGTGGAAATTCTAAGTTTATTTACGCGTTTATCAATTTAACTTGATATTAAAAAAAGGCAGCTTATTTCATTACCAGTTTATAATCATGATTGTATTTTTCTACCATTAAAGTAATATCTTAACTAGGTAACACCCTCGTTGCAATTTACAAATCCGATTAAAGTAAGGTGGCAGCTTCAATCCATAATCATTATAAAAACTGTGATCATTATGTAAGGAGTAGGTATATAAAAAGTAAATAATGACAGAATCGCACCTGTCAATTAATGAGCAAGGTAATTTTAATAGTGTGGCTAAACACGTAAAGTACTAATGTTATTGCTCATTACAGCTTTCGTATAAGGATCGGGCTTGTAGTCTATAAATAACTTCTGGAATGACTGGTAGTTTTTAAAGTCTCCAGAGTTTTGAGTTATCACTAGTACATACATATTATCACGCCCATATATCCCTAATGGGGTTGACAGAGCTACAAGTAAACATAAGAAAACTTGCAGCCACTTCTGATTTAAAATCCTAAGATGGAAATGGTGAACAATAGTGACAGGTGATCAGCCCATCGCCCATACAGGTGGTCCATCATTTTGGAGAGGATATCCCTTAGTCGACTTTTACGACATGCTCGGGGAGAGAAGCAGTTGGACGCATTCTATGCTTTTTCTTTACTCCCAGTCCAGCAGAGAAGTAATTAGCTCCCATTTATCACTAGTATCGTCAAATAATTTATTGCACTTCTAGATAGGTGTGCAAAACATCGAATTCGTTAGTAAATGTAGGTAGGTATATAGCACCTGCTCGGTATAACCACTAACAATTACAAAATTAATGTGGGTATATTTATGTCAAATAAATTCAATAACCGCTCTCAAGTGCCTAGAGAAGCTACATTAATTATTTTGTACAACAAGACAGTTGGTACCTCAGAGCGAATAACCACTTAATTAAAACATAAATTTCAACTCTAGTCACGTATTTCAGATGAAAATTGTTATCGGGTTGAAGGCAGAAGTTTGTAAATGTCAATGGCGGGGCGCCTGAAGCCGCGTGCGCACGCACTCAATGTGCTCGCTATTAATGCGAAATAACTATAATTTAGGAGACTAGTGGCCGGCCAGTGCAGCGAGTGCTAGCCGTTTAACCGACAGCCTCTCTAAAGGCGACGGAAGCCTGTCACAGGCGCAATTACAGTACCAAGAATCGGCATTAGTTCAAACTATTTATGCATGTAAAATAAGAGCAACCTCCTGTACGGGGAAACGGCGATTGCACGCATCGCTCATTAAGCACTTTAGAGCAATTTGAGGAGAAAAAGTCGGACGAGACGCGGTAACATCGCGTGGTCAATTAAAATGTTGCCGCGCACGGCTGCCGAGTGGCACTCCGACCACTCCAGCTCTACAACGGTACACTCGCGCACAAAACAGCGAAATAACACAGTCGACTTGCTCTGAATTGCTCGCATCCTCTGCTATCTAATTGCGGCAGCTTGTCGGCTGACGTGCAGATATAAGCGGCACTTGTCGTTGGTAACTAGTTGACGTGACACTTGATTCTGCGTCTAACCCCTTCTGGAAACCAGATTAAGTTCCCATGAGCAAATTCCATAAGGCTAATCAATTCCATTAGTCACAATAAAATTCTCGATGTAAAAATATTATTTTCCTGGAGGTTATTTCTCAAACTATCTTTCAACGCGAACAGGACTTTTATTTCAAAAAATCATGTAATTTTTACCTCTCATCCTAGGATGAGACATATTAAACTCTAGGACACTTTCTTATCCACTCGGAGCTAAGTTCAAACTTCTTTGCATAAAACTCTTCTCTTCAAAACGTGCTCTACAAACATGTTTCACCCGAACCACAGAATACCTAACTACAAGTAAACCTACGAGCCTACGCGTGGGCGATTCAAGACTTGCTAGTCATTGTAGCGCGAGAGAAATGCGCCAACCTTCAGTTTGTTTTACAAAGCTACCAAGATGACTTGCTTCCTATGGACAGGTAAATGAGCTGAGTCTTTATTGTTTTGGAGAATGGTGGATGATGAGTAACTTTCAATGAATATTAAACAAAAAAAAGAACAGTCGAGAGTATTTTGAACATGCAACGTCTGATTCAAATTGCTTTACCTTAGATACAACTTTCAAGCATCATTTTTAATAAGATCATCAAATAGATTTAGGAAAACAAGCACTTTACATTACTAGTCGACTAATACTAATGTAAAACAAAGCTCTGTTCCGTACCTACAGCTAATTGCAGCCGTCCCAGGCATCAATCACGCGTCCGACGCAAACGAAAACACTGTTAGTTTTGCCGCCGAATTATTAATTACATTCGAACAAAAAACTCACACACGACGCCGAAAAGCATAAATTTCTTCCTTTTTCACCGCACAAAAGACCCGGCGCTCCACAATATAACGCTAAACAGATTAGCCTCGCCCGACACGGCCGTCGCGGCATAATTTTTGGCGCCAGTAGTCCTGCCTCTAGATTAAACTAATATGAAAAGGAAATTGAGTAGAAAATGGACGAAGGCTCTATGTCATTAAGGATTGGTCACGGTGCTTCAAAGCCGGCAAGGCCTTTATTTATTTGACTTCATTTATTGAATTAACATTTTAGAGGCTTTATGAGCTGCCGATAATAGTACGGAACCAAATGAAATGGGCTTTCAGGTAATAATCATTACTGTTATGTGACAGATATTGCTTCGTAAATATCGGCAGAGTCTACTGTTTCCTTTTATATTAGCTTGTTTTAGAAATAAATAAAAGTTTGTTTGGAAACAACAGGATAGTTATTGTTCAATAAATTTCACCAAGCAGGTAGGAAATCACACCATACTCTTACAATTTATTGCCATCAACCAATTCAATTTCATAAATTTTACATAAAATTGCAAAGTTGCCAAATTGAACTATTTTGTATTAGACGCTCGATACAATTACCTATTCAAGAGAACGGTAAAATAATGGAAAACCCATAACACTGTGCATCTAGGGTCTGGGGTCATTTGGGCCCGTGGGGGCGTTCGCCATGAATAGTAAGAGGCCATAGGGCTCTGGGGACCCGACGCGGCAGAGTAACTCGCCGCTTATGGTCCGTGCTAAATCGACAATACCCCCGGGGCCAAAGGGTGCTCTCACAACAAACTATTTCACGCGCTTATTTGGAAAGGTTTGCTTTTAATTTGGAGCGTGAAACGTTATTTACATGTTAGGAAGTATTTAGAAATGAGCTTAGATTATAAAATAGATTCGGAAAGTTCTTTCGTTGCACAACATCTTACTCCTATTATAGCTGAGACGCAAAATTGTAGGCTTCCAACTTCCATGGTTAAAAGTATCAATTTTATTTATTATTAAGTACTTAAGTAAGTAGTCAAGTTAGAGGCTGTTAGCTAGCAGTTGATTTACATTACAGGGATAGGGTAAGGTTAAGTTCGGTTTATTTCTCAATAAAAGTACATTAAGAAAACCTAAGTTATTTATTGTTAGTAAGCAGAAGATAGTGATGTAAGAAGCGGTGGTGTGAGTAGGCGTCGCCAGTTGCCAGAGATCAGCTGACTCACATTCATGAGTAGGTCCGGTGAGGAGGAGCCCTTGCCGCTCATCTCTGTCGCGGAGGCATGTCACAGGCACTACACTCGCGAAGCAGCGCAGACGGCGGCGGCGCGGGCGGTCTGCGTGCGCCAAGCGGCGGCGACTGCCGCGCGACCGGCCCCCACCATCGTCCCCACCGCTACCGGCTGCCTCATTTCTCACTATAATTTTCCTGCTCGTTTTTTACCATTATTACCCCCTCGTTTTGTTTTACGTATTATCGAGTGCATCCCGCTCGCACCGGCCGCCATGCGCGCTGAGCGCCGCCCAGATAATAGGCCGCGCAATTACGCGCCGCTGTGTGACGAACTACTTGCGCCATCTAGCGGTGAGAGGCGATACTATTTGCAACGCTCCAACCAATACTCACGCACTTTCATAATCAATAACAATAATCACAAATATATAGATTCTTTTACCAATGGCCTACAAACTGGTAAACATATCTATAGAGAACGAAATCAGCGAGACCATACTGGCAAACAAACTGGATCGCCTACGTGAAAAAAGATGTTACTGCTATATAGTAAACATAAAGTTCATTAAAACAAACTGGTAAGATATGCCTATGTACTTACTACAAAAGATACATTCAGATATTTTATAGAAATATTATTATATACGATTAGCTTTGCTCTAACATAATATTTCAGTTGTATTATAAAGTTTTGAAAAAAGTTCATCATCATTAAATTAAAATTAATAATTTATAATGCTAAACTACTACACGGTGAAGATATGAACGCGCTTCCGTAGCGTCGTAGAGCGTGCGTAGCAAGTGTGTAGGCGTAGCACTTACTTTACGTAGCACACAAAATCACTTGCGTGTTATAATTAATTAATGTACTATAGAGGTAAATATAAATAAATTCATAATAACTCCCGCCGTCAGCATCGATCGCGTACCTGGACAATATCTAGCATAGAATTCCAAGTTTCATTCAAATCAGATAAGCCGCTTGGGCTTTGGGCGTGATGTGACACAACCATGAAAACATGCATACTTTCGCATTTACAATATTACTAATATTTTGATAACATTGTAAGTACTAATTTAAAATTATAAATTTTATTTTTTGTTAGCTAACAATGTATAGATCTACAGGTATGGACCTTTGAGGTGCGCTTTAAATACTTTCACCACACTGGTTTGAAAGAACTAGTGACACAACTAGTGGTAGTAGTTACCCATTGCATGTATAGTTTTGCTTTCGTAATTATTAACGATATTTATTGATTTTAAATTCTAATCAAGTATTGTGTTACAAGTGGACAGAATAATGCAACCTACTCAGAATGCTAATCTCAGAATGAAATGATGCTTGACCCCGCCCACAGCCGAATATCGTAATTGATAGGTAATGTTGTCGGGTCAGAGGCCACATTATGGCTTATAATAATGTATTTATGCAATCTTAACACAAAATGTTCCCCGTCGCAAAGGATTCTAGGTAAATTTTAAAGACAGTATTCTTGTTATTCTTACCATGGTTTATTATAATTTTCAGTTTGACACAAAGGCACTTTTCTTATAACTAAATTGTACAAAATCTATCTTATAGAAATCACATTCAATGTTCGGTAACTCAAACCAAAAACACTACAACATAATTACAATGTTTTAGATCACCTGGATAGTTTACAACACGGCCTTGAACAAGTTTGTAACAATTTAGATTCAACTTTTACTGCCCAAGAGCCATTGGAGGTTGTAGGTTGTAGTGTCCTTGGAATACGGCGTAATTGTCCTTCGAGGCGCATTGGTAACCTGTTATCGAAGTGGGGTACTGTTGGTAACGAGGGTCCCTCATCGGAGGACGGTATAACCCTTCTTGTCTCATCTCAGGATACCAACCAGACATCACACCACTTCCACTAAACATAGTACCATTGTAGCTCGAAGCACTTGACATCACTGGAGCGGCAGCCGCGTAGTTCAAAGACAGCGGCTTTGTCACCGCACTTGCGAACGGCACCGTGCCATAGTTGATACTCCCAACCGAGGAAGGAGGTTGCACTGTTACTGTCGGTTGCTCAACTTTATCCTGAGCGACAGGCGACGGAGATTGCTCCTTCTCATCTTCCTTCGCTTTTTTGGTTTTCCGCGAAACGTTCGCATGAGTCTTCACATGTTTCGCGAGGTGGTCGGACCGCATGAATCTCTTCGTGCATAGTTGACACGCGAATCGCTTTTCTCCTGTGTGGGTGCGCAAATGTCTCTGTAACTCATCGGACCGCGTGAAGCGTTTCCCGCAAAACAACCAGTTGCACACGAACGGCCGTTCTCCGGTATGCCAACGAAGATGAGCTTTCAGGTGAGAGGTTTTTCCGTAGACTTTTCCGCAACCAGGGACGTGGCAGACGTGCTCACGTTTAGCGCCGTCCTTTCCGTAGTTGGGGCCAAATCCGGCGGCTTCAGTGAGACAGTTGGGACAGCGGCACTTGGCACAGCGGCGTTGTAGTTCACGAGCATCTTCATTGGTGGCGGTGGGAGCTGGTGGCCAGTACGCAGGGTACTGAGGGTACGGGGGCAGAGTGGGCTCGCGCCACGCTACCGGCCCGCACCACGCGCCTGAGGACGCGCTGCTGCAAGACGATAGATCCGAAGCAGGAGATATGGCATCGCCTCGTCCATACCCACAACCGTAACCGGTCATCATATTCATCATCTGTAACAAGGAGAGATGAAATTATAACAATATGTCGTACACTCAACACTAATCATTTAAGTGGGTTACGTTGAAAGCGCTGTTATAACTTTATTTGCGCTGGTAAAATAGTTGAACGCTTGCAATAAATTAAACACCCAATTCACTGAACTTTAAAATCTACCGGCAAATTTAATTACGGCAAACAACCGTTAATGTAAATAAAGTGTCAAGAGTTGAGTAGTGGCTGTGGGCGGGCGGACGGACCTGTTGCGCGGGCGGATCCACGTACTGCATTTCCGGCACCGGTGGTGACAACGTAGCTGCGATACTTTCAACTGGATAATTACAGGGCGGCACACCGCTCGCGCCGAGACGTTTTTAATAACTGGCTTGGGATAGACGTAACGAGCGGTTGTCACCTCTCCCCCCGTCCCGCGGCCCGAGGCGCACCCTGCCCCGCGCATGCCCCTGCGCAGCCTCCGACACACCCCGCCCGGCCATAGAATACACACGAGTCCCAACCCCGTGAATTATGAGCTTGTGCACCACGGCCCACGGCTCACCTCTACAATAGGAGAGCCGCCTAGCCGTGAGCGAGACGCCACGACACGCTTACAAAGGTTATGTTTACAATTTGCTTGCCCTACTTCACTTTGGGAACATAATCGATTTGTCGTTATTAAACTGGCGTTACGTGTTTGCGTAGCAAATATTTGGTTAAAAGATTTAAGTTGCATTAAGCGGTTTAGTAACAGTAGATATCACATACAAACTCGAGAACAGCAAAAAACAAAAGGAGGAGAATCTTTTACGATCACCAATTACTATTGGAACTGTTTTTGTTCTAATTTACAAAATATAAAATGCCTAATAGTAGGTAGGTAGGTATCTTACCTTAGTGAGTGTTATAATTAAATTCCATACCTACCTATATTTTCTTTAACTTTTGTTTTAAATTAAAATGAACATGACAATTTTGAATTTACTGCTTCCCAGAAACAATGTTTAACAACCCCAAAACAAGAAAGCTCTACCTTCCTAATTTTCTTTTCTCACTAATTAACAGACCAATTAACTGCACCTAGCTAAACCAGAAATGAGTATCTCTTATTAAATATAGATTTGTAGGCAGATACTCCCAGCCGCTTAATGTATTTAATTTTTTCTCTATTTCGGTCGGCAGTTCGCGGCAGACGTATGATTTATGCATATTCGACCGAAACCAAACCTTTAATTACACGTTGTTAAAATATGGCAGTTTGTTATAACGTTCTGTGCTTTTGTTTTAAACGCCGCTTTTAAGATATTTCTTTTTCTTTCTCTTCTGATTTTTTCATCTGACTTTGCTTTTGATATCCCATGATCCCAAACTTATACCTACTACATAGATAAGAATGGTTGAACCTTATTTACATTGTGTAGATTGACGCTAAAGATGGGTAAGACAAAGGTGGAGAAAAATACTTTGTTAGATACCGGGTGATGTTGCGTTGCGCGCGCTGCGATTTGACTTTTTGAATCAAACCATTGAACAGAGTAACCGTTTTTCTCCGAAGTGCACCGAGTATCGCTACTGTATTTTTTCCTGCAATCACTTGTATACAATCCTGCTAACCTGTCGACATGTTTTACTGCATAGAACAATGCCTCGCCTGGACATCATTGATGGCTACTGCAGTCGGTGCGACAAAGCCCACATGTAGTGGACAATGTAGCCTACTAATGTCCTATGATCGTTTGACTACGCCATAAATCTTAAGGGACGCTACTGTGTTTTTGTAATTGAAAAAAATACGTCCCTTGTTCCTTTGATGTCGGCTGTCTTCGAGCATGTTCTCAACGAATAAATGTGTTTGGGCACTTTCAATGTAAGTAGGTACCTATGCAAACTAAAAAAAAGTATTATTATGGATCTGATTATTATTATGATGGAGCACTGCAATGGTCCTGCTGCCTAGGTCTGTCTAGCAAGGTAGATAAATGTACCTAATTTCTTACAGTCAATTCAAAACTTTAATCTAATTGCTATGACTTTTTCATTTCGAGATTTCAAGTAAGTAAATACTTACCAACCTATTGACTTCTTCCTAGCAAGAATAAATAAATATCGGAATGTTTCATTGATTTCAATAAAACATTTCGAAATCCGCAATACAATTTGCCACACTCATTTCCGTTCAGTCGGATATTTTACACTAATTACAGGTTTCTTATGTCGGGGGCGGGTAATTGGCTCTATAGCACGTTGTCCTTAACTTCCTGTCCTTTGCTGGGCGCCCGTCAATGGAGCAAAGCTTTGAGCAGCTTTCAAACTGCACAAAGTACCTACCGGCTTACGGTGTCAGGTTGCAGCCATTGTGTGGAACAGCCAGCACAGCACCCACGCTATCAATGCAGGATATTGTGCATTTTCGGAAATATCGATTTTGTTACATAGCGTGGGAATAACTCTTTTACGAAGAAAGGTGATGATGAATAATCTACCTAAGTCCGTTCAACCTGGCTACCATCTATCTACTAACCCACTTATGAATGACAAACATGAATAGATGTAAATAATTATCACATAATAAAGTTCTGACTCCACACTTTCCATGTGCAGTATCAGAAACCACGAGTACCATGGTATTACAATACCCAGACCCGAAAGAAATATTTTCAAAACTTGCAAACATTTCTCCCGCAGCAGGAATCAAACCCGCTCCTCTCGCGTCTCAGCCGGGGCACTCGCCACTCTGCCTAAGTCGTCAAAGTAAATTATAGTATTTGATTATAGCTTTTTCAATTGCAGCTGTTCCAACAGCGATTATCTATGTAAGGTAGGTAGAACATTAACGTAATTAACTCTAGGTACCCTAGCAGGGGTAGATAAAGCGAACTTGGTACGTATATTGTACAAGACCTACACATCCTGAAATAATAAGCCTGTTTTTTGTACTTCAACAAAAGTTCACGCACCTACTCGACTACCGTGCTACACAATGTAAAAGCCAATTTCAAAAGCTCTGCTAACTGCGAACCTGCTTCATTGTCAGACAGGTAGGTACATGAGTGATCTTGTTACACTCCAACAAAAGATCACAACCGCTGTTCACTCCTTTAAAATCTGTGAGTTTGAGCGGAATTCCGATCAGATAACACCATCATCCGTTTCGATACAAAGCTTATTCGCGACGCGTAACTTTTAGAATATCAAGTTTCTTTAAATAATCAATTGCCGGGGCGAATCCAGCTTTTTATAGAAAACGAAATAAGAAACTGATGGGATAACAGTTTGATTGAAGGTAAAATCTCCAAAAAATATGACAAATGCAAACTCTTAAATTACACAATTACAAAAACATACCTTACAAAAATTGGCAAGAAACTATGTATAACAAAGTCAGTTTATAGTCAAGTTTGTCCCGACTGACGCATAAAAAATATAGGTAAAGAAATTCCGCGTATCAGGGGCGCCCCGCAGCGAGCGGCTGCCCTCAAAGACCGGCCTTTCTGTCCAGTGACAGCCGATATTACTCCACATCAGTAAAATGCTCGAAATCTTCATAAAAACTGTCCGGATCAGCTTGTTTTACACGAGCAGTCAAGAACGTTGAAAGTGTGACACATCTGACACTGGGCATTGCTCTCTTAGGTTTTTGCAGTGATATCGGAGCGAGGGTCGATGCGGCTTGTTTACGCTTGACTTGAGTTTCGCAGCCATAATTTTTGTATGGCGCTACATTTTTCATAACATGAATGAAACTTTCAACCGACTAGACATGGCTAATTATTAAAAATTATGTCCTACGTTATCGGCATCGTAGCTTTGGCGTAAGGGCTCTAACAAAATAAAACAATGCAATGAAGGCTCGAAAATGTATTATACACCACACGTTAAAAGACATACTTTTGTACAAATCACGTTCACATAATACAAATCACTACAAATTAGGAAGATGATAAGGAATGTTACTTTTCGGGAAGATAAGGATTCAAGTCTTTAATCTTGTACAAAACAATGTTTTAAAATTTAAAATCATTGCAATGTGTGTATATATTTTTGAATAAAGTATTTTATAGATGCAGCAATGAAGCATTATAAGTTTATACCATGAAAAGTTATTACTAAAACTTATGTCTCAATTTACGCGTAACATAACCTTGAAATAAGTAAAAGCAGGATAATAAGGATCTTTATCTGCCTCTTTAGCCATTATAGTTTCTGAACGATCAAGAATATTATTTTAATTAAAAATTGTTTACGATCAGTATTATGTACTTACAGAACAATTGTTTGCTTTTCCTTCTCTAATTTCTCTGGATATGGTTGTGATTTAGTTAATTATTAGTTAGTTAGATAATTTTTAAACTGACAAGGTACAACTTAAACTTGTTCTACTGGTTACGTACTTTTGCGTAATATTTCAGGTAGTAGTAATTCCAAAAAGTAATATTTTCATTTTAGGCCATTTTTAGTGATAAGCGAAGGCAAAGATTTGTTGCTTCATCGGGATATTTCTATTATCGTGTGAAGTATGATTGAACATTTATTTGTTCCATTTAAATTAGTATATAAATTCATAATCCATGATTAATTCATCATTTACGGTACAATTTACTGTCAAATGCGTATAAATTCACTAAGCACTACATTGAAAAATACATAGATGTTTATAAATACAAAAAAGGTTATAGATATACCTTAAATATGATAATCTCTCACTTTTAATACACAAAACTTGTGAAATTTTACTTTAAAAATTTGCATAGTAGGTATAAAGTGTATTGTGAAAGAAAACAATTAGACACAGAATAAAACAAATAAAATAATATTTTACTAATACGTATAAAGAATATTATTAAGAAAAATCAAATGCATTTATATCTCTAGCCGTTAGATAAATTAGACATTATATCCTGTTTAACCGTTCTGATTCCATAAGGAAAAAAAATACGTACATAAAATTGCTTGATAAAAAAGAAACAATAACAATAAAAGTCGAATTGAGATTACGTGACAACACAAGATAATACATTCCACATTAATTTATATTAGGTAGAACAATGTGAATATCCGATACAAAATATACAAACAGCTAAATATTAAAAAACAAGAAAAATAACCATATCATACCAAAACCGTAACGAAACCGAGACATGCATAAAATCATCGATTATGGTATGTCGATATGGAGACTTTTTTAGAAAAAAAAAAGAAATAATTGAAACACTCAAAACTTACACTAAATAGCCGATTGTTATTATATCGTAAGTAGTGCCACCTAGTGCATAATGAAATACAAGCCAACCTAACCGAACCTTTCTCAAACATAAGTCTTATTAACCTCAAATACTTTATGGCGCCTTATTCAAACTAAATAAATAACACCCAACAGTCACATCAATAGTTTAGACCCCACACTAGGGTTACCTGTCGTGGGCATCAGAAACTACGAGTACCATGGTACCCCAACACCCAGACCCGGAAGACATAATATTATATGCAGAAATTGCAAACATTTCTTCCGCAGTGGGAATCAAAACCGCGCCTCTTGCACCACAGCCGAGCACTCGCCTGCCACGCCACCGAGGCTATCAACTACAGGAGAATATAAAGGGGTTAATGTATTATGAATGAGAGGGTTGGTTTCTTGACTGAGTCCGCCAAAATATACAAAAGATCTAAGATATTTTGCTTGTACTTTATTATGCAAAGGCGTCGAAATCGACGAAAATTACGTCTTGCCTATAAATAACTTTATACATACGTCTGCATGAATAGAATCTTCTTGTTACGTTCATTCTAACGGCCGCACTCAGAGACTTATTTTCTGACTGCCATCCTACTAACATTATAAATGCGAATGTTTAGATTATTTATATGATATTTATTATATTTATACGTTTGTGTTCGATTGAATCACGCCAAAGCGGTTGAACAGATTTTGGTCAAACTTAGAATATATACATACACCCTTCCCCACTTATACTCACTCTTGCTTATGTCCTAATTCTATGTATTTTAATATAACTGTATATACTCCCGTTATTAAGACAGGCGATACTAAATGTGTCCCCACATTTTTCATTCTTATCATTCCAGTTGTAACTTTATTTATCTACTCCTGCACGATCTTCCTTTGTTTTGTAATTATCTTTTAGTTTCCATTACACGGATTTCACCATTTAAACTGAACGGCGCTTTTCTTCTAAACTGAGTTTTGAATGGTGAAATCAGACCTAAAATACGGGATAGTAGCCTTACCCATTGTAATTCATTAGTTTTGAGCTACATATTCCATTTAAAACTTTCTGAGCCAAAACTCTTACAGCATGATCCAAGGATCACGCTGTGCCGACCCCACCATAGAGTGGGATAAGGGCAGGAAGATGATGATGTTTATTTTTGGACAGAGTTCGTGACCTGGAAAATTAGGCTAATTTTTTAGTCATGTACTAAGCGAACGAACCCGCTTGCGTAAGCTAGTTTTCAATATGCACTTACGACTCAATTTCAGTTTAAGAGTATCAAGATAAGTCTGATTTTAGTGATGTGTAATGTCGTAATGGGACAAATATTTCCATCATTCCTAAAATCTTTGGAAGAGGCATTATTGATGAGTAATATAGAAAATTACGTTTGAATTACGAATGAGAATAGAGATTGTATAACAGGTGTTTGGTGCAAGTCAAACTAATTACCAATACACGTACAGTGCCAGGCCGTAAATGACGCGCATCGAGCTTCCCCTTTATTCACTATTAACAAACAAAACGTAATGCAGGCAAACGCAGGCACGTTTGTGAAATCGCCGAGTTATTGTATTCTATAATGAAATTTGTATTGCAAAAATACGACGCGGCGCGTCTCGAACAAGTTACAAGCTGTAAAGTTTCGTTTGGTCATAGCGAATAAAGCCCCCTTAAGATAAAGATAATCAGCTAGTTTCGATATAATTGTAGAGCACCGTATTTTTATTATCGATTGGGATTTTGTACACAGAAAGCGCGTTCAAATAGCCCGCGTTCGTGTTCTACGTTCTGAGTATACAAAATAAAATCAACTCAAAAAAGTTTTATCTAACAATCCATTTTGTTAGTATTGTTGTTAATTGGAATAAGATGCACCATAATACCCATCATAACTTTCAAAATTGTGCCATAGCATTAAAAGAAACATTTACACAGCAAAAACGTAAAAAATCTTTAAATTAGTTGATAGTTACACATATTTCTTTTTTTGCCTAGAAAATGTTCATTGTAATACTGAGACACCACTTTGAAAGTTATGTACTGTATATGTTACTGTAAAAGCACGAACTATGGTAAATCCATAGATTCAGATATAAATAGATAGATAGATATAGAATCTCCAGTAAAACCAAAGATTTACCAAATAATAATGGTAAAAGTACGAATGGTTCTGGGAGCATCGTTCGTTTCGAACTTTTACCACCATTCACTCGGTAAATCTAAAGGTTTAGCTCAAACAACGGTAAATACTGGAAGAGACATGTCATAACGGTGTTCGGCAAATAATTTGTAATCCAGAAATATAAGTAACTTCACTCAACATTTCTGGCGTTAGTGGTCACTAGTCAAACCTAACCTAACCAACTGAATTCGATCTGGGTGTATAAATAACTTCACTTATTTATATCTTTCAAAGCTAGCAAGAAAGAACTCATTGTTTTATTCTCAAATCAATATTTACACGCCACTGGTAAAACCGAGGATTTAACTCATGGTAAAAATCGACTTTTTTTAATAATTTTTACATTTACCAACTCATGTCGGTAAATTCTTGTATTTACTGGTAAAAAATAAGATTAACCAAAAAACGGGCTTTTACAGTAACATATAGGTATGTACATCTTATTGCGATTAGACTAAATACGGGCTAAATTCAAAAACTCGAGGTGCATTATTAACGACCTAGTACTGTTAGTGACGTCTCTGAGTATCGACACTAGTCTTACAACTAAATTGCATGACCTATTCATTTAATAACCTTATAACTCGTCTCTGAGTAGGGTGTAGCGGTTTTTGGACGGTGCTAGTTTCTTGAAGGTAGATTCAGGGGGTGTGGTCACTTTGAAGTCAGATTTATGATCTATCTGGTTAGGATCTGGCCCGTAGTGGAATTCCCTGAAAATTAAATAATAAAAATCTATTAAGAAAACATCCAAATTCACAAAATCTCGATATTTGTAACACGACTTTTCGCTTCGAATAAAAACTAGTGCCGCAAGTTTTTATTCTGAGACTCTTTCTTGAAAATATTTGTTTTTTTTTTATTTGCCCTGTGTATTTTTTGTAAAGCACATTCAAGACATATTTGTTTTAGTAGCTAAGTACAAAATAAAAAATATTACCTGTGTAGTTTTCCCGAGTATAAATCCTGCAGAAACTGCTTCAGCCTGCCGGGTATCTCCATATCCTTATAATCGGGGAACAGATACATATGCCGGAATGAGTCTATGGCTATCAGAGGCAGGTCAGCTGTAGACTTGCCCAGGTGGTGTAAGGGATGCTCGAAACGCTTTCCGTCAGCAGTTAGGAAGTTAATGTTCTCTGAAAATAGTTAACAAAAGTTATAGAACACTTGTCCGCAGTCCGCACGCGGCGTCGCTCATGTAGTACCTGGATAAAGCATACTAAGCACACGAGAACGGCATAGTTTTATTCAAAATCGTTCTGCCGTAACAGAGGCGTGATTTAGGCAAAAAATAGTCACATCTCACAAACTTTGGCATTTATAATATTAATAGGCTCATATTAAAGTTTGCTCTTTAAGCTCAAGTTTTTTTTCGACAGTATTTGACGAAAAATTTACAGCTAATCTGATTCAATTGTGATTGATGCTTGAGCATTGTTCTTCGACAGAACTTAACCACAAACTAAAACTGAAATACGTAACTATTTTGAATCTACGCCAGACGAATGTACACATTTGGATAATAAGAAATACACCATTTCAAGCATCTAGAATAGAAACGGTAGTGGATACCACAGTTGTGAAATAGCAGTCGCAATTTGTTGCACTTTGTTCACTTATACATAAGTAATAACACCTGGGTAATTATGATTCAGAGGTGAATCATAATCACAAAACATATTTTAAGCCTTACGTTTCTCAGACTCCAAATCCCTCGCGACAAGTTCCTTATACTTTTTCACACTCTCAGTGTCAGTCGGGTGATGGAACAGAATCAGGAAAGGCAATCCTTCCTCTGTCAACTCTTCAGCGTTTTCAAAGGTGATCTCGCGGACTAGGGGAATGCACTTCTGTTGCACCCATTTGTGCAACTGATCAAAGTCAGTAAGAGAACCAGTATAGGTCTCATCCGGCTCTGTGGATGTCTTCCTGTCTGCTCTGAAGACCACTATAGGCTGGCCTGTAGAAGAAAACACTTGTTTGAATGATTGCTCGTATTTTTGAGCGATATAATTTTTACTTACTATTGGTGTAAATATATCACCAAAACAAAATGAAGGAAAACATTGCGCGAAAACCCGCGAATTACTCTTCTCCGCACGTATTAATCATGTCTTTCCTGTGGATAAGGTTGACTTATTTGAAAGAATGGTATAGCTGTAGATGCTAGGCAAGCCTACTCCATCTAAAATTATCTCAGGCTCTACAACCGCCCGTTAGTGTATGCAAAATTTGCCTAATGACGCTGTATAAAAACAGTTTATATAGATGTGGTATATAGGCCTTAGATATATTAATATTATATTATTATCATTAGTTGGCCGTTTTCATCCCACTGCAGGGCAAAGGCCTCCCTTCCTTTTTTCCACTCTTCGCGATTTGAAACAGGCCATGTGCCGAGGTAAGTGTCCAGCTCGTCCCGCAATCTCATCCTAGGTATCCACATCGCCGCGTCGCGTTGTGTAAGGTTTTTATATGTATAGGTACTTTCACTTCTGTACAAATTATTTTATTTTAAATACAAGAAACAATTAACTAGTAGGTACATTAAAAACCAGTACCTAATCATATGATGAGGTTGTTAGCGTGCTATTTTAGAAAATAAAATAGGTAGTTTAGCTTTATGATTCATATCATAAATTATATCATGACCATTTAATAAACATTATATAACTAACTGGGATTCCAAATAAAAGGAGTTAAACTTAGGCTTATTAGATTATGCAATATGAAAACTATGTGACTACTAGCACTCAGCTCGTAATGCCACTTGCAGTCACCCATACCAATTGTAACTGCGCAAAACATTGCTTAACTTTAACGATCAAACAAGAATGTCTAAGCGAGCTACGCCACAAGCGCTTCTTATATATATTTAATAAGACAGCTGCAAATATACAATCTGCAGCTGTTAAAGTATTGTTAATAGTTAACTCATACCTGAATTGAAACAACCACCTTATCAATGAACAAATACCAGCTACCTATCTGAGTGAAGTTTCTATGTAAAACAATGAGGTCATAATTTCTTATTCATAGGGTGTTTATTATTGTTCATTGTAAAGTTATGATACACACTTTCACCTTGATAATGAGTGCTAAGCCACTTACATTGTGTTGATTGGTACTATTAGCAGAGCATAGTAGCAATATAAACAAAGAAATCACAATAATCTATCAGTACAAAATGGATGTGAAGATAAACCAACATCATCTTCCTGCCCTGGTCTCACTTTATGTGGGGCTGGGATGTATTCTGCTTTCATTTCTATTTAACAGCTGTCATCTTAACACTCATTCCTTTCTTACTCATGTCATTATTCACACAGTCCATCCATCTTTTCACCTTTTACTGTATACAAGAAATATGGTAAGTAATGGTGAAGTTAAGTCTGGGAATTCAGAATTTCCAATTTCGGGAATAAATAAATAACACCCAACAGTCACATACATAGTCTTGACCCCACACTAGGATTCCCTGTGTCACGACACAGGGATCAGAAACTACGAGTACCATGGTACCATAACACCCAGACCTGGAAATATTTACAGAACATGCAAACATTTCTTCCGCAGTGGGAATCGAACCCGCGCCTCTTGCGTCTCTGCCGAGCAACCGCCCACCACGCCATCGAGGCCCGAGGCCGAGGGAATCCCAGTTTAGACCTATATTTGTGCTTCATACCTGGAGGATGCATTTGCTGTGAAGCATCATCAAACCCAGCATGGAAGAGGCACTCATCTTTCAGAGTACCCGCTACTTTCCTCAGAGTTTGGTACTCAGGTTGGTCCCTTCTGTCCATGTAACCAATAATGTGTCTCTTCTCATCGCTAATTTCGTGCAGCTCTTTCAAGGACCCAAACACTGTGATAGGGTCCACTAACTGCTTCTTAATGAACTCAGCAAATGCTTCTACTGAACGCTGGCCTAGAATACATAAGAGTAATTTGTTAATAATGTAATGTAGTTCGAGTATAAGTTTAACTTTATTTCTGTTACTGAGAAGGTACTGTAGCCTACTTGGGCTAATTTTAAGGTAAACTAAGTAAATATTTTATATCTTACCTCTATATTCCTTCTTAGCAGGCAAGCCATTCTGGAAGAGTTTCAGGGTAGGATACTTGGTAATATGGAACCTTGTTGCAATGGCTGCTTCCTTGTCACAGTCCACTTTACCCATCACAACTTTGCCAAGATCATAGCCCACCGACGTCACTTCGTCAGCTGCCTCGTCAAATATGGGCATCAGCAAATTGCTGAATTTGCACCAATCCGCATAGAAATTTATGAACACAATCTCATTGGATGCTGGAAAAATCAGAAAAATTAATAAAAAACTAGTCTCGAAATAGCAGAGGAAAATGGGCTGATAAATTACAAGAATTTGACATGGGCTTGTACCATGAAAAGAAACATTTCTGAATTAAAAAGAATCTAATTATAAATTACACATCCAATTATACGATGTGGAAGCTATGTAGTTACGTGAATAGGAATGAGTAAGACCAAGGTTCCAGAAAATGCCGATGCTATTGTAGTACTCACCTAATACCATATCCAAATTACTTTGAGTTATTTGAACGGCGCCGCTATCGGTAGGGTTGTAAAAACTATGGCATACCTGAAACATAACAAACGACGTATAATAAGACTAATTACTTACACGTTATTCACCATAAAAATCAACAATCAAGCCAATTGTGTTGCAGCACGATTCGGTCCCCACTTCTAGGGCATCTATCTACAATTGTACTGAAAGATTACCGCTTACCAATATAAGGCAACATAATGCAAATTTGTAACTAAACAGATTTGGTGAATTCCAATTCATGGTCAGAAGAATCAGACGAATTATTTTCTTCCGAAATGAAAAAAATGGTGCTGCATGCAGAAATTGAAAACTATTTGACGGACGGATGAATGAAACCGTGAAACGTCGGATGGCGAGACCGAGGGATGACGTTTCATTGACGTGACGTTTGCACGCTGTTAAGCGATACATTCATGATGGTTTGATGGTTGACACTTGACAAATAAAGCGCTTATATACACCTTCAGTTTAACTGCGGATCATTGTACAGTTGACTGTACATACAGATTAATCATTATGTGTGTACTCCGGTGTGTTTTATCATTATAGATAATAATCTGTACAGTTCGCGATTGTATCTAGGTCATCCATTCGAGTAAATCGACAATAGGTACAGTTTAGCTGAAATCTAATCTAGCTTTTCAAGCATAAACTGCTGTACAGACTAATGAAAGGCAAGGAGATAGATTCCATCCCGGGGAAGGGCTTAGGCTAAATTATATCCTGTAAAAAAATCCCAAAATGGAAAAAGGGTGTAAAGGATAATCAGGATAACACATAAATCCTTTATAAACATTAAAATTTATGACAACTAATTTGACATTTATTACAAAATTTTGTCAATTGACAATGTCATTCATATCAATCAGAAATCGGGACTTTAGCAGCTGTCTTTTTCTAAGGGTCTCTAGCTGGTGCTATTTACCTTTTTTTTTGTGTGGGGTTGTCGAAATCCGACGACCCACTAAAAAACCACCTGGTGGCCAGCCTCGATGCATGTCAAGGGTCTCCGGGATCTCCATACGGAACGCACCGGAGCCCCTCTCGCATCATGCTCTAGAGCACTGTCCCGGTAATGGCACCCACAGCCACGCCCGGCACCCTCGCGTGCTACGACGAAACTTGCCACAAGAATCGCCGCCCTCCCGGGATCCGCATCCGGCAGACGGAGCCCTCACTCCGCTGCCGCGGACCCAAAAGGTCCCCTGTTTGGCAGGGGATACCACTCGCCCCCTCACGGGGCAGGCGGTGGGGGGCGGCCGTTAGCGCCCCGCCGCCGCCTCCTCCGAGCGGGATCGGCCCTCTCCCGATCTCGCTCAGCTGCCTCTTTCTGGACCATCACGGTCTCACAGAAAGAGGCTACGGCCTGCCACGCCGCCTCATCTGCCAGCATAGCCTCGACTACGCTCGGCAGAGAGAGATCCTGCCCGATCCTGTTGACCAGGATTCCGCGCTCCTGGCACCACGCTGAGCACTGCTCCAGCGTGTGCTGCGCGGAATCCAAGTCCCACCCACAATGGTGGCATTGTGGTGTCGATTCGCGTCCGATCCTACTCAGATACTCACCGAAACAACCGTGCCCGGTGAGTATCTGAGTAAGTCTATAGGTGACGTACCCATGTTCCCTCCCCAGCCAGGCTTCGAAGAAAGGCGCAATGGTGCCGACGACGCGTTGGCGCGAGCATCGCGGCTCCTCGAGCCGCTCGCGCCACATCCCGAGCGCACGTCGGCGCTCTTGCACCCGCACTTCAGCAGGCGCAGTTCCGCTCCCATCATCCTGTCGGATGGTGCTATTTACCTACCTCACCTTCTCACGCGGCTGAGCGTCGTGTTAGCATACACTATGGCTGGACCGATTTTCATGATTTTTGATTTGTTGGATTTGTCTCCGCCCCCAATTGCAGAATAATTTAAGTACTTAATAATTAACATTTGAAAATTGGCATTATTAAATATAAGGCGGTACGAAGTTCGCGGGGTCACCTAGTTTAACCTTTTGAACGCCATGACACAAACGCGTTCTCGTGCCCTGTGCGCCACAGCAAAATTTCAACAAAAATACCTACGAAAAAACTAGTGTTGCCAAGAGTCCATAAATCGATAACACATCGTGACTTGTTTTTGTTGAATTTTATGAAATAAATTACTTCTTATAATCTTGGATGTTTTATTTCCCTTTCGTGTTATCTCCCACTCTTTTTTATTTACTTTAAATAGCATAAATAAACAAAATAATTCATAATAAAATAGTTGTAAAGCACAGCACTACTCTCCATCGTGATGACGTCACTGTCACGATTAGATGACTTTGGCGTACCGGGCCTAGAGTTTTTCAACTTTTTTAGGGATGTAACCGTGTCGCACGCGTCGCGTCGGTCGCACGCTGTGCATCGATTTCGGAATCGATATCTGCCTATAGACAAGAGTGACGCCGACGCTGCCAAATGATTTTGAGAACCAATACCGATACTTTAAATAAAAAAAACTGCTTAACATACTAATATTATAAAGAGAAAAGATTTTTTGTTTGTAACGAATAAGCTCCGAAACTACTGGACCGATTTCAAAAATTCTTTCAACAATAGAAAGCTACATTATCAAGGTCCAGTATAGGCTTTAATATATTTTCAAAAAAAAATAGGGATCCGTAGAAAATTACAATGTTGTAACCCAAGGTAGAAAATCCAAAACAGTTTTTGGCGTGTGGCTCCGAAACTACTGGACCAATTTCAAAAATTCTTTCACCCATAGAAAGCTACATTATCAGGGTCCAGTATCTTACTTATATTATAAAATTGAAAAGTCTTAGTTTGCTTGAAATTACCGGCGTAAAGCTAACCGGTAACGCAACGATAGCGCGTACTAATTTTACCTGTGCTGCCATCTAGTACGAAAGTTTGTGACAATGTTTGGATGTTTGTGCTTCAATCACGCCTAAACAGCTGAACGGATCTGAACGAAACTTGGAATATACATAGTACATGTACTGGATTTACATATAGGCTATTTTTTATCCAGGTACCACGCGAGCGAAGGCGCGGGCGGCAGCTAGTAGGCTATAATATATTTTCAAAATATTAGGGATCCGTAAGAAAATTACAATGTTGTAACCCAAGGTAGAAAATCCAAAATAGTTTTTGGCGTGCGGCTCCGAAACTACTGGACCGATTTCAAAAATTCTTTCACCAAAAGAAAGGTACATTATCAGGGTCCAGTATAGGCTATAATATATTTTCAAAATATTAGGGATCCATAAGAAAATTGCAATATTGTAACCTAAGGTAGAAAATCCCAAATAGTTTTTGGCGTGCGGCTCCGAAACTACTGAACCGATTTCAAAAATTCTTTCATTAATAGAAAGCTACATTATCAGGGTCCAGTATAGGCTATAATATATTTTCAAAAAATTAGGGATCCGTAAGAAAATTGCAATATTTTAACCCAAGGTAGAAAATCCAAAATAGTTTTTGGCGTGCGGCTCCGAAACTACTGGACCAATTTCAAAAATTCTTTCACCCATAGAAAGCTACATTATCAGGGTCCAGTATAAGCTATAATATATTATCAAAATATTAGGGATCCGTAAGAAAATTGCAATATTGTAACCCAAGGTAGAAAATCCAAAATAGTTTTTGGCATGCGGCTCCGAAACTACTGAACCGATTTCAAAAATTCTTTCACCAATAGAAAGCTACATTATCAGAGTCCAGTATAAGCTATAATATATTTTCAAAATATTAGGGATCCATAAGAAAATTGCAATATTGTAACCTAAGGTAGAAAATCCAAAATAGTTTTTGGCGTGCGGCTCCGAAACTACTGAACCGATTTCAAAAATTCTTTCACCAATAAAAAGCTACATTATCAGGGTCCAGTATAGGCTATAATATATTATCAAAAAATTAGGGATCCGTAAGAAAACTGCAATATTGTAACCCAAGGTAGAAAATCCAAAATAGTTTTTGGCGTGCGGCTCCGAAACTACTGAACCGATTTCAAAACTATTGAAACAGAGAACGAAATAATGTGCTACACGCGTACGAAGTCGCGAGCAACAGCTAGTCTATATATAATAAATTTACCATCTATAGTAGATGATTTGTACAGTGTCAGGAGGCAACTTTTACCTTCATAAAACGGGACGCTGTAGTACCCGGGACGAATTAAGATGGAGTAGGCTTGCCCAGCACCTATTCCATCCTCTTAGCTTAGTCGGCCTTGTCCACAGGAAAGACATGGTCAATACGTGCGGAGCTGACGAAGCCGCGGGTTTCCTCACGATGTTTTCCTTCACCGTTTGAGAGTACCTACTGGTATAGCGCACATAAATTTTTCGCACAGAAAACTCCATTGGTACACGAGCGGGTTTGAACCCACGACCTTAGGATCGGAAGGCGGGGTCACTACCAACTAGACCAACACTGCTCTCTAATAAATCTACACTAATATATACTATAACAGGCAGGTATGGACTTGTGTGGATGTTTGGCTGCACATCTAGGTAGATAGGTATGCACCCGGATATCTACCTACGTTCATATTTTTATTTCATTTTTTACTATTATTGTACTTCTTTCTTTTTCTTTCCTTGTATTGTTTCTATCATTCTGTCTGTGCTGTGTCTTGTTTGCCAAATAAATAATATATCTATCTATTCTAACATTATAAAGAGGAAAGTTTTTTTTTGTTTGTAACGAATAGGCTCCGAAACTACAGAACCTATTAAAAAAATATATATATCACCAGTAAATAGCTACATTATTACGGAATTAGCTGTTGCCCGCGACTTCATAGGCGTGTAGTACATTATTTTGTTCTGTAATCAATAGTTTTCGCAGCGCACGCCAAAAACTATTTTCGGTTTTCTACCTTGGGTTAAAATATTGCAATTTTCTTACGGATCCCTAATATTTTGATAATATATTATAGCCTATACTGGACCCTGATAATGTAGCTTTCTATTGGTGAAAGAATTTTTGAAATCGGTCCAGTAATTTGGGAGCCGCACGCCAAAAACTATTTTCGGTTTTCTACCTTGGGTTAAAATATTGCAATTTTCTTACGGATCCCTAATATTTTGAAAATATATTATAGCCTATACTGGACCCTAATAATGTAGCTTTCTATTGGTGAAAGAATTTTTGAAATCGGTCCAGTAGTTTCGGAGCCGCACGCCAAAAACTATTTTGGGTTTTCTACCTTGGGTTACAATATTGCAATTTTCTTACGGATCCCTGATTTTTTGAAAATATATTATAGCCTATACTGGACCTTGATAATGTACCTTTCTTTTGGTGGAAGAATTTTTGAAATCGGTCCAGTAGTTTCGGAGCCGCACGCCAAAAACTATTTTGGATTTTCTACCTTGGGTTACAATATTGCAATTTTCTTACGGATCCCTAATTTTTTGAAAATTTATTATAACCTATACTGGACCCTGATAATGTGGCTTTCTATTGGTGAAAGAATTTTTGAAATCGGTTCAGTAGTTTCGGAGCCGCACGTCAAAAACTGTTTTAGGTTTTCTACCTTGGGTTACAATATTGCAATTTTCTTACGGATCCCTAATATTTTGAAAATATAATATAGCCTATACTGGACCCTGATAATGTACCTTTCTTTTAGTGAAAGAATTTTTGAAATCGGTCCAGTAGTTTCGGAGCCGCACGCCAAAAACTATTTTGGATTTTCTACCTTGGGTTACAATATTGCAATTTTCTTACGGATCCCTAATATTTTGAAAATATAATATAGCCTATACTGGACCCTGATAATGTAGCTTTCTATTGGTGAAAGAATTTTTGAAATCGGTCCAGTAGTTTCGGAGCCGCACGCCAAAAACTATTTTGGGTTTTCTACCTTGGGTTACAATATTGCAATTTTCTTACGGATCCCTGATTTTTTGAAAATATATTATAGCCTATACTGGACCTTGATAATGTACCTTTCTTTTGGTGGAAGAATTTTTGAAATCGGTCCAGTAGTTTCGGAGCCGCACGCCAAAAACTATTTTGGATTTTCTACCTTGGGTTACAATATTGCAATTTTCTTACGGATCCCTAATTTTTTGAAAATTTATTATAACCTATACTGGACCCTGATAATGTGGCTTTCTATTGGTGAAAGAATTTTTGAAATCGGTTCAGTAGTTTCGGAGCCGCACGTCAAAAACTGTTTTAGGTTTTCTACCTTGGGTTACAATATTGCAATTTTCTTACGGATCCCTAATATTTTGAAAATATAATATAGCCTATACTGGACCCTGATAATGTACCTTTCTTTTAGTGAAAGAATTTTTGAAATCGGTCCAGTAGTTTCGGAGCCGCACGCCAAAAACTATTTTGGATTTTCTACCTTGGGTTACAATATTGCAATTTTCTTACGGATCCCTAATATTTTGAAAATATAATATAGCCTATACTGGACCCTGATAATGTAGCTTTCTATTGGTGAAAGAATTTTTGAAATCGGTCCAGTAGTTTCGGAGCCGCACGTCAAAAACTGTTTTAGGTTTTCTACCTTGGGTTACAATATTGCAATTTTCTTACGGATCCCTAATTTTTTTGAAAATTTATTATAACCTATACTGGACCCAGATAATGTAGCTTTCTATTGGTGAAAGAATTTTTTAAATCGGTCCAGTAGTTTCGGAGCCTATTCGTTACAAACAAAAAATCTCTCGTATTTATAATATTAGTATAGATAACATAGTCCATAATTTATTTTCAAAAAAATTAAGGATTAGTTAGGTTGACTCTGTAGCAGGAGTGGGTGTTACCGAGGTGCGGGAGGGCTTAGGTACGTCTAAATGGATAAGTACCTACATGTTTCAGGATTTTTTCAAAACGGCCCTTGAAAAAGGTGAAATGGAGTACCAAAGTATAAAAGTAATCTAACGCGTGCGAAGTCGCGGGCAACAGCTAGTTGTATAATAAAATCAACAATTTATGTACATTTCGCACTAAGTAATCACAATCAGTCTTAGAATATTATGAATCTTGGTCAGGTAAACTAAAAAGTTGTGAGCCGTCACGGGACGCCTGGCAGATGTGAAACATCGAAATTATGTAAAACATCTTAACAATCGCACTGCACTATTTTCTCGCTATTCGCCTATGACGTCATCAGTGTGTCGTCTATACTTGACCATGGCGTCCAGAGCACTGATTATCGGTGACGAGCTAGGGATGCGCCAGAGTTGAGTTATCAGATTTATTATGCGAAATTGATTTGATGCCATTTTTTAATTCATGGTAGCGGATGGTATAGTTTTATGTTTATTACGTTTTGTTTTATTCAAATATTCATTAATAAAGTTCAAATTCTTTACATACTAACCATAAAAATAAATAACACAACTTGAATTGTGAATTTGTGAATAGTTTTCGATAAATCTGTTCGTCCTTTACCACCTCACTAGCGTCAAGTATAGACGACTTTGGCGTGCTGGACACAGTATTTTTCTTGGATATAAGTCCATGTTTTTATTTCAATATTTCTCAATGCTAGTGGCTTTAGGAGACTTGTGAACTATACTCACATGTTGCTGGGTTATTCTATTTTGAGGAATGTCCGAATAAAATACCAGAAATAATTTTACAATGATTTTATTTCACATTATGTGGACCGGGTTTTTTGTCATGTATAGACGACGTTGGCGTACAGAAATCGGAAGTGCTTGTCGTCTATAGGTGACATTGGCGTCCAAAAGGTTAAATAATTACAAAAAAATAAAACAATGCTTTCAACAGGTAGGTACTAGCTGTTGCCCGCGACTTCGTACGCGTGTAGTAGGTACATTATTTTCTGAGTGTAGCTTTCTATTAGTAAAAAAATTTTTGAAATCGGTCCAGTAGTGTCGGAGCCGCACGCCAAAAACTATTTTGGGTTTTCTACCTTGAGTTCTATGCTTTCCCTAGATCTATGCTTAGCTACCCCTATGGGCAGCGGGCGTGATACTAAGCATTTGCTTGTACTAGCTACCGCCCGCGGCTTCGCTAGCGTGGTACCCGGATAAAAAGAAGCGTATATGCATATTCCAAGTTTCATTCAAATCCGTTCAGCCGTTTAGGCGTGAAAGAGTAACAAACATCCATTTATACAAACTTTCGCGTTTATATGTATTAGTAGGATGATAAGCCTCCATCAGATCGTTGTGGTTTAAATGAAGTCCAGGACGACGCGGTGTTCGCTGGTTTTATTACCTTTTTTGGCATACCTACTTAATGGCGCTAAAATGCATTCCATATTTTAGAAATGTTTCTCATTTGGAATGGTAGTTTATTTTGTAACCAGATTGTAGTGAAGAATGGTTAGGAACACGAATTACCTACTCAATGCTCACAAAACATGAAACGCTAAAAAAATATACTTACCTAAATTTCATTTTTAAAAGGGAAGTAAAAGGGCAATAAAAAGTTAAATAATAGTTATTTCCAAGACCGCTTAATTTTTATAATTTACTGTTTTTAAACTATATTAACATAACCAGAAATAGTCCCATCAATTTATCATTGTCATAATTACCAATGCAGTCATGTCATAAAGTAGTAGTATTAATACCTACTATAATAAATAGTTCATTTTGGATTATTATTCTTCTTAGTGTATATTGTATAAGACAAAATAAAAACATACAATACCTTAAGTTATAACTTATGCTAAAATTGGACGGAGTAATTACATTCAGATTCTTATGCAGGTACTTATTAGAACATGTGATCACTAACACAATTATTACCAATAGTCATGTCATAAGTAGTATTATGAAAGCATTAATACCTACTATTATAAATAGTTCATTTTGGATTATTATTATTCTTAGTGTATAAGACAAAATATACAATAAGTACCTAATATTTTTTAATTCTAAACATTGGTTCTGTACTTATCAAAATAGTGATAATGTTCTTCACAATTAAAAAAAAAATACCTACTATAACTTGAATCAGATCTTGTCATTTGTCATAGAATATTTTGAAAAAAAATAGGTAGGTAGGTAACCTGTTATTAGTTGGAAAACTTGGAAACAATCATTGTGATCAAACTTTTGTATAAATCACATCTAAAACCCATGAAAAATATTACCATATATCAGTGAACAGTTAGTCTATGTTTAATTTACGAAAAAAGAAATAGTACTTACAACAAAAAGCAAATTAACTTTTGTTATCAACAGTAGGTATCCATAAACTGTGGGCCGGGGTTCCATTTTACTAGACATGAACTATATGTATACTTCAGCCAAACTGGAGATACATTTTACGTAAACAAACTGCCCACACTTAACCTAAAACTTACTTTTTCATTACATGTTTATGGAACTTTTATGTTGTAAGAAGAAACTTACAACTATTACAAATATAATTTACAAAATACAAAAGAAACAGTCGGGCTATCTAAAGGCCGTTGTAAACGGTCTACGTTGTAACGGCTCACCTGATCCAGCTCATCAGACGGTGGAAGCATGCCCAAGACGCTGGCCGCATTGCCACGCTGAATGGCAATACTGATCCGTTGAGCCAAATAAGAACCAGCTTGTAGGTACTAATAGTTAAATTATGGTGTGAAAACTTGTGTGCAAGGTTTATTTACCTAAATTAAAAGTTCACTGTAATAACGAAAAATATGCGACAGTTAGTTTACATAAATTGTATCTCTAGTTTGGCAGAAGTATAGGTACCTACATTTTATACAAAACATACTTATACCTACTTGTCTTGAGATTGGTGATTTACCAAAGCTGGGTTATGAGTTGGAATAATACCATTCCTGCCAAGGTGATGATAAGAGGTTTCTTGATAGAGCTTCCACTCTGAAAATAAATATATACTTATATTATTATTATTAAAAGCAAATCACCCTATTTATTGATATATGGATTGCAAACAGGGCCTGCAGGCAAGTCCCCTTTATGTCTATCAAAGTAGCAAAAATTTATGGGATTGACATCAGTATGATCATTTGATTGATGGTATGATCGCAATTTCACCACATGGCTTAACAATCACATCATGTCCATCTAATACATTTTAGTAGCAGAATTTAGCAAAATGGTTACTTGCAAAGTGACTTAGCTAAGGCCTTAGGTATATCAGGAATCTGATGTATATTGTGCAATAATTTATGAACATCCATATTCCCAAGGAGAGTTGACGTCAGGCAGGCGGCCGGTCATAAAACACCTTAGCCAAAACTCTTACACATAGAGTGGGATAAGGGCAGGCAGATGATGATGATGACATATTATTTAGATGACATAAGTATCTTGAATTAAACCTGTATCCCTAAATGGGGTAGACAGAGCCAAAAGTAAACAAAAAAAATTACAGCCACTCCTGATTTACAGTCCCAAAATGGTGCCAGATAGTCAGCCCATCGCCCATATAGATTAGATGGTACATCATGTCATGTTGGATATGACACTGTCCCTTAGTCAACTTTTACAACATGCTTGGGAAGAGAAGTAGATTCATTAGATTCATTCTATGTGATCAACTGTGCATGCCAGTAATTGGTGCACATACTAGAGTACATCTATATCAATGTGAATTATGTGTACTCGGCCTTGTCTTATAATTTTTTTCTTTATGGTGACTTTACTGACAACCTCTGTGGCGAGGCGGGCGAGTGCTTGGCTGAGACGCAAAAGGTGCGGGTTCGATTCCCACTGCGGGAGAAATGTTTGCATGCTCTGCAAATGTTTCTTCCAGGTCTGGGTGTTGTAGTATTATGTACTATAAGTATGTATTTACAATAAAAAAGTATGTAAGTATTCTATCAGCCATCTGGTTCCCATAATACAAGCTTTGCTTAGTTTGGGGCTAGATGGTGCTGTGTGATTATGTCCTCAAATATTTTGTTATTTATTTATTTTACTCCCAGTCAAGCAGAGAATAAATAATAACAGCAATAACTTACAATAACATAGTAGTTGCAGCGGTCCCCAAGACAGCAGTCAGAACACACCCAGTCCTGGTACCATATGTGAGTGCACAGTGGCATGTACCGTTGCCTTGTCGTAGCACATTCCGTCTTATTCGAACAACGCTTCGATATGTAGTACTGTTTCTTTGCTCCTTGCGACCAATACGGCATAGTGCCCCATTTGATCTCAGTCAGACAAACATCTTGCCCATAATCACAGGTTTTTATAGTTTTCACACATTTCTCATTGTTGTCTTCTTGATTTTCACATACATAGCATTCAAGAGCATGTCCTGAAATAGAAAAATCAAAGTAAGGAACTGTATGATTAATTAATTGGTTTTGGAGAATGATAGCCAACCTGTTGCTAAAAGAGATAAAACGAAGAACCAGAATATGGTATATTCAGCCATTCTGTAAAAAGCTTTTTATCTTATTATCCAGTTTTAATTCACCAAAAGCACTTGTTATTTTATTAAGTAGGTTTCTTGATGGAAGAAGGTGAGAGATTTGTTTGTTTTTATTCTGTTCCGTTTGCCGTTTGACGGTTGTGTTGATTGAATTGAATGTTTGTGGGTGTGGTTTGTCCTACTAGGGATGGGAGTGACTATCCCAATGGATAGTCACTAGTCAGATCGTTCTAAGGACTATCCTTAGTCGTATTATTCTTCCAAGATGCAGAACAAAGACAATGCAAGTACTGATACTTTTGAAGACGGTGACAGATATTTCCTATTGTCTTTATTAAACGATTTCAAAAAGATTCCGGAGAGTCGTAAAATGGATGCTAAATATGAAATAATGGGAATTGTTCGAAAATACGCAGGATCGACTTCATATGCTGGAGATTATAATAATGAAAATTCACAACATTATGAACAATGCAGTTATTACACAAATCAATCTCCAGAATCTCAAAATCAGTTTCAGCCCAAATCAAGTGAAATATCAGGAATGTCACCGCAATCCGATTTATCTGCAAATTCTGATATATCCAAATATGAAGTTCTTCTATCTGAGGATGCATAGTTATACATTATGTAGGTACCTACTCAAATAAATATCACAAAACAAAAAAAAATATTTTACACACCTCAACATCAGCACAATTTTCAGCTCCATACGCTTTCGGCGGTTGAAAAAATAATGGCACCCTTATTGAACGCCTAATCATATTTAGGTATCTTTATGGAGAAACTTACAAAAAAATATTACAAATATAATTTGCATTATACAAAAGACACAGTTGAGCTATTTATAGGCCGTTGCAAACGGGCTATTTTTTGCCCAATAAAAACATTAAAATGCCCTAAATGTATCTAGTCCTCACTAAATTCAATAACAATTTTATTTGCGTAATACCCACCTACAAACTTTTACGTTATCTACGTTCTATTCGCTGCAAATTATTGAATCAAAAGTAAATTCATTAGATTAAATAGAAAGCTAAAAATTAGCTTAGTTAGCTAAAAAGCCTTATTATGCTTTAAAAATTAAGAAAGTTCTCATAAGCATAGTAAACTAGCTGACCCCAGCGGTTTCAGTTTCGGGAGGCCGGAAATACTTAGAAATCGAACATTTTCGAAGTCATTATTTAAAACGTGATTACCTATGAAATCGAAATCGGTAACGTTTTATGACATTATTACTATTTCATGCCTGAGTTGAAAACATCTTCATTTTTAAATCGGTTAAAAAAGGTTAAAAATGAGAGCAGCTGTGACATCTTTCATAAAGTATCATAAAATAAAAAGAAGAAGAGGAGCCTTATTAATTAATCTGTGGGTAATAAACTGCTGGCTGCAGTGTTGCCAGATGGGGAGGGATTTCCCTGCAAATTCGGAGGTATTTTTGGTCTCCGGGGGGAATTTTGGGGAGACAAATTCCTTGGGGTGATTTTCACAGGGAAAATTTAAGAATGGGGGTTCTTGGCAGGTTTCTAGAATGTAGCTTTGGCGATGTGAGTCGGCTTATTGAATAAGGGAATTAATCGATACCTATCAAACAGATCATACATCACAAGCACAACCCTTCGGGCGTCATTCAGTCGTCGTTTGTCGGTCGAAAGTTTATTTTGTTCAGGTTGGTTTGTTTCGTTTCGTTCAATCAACGTTCAGTTCACTCACTCAGTCAGCAAGTTTATTTTTATGGTGGTTTCAAAAGTAAGACTTGTAAATTACTAGCTGTTGCCCGCGACTTCGTACGCGTAAGATTTTAAGCCATACGCACCGCCGCCCATTAAAAAGTTCTCATACAAATTTTGACACCCATTTTAGGCCTTATTAAGTTAGATTGTTTTGAAAAATCCTGAAATACCTGTCCATTTATTTTGTATTTATAGTAACCAAACAGAGCTTTAAGCAAATCGCACCACGCGCTAAAAGTTCCATACAAACGTTTTTACCCCGTTTCAACCCATTAGGGGTTGAATTTCGAATAATTCCCACCTTTATAGGTGCTTTTGCTATAAAAGGAAGCTACCTTCCAAGTTTCAGCTTTCTAGCTTCAGCAGTTTTGGGTCGGCGATGATGAATCAGTCAGTCAGTTAGGATAAGCTCTTTTAGGTATAGTCTATTCTATACCTATAAAAGAGCCTATCATCATCGCCGACTGGAAACCGCTGAAGAATCTATACCGTATAGCGTGTAGTAATTAAATTATAATGATTGATTAGGTAGGTAGGTATGCTATGTACATGTAGTGTTGTATTTGTTACTTATGCTTGGTTGGGGGTTTTTTTCGAAATACCTGTTTTTCGGGGGGGGATTTCATGCTAATTTGGGGGATATTGACTTAGCCATCTGGCAACACTGGCTAGCTGACTGATAGTATACTAACACTGACTGATCTGATTACGTTTTTGGAAATAATGTATATCAAATAGGTACTTCTGCTCTAAAAATTAAATTAAAGTGTAAAGCGATTTCTAAACAAATAATACTTATTTCAATTACATGGAAGGCATATTGTGGAAGTGGACAAATTATTGGAATGGTAATAATGAAAACATATTGGAAGTGAAAGGGTTCAATATAATTTGCATTCCATTCATATTTTTTACCTATTACAGGTTGGCAAACCAGATGGTTTGTCCTGGAAAATGGAATTATTTCCTACTATAAGTCCCAGGATGAAGTGAGTCAAGGCTGCAAGGGTTCTGTCAAAGTTTCAGTATGCCAAATAAATGGTAAGTTTGGTTAATAAACCTTTGCATAGGGATCTATCTAGGTGAGCACAAAACCAGTAAATTTATTTTTAATGTCTAGCCAATTAATATCTAACAAGGATTCATGCTTTGAATCATTCATTTAATTTGATACTGTGTACATACAAAACACAATGTGGAAATTATTTATTTTATTCATCTTGTTCTTGTAATATAAAAAAGTTTTTCTTAATAGTGTTGTACTTTGTTTATTTTTACAGTAAATAGCATAGATAATACTCGGCTTGATCTAGTAATTCCTGGACAGCAGCATATGTATTTGAGGGCTCCCTCACCACAAGATCGACAAAAATGGCTGGTTGCTTTGGGCAGTGCCAAGGCCTGTGTGGATTCCAAGTCAGATGTCAAAGGTACTTATAATTGTAAATGAATGATTATACAGATTGTAATATCTATACTCTAGCTAATCCAAAATACAATATTTACTAACTTTGCACTGACAGTTATTAGGTACTTTCAGTTGCCATAAATTAATCTTACTTATATTATAAATGCGAAAGTTTGTGAGTTTGGATATTTGTGCCTCAATCACGCCTAAACGGTTAAACGAATTTGAATGAAACATGGAATATACATAGTACATGTACTGGATTAACATATAAGCTATTTTTTATCTGGATACCACGCGAGTAAAGCCGCGGGCGGAAGCTAGAATGATATAATGTAGCATCAGCCCATGGCTCGCTAGATATAGAGTAGCCTATAAAAAAAAGTATGCTGTGTATTAAGCAAGCATGACCTCAAATTGTAAAATTATTATTTCAGCCACAGTGTTAGAGGACCCTAATTCTCTCAGCCACAAGAAGTCAGAACTGAGATTATATTGCGATCTGATGATGCAGCAAGTACATGCTGTGAAGAGTGCCACCACTGCCGAAGGAGGTCCAGAAATTCAGGTGATAATTTTATCTGTAATAATAGAGCCAGATTATTATTTTATTTTGAAGAGGCGCAGCTTCGCTGCTTGTTAAAATTTTGACGCCCCATTTTACCCATTTTCAAGGGTTTTGAAAAATCGTGATCAAATAGTAATAATAATAAAGCCCTGGTCGTTTATTTTGCATTTATAATATTCAGACCGTGTTTCAAGCAGGTCTCACTATGCGTTAAAATGTTCCGTACAAACCTTTTAACCCCTTTAGGAGTTGAATCCCACTTTAATATTTTTGCTATAAAAAGAAGCTACCATCCAAATTTCAGCTTCCTAGCTTCAGTAGTTTGGACAATGCACAGGGCATTGGTTGCAGAAAAATGCATATAGATTACTTCCAAGGGCACTATCCCAACTGTATAGAAGCTTCTGCTACCTCCCAACAGGTGGAGTTATGTAACTTTCACTCTTGGCTCCAAATGTTAATCTTACTTCTTACTTATATTATAAATGCGAAAGTTTGTGAGTTGTGAGATGTTTGTGCCTCAATCACGCCTAAACGGCTGAACGGATTTGAATGAAACTTGGAATATACATAGTATGTGTGCTGGATTAACATATAGGCTATTTTTCATCCGTGTACCACGCGAGCGAAGCCGCGGGCGCCACTAGTTGATCAATAGATGGAGTTTTAAGTATTACAATCAAGCATCAGCCTAAACTGAAAATGCATTTTTATCTCACTGTAAACATATTTTTTTTCCAGAAAATTGATGATGCTTCAATGCTTCTAACTGCAACATGCGATACATTCATCAGAACTCTTGAAGATATTATGAAACTAACTTCTAATGCTAGCAGCACTGCCCAATATGAAATGCCCATTCCAAATATTACTGCTATTAAAAGTAATGGTTCTAAACCCCTAAGACAAAGTATATCCAGATCCATATCACAGGAAAACAGATGAAAAATAAAAAAGTGCAAAAAAAAATTGCATAGTATTTTATTAAGTTCAAGTTAAGTAAAATTAAATTGTATAGTAGGTACAAATGTAGTTGACGTAATTTGTAAATTGAATAAAATTACGTTCTGGCAGCTTCTTGGGTTCGTGGTAATTGATTCCTGAACTGGCCTTAGTTTGTTTCAAGTTTACAACTCTACTTTTCCCTAGAGATAATAAATGCAAGACTGCTTAAAATATTAAATCTCAGAGTATGTATAAGTAAGTTATTACATAAGCCTAGCCGCATTCATTCATTATTGAGACAGTTGTGTACTTACCCATTCTAGGGAAAATTATGCTCTTGTTATTTGTGTAATGTACTTAAAGTGGATATCTATTTGACGAAGTTGATTATAATAAATTATACCTCTTCTAATTATGGAAAATGTATAATTCCACCATAAGCCTTCCCTAATTTTGTTCACCTACAATATTTAGATCTTAATAATGTTCAATGTTAAAACTACAACTGCTATAGTGTTGATTATAATAGCACATTCCTGTATCCAAAATAAAACACTAAAATGCGTTTCTGTTTTATTGTATAAAATAGTGATAGATAACATAATTATGGAGTGTATTCAATCACCATACAGCTTCACCAAATCTAGAGATAGTCTTTTCTTGATCATCTAATTCCATTCCCATTTTCTTTCTCATGTAGAAAATAGTGCAGTCTCTGTTTGTGCATAACACTTCTTCATGAAGACTTCCTTGACATCTTTGACATTCTGTCCAAAGCCTGGAAAACTTCTCTTGGAGCTGTCTCAGTTTGAATACTTCAGTGATATACAGCTGCCCTTCTTTTTCCATACAATGGTTACACAGTGCTTTCTTAGTATCATTAGGCATGATTACTTTGCATCCAATGCACTTTTCTTTCTTTTTAGTAAATGCAGCTAATGCACCAACTTTGGATGTGACCATGGCCTTTGTTCTGGTGTGCTCACCCTTCAGCAAGAGAGATTCTGCCTTATCACCAAGTATAGGCTCAAAGATTCTCAAAAGAGGCTTTGACAGTTGGTTTTCTAGATAGTGATTGAAATCTATTGGTATACTGTTTTCCAGAACATAGATGGGGTCTTCTGCTTTCATGTATGCTGGAGTATTTTTGGCAGCACAGCATAAGACATAGGGCACTCTGTCTCCTAGTTTTGGTGCAGTACCAGCATCACGCTTTTTCATTTTGTTTGCCAGCTCTACATGGGCTTGTTTAGCAGCATAGTCACTTTTGGCAAGCTCCTTAGTAATTACAAGTTGGGATATGTCAATACGATTGCATAGTAAATCAGATATGGTTTGTTTGGCAAAGTTTACAGCACCATCTGGATCTCTATCAATGAGAAGCTTCTGAAGGCATGTACTCATCATATTTGAAACAAGTGGACAGTTGTCTCTTCTTACAGTTTCTATTCCTTTGCAATCCATTTTATCATACTTGTCAGGTCTGGTGAAATACAATCCAGCATATCGTTTTTTGTTTATAAGCAGATATGGGTAGTATACTTTCTCAAATTCTAATTTAATTGGTTTTACAAATTTTTCAGTGACAAAGTCTGCTGCTTCTCTTCCCAGCTCCATACTCTCTTCAAGTGTTTTGACACCAAATTTGACCATCACTGAGTCTGTGTCTCCATAAATAACCACAGCATCTTCTTTGTATCCATTAGCTTTTGTGTATTTCTTTTCAACTTCTGATTTTGTGAATTCAATCATTGTACGGCCATAAGCAGTAACACTGCCAGAAATTTCAAGACATGGCAGTTTACCTACTTGTGCCCCAGTGAATCCATAAACTGAATTGGCACTAATTTTCAAAGCTAGCTGCCTACCATCTAATACTGAACGTTTGAATGGATCTTTTTCATTCTTTAAATCAGCCTTGGCTTTCTTTCTTGCTCCAAGCAATGATTCTAGAATTTCAGGCAGTAAGCCCTTTCTCACTGTTGCTTTCACAAACACATTTTTGGAAGGAGTTGTTGTGAAATCATCATTGCTTAGTGACAGCTTACTCTGCATATTTGGATGTACTAATGTGGTATAGCATAGATTATGAGCCATCATAATACTAGGATATAAAGAGGCAAAATCGAGGGTAGATATGGGATCAGCATAATATCCTTTTTTGGGTTCAATCACAGTTGCTCCCTCAAACTGGTCATCTGAGCCTGTGCCATGGTAAGCTGGCATCAAGTAACCAGCTTCTTTAGCTTTTCTCAATAACTGGCTAACTACTTTTATTTGTTGTCCTCTTGTAAGCAAACATAACAATGGAACTCCAGTGACTCTAGCCATTTCCATGTAATTGATTATGCACATCAGCTTGTTTAACAGTTTCAGAGGCAAATAGGCATCCTTCAGACAGTACATTGCTAACCTTCTTCGGGTTTGTTCGCTTTCATTTTGTAAATCTGAAATTATGCTATGATGGACATCTTCCTTTTGCTCCTGCAGAAAGTGGTAACTGACAGCATTCAAAGTATACGATCTCAGCTTATAATCTCTCACAAGCACAAGAAGTAAATCAAAAGGCACTCTGCCCTCAAAATTTACACTCTTGTTCTCTCGTCGACCCATCTGTTTTGATTGTAGGATTGAATCTTTTATGACTGATTTGATATTCTTGATTCTTCCCAAAAAATCAAAGTTATTAACTTTCAAGTGCTTGGCTCTATTTATGAGGTAGGGCCAATCAAAATTACTAATGTTGTACCCGGTTATTATATCTGGGTCTAGTTCACGGAAAAAATCAGACCACTTTGACAGCATTTCAGATTCTGACTGAAAGCTTAGAACTTGTGATCCTACAATAGAAGCACAAGTGTTTAGTGTGAACACATTTCTCAGATAAGGCTCTGCTTCACCCTGTCTGATGACCATTGATGCAATTTGTATAACAGGGTCATGGTTGGGCTCTGGAAAAATACCCTTTCTTCCTGCACATTCAATATCAAAGCTTAAAATTCTAAATGGTGCAACTTTGGACCATTCTCCCTCAGGTTGGTGAGCAATAAAAGCATTCCAGGCCACATCCACCTCTATTTGGCATCTTGATTCAATGCGCCTTTGTGAATTGCTTGATCTCAGGAACCATTTACCTTGCGGTAGTTCAATCCAACTGCAACCAACTACTGAAGTGTCTACCATGAAGCGAATATCAAAATCAATGTTTGTTTCAAAGAAATTTGGATCCATCAAACTAAAGGTTGGAGGTTGCCTTTCTATCAGACGTTTGGCTGCAGCAATAAGCTTTGGTAATGCAACTGAAACTCTTGCTAGAGTAATATCATCATCACCTTTGTAATACATCAATGATTTAGCTTTCATTATTTTTACTTCCAGAACAGCTTCTTTGATACTGTCTTTGTTAGATCGAATGTCTTCCAAAATGGCTTTATTGAGCGCTGTCTTCAATACATTGCATGTAGACTCTGTGAAATTAACTGGTACTGACACATAGAAATATGGGGTGAATCCATGAACATGGCAACATACAGAATTTCCCTCCATTGTAACTCCATACATTCTCATTATTGGTACAGGAGCAAGCTGTGATCCAGGCATACCTTGCATAGGTTGTCCATTGTAATGGTCAATATCTAACTGTTGAAATATTAGTGGATCCATCTTAGGGTCGAGAGAAGGAGGGGGCGGGCGGGACCATTTCATATTAGTAGCTTGATTCTCAGGGCCCTCACCAAAAACCTGAGTGTCTTCAGCAGTATCCATTCCAGCAAGTTGTTCTTCAAAACTTGACGGCATCTCCATCTCGTTGTCATCGTCATCGTCTTGAGATTTAAACCTCTTTGGAGGTGGGCCTTTAGATTGCTTCCGTTTGTCCATTTTCGCACACTTTTGTTTACCTACTTAGTTTTGGCGACAGATCTGGAATTAATATTATTATTTTGATTAAGTATATTGTTTTATAAATGATTTTGTTGGTTTTACAGTATTTTCCAACTAAGTGGTTTTTTCTGTGGTTGGAACTTGCGTTGGTAATGTAATGTATTTCAATTAAGGTATACCTATTAATATAATTATCTCGGAAGACCTTCATCCATTGATTGTATGAACTGTAAAACTGTTGCTGTGCTGTTCTTTGTTCGGAACAAAACAAATCATTATTTTACTCAGTGAAAGCGAATGAAAATATGAAACTGAAACAAATTGTACCTAAAATTGCGCGCGAAATGAAAATCAAAACACTTTGACATTTGACAGTGATAAATTTGACAGCGAAAGCTGCAGAGTTTTTGTTCAAGCCATGGTCTCTATGTCTATGGTTTAAGCAGGCTCAAGTACAACAAAACAAGCCAAGCAAGTTAAATAAAAATAGACCTTACACATAATGTTTCATCCACTGACCAATAGATGTCGTTTGCTAGATAAAATAGACAGTTTATTTAAAAAGAAAGATCGCTGTTTATTTATTTTTTTATTTATTTTTATATAAACTAGCTTCGGCTAGTAGCTTCACCTGCGAGGTAAATTGATGAAAAGTAGGTACTTACCTACAATACTGTCGGTGGATATTATTCATAACATACATACATAATTATATGGTACATTATGAAACCTTTTTATGAGAGAAATTATTACATAAATAAAGAAATTGAGTTACGCTATTCGAACTATGGGTCACCGCATTGAAACACTGCTGTACTATAGAATCAACTGGAACAATATTCAGATTAAAGTTAATGCAAGTTCTAGAGTTTCAGCTGCTCTAATTCTTAAACAGTGTAACGAGGTTCTCACGATAATTTTTGCGCCTAGCGACCAGACAGCCAAACACACGGGAAGTGAAAACACAGCAGAATAGTAGGTAAAGGCTTTCACTCAGGGCCATCAAAAACATTTTTGGCCTCTTTTAATTCTACCAACGTTTTGAATAGGTAGTACTTATTCAAGGATACTTGTGATGAGTGTAGAAGAGAGCAGATCACTCTAGGATTTACCTAAATACTGGACCGGTAGTGCACGTCTTCATATCTGCTGTGTGTGTTATTATTTGTTGTTGATCATTATGATGTGGTCTTACTTAGACTACATCATAATGATCTACAATTGTAGGTAGGTTGTAGGTATCTAATAATAGGTATTTTAAAATTATCTGGAATCTGACCCTCGAGATACAGTTTTACACTAGTTCGAGGGTCAGCCGAAATCCTCACCGCCCAAACTTGTCGTCAATGGAAAGGTCCACGCGTGTATATAAGTTAAGTTTAGTTTAGTTTCGTTTAATTTTACTTCGTTCTTCTTTTTTACTTTTTATTCAAGGTTGCCTGTCAAATATCGCTTCTAGCGATAAGGCCACCAATTGTGGATACCAGAATTATTATTTAAACTTTTGTAATTTTCATGTTGTTTGTTGGTATATTGGTATATACAATAAAGTATTATCTTATCTTATTCTAAAGTTGTGAATTTGAAATTGAAATTGATGAAACTTTCTCATAGTTAAAAGCCTCTGTGTTGTACTTAGGTATGTACTTATTCTATTGTAGGTAGGTACCCATGTATTGTAGACGGTCTGTTGTTGGAGAAACACGGACGAAAACAAGCATGCTCGGGTGGTACAACCAAAAGTACTTAGATAAAACTTATTAGGTAGGTAGGTACTTATCTGAAAGCTAAGGTAGGTAGGTAATAAACTAATGTTTCATTATGTTTTCAGTGTTAAATATAAATAAACGCGACAGCTAATTGGATGGCAACAAAACCTGACCCGTTAGCTTTTCCCTAACGTTTTCCAGGCCTTGGCTAAATTCAGTAGGTAAGTACCTACGTACCTACTATCTACCTAAATTATAATGAATAAGACAAAAAACTTATACATCAGCACTTTGACATTGAGACAGCAGCAAGTAGACGAGTAGACCTAAATCAGACAACACCGACATAAAACAAGGGGTTTACGGAGTAATAAACAGAACAAGCGTTACGATTGTGCGCTTTACGAGCAAACAGATCGTCCAGTTCAAACACTTGTAATGACGATGACATCTCTATAATGATGTGTCTAGCTAGCTGCCGTTCGCAGCTTTGCGTCGCAAACTGTACACATAGGTATTTATTATCTACTACTTACTAAATTAAACATTTAAGTAACCCCTGCCCCCTCAATAGGAACTGTGAAAGTTGGTAAGATCCTTTTGTCAAGTAAGTATTTTTTATTATTATTTTTAGTGGTATTTTTATTAAGTAGGTAAGTATATTTTTTGTCGATAAGTAAGTAGAACATGATCTAATAATCTTAAAACGTCTGAACAGATCTTCATAAGTTATAGCTAAGAACCATATCGATCATATCAACAAAATTTGTCCATAACCAAAAACACACAGAAACACGCTACAAACTTATAACACCCCTCTTTGTCGTCGGGGGTTAAAAATACATAGGTACAGTCGTATGTTTGATATTTGTATCATACCTCACGTAATTATGTAGATAGTAGGTGCCTAGGTACTTAGATTCTGTGGTATCGGTGCATTGGTGACGTGATGACTGAGCGGATCGCAATGCAAGGACCGAGCTATCTTATCTTGGAATGTGCCATCCCTCCGGGCACCACTTAACGCCACGCCGCAAAGGGCAACTTTTGTTACTCAAAATCAATAACGCTTATCTACCAGCATTGTGTGAATTACGGTTATGGCACATTCGAAGAAATTGTGAACTTGAGTCATTGATTCGACTGTTTCTTTGCGGGAACTAGAAAGAGCTGCTGATAGGTAAACTAGGCTGACAGTGACCGACAAGTGTGGGTTATCAATGTGTAGCCTAAAATCGACGCAGTCGGGTTTTTGTTGTTTTGAATAAATACTTGTTTCATATCTTTTCCTTTTAAACCGAAGCTCGAGCTACGTAAGAAGCTTGCTCACAACAATGTACCTAGGTACCTAGGTAGGTATATTAAACGTAATTTAAACTGGACCAACTTATTGAATGAACTCGAAATGAATCAAAAATAAGATCAAGTTATCGCAATGTCAATGAAAAACAATAATAAAACAATTATCTGTACGAACGTATCGAGCAACGACTTGCATAGAGGGCAATGCACTCTCCGAGGGTGAATCGATTCGTTTTCTCTTCCAAACGCCGTTTGTCTTCATCTATAAGGTGGTTCTGTATGATTTTACACAATACGCCAATTTATAAAGGTTTTTGATCCCTTTCATCACGTGGCATGTGTCCTCAATATAGCACCATACTTAAGTAGGTACTTTGCATGTGATGTAGGTAGGGAAAAATCCCAATTGGTTCATGGCTGTGGAATTTTTGACGGGAAAATTGTTGATCAAAGTAACTAAACAGTTGTATTGATTCTGTTGAGCCTGATTTTCTTTTTCATCGAATTTGACGGTTCTACTAAATCCCTTACCTTATAGATCAAGATAACAGGGGCAGCTGTGATTTTACCCTAGAATAAGACGCTGTGTCATTTGTACCTAGGTTTGACCTATATAATAAGCACTACCTAGGGGCTCTTTGCGTTATGATGTAGAGTAGGTACCTAGGTAGTCAGCCCTACTATAAGTTTTCTACTGTATCGTTGCAACTGGCGCCAGTGACGAATATAGTGATGTCACTAACGTTGCATCTACGAAATGACCCACCTAATTGTCACTACGGATGAGTGTAGTCAGAATATACATACTTATCTAAGGATAATGTGTAGGTACCTGCTTACCTTCAAAACATACTAATGGACACATTTACAAGGAGACATGGGAAGTCATAGTTCACGCATTTAGATGCCATTGTCATGATATACGGTTACGGAGCCGAAACGTGGGCGCTGACAGTACGGATAATCTACAAGTTCAAAGTCGCTCAGCGAGCTATGGAAATAGCTGTGTTCGGAGTTTCTCTGAAAGAATAGAATTTTAAAGTTCGTAACGATACTATCTGACATAAAACCAAGGTCATTGACATAACTCAAAGATTTAGCAAACTAATGGCAATGAGCTGGTCATATCTGCCGAAGAACCGACAACCGCTGAGGTACCTAAACGAGTTCTTGAATGGAGACCGCGAATCAGCAATGTAAAGTAGCCAATGTAGGACGCCCTCCGGTTAGTGACTATCTGCAAGAGGCAGAAGCTGGATGCGTCAAGCTAAAGATTGGGCGTAATGGCGCTTATCAGGGGAAAGCCTATATCCAGCAGTAGACGGCTAGAGGCTGATGATGTTGATGATTAGATGTCCAGTGAGAGTGAAGGTAAAGCTTAACGTGTTTTTCCGAGAACGCCCATCTTTAGTAAACAAGCCACTATTCTGTAATTTATGACACAAGAAGTAAAATACTGTCTCTGCTTCGATATGATTTGTATTTTACAATAAACAACACTAGCCCTATTTGGCCTCATGTTTCGAAGTGCACTAGACACGATAACCCTAAGTTAACGTCCATATCTTTGGCAATTTGCCGGATGTATCATAGATAATGTTGTAATTTGCTTTGGACACCCACGCTTTGACAGATTTTGCTAAAGGACTAGGTATAAGTATAATATTCCATTTCGTATAAAACAAGAACCTATCTGAAAAATATTAATGCAACAGTAAGTACCTAGGGTACCTACTAAGTATAGACTTAACCTGAAAATATCTCACGTTAATATAAAGTAGATCCATTCGGGCATTTTTTGATATTATATGACGTTATATACCTACATAGAGGAAACTTGAAAAGATTATTGTGAGTTTCGATAAAAACATGTAACTACCTATGGGAAGTGTGTGACTGGACAGAATAGAAAACCATGAATAGGGAGGTTTAAACATAACTATGACGCAAATAGCTTTTAAAAGCAGCATGAAAAGTCACTCATTTCAAGTGTTTATAAAGCTGTGTGCACAACGTAAAAATAGCCTCTACGTTAGGTATAGACTTCAGGCACTGGATTATGGGAGATTGTGGAGTGCGAGTAGGCGTTGTCATTAGAGTAGGAGTAATTCACCATCGTGCGTCAATTTACCCAAGTTTATCGGCAGATTGTCGTCATGATTGTGGCTGTAATCAGAAATGGGTAAAAGTCCTAGTAAGTTTTTTTTAATTTACACTGAATAGGTACTACCTAAATACATAATATCACGATAGGGATAGGTAGAGACTACAAAGCTCCATTTGCTACCGTCCAGACATACTACTCCCGCTTCATTAACTCTTATTTTTTAGGTGTAGGTGTCTACGAACTTTAATTACCTAGTTTATTTGTTTGAGGTTTTACTGGTTGATGTGATTCAATATGTAGTAATATAACCCTGGTTATATTCCACCGCTTTCGGTCGCTTCAGCGGTGGAGATTTATGTAGCGCTGTTTTGTTTAATATTTTCCACCTGTTTGCGTCGGATTTGGTAGAGATTATGAAAGTAAAACTTGATTGAGTAACTGAACAGGCTAGGACTAAGAACTTTATACAAAGATTCTTTCGATGTTTCCGTGTCCTCTGTCTAACTAACCCTGAGTACGGCCTAGCTACTCTCCAGTGGGTAATGATGAAATACTTACAAATATATGTTTTTTAAATGACGTCATCGCATGTTCAGGTCTCCTGTATAAATGAACAAACATTTGCTTTGATAAGCAGCGTACTTACATAATTATAATAAGCCCTTTACGGATGGACTTATACAGAAAGATGGATTACTATTGCCCGGATCCAATATTCTACTAACGGACGAATGATTGTTCATTACCACAGCAACGATGTTTTTCTGTCAAAATATGTATGACTCCTTTCGACAGAAAACAACGTTACTATGCTAATGAACGATCCGTCGTCCGTTAGTAGAATATTAGAATTAGGCATAATGTCTATACGACCATCTGAATGCTCTTCAGACTGACGTATGTGCTTGTCTTAGAAAATAACAAAATGCAGATCGATTTTTGTCGCTACACGAGCCCTGAAATAAAGCTTAATTCACAGATTCGTTGATTGCCTATATTTTTTACGTGAACTCAGCCTAAGCATAGACTACAACAGACTTTAATTTTGTTATGACTACTTTGGCCCTAATTAGCTTTTGTTTGAATATTGCCTTGTAGGCGAATGTTTTAAAGTTTTGACTACCACAGCTAATGTCAAAGTCATAAGTAGTAATAAGGCTGTACTTTGGCCCGAGATAAGATTTTCATACACATTAATGGACTAACATACCTAGGGGTACCTACCTAATTGCAGATACGTAATGTTGTGCTTTTTAACCCCCGACGAAAAAGAGGGGTGTCATAAGTTTGTAGCGTGTACAGATACACGCGTGTCTGTCTGTGGCATCATAGCTCCTGAACGGATGAAAATTTTGATTTAGTTTTTTTAGTTCTAGTTCAAGTTAAAAAATCCTTTCAGACTATATAGAGAGAGTTCAATATTAGTCTTAAATAAAACACCTTATTTAAAATTATTTTAAAAATAATAGTATGAGTAGGTCAGAATTACTTATGTTCATCACCGAAATCCGAAGATGTACCAAAATACAAGACTTTGGGAACTGCATTATGGAACTAAAGTGGAGCTGGGCAGGACACATTGCGAGGCGTGGTGATGAACGGTGGAGTAAGACGTTAATTGAATGGTGGCCGAGGTGATATAGTCAAAACCATGGGCCGAGGATGGATGAGACTAGCACAGGAGCGTGATGAATGGTACAAACAGATGGAAGCATTATGCACAGCAGTGGGTGAAGTCAGGCTGTTTGATGAAGTATGTATCACAACATAGTATAAAACAAAGTCGCTTCCCGCGTTCTGTCCCTATGTATGCTTAGATCTTTAAAACTACGCAACGGATTTTGATGCGTCTTTTTTAATAGATAGAGTGATTCAAGTGGAATGTTTATATTGTACTAGCTGTGCTCCGCGGTTTCACCCGCGTTTTTCTCGTTTCTGTGGAAATACCGAGATAAAATATTGCCTATATTATAGCCTCCCTCAATAAATGGACTATGGCCCATAACTCATTAATAGGTACCAACTCTTAACATCTTACACACGTGATAACTTTTAAACGAAATATCCGATTGAGATGAAACAAAAAGTATTTTACTTCTACATAAATACTCTTGATAACATAATGCTTAATTTCGATAAAGATTAATATTACGATACATATTTAACGTAGTTTTTTTTTCTTCAGACGATTTCATAATTATTTTGAACACAAAATCGGTTATTGTGATTAAACCATGATAGCTAGATATATGTTCTTGCGGACTTTTTTGTAGGTCTTAATGGGATCTACAAACCCGTAGTACATCATTTTGTTCTAATGTCAATAATTTTTGCAGCGCACGCAAAAATAGGTTTTCGATTTTACACCTTGTGTTACAAAATAGCAATTTTATTACGGATCCCTAATTTTGAAAGAAAAAAAACATAGCCTATAGCCTTCCTCGATAAATGGACTACCCAACACTGAAAGAATCATTCAAATCGGACCAGTAGTTCCAGAGATTAGCGCGTTCAAACAAACAAACAAACTCTGCAGCTTTATAATATTAGTATAGATAATACATGCATAATATAGTAGAGAAACACTGATAATTTTAAAGGTTTCTAATGTGATGTCGTAAATAAAATCATTTTTTTTGCGCTTACATTGCAAACGTTGGCTGAACCCTACAAGATAGATCAAAATAATGTACTACAGTACCTATTGTATCTACATCTTAAAAAGGTCTACAAAAAAGTCTGCGAAGGTATATGTCTATCCCCGTGCGAAGCCGGGGCGGGTCGCTAGTTACTTACAAAGTAAATAAACTTAAAAAAAAAACAATAGGTTGTCTTATTGCTTATAAGTTATTTGTTCCAACAACTGCTCATGTTATTGTTTTATAATCCGGAACTCGTTTAATTTACTGAGCAAATCACTAATTAATTCAATTATTTGTTTTATCTTGTTTGTGGTTTTCCCATAGGTTCTAATTATTTCAGGTAAACAAATTAACTGCTTAAAAGCGATCCAAAAATATTCCTTAAACTTCATAAGTATTTAGAAAATAAAACGTAAGTACAAATAAAAATTGCTACAACTACTACTAGTCGTGTTACTAGTTCTGTCGAATCAGTGTGGGAAAAGATTTAAACTGCGCCTTAAAGGCTCCTTTCGTGCACTTGACACATATTTCCAAACTTTTTAGGTTCTACGAGATGCCGGTTTCCTTACGATATTTTCCTTTACTGATTGAGAGTATATAAGGCATAATTATACATTTTTCCATCCAAATCCATTAATGCGCGACCAGATTTGAACCCACGACCTAATGATCGGAAGGCGGCCACTACCACTAGACCACCAGTACTCTCAATATAGATATAAAGTTATCTGAATGTTGACCGTGCATTTTCACGCTCCAATCCAAAGGTCATCATCATCATAATCATTCGCAGACTAGCTTTAACCACTACTGGGCCTACTACCTCCCTTCTTTGTGCCATACTGCACGGTTCTGTGCTAGTCTTGTGAGAGCACTGGTGGTCTAGTTGATAGTGATAGTTGGCCTTCCGATCCTATAAGGACGTGTACCAATGGATTTTTCTGTACGAAAAATTTGTGTGCGCTATACCAGTTCTCTCAAACGGTGAAGGAAAACATCGTGAGGAAACCCGTGGCTTAGTCAGCTCCGCACGTATTGACCATGCATTTTATTTCCTGTGGACAAGGCCGACTAAGTCCCATATGTGAAGGTAAAAGTTGCCTCCTGACGCTGTATACATCATCTACTATAGATGGTAAAAGGTCTTTGTATTAGTCTTGACCATACTCGGCCCACGATTTTCACGGTATCGTCCGAAGGTACTTATTATAAATCAATTGATTCCACAATTGCGCACAACATGACATTATCCACGCACAAGGATAACAGAAGGATTTTACATAATTTTCCTATACACTCGTCAACGGTCGAGCCTGCGTGATACGATTTATATGAAAATTACACTGTAAAGGTGCTAATAGCAACTTCATTAAACTTTACGATTGTTAGCACGATAAATAGTAACATTAGCATTCATATCTTGCTCATGCACAAACTGCATCCGTTTCAAATACCTACTGTTATTTTTAAGGTGATAGGTGTTACTTACGTTTTAGAATAATTTTCAAAATAAGCAGGAATGGAAGCAGTTGTACACAGCCAGTGCAGAAAGATTTTTATTATTAACGCTTGCACAACTAATTCTATTATAGTACCTACTTACTATCTTATGTAGGAACCGCGAGGCTAGTATAACTCGGTAAATATGTTTAGCTATTTTATTGAGTTGGTCTTTAGAATGTCATCCATATTAATTAAAGGAACTTGAAACGTTTCTTTAGTTTTAGAAACCTACAAACCAGTGCTAACTAAGCCCCTTGAAGGTTGAAAATATTAAATGGAGCTCGAGATAGTAGATGCATCGAGTTAATTCGATATAGGGAACAATTATTGTGCCGTATTTCACCAATTAATGGAATGACAACCTCATTGATCTTATATCATTAAAGTCTCAGAACAGCAAATCAACTTCGTCTAATTAAAGTCATTACATTAGATCAGATCTTATGTTTTTTCGACGCGACCGTTCTGCTGACTACATACGTCAAATAACTGTCAATTAACTTTTTGAATTATACATTTGAACAAAAACATTCAACACTATAATTGAATATGATATAAACCATGGACTATTGAATTGAACCTATGTAATATTTACATTTTCGTAAAAAACTTTTAGGTACTAAGGTTTTAATATCCTAACCAAGTTTAAAGTAACACGGCATGACGCTTCATCTTACTTATATTATAAATGCGAAAGTTTGTGAGTTTGGATGTTTGGATGTTTGTGCCTCAATCACGCCTAAACGGCTGAACGGATCTGAACGAAACTTGGAATATACATAGTACATGTACTGGATTAACATATAGGCTATTTTTTATCCGGGTACCACGCGAGCGAAGCCGCGGGCGGCAGCTAGTAAAAAATAATTTCTCGTTTCTCATTGCATTCATTAAAAATCGCAATCGCTGTCGAGACAAGTAGTATGGTTCTGGACAATTGAAACGTATCAAGACGCTGCATCAATTACCGGCTGAGTGACAGGAGCACCGGGTTAACGAGGCCAATCAGCCCTTCGTCGAATGAGGTGCCGCATTCACTTTCCACTACAATGTTAATAACATAAAAAGTAGCGAAGGATACTATAATAATACTAAGTTATTACTTGAGTTTTAAAAACTGGAACTTAGTAGATAGAGTTTTAGGCGCTGACTCTACATTTATGTAGTCTCTAGGCAATTTATTTCTCATATGATATATTTTGGATATACTTTAAGTTTCAAGATAAAAACTATATTCCGGTCAATCTAGATTAATTTTTGTTGCAGAATGCATGAGCTGAAACTCATATCAGTTTATACCTAAGTGAGTACAGAAATGTCATATAATTTTCCGATCAGTTTTGTTGGGTAGGAAGTAGAATAGTAAAATTGGGTAGTACCTAGTTGTATATAAAATTATGATGCTACAATTTTGGCTGTTATTTCGACTATAAAATCAGCTATTGGTAGCGATAAATGTTGCTCAATAATTTATACAACGACCGATATTTTACGGCAATATACAGGAAGACACTCGTTTTGTTGGATAGGTGCACATGAAATATTATTGTTATTCATTGGCAATTTCATATGATTTGCTTATGATCATCCTACTTCCTACTTTATATTATAAAGTTTTTGAGGATGTTTGGATGTTTGTGCCTCAATCACGCTTAAACGGCTGATCGGATTAGAATGAAACTTGGAATATACCTAAATAATACGTGTGCTAGAATAACATAATAGGCTACTTTTTATCTGGGTACAACGCGAGTGGCCGCGAGCGGCAGCTAGTAACATATAAAAACGTGATGAATATCGAAGTGTTTGTTCCACATACAAAATAATTTGAAACTACCAGTAGCTACTTCTAAAGCATCGAAAAACTCAGAGAAAAGAAACAGAAACAGTCATAGTATGTAGATAGATACTCACTATCCAGATCAATATACCTTATATATATATCTACGTATTAATAAGTATGTTTAGATTTTATAAGAAAGAATCTGGGCGAACATTTTTACGACAATATTATCAAACGCAGTTATCTGAGTCTAATTTAGTGGACTTTATTACGTACCTATAACTAGGCCATTCCCAATTCACTCGAGCACGGGGTCAAGTCTCGTAGAACTGATAAATATCATTCAAGAACTCGATGTGACTCCAGTTTTTACAATCAAGTAGGTGATTGTTGGCCCTTATGTAAAAAAAAACATGCACGCAACACATTCTAAAATAAAAATATGTATATTCATTATTACAAAAAGGATGGCGGCCTTTATAATACGAGTTAATAATAATTCAGGTGTTAGGCAAATGCTCAAAAGAGACATTCTGTATATTTAATAAATTATATTAACATAGCATCTATACCACTAATAAAAACTTTCTACTGTTAACAAGTGACACAATGATCGCCAAGATTAACTTACAAACATCTAAAGTTTTGCAGCCTAGTCTTAAAATCTGCAGATCTTTTGTGCGGGCCTCGAGCGCTTATTTGAGTTCCGACTATATTTCACAGTTGCATCCCCCATAAAGTTTGAAATATGGGGGCTTATCTTGGGAGAAAATAATAATAGACTTAAGACGCATTTTATGCAGTTGTGGTGAGTGGCTTAAACGCGGCGAAGACGTGTCGCGAACGTGTCTCTAAACCGTCTCTCCATAGATTTTTAAGGAGTTGTTTTGTATTGGTTACATGTGAATATTATATGTGAAAGCATTTTTCAAAAAAGCAAACTATTTTCAAGTAAAAAAAATGCCGCTCTCGGCCAATGTAATGGACCCTTTACATTTCATTGTTGCTAGTTGGCTTCAGTTTGACCCATATTTTAGCAATAAATACTGGAATAAAAAGAGGCTTTTGGACCGTGACAGCGAAATGGCATTGGTCCAGAAAGCTTTTTTCTTGTGAATGAATTATCGAGCTACGAAGTGCTACGAACATAAGAAACTTATCTCCAATTTAAAATTCTGGCTTATTTATATTTCTCTTTTCTAAGAGGAATAAATGTTTAAAGAATGGTGGATAGATTGCGTTGCTGTATTATGTTGTACAGATCCCATACAAATTGGAATCAGGTTAGGGAAATGTTGATGATGGTATAATCATTGAAGCATGTGCCTTAAGTGCATGTGTGTGATTGGCAACACCTACATTATGTAAATTGGCAATTAATTTATTTTGCACTACGAGTAACATGTGCCCGGAACCACGGGTACATACTTGAATATAAAGTAGCCTACCTACTTATTATTCCAAGTCATAAACAATGTGTAAGTGTAAACCAAGTTTCAGCCAAATTCATTCTGCCGTTACGGAGATGAGTGAGAACAAACTTAAACACACACTCACTCACCTCATTCCTTCACACAACCAGATGGCTGCTAGAATACTTATATACCTACGTTTTTTTCTGTAAATACATACTTATAATACAGAATATTACAATACCCAGACTAAGAAGTATTTGCAGAGCATGCAAACTTTTCTCCCGCAGCAGGAATCGAACCCGCGCCTCTTGCGTCTCAGCCGAGCACTCGCCAGCCACGTCACAGAGATCGTGACCACATCACAGAGTTCTTTCGAACCAGTTTGGTGAAGATTTAAAGTGAGCCTCAAAGGCCCTTTCATGTATTTGACACATGTTTTCGAACTTTTTAGATTCTACGACATGCCAGTTTCTTCACGATGTTTTCCTTCGCCGTTTGAGAGAGCTGGTATAAAGCGCAAAATTTTTTTTCAAACAGGAAGAAAAATTCTATTGGTGAACGACTGAATTTGAACCCACTACCTTAGGATCAGAAGACGGTGTCGCTGTCACTATACCACGAGTGCTCTTATAATATTACTGTGATTGTATGTTTGCCCCTTTCGGAGTTGGCCCACCAAACGACCTTAGGATCAGAAGGTGGGACCGCTGCCACTAGACCACGAGTGCTCTTATAATATTACTGTGAATGTATTTTTGCCCCTTTCGGAGTTGGCCCACCAATCGATTTTATCGAGGGTCTTTGCTATATCAATTCGTCATTACTTGTCATTATTTGTACAGCTCAAATAACAAATAATAGAGTCTCATTATATGATTACAGGAACCGGTGCAAACATAAAGAAAATACCTGATCGGTAAGAAGTTCATCAGTATGCAATGGGGGTTTGTGTGAAAAAATGACAGTGAAACACAAAGGCCCATCCCGACAATTCCTTAGCCCATAGTTCGCAGCGCGCCAGGCCACACAGGGTTGTCAGAATGTGGAACTAAGTAAAAATATTCTAAACAATGATCGTATTTTCGGAGTTTCGTAGCACTTTTTTCGTAGATCATCTACGAATTGCCCGTTCGCATTCCTTTACAGTCTGAATCATAGATAAAATATTGTTTTGACGATGAATACAATTATTTTATGAATTAGCACTTATGCGTTATCAATACCTGCAAGTAATCAGTTATCTAGGTTCAATCTGCGCCAACTTCGAAATCGTACATAAATTGACGCCATGCTGGATTAGTTAAAAACCTATCTACATAATCAGGTGTTCAATTTTATCTATTGATACAAATGTGCTGATCTTTGAATTCCATATTGCTTAACAGATAATGTACTTACCTACCTGGGTAATTTTAAAAGCTCTTATCTAGGTGAAACGTAACAATTGCTGTTGTTGTAACTGTTATTCAATTTTTTTGATATATTTTGAATTCCTCCCATCATTCATTAATTCATTCATTCAAATATCAATGATAATCATAGATTATAAAGTGTAGGTAACCATTTGATTAAAGTAATTAAAATATAATTAGGTACACCAGTGGCAGCCCTATATTTTCCTGAGACAAAAACTCAATTTATAAAAATTATGTTCTTCCAGATATCAAACTGGCTCACTGCGCGTCCATTATATTTATTACGTTTTCAATAGATAACAGGCCAACACTCATCTAAGTCCCAAATAGGAAGGCTCGTCACATAGTCTGCGAGTGATAGCCGCGCCACGGCGTCGCCGCAGGCTTCGTCATTATGAAAACACACACCACATTAACTGAATGAAGGCGAGGGGCGCCCACGCTCACACACAATGAGACAAAAGCTCTCAAAACGGTCTTTATAGTCTATACGCTCTATAAATGGCATTGTAACTTGCCTTTTATAATGACGTGTACAGAATTCATCGACATGATGAATTATCGTTGAATTTTTACCGAGAAGTTATCGGATATTCTATTGCAGTCGGATTTAATAAGCTAAATAGTGGTAATAATGCTTTTAATTGTAGTAATTAGGGTATTTATTTACGATAGTATGGCGAGTGTGTCGGTCTGACACGTACTGCCGGGCGTGATCACTTTTTCATTACTATTTATACGTACGAACTGAGTAACAAGATAGTGGAATTAAAGATTTGGTCTTTAGAAACAATGATTCAAATAATGGCTGGAATAAACCTATTTCTAATCCTCTGTTGAAAACAAGACTCCTTAAAACAGCTGTTCTAAATAATAATGTAGAATTGGGTGGTTTAGTGTGATTTAATAATTACAAAAGATAATTACGGCATTTAATATTAGATATCAGCTCAACGGGCGGATGTGATAATTATAACCAGATCCATTAAACACGGTTTCCGTAAACATTACCATAATATTTTATATCCATTTCACGTTATTTGCCATATTTTTGCTATTTTACAGTATTTATTAAATAATAAGTACGACGTGAAGAGGGTAAAACAAATCAATTTATACATTTTCGTTTTTAACTACCTATATTTGTCAAGTGCACAAAAGGAGCTTTTGAATTCTTTCACCATACTACTGGTTTAAAAGAACTAGTAACACGATTAGTTGTAGTACTACATAAACCGCATACATAATTATCACACCCGTGTCCCTGACGGGCTGGGCAGAGCCACAAGTAATCACCATAAGAACCATAAGAAAACTTGCAGCCACTCTTGATTTAAAGTCTCAAGATGGATATGATGAACCATGGTGACAGTCAGCCCATCGTCCATATAGAGGGTCCACCATGGTGAAAAGGATACTATCCCTTTGTCGGCTTTTACGATATGCTCGGGGAGAGAAGCAGCTGGACGCATTCAATTTTTTCTTTATTCCTAGTCCAGCAGAGTAAATTGTTAATATACTATTAGCATAGAAATTAAAAGAGCGTGCTTACATATCGATTAATTTAATGTTGATCAATCGGTTGTTTCCTTGGTTACAGGAGTCGTTAAATAGCTACTGGTTAACTTGCTGAGAAGTACTAATAGAACCTTGCGAAACTTTAAGCCTATCTAGGTTCAACTGACCACAATGGTAGGCGCTCTGCCTTCTGCGCTTATGTTGTGGGTTCGATTCCTACCCAGTACAAACATTTATGTGACGAACATAGATGTTTGTTCTATGTCTGGGCGTTAATGTGTGCCTATTACTACTAGTATATGAAGCGCTCGTGGCGTAGCTTGCTTTCTTGATTGATCATTAAAGTTAAGCAGCGATATGCGCGGTCACAAATCGGGATGGGTGACCGCAATTAGCATTACGTGCTGAGCGCTTCCGTGCTTCGGAGGGCACGTTAAACAGTCGGTCCCGGCTTTTAAGTCGTTAAGCAATGACGGAGGCCTTTAGGTGGCCTAAAATCTCCGTCATAGAGTTGGCCACTACCTCATACGAACATAAATACATACTACTAGTATAGCATGTAATGAAAACAAAAAGGAGTCATCATCAATCAACGACGAAAAATGGAAAAGGTCATTAACAATAGGTAAGTATCTATCTGGTGGTTCACTGGTTGTATAGTGGTAGCGGCCCCACTTTCCGATTCTAAGGTCTTGGGTTCAAATCCGTTCATGCACCAATGGATTTTTCAGTTCGAAAAATTTATGCGCGCTATATCAGTACTTTCAAACGGTGAAGGAAAACATCGTGCGTGAGGAAACCTAAAAAGTTTAAAAAAGTATTAAATACATTTATCACACTGGTTCGAAAGAACTAGTGACACGACTAGTAGTAGTACCTACCTAAATGATCACGTGAACATTATCAAGGCGAAAACTATAATCGCCCTTCCTCACTCTTACAAAAAAACAGTTAATGTGACAATCATCTCATTTATCCTTCAACACGCGAGGCTGTATGAATTAAGGTGTCGAAGATATCCAGAGAAGAATGATTGTTGTGTCGACAAAATTAAATGTGTTCAGATCAACTAGATGAGTAAAAAATAGAACTGGAATTAGTTAACATGGGTAGTAGCAGTTGTAGAAGAGATGAAGGCAAATTATCAAAATACCCATCACTAGGTTGTGTGAAGTACTTAGATATAATTTTGATGAAGGAATGGGTTTGCACATTTTGAGATATTTTTAATGTTGCCTGGTTAAACCTAGTAACAGTAGTACAGAAAATATTGTGCGCCTCGGCAAACTTCGTGTTTTGTATGAAAATCTAATTTGTCCGAATATATAATTTAAAAACAATATTCGTTTTCAAATGGTCCCTTTAGAAAAATATATATATTATAATTCAGATTCAATGAATAACTGGAACAAGTACTAACACGATCTGTAGGTTACATTAGACCTAGCATACATAAATGGCGACGATAACCTCATTATTCGGCTGTGTTTTGCATGTAATTTTCCATCAAATTAATCGCTAGAAATCTATTTAGTTAATTACCTAGTTTGTTTACGATACCCAACACAAAACTCTTTGTTCAAATATACATTTGACGTACATTTGCACCCAAGCTGCCTACAAAATTATAGTTATTCATGACATTGCACCTTATCCTTCAATGTCTTTGACTTCCTCGACAGTCACGTCCAGTCAATGGGTGATGTAATTTCGTCCATCGCGGTTAGTAACACATGCACCGCCTTGTTATCACCCATTTGTATGTGAGGCGTACGTTTGTTTAACCACAATTTGAGGAGCATGGCACATAATATCACTAGGATTTAGCAGCACCTGGTAAGGATGACTTGAATGTGCTTTGCCGCCTAAATAGGTACAATAAACTCGTGAAATTACAAAATTTGGGTAAGAAGTTGGTATTTTTTATAAATCTATCTCCATTCGATGTTCAACTAGTCTTCAATATCAAATATCGTCTCCTAACTACTTTAAGAGAAAACATTTATATTCTAAGCTTAAATAAAGTAAGCATACATTTGTTGTGGAAACGTCTACCTATTATATGTCTGAGGAGTCATCACTTCGGAACGAAGATGTTCCATTACGATAAACTGAATGCTATGATGCTGAATGAATGGATCCTATTTGTTATGTGTGGTATTAAATTAAACATACATATTTGCTAAACATATTCTATCTCGGCTCTGCCTTTATCAGAAATTATCCTGAAATGTATTTATTAATTTTATTTATGCCCGTGGATGTATTTATTATGAATGTGTAGTTTCAATATCAAGTGGAATGGTGAATTAAGCTGCTTTATTTTAGTCACGTGGAACAAAAGAGAAAGAAAGAGCAATTACAAAAACTCAACATAATAAAATAAAAAATATCGGTCAAGCGCGAGTCGAATTCGCACACAAAGGGTTCCGTACCATTGTACATGTAGATACTTTTTAATATAACATTTAATCTATATACTAAAAAAAGGTTTTTGTATGGGGCCCTCTTTTTATAAGTTGTTATAGCGGCACTCTGTGAAAATTTCAACTCTCTACCTAGTTCATGAGATACAGGCCGCTGACAGATGGACGGACAGACGGATGGAAAGACGGACGGACAACGGAGGCTTAGTAGTAGAGTCCCGTAAGTACCGGTATGGAACTCTAAAAATGGATTCTTAACTTGTAACGCCGTGTAGATAAAATTAGGATGCGTGAAGCAAGCTGAGTCAAGGAATGATTCACTAGGAACATAGAAGAAGTGCGTGCCTGAGCGGCTTCAACACGTGTCTCACAAAAGTCTAGAGATTGATTAATACGATAACAGCAATTACAATTTATTAAATAATTTATAAGCTGTTGTACCGACAAGAAAATATAGTCTGCAGTGCGAGCAACGTTGTTACCGACTGATGCATTAGCATAAACGCCCTTTGCAAGAAGCCGCATGCCGTGGCGCCTGTCGCGCCGATCACATTAGATAGAAACACGGGAAATTACATAGCTCGTTGAAATACTGCGAACAAACAACTATTTGCTGGATAATTGTGCTCGTTTACCCACCAGATCTACTTATAAGCCACATTTCAATGCACAGACAATTATAATCTTACTTATATTATAAATGCGAATTTTTGTGAGGATGTTTGAATGTTTGTGCCTCAATCACGCCTAAACGGCTGAACGGATTTGAATGAAACTTGAAATATACATAGTACATGTGCTGGATTAACATAAAGGCTATTTTTCATCCGGGTAAATCGCGAGCGAAGCCGCGGGTGGCGGCTAGTCTATTATAATTGCGTTATGTAACTTAATAAATACGTAGTCCGTTGATTATAGTATATGAGTACTTATTTTCTAATGTAATTGACTGTTAAATACGAACGTATAAATAAATGTTGTAAAATAAATTTGTTGAAAATCTTATGAATATTGCATCGGCGTAAATGGTCGGTTTATCTCGGCTGTGAACAAAAGGTAATTTGCAGGTCGGTCGTACTCTGCTGTAGTGTGATTCTATGCCTTATTACCAGCACCATTATTACTTTAGTTAGTAAATCACACTGATCGATAATGTCAGATAATGATCTGTGTCTCAGGCGTCAAGTGTGTGTTGAGAAACCGCAACCTTTGCTGGCGCCTGCGCCGCGCTGTGTGCGTGTGCGCATAGCTTTATTCCTAAAGTGTGCCATAATTTATCTAATATCCAATAATGACGAAGTAAACTGCAAAATACGATAAGTTTACCGATATTAGGTCAGATTTGGAAATTGAAATTGGCTGTTAGACTGACAAGTGTTATGAAAAACTTTATGGCTACGTTCTATAACCTATATTAACTTGTACATTCTAACAGGTGTCAATTTATTCTATGATCACTAACCGAAAACTGACATAATATTACATTATTTATTTAGACGGAATATAGTCTGCATGGAATTAAAACAAGCTACATAGCTAAAGTTTTCTTTAACCATGGCTGCATCATCACAGCAGTAGAGATCATAAATGTGCCATATATAACATCCGATGCTCCGATACTATGTAATTTCTGAAAATGGTTACATGATTTTGACACGAGTTGATGGTTACATAGTATTGAAACTCTTAGTTTACATTTTTATGAAACCTTTTACCTATTATTATTTGTATACATCTTATTGACGCTGACTGTACCTATTTTCATAACACTCGTAATTATTTTGATGTTGGATATTTTGATAATGACGATATTTTCGGATTTTATTGAGGAAAATTTAGGTAGCCTTAGGTCACCTTGTTCTACCTACTGACCTACATAAAATGAGGTGTAGATAGGTACTCATTTCGATAGTCATGCTTACCACCTAGTTTTATATCACTGAAATTACGTGGCATCAAACTTGTATCGACATGACACATAAGAACCTTAACTCGAATATAAAATGTGACTTTTCTTTGTTTACGATTTTGATCAAGCGAGCGAATCGAGCGAAGATTTCAGTGACAACTTGGGCGATTTGACGTTGTATGCTTGTATGTTTGTACGTTTGTGGATATGCTTGTTTGATAGTTCGACCAAGAGGAGATTTGCTGGAAAACATATGAGCTTAATGAGTGAAGGGGTTGTAAAGATATGGGGTTCCCAAAAGGGTAAAAAAAATAAGTCCTAAGATGGATGTTGGAGAGGATACTATCCATTAGTCGACTTTTACGACATGCTCGGGGAGAGAAGCATCTGGACGCATTCTTTGTTTTTTTTACTTCCAGTCCAGCAGAGAAGGAAGAAATAGGATCATTTCATTGTATCGGGAAAACTGGAAACCCACTGGAAACCTTCGCCCAACAGTGGGACGAAATCGGTTAAATATATTATTATTCACATCTTTGGCTAGACTATTGTTACAATTCAATACAATTCATGTAGCAATCAACGAGTTAGATAGTAATGAAGTTGGGAAGTAAATTGAAGCAATAAAGCTCATTAGCTCCCTGGTGATAATGGTCATTGAAATAATTTCGCCAATTGCATTATGGCCATACCATTGTCCAGTCTAGACTGCACGGTATTATGCTCATTACCCAGAGCACTGGTCAGTATTCTAGTCAAATTCGATATATATCCAGATCTTCAGTATTATTTTAGACTGTATGAATGGTTACTTCTCTGCTGGACTGGGAGTAAAGAGAAAAAATAAATGCGTATTTTTATTTAATAACTTCTACCGAAGTTAAAGGCATATATAGCAAAATCTTTATAGTTTTCTCAGCAACATTTCAATTGTTTCCAGCCCTAAGCTATTTCAAAGTCAAAGAAAATTAAAATTAAACAAAACCTCTGTATTACTTTAGGTGTTTAGATTTTTTTTTAATATTTGTTAGTAAGTCTTGTATAACCACTAACCAGTTATAAATGACCTAGTATCTAAGTAAAAGTAGGTATATAAGGACTATACCACACGTCTGCGGTTGGCTGTCCAGATTGGTTGACTAGATAAAAACAATTTCTGATAAATTAAATTCCTAGTCTAGATTTTCGCTTTGTTCTAAAAAACTACTAATTAAATTACCTAAGTATGCGAAAAGAGTCTTTCTGGCGTATTTTAAATACCTTTACCACACATTGAAGCGCTCGTGAGATAGCTTGCTTGTATTTTTATGGATAAAAAAGATAAGTTAAAAAAAAATCAATAATTCAGTCGATATTTTTAGATTTCGTGCTATATATGTTTACTGTGAAACAGAATGGCCTGAGAATAACCAAGGCCCCATAAAATGTAAATAATGGTTGATAGGACAAATCCATTAAAATCACAACAGAATAAAGATAAGCTATCGTGTAGCTCGCGCTTTACTGTAATGAGGATGGGCTAGACGTTCTGGGCTTCAAATGTGTGGTAATAAATTATTCCACAACTTCGTTTAATACAGAAAGGCTTTTTGAAAAATTCTTTAAAATACAAACCAGTCCTTTCAAACTTAACTCTAGACTTAGCAAAGCGAATACTTTGCTTTTAAACCTTCAGTTTACGAGTAGAATCGCACTTGATTGGTTTTGTTAAATATTTCAACAAAATCTTTCGTGAACCTGAAGTGGATTATCCCAACAAACTAGCGGTAGACATTATTTGCGTGAAAATTACCAGCAGATAAGACATATTTACTAATGTTATCGTTATGTAGGTACAGTTGTGTTTTCATTGGCTACCAGTGTTCAGGAGGTGAAGAACATAGAGGTTGCACGTTGTGTGGTGTGGTGATGATTGTGGTGGCTTTTTCTGCGTCAAAGCTCGGCACTGGTATATGTCATCAGAAAACAAGGGGATTATCCTTGGATTATCGGAGAGAATAAAGTGTGGTGGGTATCGAGGGGCGTCCTGGCAGCATGGCATCAGCACGGCGCCAGGTCGGTGGTCGGTGCGGGAGGCTGTGTGGACGGTGGACGGTGGAACTGGTCGGGCGCACGCGCGGGGCAGAGGCGCCGCGGCCGGCGCGCGCACCGGCCAGCCTCGCCACGCCACTCAGTGCACGCGCTGCCTCGCCGCTGCCAGCCTGCGTGCGCCCGACCGCCCGACACTCCCGACCCAACCATCCCGACACGCAAACTTTTCGCGAACTTTTTCCGAACTATCTGTTTACGTTCGCGACCACCGCTCTCTAGTGTATCGCGTGTGAAGTTATTATTATTTACGAGTGCTGTGGTCACCACGATCTCGATTCTAAGGTAAGAAACTTGAAAACTTGTAAGAAGTCTAGTATGAAGCCTGCTAATGATAAAAAATACTGTATGATGTATTAGAAAGTCACTTGCATAGCAACGAAACAAGTTAAAGCCACACACGTATCCACTGTAAGTACGCGAGGTACTCGAGTTGATGTAACCTCGTTATGTTGGGGCAAGTTAAATAAAGTCTGATTCTTGAAGCACATTTAGCTTCTTATTTTGGGCTTCTAACATAAAACTTAAAAGATATGCAAATTATTATTATAATTATTGTTTCCCTACTTCGCAAATCTCTTTTCTTACTAAAATATATAAATAATCATAAGTATACAGATATGTACTTAGTATAACGTCAAGTTGAAGTGACGAAGATTGTTATGATCATCTAAAGTTAGATCTCGAAACTATTTATCTACGTCCCCAGTGACGAAGTATCTCTCAGTAGATACAGGTATTGCTAAGGTAACACAAGTATTTAAACCAGTTAATGATGTGGTAACTCTAATATGATATTCATCCACGGGTATACGCCACGCGCTCAGCTCCAGGCATGGCTTTGGTTATGTGAATACCACTTATCATACTGGTCGAATAAATTTAGAAAGCTATCATCATAAATAAAATAATAATAAACTAATTTAATCACATCACATTTTGAAAATAACTGTAATTTAATTAGTAAAACATTGTTTGAGCTGGAATGTTTTACGTTTCGTGTGATGTATTCTAACAGCCATCAATATGTAAACCATCACTTTTAATTAACCTAAGGTTATATGGCATCCAATAAAATGAGTCAAATGATGGCCCTGAATGAGAAATATTGGATTCTTTAGATGGGTATGTATGGAACGACTGATTTCAAACCACAAGAAAATTCAGAGTACAGGTGTGCGGTACCCACAGGTCTTCAAAAGTACTTATACTGCAATAATTTTGTAATACAAAATGTTTGGTAAAAATATTTAAACTCATGTTCTTATGTTTGTTGTTTGTAGGTATGTTTAAAGTCTTTCCTAGAACTTATACATACCTCAATGCATGCAGCAAAATGTATATTTTCCTTATACTTAGATGTTTATTTTATTAATATTACTTATATCAAACTAATTCAAGTTCGAATAGATATGTGTACACGTAAGTACTTAGGGGAAGAGGGGGCATAAGGAGGACGTGAAGGAGAAACAATGATAAAAGTTGTGATTTTTTTATGAATACTTATCACGACTTGTTTATATAGATACCTACCTACTAAATACGATTTGGTATAATGTTCGACGAATAATTGTATGAAAGTAAGTGAACTAAAAAAACGCTTCATTTACAATAAATTTATTAGAAATTACGGTACACCGTACACTTGTCTTTTTTGGCCACAATTAATTTTAGCTACCTTACCAGTTCCGTATGACACATTTTTTATAGGAAGACTTCAGAACTTCTTTGCTTATTTATAGTTGAGATGAGTATTAGTAGGATACAGTCATAGTTGGATATCATTCCACTTATTCATAAGGCTCCATCTGGATAAAAGTGGATCGAACCATTTATTATCCTCTTAAAATTATATGATATACTTACTTACTATTATTATTTATTCATTATTCCATTAAGAAAATAATCTGCATTTTCTGCGTGACTTTTAAGGTAGAAAAAGTTAGCATTGTGATGATAAAATCAAATATTATCATTATGCAGAATCCCGTTACATCGAATGCTCTTACATATCTTCATACCTTAGCCTGGTCATTCACCCAACGCAGTGACTAAAAGAACCATCAAGTAAACCTTTTTTAATTCATATCTGTGGTTTATATTAGGTAGTCTGTACTCAACGATGTAATAGAAATAAAACCCTAAAGAGAATTGCTTTGTGTAAGTATTATGGATGCTGGGATAGTAGCGTTTAATGTACCGTTTATTAAACTTATAGTCGCATAACAAGTAGGGTGACGAAGACGAATAAGGCGGGCAATAAACCACGTTATTTATTTGTCTGGACTAGCCCTATGACGACGCAATGTTTCATCGTTTCAGCGAAAGATGGCATGAGTCAGCAGAGTCATTCAGACGGGCGCTTCCCGTGTCTCATTCATTATTTATTACTAAGCTCATTGTGGACATTTCATCCAGCTTAGCAAAAAGTCCGCAGTATCCTTTGCACCTGCGAGTACAGGAAGTCGTTCTGAAGTACTGATTCTCTAATGCCTTATCGTTAGCAACTTTGGTCTAGTAAGGTACTTATAAAGTAACATTGTGCTTGAGACTTTTATTAATCTGGACCACAATTATAGCATACTAACTTCCGCCCGCATGGTACCTGATAAAAAGTTGCATATAATATGATAATGATGATATGTTATTCCAGTATTATACGAACTGTTTATATTACAAGTTTCATACAAAACCGTTCAGGCGTTACGGTATGATTGCGGTACAAACATCCAAACTCCTCACAAACATTCGTACTTATGATATTAGTGTGAGTATTGTTTAACGAATAATATTAACTATTGCTGTTAAATCTACTTCCATTTAAAACTAGGTAACTGAAAAATACAGACACCGTCTTGGATAAAAATCAGCATAATATTTATACCTAGAACTATTAAACACACTCCTAATTTACGTCGCAGGTTAAAACATAAGGATGTTTTAATTGAACAAAGTAGACATAGATAACCTTTTACTGGCAGATAAAGAGAGAGCTCTACAGATTTCACTGAAAGCTTCTCACGATGCTAATTAGACTTACAGCTTCGAGCCCTGGGTAATGAGTGTTCAATACATGTTCAAAACACATGTCGTATGAGAGATTTGTAAAGATGCTCAACAAACTACGTGTATTCTAAACTTTTAATGACGGGTTATCTCAATAATTTGAGTAAGTAGTTTAGCGTAGGTATATCTGGACCTTCAAAATAGTTATAAGGTACACTTTAAGAACATCACTGGGGTTTTATATAACTGTAAAGCCTTGTCATCTAGGTATAGTACATGATTTGTACAGTATCAGAAGGCAACTTTTTGCCTACACTAACGGGACGCTGTCGTAAGCAGGATGATTGAACCTCTTATATAAAATGATCCATTATTAAAATCTAGTAACACAAACAAAATAACAAATTAATTTAACAGTTTCACAACATTAATACCCTTTGCAGAATGCAAAAATGATTCAGTGACGAACAAAGATACCGATTGTAAAGCAATCAATACGAAAGCCACTATCAGCGCTGACGTCATTATAAACTACCTACGTAACTTGAAGGAATGGTGTAATCTTCGTAATCAAAGAAAGAATTCTGTTTATCAGAATATACACTAGAATGACAGTGTGATTGTTTTCATCAATATTTTATCAATGCATTCCATTGTTAGTAATGTACATTCCTACCTTTGGAATTGAAGTAGATATAATATATCCAATACCTGATAATTCAGGCATAACTTTGAAGTGTGTCCTGTAATATTTCTTTGACTTTTTCTGAGGTAGAGATATTTTAATGGCTGTCGGAATATACTTGTATTATGGAAGACCATTTGAAGTTAGCCTCATAAATGGTTTACTTGCACTATTCATTCCATAGGTGATTTTACTTCCACTGACGTTCATTTCTGCTAGAATCTTTAAGGAATAATGCCATGCTGTAAAGATGATTGCTAAAATACAAGTTTTATTTTAAGGTGGGTTAAATAAAATGATTGGAAAGAGAATGACTAGAATTGTGATTTAAACCATCATCGACTTTATTTTACTTCGGAGAGATTTTTCAGAACTAACATTCCTTCCTTCTTTGTCAGAAGGAAAGAATGTTAGTGGATAGCCCGCTGATAATTGTAATAAGAAACTAGTGATTTATTACAATTAATAAACAATAACAAGAGAATTCTCTAGATGACAAAATAACAATATAGAAGTTTGCCCAGCCATTCATTTATTTTAATTACAACTTGAATGAATAACTGGCGACCTTGTTATCAGGAGTCATGTCGAGTGGTGGTCGAGCGCGCTGTTTTGATACCCATACGTCACAATGATGACTGAACTAAGTTGTCATTTGGACCCACTATGAGTCCGACGGGATCCAGTTGGTGACCAACAACTTAACTTGAATTTGGGATAGACAAAGATATATTAATATAATAGAGATATACATATTAATTACTGTTTAAAAAACATATATAGCACAAAGGCAAAATTTTATGAAACGTCCTCGACGCTCGGCTCCGCTTCTATATTTATTAATGTTTCGTCAGTTATACCTAAAGATAACGAACATAGATTAGTGTTTTACTACCAAAATTCGACGAGTATCTAACTATTTTTTTTTTCATAGAATACGGTTTTTGCCTTTGAAATTAAACTACGAATGAGTCAAAAAAACTATTTTTGTGAATAGGTACTTACCTCAGAAACATCTCCGATATTTAGAACACCTCGAAGAGTGCGTTACTTACCTTGGGTAGGTACTGTAGAGACAAGTTAAAACGAGTAATGTTCAGCGAACGTGCTTACCTCACACGTGTTTTAACTTAAAGCTATTTAAACAATTAGATAAAAGAATTAAACCTCCCAATGCAACGATGTAAAGCATAGGATTTGCTGTGGAAATGTCTTCCTTATTGCGTGGTGTGTGATGCTAGTGCTGTGATTGTTATATGTAAAAAGTGTTGGTTTCGGGTTGTTGGCGACAATCAGGCTGCGTGGGCACTATCGGCGCGAGTGCGAGGTCGCACCGCTCACCCCGCTATCGCACTCGCCGAGCGCGCCTCATTAGCTCTATTAATAATTCATCTCATATCTCCTCAACCCTATTGTTCTGCGAGATTATTTTCCACTCGTCACTGCACCTCGTATGAACTCACTACCGCAACACTGTTGCGAATACCGGGTACTTTCACGTTCAAACTGGCATACGCGTTATGGGGTTTTCCGATTGGCTTGATACCACTCATTTGTGACTGGACCGGAATTGCGAGTTGTTTGTGATTTAAAAAGTAGGATTTATGAATTCGGCGACTTGTTTTAAGCCTTTTCTGGTATCTAGGTGGCCTTCTATTGTTATGTTGTTCTGATATTTTACGATACCGACCTAACTTGCTACTTAATACAGGTTTATTGAGTACGTTTAAAATATTTAAAAAGTCGTAGATTCACTGTATTTTATACATAATTATGTGTCTTTTCGCCTCTAGTAGGTAGTTGGGTACAGTTCAATTATGTATTTTCTTATAACTTCGTCTATTAAGTGCTAGTTTCCTATTACTTCACCAGGTATACTGTAGGCGTGACCAGGAGAGGGCGTGGCTATCACCCCGCACAAACACCTACAATCTACCATTTCTCTCCCACCCTTTAAAATTCTTTTGAAACAATGGATTTTTAAATACATCCCACTTTTTAATCCCATTTTATATTTGTTAAAGTTATGGTGAGTCAATAAGTTTTTTTTTATTTATTTTGCACAGGTTTTGTTTCATGCTTATTAAAAATTACAATTTTAGATGCATGCAATGCGTTATGGTTTTAATGTATGAGCTTTTAGTATTTATTGCGTAGCGATTTTGTCATTGCAAATACTGACACAAAACTATAACTCTTGGTAATAGTCGACCAAGGGGGTAAAGCAATATCTTACGACAGAGGTCAGTGACCTCCATAGTTAGATTTTCGAATAAGATCGTTTTGGTTCTGGGTTTCTAAGGTAAACGAAAAAAAAAACGGTACAATATTACTTCCCGGCTAGATTGTAGGGCTCTAATCACCAACTTTTCACTTTGCATGATATGAAAAATGTCACATTGTTGAGATGGGTAGTGTGAAAAATAAATTAAGTCTATTTTAGATTTTTAAAATATACGGTCCTATGTTATGTAAGTACATTATTACCTACCTAAGAAGTATTAATTTTGCATTGTAAATCTTATGGCATTGTTATTGTAGTTTATGTAATAGTTACTTCATTATTATCATACAAGACTCCTCGTTTTTTGGCAGAATAAATAAAACCTCCTCGGTCTAGTTCCAATTTCAAACTGGGAGAAAAACAAAAAATGTCGGGAGTTCTTGAAAAATATATTGAAATAGAGAGATGCTAATTTTAAAATTTTTATGTATTTTGTTGGATGCACATGTGAGTGGTTCAAATTAATTATTAAATTAGGTTAGATAGTATGGTACAAGGTGAGTGATGAATATGAATTTGGAAGGATACACTGCTAGAGGAATTCCAAAGAAAAGATGGATGGATTATGTGAAAGAGGACATGTGTGTGAAAGGAGTAGGTACTGAGATGATGAGTGATAGAAGATGGAAGAGGAAAACATGTGCCGACTCCACCTAGTGGGATAAAAGCAAAGAAATGATGAAATTAGCCTAGATAGTATACAACAATAAAATTATAAGTGGTCAATACCAGCAGCGACATTGACATTTTCTCGTGAGGAGATCGACATAGCGCTATTCCGAAGCGATTCTATTCTTATTAATATTTGCTTCTGTTTACAGTGAGTTAATGGACATGTTGTGTTCAACTCTGTTAATTCAATTAGCCGTGAGCCAGACGCTTGCCCAATCAACGGCACTCATTGTTTTTCACGCCACAATGAACTCCCTAGTGTACAAAACTGTACAAAATCAGGACAAAGGTTTTTGATGGAGGTATTTGAATACTATCATAATCATAGCTATTGTATTGAGGTTTTTGAGAATATCTTGCAGACAAAATGATATGTTCAATAAGCAGTCGTAGTACTTATAACTATACATAATATTTATCTAAAAATCTTTGGTGAGATGAGGTCAAGTTTTTGAGAATTATAGGTTGCAGACAAAATTATTAGTTTAATAATTTTACTTACAAAACCTTTTCTGGGTCTATGTTTCGCACTGCGAAATTCTCAGTTAAACTTAGAGTAAGTAAAAGTTTTTTTTTTCAATTTGTAGGATTCAATACGAAGTAATTTTGGAAGCTCACAATTAATGTATATTTCTACAAATAATAATACCTATGGTTTATTATTATAAATTAATGGAACTGAACTATTGCTCTATTGCCATAGAGACTTTCATGTACTTATCTAAATTATTGTTTTCTTGTTTTTAGATAAGGAGTAAAGAATTTAATTCAGCAGGTAAGCTCTTTCTTTAAACATCTGAGAATGCATTGTCTTTTATTCCTTGCCTTGACTTTATGATGATTTCAAGATTTGAATATAAATTGTTCGTTATCATTTTAGTTAATCACGTGGTTCAAACCAAGAATAGCCAGAAGTCTACTAGAAGTTTATCTTAGATCTGCAAACATAAGACAATTACAAATTCAGCTCTAATATTTGCCGGAGATAAATCGCAGTACAGTGTATGCCACTGACGATAATCTCTGTATTAATGAGATTATAAATTACACACTTAGTCTGGACGAGAGCATTTAACTTTGTGTGTTTATAAATACAGGTTCTCAAAAGATACCTACCAATATGACAATCATGCTCGAAACGAACAATGCAATCAAACTTGAAGATCAACTACATAATTAAAAAGGAACAATTGACAATCAACAACAACAAAATGAAAGAAAATTTGGCGATCAGCTTTTCTTTAATTTTGTAAACATTACTCAAAAGCAGGTAGAAACAGTTAGTTCGGTGGAATCTTATCAGGAGTACCGGAAAGTATCTGTTTGAACGGCTGCAAGTGTATTTGCCGGAGGCGAGTGGTGGCGACACGGCGACGGTATCATGACCCTCCCTACCCAGAACTGCACCCCGTGGCCGGGTCTCGCGATCGTCGAACCTGCAGCGAAAAAACCTGATCTTGTTACTCTCCGCTTGTACAGTTAGCCGCGCATTAAGTAATCGGAGCCGAGAGCTACGAGATAATGTTGCGCACGCGTGAAATATATCCGAGCGTTTTTATTGCGACCGCGTTCCGCGCCCGGACTGGTATGCGCGTGTCTTTGCGCCGAAGAAATTCTGTCCACGAGTGGTTTGCCTCAAGCGACCTTGCGGCCCCGCCCCCCGCGCCTCGCCTGCCCTCGCGGTTCCGCGCTCAGCGGCGCTCCTCCGATGCTGCCTCCGTGAAAGTAGGTGACGCCGCTGTCCGCCTCGGTGGCACCCGTCTACACATTCGCTCGAACAACTCGCAGGCCCTACGACAGATTACATGTGGCTTTCTAAATGTGTACTGCGTATTACGATACATGTCAACATCAACAGTCTTGGAATCTGGACCTGCTGGAGCTTTCTGATGGTATTTCAATTCTACTGGTTTGTTTTGATTAGGTATTGTTTACCTAGTTTTGATAATGACCATATAGATAAGGTTTATGTAAGGTATCGAAGCTGAACAGTGATCATTCTGTTTCAATTGCTTATAAAATATTATCGGATACTGCATTAAGTCGAAGTCGCCTTGCATATGTTTGAGTCACAACCGATATTACCTTATCTGTACTGCTGGTATAATAACGCAATGGAAAAAATGTTTTAAATCCTTTGAAAACTTGTCTTATGAATTACTCATGCAATTAGTCGTAGGTCATGATAAAATAGACATATTTTAATCTCAATGTATATTTTTTAGGTACAGAGGCAACACTTTGATATTGAAAGACTTAAATCAGATCAATAGCTCACAGTATGGTTCCAACAAATGACAAAATAGTCGTCTCATCAGATTAATTAAACGAAGCGTCGATAAGCGATTGTCTTTGTAATATTTATCAGAAGTTACTCAACGCATTCGAAGAACATGTGAATATTGCCCGCGTGGATGAAACTGAACACATTCAATCGAATGCTAACAGCGACTTCCAGGATTGTTCACTGTTCGCTCATCTCTTCACGGAAGTCGTTGCCCACCTTGTCATTGTGCAGTCAGTTGTTTTTACTGTAAGGACATCCTGATACATGCGCGATGTCTTCGGATTTTCAAGTTAGTGAGCTTTTGTTCAGTCGTAGTTAAGTAGGTAATTTATTTTTAAATGTTTAAGGTAATGTAAACTTATTTATATATATTTTATTATATAATAATAATATTTTGCCAAGACCCGATTCATCGCAAAAAAGTTTTTTTTTCTTCACCTGTATTTTATATAGATCTACCTTTATTTATAGACTAGGAAAAACTTCACCATGGTTACAAATCTTACGCCAATAGGGTTTGTATTTTAATAAGTGGTTAAATTTTTTCCTGAAAAGTTGGGTAGTGCGGCCAACTTCAAACTGGATTTAAATAAGCCTCCATAAATAAAAGATTGAGAATTTTCTTAAGTGTCTACCAATAAAAGGTTCATCCATCAAGGTATACCTAGCGAGTGAAAACGCACAGGTATAGCTAGTATAACATAAAAGTTCACTGTGTAATAACATATCAATAGATGGGATATTATTATGAGTAGGTACATAAAGACAACTAATAATGTTCGTTATTTATAAAGCTACTGAACTTTTTATCTCTTCTATTGTCCGTTTGGTATTTTCTCGATTAACAACGAGTTGATTGACACGTGGAACAAAAAATTTAACGATATCGGGAACGGATGCTACTGACTTGAATGACATCTTAAGCTCGCTTTTCAATGTAATTTTATTCTACAATTACATACAATAGAACAGTTTATTTGAAACACACGGCAAAGTGAATAAATAATCCATCATAAATTAAGGTAACTAATGTAATTTACTGCAGGAATTTAAGAACTAGTACATAATTATGTTCCAGTAATTACACTCTAACAAAGTTGTTAACATGTTCCGCGTTATAAACTGCGCCAAAATAAACCTCGTCCGCTTCATTTAAAGCATAAAGAACTACAAACATTTCAATTAGGTTTTTTATATTAACGGTTAGCCTAAACAAATTACCGAGGAGGATCTAGAACCGGAACTAGGTTTAATTGACATTGTAGCGATCTTTCGGGCCCGTGAAAATGTAAACGCACTTAATATGTGCCACTTTTTGTTCCACTGTGTTATCATTAACGAATAAATACTTAGTAGGCATATGTACATTAATGTTCGAGTACTCGAGGTCAACGCACGAATGGAATGCTGTAAAAAATGCGTTAAGGACATCAGTCTGGCAGTCTATTAACTGAACGATCTACTATGCTCGTGGATCGGGGTCATTAATTCTGTGATTAGCATTGAATAATTAATTATGGGCACACGTATATTTTATCTTAATGATAGACAGGTCGCTTGTATCCACGAGAACAGAAAAACTTTACCTACAGCCTAGAATAGCTTTGATAGTTTCAGCATTCTTAGCCATTTTTATTCCTTTAATTGTTTTTAATATATCTGCAGATACTATATCTTACTCATTAAGTGGATGCATTTCAAATTATTTTTTGTCTAAAACGTCTAAACAAAATTTCGACTAAGTTTAGCACATGCACTTCCCCTTATAGTTTAATGACGTCGGTGTGTTTGGCTTTGCTAATTTCAAAAGTTGCGTGTCTATTTATAGGTACAGTCGGCCAAAAATGTAGTCTAGCACCCTAAGGTTGAAGTTCATTTGCACGTCATAAAACAACAAAGTTGATTTCCTCTTGCAATAATATACTGACAGTTACTAATGTATTGTCTTAGCGCGATTTTGGTTTCACAGATAGTTTCGTCAAAACTGGTGGACCACTTTCATGGCCCATCGTACTCAGTTCAATTTGAATACAACAGGAAAATTTTAGTCAGAATTGATTTTAGCGTTTTACCTGTTAATACAGACACATGTTATATTTTGTTATATTAGCATTGGAATTTGCGATGTGCAATAAAATGAGTTTATAATTTATTTTTTAGATTGCCGGCTTGCTTTCTGATGTGTCATTAATTTAATCAGTGTGATAGGTGGATGATTTCGAAAGGATGTACCGATATCGTAAATTCTCTCTTTGCTATTTACAGATTTAAATAATAAACTTAATATTCAATAATACTCCTTTGAGAAAATCTGGGTCACGTCACATAGAAAGGAGTGGAAAGATGAAAGGGAGGCCTTTGCCTTAGGTATATAAAAAAAAAACAAGAGTAAGGTCCTTGTCAAACAGTAAATTAACTCCTCTAAAATAGTACCTACTTAGTTTAACTTTCCTTAGACTTTTTATTTCATACAATTGTTCAAGAATATCGTTTCACATAATATAACCCAACCCATTTGCTTATTTTGATATTCATGTCGAGAACTTGATTTTTTTTAAATAATTTTACCTACGTTCGTTTGTATAATTAATTCTACCAATATTTTGTAATACCTTGAATTGAATTGAGTGAATTCTTATAAAAATTAAATATGTTTTTAAACTGAACATGATGTATACTTATATATAGCGCTTTAGATTATAATCATTTAGATTATAGTTGTCTCTGACGAGTATTTTAATACTTACACCTTATCTCTAATTTTTAATGCTACTTTGCTAATGAATTCTGTGATTCATTGCCAAAAATAGATAAAAAATAATACAGATTCTGTACAGGATCTTTAACGAAATTGACAAATGGCAGTTGTCAAAATAAATTGAAAAGAAAACTTTTCAGTTGATGTCGTGGATAAGTACATAATTTGAAACTTACCTATCCAAGGATCCTAATGTTATCTATTACAAAGATACGTAAACTAATAATCGGTCAATGGTTTCAATAAAAATATACCAAATGCTTTGGTATATTACTAGATCGTTATCACATGATAACAAAGTCCCAAAATAATGATGACGTCACATTAATTCTCTGTTACAAACACTTGGACCAGACAAAATGATTTTGGATCTGAAAATAAAAAACATTATGTTTGTATTGATGCTATGTTTGTAGATACAGGTATGTACTTTTTTTTCGTTCAGAAATTTGTCATTTCGCTTGGGACTTTGTGATAGAAGTGTACACATTGCATAAATGTATTGACAAGGAACTGCTAATGCAATGTAATTCATGATATTTTTAAATCAGAAAAAAATTACTCGTATAAATTCATAATATTAGAATTTACACAGTTACAAACACAATTTACTTGTGTAACATTTGACAGTATGAATCGGATACACTTAGTTTTCTTTTTATTTAGTAATAGAATATTTACATTAAACCGTTCTGCAACTTTGAAGATTTAATTGCTTACCTACTTCATCAAGATGAGCCCGGCGTCATTTCATTTTAAATAAAAATGAAGTGTCATCTGCAAACAGTACAAACTCATCATCGTCCCTAACAAGTTTAGGTAAATCATTAATATAAACTAAAACAGAAATAGTACTAATATTGATCCCTGTGGTACACCAATTGTTTTCACCAAACGTTTTCCATTAGCGTTGACTCTTTGCATTCGAAGGTCAAGATCAAAACCCTTAACCCCATGGTGGTGGAGTTTCCTGATAATGTTTCATGATGAACACAATCCAATGCTGTAGACAGATCACAAAAATTCCCAAAGCATCACGCGATTCTTCCGAGGCATGAAAAATATGATATATTAACTCGACACTGGCATCTGTTGTTGAGCGGCCCTTCATAAATCCGAATTGTTTGTTGTCGCGTAGATTATTTATGTTCAAATGGTTTTGTAGTTGACTGAGAATTAGTTTTCAAACGTTTTGCTAAAGGTTTACCTACCCACCTTTAGCAAAATGTTACTGATATTCGATTTGATTAAATCAGAGAACACATCACAATCAATGCAATGATTAAATATCACAGCTAAATCAGGTACAATGATGTCAATCAATGGTTTTATTGCGCTAACAGAAATTCTCTAGAGGTCCGTGGTCTTTTTTACATTGATTAACTGATAAGCTTTGATAATATCTTTATAACCCACATAATCGAATGAAAAAATAGTTTTAGATTCAGGTACGTTTTGTTTCAACATTGACTCTGCGATTATGTGGGAAGAGTTAAGATTTTGTACAGAGTTGTAGCTACATCGTCATCTTTGTTAATAATGCTATTTGCCTATTATTAATTTGTAACTAAAAAAACTATTATGAATTTATTTTTTCCAGTTTCTCCTTGAATAACATTCTAAGACAGATCTCAAATATAATAACTTGGCTACTCTACACACTTTCTTAAATATTTTTGAATAATTCTCAACTTGTGTTCTGAATTCTGATGAAAGTATTTTGTTGCAGGTGTTGTGCACAAGTGGCGTGGCGCGAGGGTGTGATGCGAGGGTGGCGCCGCGGCAGGCGCAGGCTCCGGTAGCGACCATGCGGAGCGCGCTGCACTTCGCCGCCGTCTGCCTGCTTGTCGCCGCTGCCTCTGCCTCCACAGATGTCATCAGCCTGAGTATGTATCTATTTTTTTTAACTCTTAGATCTCTCATCAGATTCTGATGTTTTTTGCCTGAGTTTAAATTACTCTAAAAATTGTTAACACCATGTTTTTAATTTGTTAAAATGTTAACCATGATACCACCTTTTATGGGCTTAGAACCCTGAAACACGTGTCCATTTATTTTTATTTTAAGTATCCAAACCGAGTTTTAAACCGATCGCACTACCTGTTAAAAAGTTCCCATATTAACTTTGACACCGCATTTTACCCCTAACAAACTTTTGCAATTATAATATTAGTAGGATAAACGTGTCAAAAACTTGAATACCTAATGCTGTCAGTTTCTTGTGAAAAAATAGACGGAGTAAATTATATGTATTTAATTTATAATCATTTTATTTCCCAAGGAGGGTTGACGTCAGGCAGGCGGCCGGTCATAAAACACCTTAGCCAAAACTTTTACAGCATAATCCAAGGATCATGCTGTGCCGACCCCACTATAGAGTGGGATAAGGGCAGGAAGATGATGATGATGATGATGATGATGATAATCATTTTATTTCCAAGTGAAAACTACCTAATAGGGAATTTTCAAGAGGTTTAACTTGCATGTTGATGAAAACAGGGACAAAAATAGGTAGACGGCCGAAACAGAATGAAACTTTTATAATTATTGTGGATATAAAATAATTTATAGCGGTCGTATGGGTGTTATGACTTTAATTATGGTTCGAAGTTTCACAAGTACCTACCTACAATCTCACAAAAGACAGAACGGTTGCCTTACCGGTTGCACAAGTTGCGCTTGGCGACAATTCTTCTCTTGCAAAACTGTTCGTCCGAACCCGGTTCCCACATAGATCACGCATAATCGCTCTCCGCTCTCCAGCGACGCATCTATTTGTATTCAATCTAGTGAATGTTTCCCACACTTGCAATAGGTAAACATAGTTGAAAAAATACTAGTTATTTCCATACCGTCTTCACTCCAGAACATGGTTCTTTCTTCTGTAAATATATTCATGATTGAGGTATTTCTCCACGTTTATTAGTCTTGAAAAACAATTTTCATTAGACCCCTTTCTTTTGAAACCGTAAAGAAGACCAATTACGGCTTCAACAACATTCTACCGGCCTATTACCCAATCAGAATACATAGAAAACGTAATAAATGTCTATTCATAATAATATGATCTTCATTAGAATTTATTCAGATGGTATAATAGAGAAGTTGCTACATAAAATCCAGGGTAATGAGCAAACATTTATTTTATATTAAATAAATTATCTTTAAAAGCTGTCTTACAGTTCTGGGTTTACTTAAGCATTACTGGAACTAAGTCTAGTATCCACGTAAAATAAACTGAGAGTTTTAAAAACATTTTTTATAAAATTTACATCATAAAAGCTCCTCATTTTGACAATTAGAAAGGCAAAGTAAAGTATGACATTTCAAAACAAAATAAAATGTGATTGCGTACCTCGTATGGGTAATTATTATAGACCTTTTAAATAAGTTTTGATATTTAACTAATCTTATCTACGCTTTAATGATTTGTGGTCTTAAAAGGATCTTAAAGTGCTGAGAAGGGTAAAGCAAAAAAAGTTACGTGCTTAATATGTAAATCTTTAAGATATTGAGAGGTAGGTTTGATACAGATAGGTATTGATACGAATTGATTGTACTGCGAAAAACTCACGTAACTAGGTACTTCAAAAAATCTATTTAAATTTTATATTCCAGTAGGCTGGTCTTGCGATGCAATACCTACCTTGCTATGCAATATCCTACTGACCTATTTACTTCGCTTATTAGTATGGGAACTTTTTAGCAAGCGGTGCAGTTAATTTCTAAATTCGTCTGGAAATGTAAGGTACAAAATAATTGGACACGTGTTCCAGGATTTTCAAAAATTACCCTTAAAATGGGGTGTTAATGGGAACACTTTAACGGTTCGTGCGATTGGCTCGAAACTTGGAAACGTATCCTACGTTATTAATAATAGAAAATCATTGGACATAAGTTTCAGAGTTTTCAAAATAATCCTGAAAAAGGGGTAAAATGGGGAGTTAAAATTTACACCACGCGAGCGAAGCCGCGCGATAAACTAGTAATCCATAATACTAACTGTATCCAATCGAGAGACAAACACAAAGTCGGTATAGTGGAGTGCAAGTATAAGGTTTCTTTTGTACAAAATCGCTTGTTAGATTTAGGTTATGTAAATAGTGTATTATCCGACCCTTCATGTAAAGAAGTTGAGTTTTTAGTTTTGCTACTTAAGTTAGGTCTATGTAAATAGTTAAGTTTTATTATAAGTATAGATTAAGTATTTCCTGTTTTTTTTATTATTATTTTTTTATATGGGTGATGTTGTCGCAAAGCGTCGAAACCCTTAAATAGAAAATAAAAAAAAGTTTAAGGTTCTAGGGAATCTCTGTGTAGGATCAGATTTATGTACGTGGTTGACTGTACCTTGTTGGTTCTATTTTCGTAACTATACGACACATGATTTAACTTTGTTGTAAGGCTTGTAAGGGAGTACATCCATACCTACGTGTTTGAAGTAATGGAGGTCAAGTTCACAGCCAAACTGTGTACTTCCATAATACTGACATTGATGCACACTACTTATAAGCTTATCTTCTGGCCATCTAACAAGACATCTATTAAGAACGATGGTTAGAGGACAGTTATGATCGGAATTCAATAGAAAATGAATAGCTAGTACATAATCTGTTATTTTTAAAGTAAGTACCTATGTATCGAATTATTCGGGATTTGACTGACTTTATGCTAAACGACAGAATTCTTATTTTGTTTGTGTAACATATACAAAGTGACTATGATTGACGTAATGTAGGCATGTTTTTTATTATCTGAGTGATTATTTAGTTTGTAGGTACTGTACCTACTTATGACATAGTTTAGTTAAAAAGTCCTCTTTGATAATCCATTAAGCAATAAAAACAAATTTTCATTATCGATGTAAAAATTTTTCATTTACAATTTCGTGGACATTCTGGTAATAAATTCATTTGCCTTGAAATTCCGGTTGCTATGAGAATATTAGTTATAAAAAGCAGGTATAGTTAAACATTATTCGGAGCGTTTGGACACCAATGGGTAATTAATAATGTAATAACTATTATTTATTTAGCTCATTAATTAAGCATAATAATTATTGTTAATAGGCTCATAGCGGATTGGGTAGGTATAACTATCGGGCAATTAATTACGTATCTACCCTTTTGACTATATTACCTTTCTATGAACAATGTCTTATATTATGCTCAATTCGTGTAGGCACTTACTCAAAATCCAATAATAAACAACGAAAATACAGTGATACAAGGTTATAACTACAATACGATTCGCCGATCACAAAAAAAATTGGTTGTAAATAAATACAAAGTAATATTGTTTGTATGTGTGTGTAGTAAAGTGAGGAATGTTCAATGTTCAGATTTAGAGAGGTGCTCATTAATTACCAAAATATTGACGCGGATCGCAAGATAGTGTGATGGCGCTCGCAGTGGCAACATAAGAATGCGGATCTCCGCAGATCTCCGGATCTAAATCAAGGTAACAGACACAACAACGAGGCGCAGTCTCGATGTCATCTTAATACAATCGGCATATCAGCTTGTTGATAAACTGTGAACTTGTGCGGTGATGCGATAGGATACCCGAAGTTTGTATTAATCACCAATGAACCTTGTCGCTTTGAAGTTGGGTATGGTCCATAGGTATTAGCATTTCTTCGGTGTAAAATCACTGTTCACTTTGCAACATCATACTTAAAGAAAACCAGACTTTTGGACTACTTTTTTCAATGCTGAAGCATTATAGAAGTTTGCAAATCAAGACCTTTCAAATCAACCTGGTACCAGTACTAATAGTTATGTTGTCGAAATAAGCCATAGCAGACGGACGGATGAAGACTATTTAGGAAAAGTTTTGTATAGGCAAAAAATAATCATTTCAGATTACGCAATCCATTAAAAATTAAGATGATTTCAATAATAGCTCTCCAATTATATTGGAATTCGGCATAACGAAGGACGACAGCATTGATTAAGCTGTCCCATCAATTTGCCAGATATAAAATTATTTATAGTTTTGTGTGCTTGGTTACCAATAATTCTCTAGAAGATGTGATGTGATAAGGAAAATCAAGTCAATTTATTACTTTCTTAATTATATATTACAAAAAAAAAGCAAAGACTTAGAAAAAGCAAAGACATTCTATACTGCAGCGAATTATGCAATTTAGTTCTTTTTGTTATCTATTTAAAAGATTTATGACCATTAAACTATTATGTCAACAAAAAAAAACACTAATTTTATCTACAGCATTAGACACTCATTAGGTTATTTTCAATAAAGAGTGATCAGACTCGTGATCTCAGGATCTGGAGCATGTCATTATCTTGATATCGTCATACATTTTCTCGCTGAACGGTTTCACGAAAAGCGTGTGCAGCTGACCTCGCTGCGAGAATGGTTTTATCACGAAAACAAACCTCTGATAAATGTATTTGTGCATTGCACGTGCAATGTTTATAGGACGGTCGGTTCCCACGCAAGTTGCATAAACCGCAACTCCTCCGCAACTCTGTGGTCGCTGGTCCACAGGTACTGCGAAGCAAAGGTGATCACTATCGCATAAAGTCAAATCAGATGCTAAACTCGTATTTAGACAGGTTCTATCGATTGTTACCAATTAAATGCTATTTTAGAATCGACACATTGTATTGTTTTGATTTAGGAACGAGTGAATGGCGAACTTCCATTGTAATTACTTACCTACCAACGAGCGTTTTGTAAATATACAAAATCGCGGTAATAAAATATTTTGACAGCACGTGAAAATTATCTTTTTCATAAATGTTTGCTGGATAGCAAGCCTTGAAGTAGTAGTAAATGAATACGAATATTTTTTTACCAGAGTACAGAAAAAATAAAAACCCATCGTTCTCTACGAAACACTACAAACAAATTATTAGCTCATAACCATAATACTTTTGATTCCAGGAGGCGTACGTGCCCCGTGCTCAAACGAGGGAGAGCCCGTGAGACTGCAGGACGCCAGGCTTGAGCAGGACTGGAGTAGCTGCTTCCGTTGTATCTGTAAGGTAAGCCCTGTTCTGCCCTCTTCTGCACTCTTCTGCCTTTTGCATTCTGCCATTCTGCCAAAATACATATTCCCTGTTTACCTGAATTGTTTAATATTTTATTATTGGATATGTATTATATTCATCAACAATTACAACACCATAACATAAAATATAAAGCAATGTTAGAACACAAAAATACTTAAATTTAATTAGTAGTAGGTTATTTAGACACCACTGTTAGGTTAGGTATTGCAATAAGTATTTGTCATTAGATATCCTTAGTATCTTTGGATCGCTTTCTTAATTTATTTTGCCACTATTTTGGTTAACCTTCATGAGTAGGTATCTAATGAGTGTTTAGTAAATAAACATGATATTCTGAAACACCATCAATTCCAGCCATCGATGAATCTTGCCATAAAACATCTGCCCATAAACAGTAGGTAATTTCCCTGAAAAGTTAAAAGGCATGTTTAGGCAGAATGAATGTTCGACCTTGTTATTATTCCGCGAACTTCTGGAATATGCTGTGAATGATATTCTCCAGGTGGCACCTAACGTGTTAAAATTATAATAATAGAAAGTGGTTATTCGTAAAAGCAATTTATTAGGCGTCAATGATTTTGTCGTACCTACTACTTGCCTATCAATCTTTTTACAGAGGTACATAGTTAGTAGGTAGGTACCTACCTAGATATGGTGTCGCAATATTACGACGGATGTCCAACTTCTTAATTACTAATAATGTCTACTGGTACAATTTTAGCTGAGTACTGAAGGATATCGAGCAAAAGCCAAACGAATTTATGTGGACTTTTAAAAAACGACCGAGTGCCAGTGAAGTTTTTCATAATTCTGTAGAATCAACGGCTATGATAAGATACAGTGCATGAACGGGCAGTAAATTAATGCTAAAGAAAGTGTTGCAGAACGAAATATCGCCAAGTAATCGTTAGGTGGCAACTACTCGTTGCGAATAAAGACGAGCCTACTCGCCCACAGTGATTTATTAAAATTCCAACGGAATCATGATTAGAATTATAGAGGTATATACCTATACAATACATCCTTGATTCGGACTGAATACACGTGAGACCAACATACCAAAACGAAGTTGATAAATTACACTTACCTAAGTAGTGTAAAGGTCAACAAATAAAAAAGTTTTTACGGAGACAACTAAAATATTTGCAATTAAAATTCTTGAACATTAAAACGCCTTTATTACATCTCTATAAAATCGGCAACAGAAATGTTAATTAATTGAAAAATTACTACATAGTTTTTCAAACATGCGGGTAGTTACGAGTTTCAAATTATTTAGTGAATACAGAGGTAAACGTGTCAATCCAGTCACTCTTAAACGTGCCACATGCTACGCGTTCTTTTTTTGGTAGGGTAGTAGATAGTATTGCCCGCTGCATCTACATATATATACGTTGCGTGGTGTTCAGTTGCCCAGTTGAGACGCAAGAGGTTCGATTCCCGCGGTAGTAGAAATATTAGCATTTTTTTTTCAGAAATAATCGTGCCCTTTTACTGATCTTCCAAAAGTATCAAAGGTTTTTAAGTTTATTTGTTGTAAAAATGGTCAAAAAGCTCAAATTGGATATCAAAAGATAGATGTGGAGTCCGAATTAAAATTAGGTTTTCGAAGTACACGCCACGTACCTACCTTAAACTGCCTTTATAATACTTAAGTACTATGCAAAGCGGAACCGCGTGCTTAGGTAGTTAAGACTATAAATACCAAAGCAAGGTGTGAAGATTGACCAAGGGGACAATTACCTACCTACGACTTGAGCGCACAGTTCATTTGTGGAACATTTGTATGCCTGCACGGTTTCCATCACAAAATCAATTTAACATAGTATCTGGAGTCCAACTACTACTGCTGCAGTAAGAATACTTGGAACAAAGAGACTGGTGTAGTGAGGAATTTATTCTAACCCTAAGAATTTATTCTAACTCTATATTACCTAAGACTCATTGAAGAAGCTCTAATCGTAATAGTACCTAATTATATACTTTACTTTGAATTTTTTACTCACTGACTACGCGAAGCATAAGGAGGGTTATGTGTTTTGACAGTGTTTGATGTACGTTCATGTTTCCTCATAAACCACTAGTCAAGTGGTGACTGAATAGATAAATTGAATTTAAAAAACCGGTCAAGTGCGAGTATAATTTGCACACGAGGGGTTCCGTACAATCGTACATGAATTTTTAATATAATTTTTACTCCATGTATTTTAAAATACGTAGCTTCGATGATCGATTACGAGCTTAAAAAAAAACTTGTTTGGGTCCGTTTTAATTGAGTTTTATTTTTAAAGATAGATAGATTATATTTCAAATAAATATGTAGAAATCTTCTAGTTGCGCACCCCACTTCACAAATCCTTAGTATCTTTTTAGTTTTAGAAAGACTACGATTTAAGACCACCGCACAAGCTTGCAGCAAGCAGACAAAATACAGTTTGTTGCTTCTTCAAATCATTAGCTTTTTATACCCACATGATTTATCAAGGTAAAACGGCCATTTCAGTAATAAAATCTGTGATTCTGAAGTGCTAATTGTTCGTACATGACGCTTCACATGCCTTCGACGGTGGCCGAATGGAATAACCAGTTTTATTTCGCGTAATATTTGCTCAGCGCGTAGATTTTCCATTGACATTATAAAAAAGACAGTTGGATGTTTTTGATAAACAATACATACATATATATATTCAAACATATATACGTTCATACATACATTGCAAGTTAAATAAAAGCTTTTAAAGTACAGCAGAATGGAAAAAGCTCCTCTTTTGAAAAAAAATATACAAAAATACACTGTAACCGTCAAAATACTGACCGCGCCTGATTAGGAACGTTAAAAATGTTTCTAGTGTGATATATTATAGTTCCTCCTTTTGTATTTTTATTGTATTATATTTTTCTTATTTGTTGTTATTGCTACAGTAGAAATACATACTCAGTGAAAATTGCAACTCTCTATCTAATACGGTTCATGAGATACAGCCTGCTGACGGACGGACGGACGGACGGACAGCGGAGGCTTAGTAATAGGCGCCTTTCGGGTACGGAACCCTGAAAACCGAGATCTAAACATATGAATCTATCTGTATAAAAAGGCGATAGGCATCGCGTGTGTAGACGAGTGCTGTCAGGGTGTAATTTTGAAAAAGAAGTAAATAAGCAATTGCCTATTTCAATTAAAATAGCGAGAGACTAGAGTCACGTGCGTACCCGCAGATATGCGAAGTGAGCATGGACTGACAACACGTGGATGCGGTATTTACTTCTTCGTACTGTTTGACTTTATGTACGCGAAAAAAGAAAATCATGTCAATCTAAGAAAATTCTAAATGTTTTTGTTTTGAATATATTGGATTTTTAAACACGTCAGTCAGTCAGCCGTAATGAATCATTAAATGAAGTATCATAGTTTGTTTGAGAAAACTTTAGACTTAAATGGAGTACCAATTCTATATTTTTTGTGGTCCATGGATGTGGGCGCCCACGTCCTCCGCAAAAACGATAGCCAATGCGGAACATACGGACCCGCCGACCACTGTCCAGGAATCCGGCGCACGCGCAACTGTTCCTGGCATTCCATTATTATTCGCATTCCTCGACTACCTATTCACATTTTTCCTTGCCTGCAGGTAGGTATATACAATTCAAAGCTATATTTACGCCCCTAAAAAACGACTTCAAAGCTGGTGTTATTGCTACGACACGACATCGGTATGTATGTAAAGTGTGTACGTAGGTAGCTATAGTAACATGGTATTTCCCAGCCGATCTCACCTCGTCGGATGACTTGCGCGGAATTCGAAAGCCCATCGCGAGATTTATCGCTTATTCTGTATTAAAATATACATTTGCCTACTTTAATGGGCTTTTTTGTCGCGTGCCAAATAACGACTGTGGGATACTGTCTTGATGTTGATGGAATTTTTATGATTTATCAATCTTATTAGACAGCTATTAAAATGTGATATGGGACATTAATGTTAGTTGAAGAGAGCATTTTATATGAGTCGAATTAAAAAACGTATTTTTCCTTTAAGTTATTTATGATTTTGAGTAGACATGGTGACCCGAGGGTGCTTGCGTTTTCGTGTAAGCCGGTAGCTGGTCGATAACATCGCCGCTGCCCACCGGTTACTTTAATGAGCCTGTCATTTATCGACCGTCAATTATGCAGACAACTCTCGAGCTTGCGAGATTTCTTCATTTCAAGCAACTTTTTTTGTACTACCAGGATTTAAGAGTTTCCTCAAAGATTTTCATCATTAGTACCCGGTTTCCTTTGAATCGCTGATTGTCTATAGTGTTTTTCCTACTAAAATGTAGAGATTGAGCTATTCCTACTCATTTTGACTAGTAGGTAAATTTTTCCCTGACGTTATTCGATAATGAACTGAAGAATCGATTAAATAAAATCCTGTTAATTACCCATTTGCAATATAGCCTGAGGCATAAAAAACAGTGTTTTTATTGCTGCTATTCAAGTCCAAGTAATACGGGCTGTTTTATGTCCTCACAAAGTAAATATAAAACCATTACTTGCAAATTTTCCGTGCCATAAACTGTGCTTAAATAAACCACACGCCGTAATAACGGCCCTTGAGAGCCTTCATGACAATTTAATTGAATCGTGGCCTGTAATTTTCTAATGTAGGCACAGAATAAATAATAGCTTTTGCAGGGCATGCGTCGTCCGCGGCCTCGAGACACGGTAGTTTGCGAAATGATAATTGAATGTGAGCTATTTGTGGAGACCCTTTTGTTTAAAAATAGTAAAGTGTTGAGTAATCAAAAAAAATATGCCGTGCACTTACAGCCGCTTCATCGGACATGGTTCTAATGTGTCAGCAAACAACCCAAGGATATGCATTATGCCTATATACAATTCCGAAGCTTCATTAGTTCCGAATTTTAAGGAGTTTTCTTTATGTTTATATATCAAAAAACCGCTTGACAAGAGAAACGAGGAAGTAACATGGTAAAAAGTCTAATACACTTATCTTGTGAAAGATTGCACACAAGCAGGATCTTGTTGATAGAACTTCAGTCACCGCCGTGCATAATAGGCAGGCAAGCGATGAGCTATTTCTGTCTCTTACCCTTCTCCATTAATATCCCATAAATTGCGTAAAGGTACCAGTAAATTGCTAAGTCAAGTAGCTGTAATGATCGTGCACTCCTACCAGAGGCAGTCAATTACAAATTGATGTATATTTTCAGAATGTTACTCATAATTTTGCAATTCCTGTTATCTTGAAGTTGGTCCAGGAACTATGACTAAGTTGGTTCGAGGTGGTATTTATTATTAAACAGAATTGTTATTTTTAAGATTAACTTGATCATCCTATTTCTTTGCACACGATTTGGCATTCAACAGTCAAACATTCGATAACGAGCCTACTAATAACAACGAGATAACAACTTACAGTTTGTTGGTGAATAAAATAAGTGGGCAAATGGTTTTAATCAGCCAACACAGTTTTATTGGCCTTGGATTACTTGCTCTACTTACCTATGGAAATTATAATAGCGTTGCATACCTCACGTGATAAAGTATCCACGAAATGCATCGAGGTGTTATCGTAAAATCGTGGCATATTTAATTATTTCTTACAGCTGCTTCAAAATTTAACTGCTGAAAACATCTTTTATGAAAAGCTGATGACATAGTCTTACTAACTGACTTTCAATTACTTGTAAACATTATGAAGTAGAATAGTTGGCTGATCTAATTCGAGAGCGTGGACAAGCTTTTTCAGTCATCATAAGGAAGCATTTTATAATTTTGGGGAAATGGATGAAAAGTGTAGTAGTAGTCGTTCGGTGATTGTGAAAGTGGGTTGGATCGGGCGGCGGGAGCGACGGCGCGCAGGTGCCGAGGCCTTGCCGCCAGCGCAAGTATGCGGTCGCACCGGTTCTTCTAGCAACGCGTATTTTTTACACCACACATCATTCCACATTGTTCATATGTTTTGCTATGATGCAAAAAATATCAATACTAATGCAGAGCAGTTATAGATTTTTTACAAAATTTCGTTTCGTATCCACGTCTATAATTACTGTTTGCTTAGAAAATTCTATTTACTTGTAGACCTACAAACAGAGGTCAAAATGCACAGAGTGATTGGATGTGATATCAACAAAACAGCGTATTTGCCAATGGCTGAAAGAATATTTTGAAAACTGAAGCTACTCGTAACGTCATATTTTTAACAAAGTTTCCAATGTGTCTCTGAGTGTGTCGTGATGTAACACGACGAATTTATGCAATCATTAAAAATGTACGACTGTAATTAAAAGATCAGCATTTACAACTTCATTCCACATCCTTTATAGCTTTAATAAGTTGGTCCTTATATGGTTCAATTAAAACATTATTGGCTATATTGTCACAGTCGTGTAACGTCTTGACGCGTGTCCAGCGCAAAAAACGTCTTGAGGTTGGAAGGCGCCAGCGTTCGCTCCACTCGGCCTTGCGTCGATCAACAATACGGTCATACTACACACGCAGGTGTTTCACTTCCACGTACACACTACACTAAAATTAGACACATTTTTAATATTTATTGCTAAATTCAGTCAGTTAACGTAACTAAAAGAGTGCAGAGAGCTTAGGAACAAAGTTGTGTTCGAATATTACAGGGACGGCAATACTGCCCTGCTAATTGACTTGCAGTAATCGACATTTTTAGGTTTTTCACTTTTTTTGCAAAAATGGTATTCCAAGGGGCTATCTATACATAAAAAAATATTTTTCATTAATTTTTTTACTGTATGTATGTTTTTTAAATACCCAAAATTACAATAGGCACTTGCGTGAAAATATTACTTTTGCTAACCAGATCTACAGTATTAAACATGTGCAGTACAGCGGTGTAGAATTTGTAGACTATCGGTCATCTACACTAATATTATAAAGAGGAAAACTTTGTTTGTTTGTTTGTACTGAATAGGCTCAAAAACTACTGGACCGATTTTAAAAATTCTTTCACCATTCGAAAGCTACATTATCCACGAGTAACATAGGCTATATTTTATTTTGGAAAAAAATAGGGTTCCGTAAGATATTTGGGTTTTTCGGACACAAGGTGTAAAAAATCAACCAGAAAAGTTACTTATTTTGCGTACGCTGCCTAAACTATAAAAGATAGAACCATAAAATGTTCTAATTAATTGTAGATCTTATAAATATCTACAAAAAAGTCCGCGACACACTATACCCATCTATGTCGAGTGAGGCACAGCAACCATTTTTTTATTTAAAAATCTTGAATTTTTTTGGACTACATTTAAACGCGTTTATTTTACTCATGCTATTAATCCTTATCAAAATAAATGATTTCATCACTAAGAACAGTTTATGGAGATAATATTTGGTCTTTGAATGATTAAAATTGGACGTTTGGTTTTGAAGTTATGGCGAAATTAAAATATTACGATTTCTGCTGCACGACCGCTGCGTAGGGAGCCGACCTCGCGACTGACCGTGTCTTTCCTGGGTAGGCTTTTTGCAGCGGTAACCGACATCCACGCGGGCGGAGCCGCGGGCGACCGCTAGTACCAAATAAATAGATATATTTTTAGAAAATAAAATTGGTCAAGCCATATTAAATCTAGGCGAAGTGACATAAAGCTCATATTACATTAACAGCTGATCTTGAGTGACACATGTCTACTTGCTCGAGCCGATAGGTAATCTCGCCGCCTGTCGCCCCGGGATCATTTACGTGCCTAGATACAATTACACCTGGTGCCTGCTCCACCTTAAATGTTACTGTATAATTAGCATGATTAAAACGTAGATCTTGGAATAGATAACCATTTATCGATTGAGAGTAATGGCAAGTACAACATCCTTTATCGGATCATGAACGTCTATTTTAAAGACTTTTATTTTGAGACTTGAAAAAGTTTGGTGTAATTTTATTTTAATGTCTCTGGTATGTGGGCACATAAATACCGGTTAGGCTAATTCGTTGGCAAATACAGAAAGTAATTTTAGCAAGCATTCCTCAATGCAGGTATTGGTTAGCAGGGTAGGCTTACGCCACGTCCTCACTATGTCAGTTAAAAACGCATAAGTTTTATGCGAAATTTAGGTTTCATACGTGCGATCGTTCTCCAAAATAGTACAAAATTATCTTGTCCTAGTCATCATCATAGTCTGCAACATCTTCAAAATGATCGAGGTAAATAGGCACCTACTTGCGTGAATTATAAGGTTAATATAGGAGCGATTGTCATCTCTATTGATGGTAAAGAATCCGGTAAAAAAAACCCCAATTCTTATTACATTTACCTATATATCATGCATAACTGTAAACTTAACAAACGTGTATCAAAGCAACGTTTTCCAAAAATATCTGTAGATACAGATATGGTTGGAAAACGTGTTGGTAGATACCAAACGCGTGAAAAAGCTTGTCTCTATATTCCACCTAGCAACAAAGTAGTCAATACGTGGACGCAGCCTAATAGCTGCTTAAATTAAACAAGAATCCTCTAACGAAAGTCTTAAGAGTCCCCGAGCAGTCTGTCGAACGCGGCTCCGTTATGCAAATTAAGAGATAAACATTTTAAATGAATGTTCACGTCCAGTCGTACATGTATTACGAATCCAGTCTTTTTGCATCTGGTTTACTGAGCGATGTGAACAAACGGACGGAATTGAAATCATATTACGTGGTAAAATAAGAAAATCCCAGTTTGGTCTGATTGATTCGGGATTGATGAATCATGATCAAAGTGTTCAAAGGTGGTCTGATGACATTATACAATCGGCGGGTATCCACTGGATTCGATTAGCGCAGGAGCAGAAAGAATGATGTGCTAAAGAGAAGGCTTATTATACCCTGCAGCGGGTGGGTGTGGGCTGATATGATGATGAATCAAAATCTGGTTCAAAAGTTCTTTCGAATGAGGAATGTGACATCCTAGGATGTACATATATCATAACCTCTTTGAATTTTTATTTGATGGTTTTTTTATACTCATTGGTATTGTTTCACGCAAAATCTTCCACTTTTAAGTATCAAAATGTGTACTATGGTACATTAATTATGTCTTGGTTATTTATAAATTGTCGTTTGATCGTAAAATTCGAAGGATTGATGTTTCTATAATACGAAAAATCTGAAAGTTTGTGAGGATATGTGAATGTCTGTAACTCAATCACGGCGTAGCGGCTAAACAAAAGATGAATCGTGGAAAAACATCTGATATATGTATTTTCCATGATTCATCCACATTCGTTCACCTGAAAAAACATTATAGGGTAGGTACTTTTTATTCTGGTACCACTCGAGCGAAGCTGCAGGCGGAAGCTAGTAAGAGTCATAAAACCCTAAAAGCATTTCAATGTAAGAATATTGATTGATGTTTTAGATTTTTAGACTTCTTTTAACTTTGATGGGACAAATAACATGAAACATAAATTTTGTCGTATATCATCAGTGTAGACCGCGCCTAAACTATTTAGACTACGATAACTTAAACAGGTATATAACTATAATAATAATAAAGCCATGTCGGCAAACTACACCGAATTGATATTTTTACTTTTAACTAACAAAACATTAATTAATTGTTCCTGATATCAATTAGTTTTAAAGGTGTAGTTCTGGCAAAAAAAAACGCAATCAGTTTCCAGGAAGCGTCGAGGATATTTGACGCCCGAATGCTTTATCAGTATAACGGGAAGTGGTACGGCCACCAAACCGCGATACTGTGTTCTACAAGAGATTGATTTAAATGTATCAAACTCTTACGTTACTGACTGACTGTCAATCAACCTAAACTATAAGCCCTAGAAACGTGAAAGCACCCTTCTTTCATTTTTCTAGGGTTCCCTTTATGGTGTAAGGATGCTCTAAGAAAGGTATTCCGGAAATTCAACTCCTAGAGAAAGCAGCAGGAAGATGAAGTTTTTGTGGAACAAAACTCAACTCGGGCAAAGTCATAGGGTGTATCAACTAGTTTATTCAGTCGATAAAAATGTTATACATACAAACATACAATGTTCCGATATTGTAACCTAATCGTATCAGCGTCGCGGTTGTCTACGTCACAGTCCTTTACACACGAAAGGTAGGTACGCACTGTATGTGTAAGTGGGACGGATGACGTAGATAACTTTGAAGCTGATGCGAATGTGTTACAAAATCGCACCCCGATTAGTAACTATTCCATAAAGTTTTTACTTATTTAACGGTACGAATGCGCCTAAACCGTCATTGGTCGAAGTATGATCTGGCGTGGTATGCTACAAGAACATAGTGCCTATCCCCCGAATACTCAAACGCGATTTGGAGTTGAGCACGTCTCAAGTCACGATTTTTTGACAGTTTTTGATGAAAATAATTATGTCAAAAACTCGTCACTTGAGAAGTGCTCAACTCTGAGATGCGTTTGAGTATTCGGGGGTATGTCACCGTAAAATTGTAAATACTGTTAGATTATAATCTCGCGAGATTGTAAACTATCGAACATCTGCTTGAATCGAAATTAGTAGGTTAGGTTAGATTAGTTCGTGTAAAACTACGCGCGAGAAGAGCGCCCGCCGCAGCGCCAGAAATTTAAAGCAGTTAAATTGTAAGCAGTATGTTACGGTTCACAATCTTTCGACAGTTTACAATCTCACGAGATAGATTATAATCCAACGGTATTTACAATTTTACGGTGACACATACACTACTACAATCGACATTGTCCATTCGTTTGCATCGACATTTTAATCGGCCGAGTTCGGTCGACGATGTCCGACCATACTTCGGCCGATAACGGATTTGGAGTAATCGTACGGCATAACTGAAAGTCATATTGACTATCTCGATCTGACCCGTTATTTTTAGTACCGAATTGAACAAAAGCAATCAATTCACATAATGTGTTTTCCAGAACTTTGTGTTTCATTACTAATACTTGGGGTTTATTTGTTCTGTGATATGAGGTAGCCAACCCATAAAAAATGTAGCGATAAACATATTTTTTTCATGGAAATGCAGTGATAGTACAAAACACCCATTCTCTTATTTTTTATTCTTGTAAAATGGCATTACGAGCTAAGCGCTTCCGTGCTTCAGAGGGCACTTTAAATTTTCGGTCTCGGCTTTAGGTCGTTAAGCCATGACGGAGGCCTTTAGGCGGCCTAAAAACTCCGTTACAAGAGTTGGCCACTAGCTCATACGAACTTACTTTAATTCTTTTAAAGTACTCCCGCTAGGTAATTATAGATCTGGAGGTGTTGTTGCTAGCTGCCTGTTGGTTCTCACTCAACACAACACTAAATTATATAATACAAAAGTAATAATAGATGTAAAAGTTATTGCCACAATATGTTTTATTAGTTACTAGAGTATGAGAACGTCTCGAGAATTTGTTCCCGTTGAGTTATTTTTAAGCAAATTTCATCTTCCCACTACGTCTTGAATATCGCGAATTCCTTTCTTAGGACCCTTACACCATAATGTAATCTCCAAGTTTCAAGTTTCTAGGGCTTATGGTATGTAAGTTTGTATGAGCTAGATATGGAGGTCGTGGCTTAAAGACTTAAAAGCCGGGACCGACAATTTAACGTGTCCTCCGAAGCGTGTGGGATGGGTGACCGCAAGTGGCATCCAAATTGTGACCGCGCACAACTTAGCTTAACTTCAACGATCAATTAAAAACGTCTAAGCAAGTTACCCCTAGGACTTATAGTTTAGGCTGTGCATTGATTGTCAGTCAGACAAACAGTAACGTAAGAGTTTATATTTAGATTTGAGAACTAGCTCTCAGTGTGTCGATGTAGATTACGGATCATGTTATCGTAGAAGATCTCTACGCTGTAGTCTTTCGTAGCACATTCGTAGATCCCATAATTTTGGATTACTTACGTGTTGTTTAAATCACGATATTCTAATTAATTCTAATAGATAAATTATAGGTATGCCTGGTTCCGATATTCTACTAAAGGACGACGAATCATCGCCATGGCAACGAAAATCTGTCGAAATGTGCCATACATTTTCCGCCAAAACCAATGTTACTATTGTAATGAACTGTGGCGTCTATGTAGCCACAAGTAATCGGGCTGACGCGTAACTTTTGTATGTGGAGTCGCTAGTTGATACTCCCCGCTCGCTAGGTTCAGACATGTAGTACCTACTTTGAAGTAAAAATATAAATTCAGTATGTGTAAAACTGACGTATATCATTTACTTGCTCCTCCGAAGATAGAAGATCTATAGTAGGGATAAATATGCTCTCTTATCATCCCTACAATTGGTGACCCCGACGTGATCCATTTGTGTCCCTACATGAACGATCCATCGTCTGTTAGTAGAATATCGGAATTAGGCATTAATACACAAAATAAGCTCGCACATAATTAAGATATTTAAGCCTAGCAACAATCTTACTCCATTAATGTTCCAAATAATCACAAATTATGTTATTTTTTTACTATCTTAATTATTTAGACCTACATGTTAGGGTAATGGTTAATATCACTGAGATACGTTACTAATTGTGCGTTACAAAAGATAACATATTTTTCCACTTACATGTATGTACTTTGTCAAATTGTAGCAATTACTAACGACTATTGATATATACCTATTTATCCTCGTACTTTAGTCGTAAACATGTACAGACAATGAACTTAATTAGATAATTTGGGTGAATACTTGTGGTCATTAGTAGGATCTTTAATTTATTTTTTGCCTGATCGCTCAGCAAGCAGATCGTCTTTTGTTTCGTCCGTTGACATGAAGTATTTCACGCAAATAAATGCCAAACCACAGCAAAGTGTGGAAGAATTAAAACAAGATTAAAACCGATTCTATCATAAGGTCACTATAGGTTTGCGTTCCTTGTAATCTTAACTCGATTGAATCATTAAACTGATTCAAGGTTACTCGTCGGTACCCCAATTTGTCGAACACTCTTAATCTGTTCTATTTTGTTCGGTACACATTAGACCAAGTAATGGGCAGTCGACAGACTAACAGTTATGAACCGAGGCGTAACGTAAATAGAGCTGTGCTGCAGGGGTGTTCAAAGAAGCCGCACGTGAAATTCGGTCGAAGTATTGAAAAACAATAAACAAAGATGTGTGTGACCTCGGTTTGCTGAGGCTAGAAACTGTAAAGTCATGTTACATACGGTAGGTATTTCTGTGGCGGCGGTAATATGGGCCATTCTCATTTTTAGGGTTCCGTACCCAAAGGGTGCCAACGGGACCCTGTTGCTAAGCCTCCGTTGTCCATCCGTCCGTCCTTTCGTCCGTCTGTCAGCGAGCTGTATCTCATGAACCGTAACAGGTAGAGTAGAGTCACGTAATTTTTTCGATCTGAAAAACCCATTGGTGCACGACTGGAATTGAACTTACGACCTAGGATCGGAAGGTGGCGCCGTTACCACTAGACCACCAGTGCTCTTAATAGGAATAACAGTATATAGGAATAAAAGTAGGTACCTATTTTACATAAATACATAAAATGACGCCTGTTTCCCATAGTAGCCAGAAGATTTTAACCTATTAAAAAAAGAGGAGGTTATTGTGTTTAAAGATCATGAACAGTATCTTATCGCCTGCATAATTAATCAACCTTATTTATTATTCGACGTGAAACATTCCTGATTGATATCAAGAATTTTCATTAATAAATTTCGTCGGCCAATTATATAATTTGATCAGTATTTTTTATGAATATTGTACAATTTGCAACGTAGTCTTGCTGTTCCTGAAAGCAACAACAGTTTTTTTTAAATTGATTAGTTCTTTTACAAACAGTTATTCGGCGGCCTTGGTAGCGTGGCGGACGAGTGCTCGGCGAAGACGCAATAAACCCGGGTGTTATTCCCGCTGTGGGATAAATGTTAGCTACTACAAATATGTACTGCAAAGATGTCTCCCGTTGTATTGTACTCGTATGTAACTCGTAGTTTCTTATACTTACGACATAGGGAATCCTAGATTTCAGAACTATGAATATGTGATTTGTGCGTATAATTTATTAATCCTAAGGAAGTCAAATGACTTAAAAACGTCAGAAATCATTCATGAAAATCGCAGTAAACTTAAAAAAAATATGATGGTGACACAAAATAATTGGAATGCACTATTTGGTCATAAAACATGAGATTGGTTTACAGATTTGTGCAAATGTTTGCCGCCTATATTGACGTCTGCCAGTTTGGATGCTAATAAGTTGCTTAATTCCATGTGTACTATGATCTTTTCCGAGTGTGATTTTTAATGTCGCTGTGTGATAGGTATGTGTATCCATGTGTATTGTGTTAGCTTATACATGCGGCTTCAATCACGAGGTGTAAATTATGACACTCCATTTTACCTCTTTTTGGGAGTTATTTAAAATGTGTCCATTAATTTTGTATGTAAAGTATCCTAACCAAGTCTCAAGCCAATCGCACCGCGCCCGTTAAAAAGTTCCCATATAAACTTTGACACCCCTTTTTAAGTTGTTTTGAAAAATCCTAAAATTTGATCTCCAGGTGTCCATTTATTTTTCATTAGTATACAGACCAGTGTATAGTACCTACTGGATATATTGCTTATCATCATCATTATCATCCACAGCCCGACTTTACCCACTGATGGGTAATTAATGGGCATATGCCTCCCTTTGTTTATGCCATCTATCATGTTTCTGGGCTAGTAGGTATGTCTTGCTCTCCACGGATCACAGTTTTAACTACATATACCATCTGTTCATCTTGCAAGTACTAATTATAATGCAAGCAATTAATAAAAAAGCACTAGCTAGTTAGAACGGATATTAGAGTGCAAAATATGACAACAAATAGTTACCTACCTTAGTATGTATTTTTTATGCTACTGTTTTTTACTCAAAACATGACTAAATATTTCATAGTAGCTACTAACCAGTTATGGTTTCCGCAGCTTTAGGTAAATAATCAGAAAAAGTAATTATTTTGGTATACTTACGACAGAGTTAAGTTTTTCTTCTTTGTGCGATTATTACTCACAATTCCACGTATGATTTCATGTTACAGTAATCTTTTGTTGAGTATGAGGTAACATTTCAATAGATATGAGAACTTATATTGCACTCTAAATTTCACACATAGCGAAGTATTGATTCATGAATTACCTACATATATATTGTATCTATAGTACCTATGTATCGTGTACCGTTGTGTTAAAATTTAGTTCACATTATCACACTAGAAGCTTCGTGTACCTACTGCAAACCAATACTCTAGAACTACTCAGTAATAAAAAAAAACTTAATACAATTTAAATAAGAATGCTAACTTTTTATACATTCTGTGCCTATGTAGCCTATTTCCGAAAAGTTTGTAGGTATGATCACACTGATTCATCATCATCATGAATTGCAAATGAAAACACAAAGGATCAATTAGCAGTTTGCGTTTATTGCGACAATTAGACATAAAGAGAGAACATTTTAATAATTTTAAACGTTAATTACTTAGATAATTTTGATGGGCTTGTTTCATGCACGAGTAATAAAGATCAGACTCGTAAATCACAATGATTATTGTATATTCAATTGAATTCGAATGTGTCAGGATGAGAATAAAGTAACTACTCGTTACTTTTTAGAAATATGAAATGATACCTTCTAAATAAGTACAATAGTACCACTAATTTTGTGCGCCTCATCAAACTTCGTGCTTTGTATGAAAACTGAGTTTCTCCGAATATGCAACAAAAAATAATAACTGAACTGACCCTTTTAAAAAATAATTATCTACATAATTATTGTAATATTTCTATAATGGGTACATATCATCGTCGCATTAGTTCGTATTTCAGAAGCTAGGCGAAAATTTCTGAGGCGCAAAATATTTGTGGTACTACTGTACCTAGATCAGAGTCTAGTACTTTTTTAGTTAAAGTTTGGAATAGGATAGGAATAAATACTTAACTCTATTTGCCGCAGTTTAAACTATCCCCATGGCGCTGTTTGTATTCTCGTACTTGTATAAATGGTTGATATCCTCTTGTGCTTATATAATACAGAATGTTCACAATATTACTGAGAAATTGTCGATATATAATTCGATTTATTTGCTATATAAAGCGCAGATAAACCGTTCCTAAGAAATACATTTTATTTATGTTTCTCAATGGACGTAGATTATTGTATGAATCACAAGCACCCTTACCACAAACACCTCTAGTGCATTTGAGTTACAGTTAGGTACTTATGTACCTACAATATAAAGTTTTGCTTATTCATTCACTTTAACAGTGTGTGTTGAATAATAATATTAATTATTTGTTGTATCTTTATTCATCAATCCAGTTGATAGCATGAAGGTTTTAAGTCAGCCACTCAAAATTCAAAATTCACATGATAAAAAAAACATGAATAGTTCAAAGCATACTACCTTTTTATGTTAGTAATATGCATTGTGATTGCACGTCTTTGATTTTAATTCTTATACGTACGTATTAATAAAACAAAGGACTAGGAAAAAATATTATGTTTATCGACATACCTAACCGCAGGCGACTAGCAGACGCGGGTAATTAGTTAGGCTAGACAGTATTAATATCAAAACACTTAAAAAACTCCTATTATGACATTGCGATACTATAATCGCACAGGACTGCAATTACATAAGTCAATTGCAGTTGTGCGTCAGATTACTTCTTTGTTCTATCTAATAAGAAACTTGCACGAGGTATAATATTTTGAATCAATATTACATTTTACGCCGTTATAACTGAGCGAGTAATTCTATCGGCAAAAATGATTCTCCTTTAGGTGCTTTATAGTAAATTGCTTTATTAATCTATGGACATTATAAATTCACTAAACGATGCTAATCGGACGTTGTCAATTCACAGAACGGTTTCGTGGAGTGCCGCAGCGGCGTAGAAGACTGTGGGCAAATGGACGACTGCGCAGTTATGATGCCTCGGGAAGGCTGCTGCGCCAAATGCAAGGGCTGCTGGTACAACGGCACCGAACACGCCTCTCACTCGGAGTGGGCCGAGGAAGGGAAGACGCTACGCTGCGAAGCTGGTGTCGTCACGATTTCGAGACCACAGTGCTACGCGCCTTGCGATAGTCCCAAGCATCAGAGGCATTATAGCTGTCCTGTTTGTGATGGTAAGTTTTTTTTACTAGAAACTGAATAAGCTAAGTAGATACAGACATTTTCAACATTATTAATGGCTTTCGATACTAACTAAGGCCTTTTACCATCTATAGTATATGATTTATACAGCGTCAGGAGGCAACTTTTACCTTCACAAACGGGACGCTGTAGTGCCCGGGACGAATTAAGATGGAGTAGGCTTGCCCAGCACCTACTCCATCCTCTCAGCTTAGTCGGCCTTGTCCACAGGAAAGACATGGTCAATACGTGCGGAGCTGACTAAGCCGCGGGTTTCCTCACGATGTTTTCCTTCACCGTTTGAGTACTGGTATAGCATACATAAATTTTTCGCACAGAAAAATCTATTTGTACACGACCAGGTTTGAACCCACGACCTTAGGATCGGAAGGCGGGGTCACTACCAACTAGACCACCAGTGCTCTGAACTTCTTTTGATAATGCTAATTGAAAGGATATGACAATGAAGGTTCATTGCATTTATTTTCATTTGTAGTCCCAAGTAATTAAAACCACAATGATTCAGAATAATTCAACGACCATTTCACGCTGTCTTTTCCCACAACTGATGATTGCTGCTCAAGGAATATAATTGAGCTCGCAGGCGCAGCCGTGTCTCGCGCGGCGCCCACCCAGATGCCCGAGAGAAAAGAAAAAAGAACAATCCCTTTCAAAACAAACATACGCCGCCTCGCGAACTTAATAAAAGCATAACGGCAGGCAATTTACCTCCGCTTCCAAACCTTAACAAGTTTATTAAATTCTAATCAAATAATAGTTATTTACAAGATGACGACTCAAAATCACTTTTGAATGTTGCCGACGCATTCCATCCAACTATCGTTTTATTGCCCGTGTTTATACTTTAATAATTACCCTCTAGCCTAGTAGGATCGGGACCCCTACGTTTAGCTAGGTTTTTATGGTCAGAAAAAACAATCTGTTTGTTGTGTTTGGTTAATTTTTCATTTGTCGCTGCTATTCACCCACACGCCTCGCACCAACAATAGCAAAACATAAGAACCAAGTGTTGCGCAGTAGCATACTCACCTCCAGACAATGGACCAATCTACCATTATATAAACCGTCTCGTTTGCAGCGCCATAATCAGCTAGAGATGACTATTATAAAACAACGAAGTGATTTAAACGATTGCCCATTAAAACTAGGTATATTAACTTTCAAGGCCACATAACTTTATTATGCTTTATAGTTTACCTATATACTCATTATGTGTACATAGAAGTGGCGCCGAAGAGTAATCGTTCCTGACGTTGGCTCTGAATAAATAAAGTTCACGTGCAATAAAATCTTGATGAACCACGAACAAGAGGCTATAACTACAGAGATTTGATTGTATCAATTTACCAAAGCTAATGAAAATTTTATTTCCTTTGTAATGTGTTTATTCACCAATGTTTTCAAGGAAGAAAAAGGACCACCCATAGCACATTGTACGTTTCGCGATTGACTCATGTTAGCTTTGCCTTAGTGATTTCATCGGATACCAATACCATAACAGGAGACAAAAAAGACAACGGAATAAACTTATTATACATCCTCGGGGGTCCATTAAAATTATATATTTTTGTGGTCAGTCTCCCACGGCGTTGCGTCTCTATTATTGACCATAAATCAAAAAGTTAACAACCTACTTAAAAGGTTGGGGCGGGTAGGTTTTTGTGCGGTGGTCAAAGCGGCCGACGACGTTGCGGCTGCGGGACTCGGCCCTACCTCCGATTGTTTGTTTTACGATCCCAACAGTGCATTCAGTTTTTTCTTTCTGTTTCTTATTTCCTCACGATTCTCGCCCTATCAACGCGGGAACTCTTTGTCAAGCAATGAATTACCTACAGCGATTGTTTGAACAAAATAAACAATTCCAAAGCCAAAAAATAATTTAAATTCATATAGCAACTTTAAAGTTACAATCATTATATTTGCATGAGTCAATGACCATTAAAATTGTTGATATAGTTTTTTTATTTTAAATGTTTCTTTGAGATTAAATATTTTTTGTAGTTAAAAAAATGAGAGTTCTGACTATAAGAAAATCTTTGGAATGCAACAAATAAAATGAAAATGAGTCAATAATATTTTATTTTCTATTTCTAATCACCCTTGTTCTTCGAAAGCGCATCTATATTATGAAGTGCTAGCACTGGCTATGCATACCTAATACTCTGTTTGTTTACATAAGGACAGCCTACTTGTAGACTCCAGTTTTACGACAGACACTTGACTGTTTTCATTGTCACAATTATATGCAACAACGTGGCGGTCCACTTAAGAATATACCTAATGCATAAAATTGATCGTCTAAACGTCCACTGAATGAAACTTTAATTCCATCGCACAACGTAAACACTCCAAGCTTTAGTATGATGATCAATATTATAAATGTGTCGTGTTTGGACAAAGCACTCACTTGAATAACTGAATGACGTCACTATTTGTCCTTACCAGTCCTTATTTTACTATAGAAGCCTTTTTCGTGATTTCTTTTGTGATGTCTTTGCCATTGTTAAAGAGCTATCTTATCTGGGTTTAAATTTTGATTTGATGCCTGAAGATAAGCCTTGGTCTTCAATTAGTTGTTCGGGGAAGTGATGTGGTATCTTTGTTTGTATCGAAGCGCTCAATTATTTGAGAACATTCATACCTCCAGGTGGGCAGAGGCATGCGGCCCAGCGGTGGGCCGCTGTGTGCGGCCGTCCGCACCTCCCTGTTCATTTGCTGTCCTGATTGATTCATCGTCTTTCTTCACTAATTTATGGAGTTTAGCCTTTGTCGCAGCCGCTCTGCTCAGTCCGAGCCACACAATAGTCCACAATGATATACGTATGTTACTATTGTGTCCCGCATTTTGTTTAAAACTTTTACTGTTAATCTGCAGAATTCTCGAACACAAAAGCAGCTCTTTTGTATTCCCATTGTTTTTAATTGCACATATGTATGGACCACAAATAAACCGTTTAAACGCTTCATTGTATTTAAAATTTAAATGAGTCCGTGCATTGAATTTGCGAAGCTTGACGTAATATAAAATTCCTAAAGTAATGTGCGACAGACAAGTTGTCTGCATCATTTGAGACAGTAAGGAACTTTGTCACGAGTCTCCAAATAATATAAATTACCTATGTGAATATTTATATGTTTACAGTCAATTAGACTCTCCTCATGATTCCATTTGGCATATTTCAGAGTGTGTTATCAACGGCCAGCGAGTGGGTGAAGGCAGGGATGTGCGGATACCGGAAGAGCCGTGTTTGTCGTGCCGCTGCGTGCGCGGCGCTCTGTCGTGCTCGAAGGGCGCGTGTCCCGTGCTGCCGTGCCATCGCACGCAGCAGTACACGCCACTCGGCGAATGCTGCCCGCGATGCTCGCATCCTACTGCTGATAAAATATTGCCAAGTGAGTATATTGTTTTATGTTTGTCTAAATAACATCACAAATAATTATCTGCCTACTACTTATTTAGTTCTTATACTTCTACAAATTCACTTACTAGGTACTTACTATACCCTATACCAATGTATGTGGGAAGGCATTGCTTACATTTAGGTTTTGCTGGATATTGTGGTATTATATAAATCATATGTATTATATTTCTAGTTGCAGGTAGCAAGCCCTGCATCATCGGAAAGGAGTACCATGGACACCTGAGTGCATTTCGTGTGGACCCCTGCACGGACTGCACGTGTATGAACGGCACGGCAGTGTGCATGCGGCACACGTGTCCCGTGCTCACTTGTGGAGCACGTGCGCTACCAGCTGGCCCGGGCAAGTGCTGCCCCGAGTGTCCGCAGGTCGAAGAGATCAAGTCTGCCTGTGTTATTGGGAGAAAAACTTATCGGGTATGTTGAATCCCCTTCATTCAGTCTGAATCCATGTGTTATATTATTTTATTTGACTCATTTTTATTTTACCTTTCAGGATGGAGAAACGTGGCAGTTGGACGCGTGTAAATCCTGTGAATGCCACAGTGGTGAACCAAGATGCGCAATGGAAAGATGCCCATCCCTCACATGTCCCACAGATCAAACCCTGCGTCAATTGCCAGGACAGTGCTGCCCTAAATGCGTCGACCTCGATGGTATTTGCACAGTCTTCGGAGACCCTCACTACAAAACCTTCGACGGAAAGTTCTACAGTTTTCAAGGATCATGCAAATACCAACTGGCTTCGGACTGCGTGAATAAAACATTCTCTATCAGAATATCGAACGATGCCAGAAATACCTCACATTCCTCGTGGACTCGCACAGCGACTTTACGGATCGGGTCTACTAAAATTAACATGGGAAAGAAAATGCGGATCAAAGTAAACTCTACCCGCGTGCAGCTGCCGCACACGATAAACGGAGTGGCTGAGATAGTCCGCAGCAACGGCTCCGTTTTGCTGAAAGCCGACATCGGCATTCAAATGCTTTGGGACGGTGATGGCTTTTTAGAAGTGACCGTGTCGAGTGCCTACAAGGGAAAATTGTGCGGGCTATGTGGTAATTTTAATTCGGTAGCTAGAGACGATATGAAAACCCGCGATGGAAGGATGATGGTTGATACGTGGCGCTTCGGATCTTCGTGGCGTGTGGGGGGGACGAGGGCTTGCACGCGGCGTCAGCGGAGGCCGAACGTGAGCACTTCGTACCGACAGTCGCGGGTCACAAAGGCACGCAGACTGTGTCGCGGGTTCGTGAAGAACGAGGCGTTTACAGACTGCGGCACAAAAGTGAACCCCCATCATTACCAGGAGGCTTGTGAGCTGGACGCTCGGAGTTGTTCTGGGGTGCGGTGTCACTGTGCGGCGTATCGGGCGTACGCGCGAGAGTGCTCGCGAGTCGGCGCCGAGCCTCGGGACTGGCTGAGAAGCATGTGGTGCGAGGGACCCCCTCCCTCGTGGCTGAACCGCGGCCGCAAAGGCCTTCACCGCGGCGGGAAGGCTAAGGAGACCAACCTATTAGACCCCAATGCGATCGCCAAACCGATCGCCCGCTCTCGCCCTCCGCCGCCTATTCTGCATTAGCTTGCTGGCGGCGTCACCTTTACTAGTCAAACCAGCCAGTGTGGCGATGTAAGGTGAGATATCTTATACTTACCATATTAGAAAAGTAGTAATAATTTGAATTCGTGCTTTAGATGCAATTAAGCTTTTTTAGTTAAGAATTCTGCATATATTTCATAGTTTACAAAGTTTACATCACATTCAGACTTGATTGATTGTTAAAGTTAAGCAACTGTGTGTGAGGTCACAATTGGGATGGGTGACTGCAAGTGGTATTACGAGCTGAGCGCTTCCGTGCTTCGAAGGGCACGTAAAATTGTTGGTCCCGGCTTTTAAGTCGTTAAGCCATGATGGAGGCCTCTAGGCGTCCTAAAAACTCCGTCACAAGAGTTGGCCACTAGCTCATACAAACATACATACATACATAACTGCTAAACCTTCTTAATTCTAAGAGCTATTTCGGTGAGTAACTGAGCGCTGCGTGACTGAGCTTTTGTTTGTAAGCGGCCAGTAGTTAGCAACAACGTCTCAGTTCCATAGGTCAGCATCGGCAGCAATTTTTAACCATCAGCTTTACAGCTATTTTTTGTTTTTGTTCCAGAGTATTACAGTAATATTGCAACTGGCCACTGCATGGGTTGCATCTGTAAAGCATACCCAGCTTTATAAGGAACGAAGATCTATCTACTAAACAGTATTCATAAAACTACTTTTAGTTAGGTAAACGTTAATTTAAAATATTGCTTGTTTTTAATAAGACCACCTATCTCACAATTGCCTCGCAAACTCAGCCAGCCCATTTCATAATTTGATCGAATACTTATACCACTTAACTCTAAGAACTAGCAATGGTGGATAGGTATGGGCAATCATGTTGTTCACTTTTAGGAAAAATCTAATTTATTTCGTGTTAACTAGACGTTTCTATTAAATGTGATAATTACTTTTGATTACTTCAGGCTGGCGAAGGACGTTTGGTAAAGCATAGTTCAAATTGAGATCTCATCTGTAGGTAGTTCATTACGAAATCTTAGATAAATGTAGCTATCCGAAGCCAAGAAGCTAATGAGATTGTGAGGGACGTGTACATAACACAGAAACGTTTAATTAGTTAGCTGTATTTTTAAACGAAGACTCTTTTTTAAAGCTTAGTTTTATATACGTTACCAATGAATTTTAATGTTTGACTTCGAAGTATATTTATGTTTTAATTTAGCTAGCGAGATGTTAAGTGATTGGGTTGAAATGTATCTAAATGTTTGCTAAGTATTTATTGTAAGGCGTTCGCTGCGTACATTTGGCATCGGATACCGCATTATGCTTATTCTGCCAGTGCCATAAAATTCCGGCTCCAATCAGTTTTGTGATATATTTACTGTTTATTATATTTTTATTCCGACATTTCACTATAATTTACAAACAGTGTGACATTCGTAAGTTTATATGCTTTATTATTATTTTAGTAGGTCCGTGTCGTCTATTTTATTTTAAAGTTTAATTTCTATACGAAGTATCAGATAATTCCTATTAAGTCCATTCCCAATCATTTATTTTAAGTTCTACTTACTTTGTATTAGTTAGCAGGGTCTACGTTTTATGTAGGCTTTTAAGTTATTTAGGATCTATCTGGCTGAACTGGCACTTACGAAGTGATAAAAACAGGTTTTTGTATACTAGTAGGAGCCATACCACGCTTACTTTTGTCTCCGGCAAAAATAATTTAATGTGGTGTGAGAAGTAAGTCCCTTACTGTACAATGCCTAGTGATATCCGTAGCATGTATTTCAGGATTAAATGTAGGTTTCTTGGGCTCGGTTTATACAGGGGGTGAGACGACGAAATCGTGCCATGGACTATGTCTCTTCCAGTAGACATGTGAAGTAAATGGCGACACGCAAATTACTAGTGTAGAAAACTTCCTCTTCACCTCTCCCCTTGTGTATAAACTGCTCCTTCTTGTGTTTCTATTTATACGGAAATATTTTACTCAATGTTTTTGCAATGCTTCCTACGACCTACCAAATTAATACGATGCCGATCATGAACACTCCAAATACTAATGACTGATTTGTTGTTCTATTTGTGTTAATAGAATAGCTAGTAGCTTTTCTTTCCAAATTGGCCCAGTCTTTAATGTTTTGTAGTAGGTATTTTAATGGTAAAGTTTATTAGGCAGCGTTGTTATTTCATTTTATTTAAAAAATGGCCATATTAAATTATATTTATTTTTGTACAAATTTATCTGCGTGTCATAATGTGCTAAGATAGTTGGTAGGTAGTTCTGCTTTCGTGCTATTTGGAAATTGTTATAAACTAATAAGTAAGATGTTTGCAGTGCAGTAGGTATATTGCGAACATGATCAAACTATGAACGAACAAAGAATTACGTAATAAATAATTATTAAATTACAACTCAAGTTGTTTTAATAACTATCCGACACCCACTTCTCTTATTCAGGTAACTAATATTATTATGCGAACGTTTGTAAAGATGTTTGTTACTCAATAACGTAGTTACCACTGAACAGTCAGGTTACATGTGCATATTGTAATAGATAGCCTGGACTGACATAGTACTCTACTTTTTATCTGAGTACCACGAGAGAGAAGCCAGTATAGATATTCCTAGAACTAAAATAATAACAGAATTTTATTGTGAGCACTCCTGTTAAGAAGCTGGCTCGAATCCAATTCTACTAAAATCTCGAGTCATCAAAACTTTGTAGGACAATTTGGCGTCCACTTAAAAAACAGAATTCATTAAATTTCCTGCTGAAATTTTAAAATTAAAGTTATAACTAACTATTAAAATTATTATTTTAAGAACTTTATGACACGCTTGCTACATCTGTCGGATTTAAAAATGAAAAGAGGGATAGTAGAATAAAAGATTTATTATTAAAGATATAAACATTATTCGCAATCACACACATCAATTAAACTAAATATTATTTTATACAATACATACATAATACTTGAGTGTGAACCAATGAGTGAGATGTTCCCGCATAATGTTGAAGTAATGCTGTCCAATGTTCCCAAGAGTCGAAAGGTTGAAGAACCGAAATGTAGAGATTCCTTATATTAAACATAAATAAAAAAAGCGTAGATATATATATTATTTATTCTCCCGTCATCATCTCCATGAATTCTGGAACAATGAATAATGTCTTGAGTTATAAAAATGTTGTGGTGTAGGTGTGACGTAAAGATAGGCACTGGATTAAAAATAGAGCAAACATTTTGAAATTGTAATCGAGAAAGCAATAAAAATAGATCAAAAAAAGTTTCAAAAATAAACGACCGAGGGGCGTTGGTATTTTAACTCTAGAGGTGAAGAAGTAAATCAAGCCTTGTGTTCACTAGGGGACAAATATCACGCCAGGCGTGTCTCTAGAGACAAGTCTGGCAACATTGTGCGCATACCTTTTTCGTCCTCTAGTGAATACAAGGCTGTATTTTATTTACCTATAGCTAGAACTTTGCCACTCTAGGCAAATCAACTGACAGTTTGCAGGTAAACAGAGTACCCGAAGTACACATCACTTATCTTAGTCCTGGCCAGAAATCCCATAACTTTTACTCTAGTAAAAGTCGTAGTAAAAGTTTTGTAGTCTTACCATAAGATCATAACATAAAACTACAAAAGATTATCTATCCACGGGATATTTTATGATAATTGGAGTTGCAAGAGAATATATACCATCGAAGTCGACTGTGCCGCTGCCGTCAGTATCGATCTCCTGGATCAGGCCATCGAGTTCTTCTTCCGTCAGCTGCTCGTCCAACTCGCGCAGGATCTCGCGCAGGCTTGATGTGGGAATGTAACCGTTGCCTGGAATCAAATCATTACTTTAAATTGTTTCAACGAAAAGAACACAACCCTTACTCTGAAATCATGAGAGGTAAAGGAATGTAAAACATTTTCTGGGAAGTTAGTTATTACCTTTTCGAAATACAGTTTTACTACGCAATACAGGATATTGTCTGGCAGACTGGAATAATCTAATATTACAATTTTTATGTAGAGTTGGTGATCTTCGAGAGCTCACCTTCCTTGTCGTATAATCTGAAGGCTTCCCTGAGTTCTTTTTGCATGGCCTCAGCATCTTCTTCAACGATGAACTTAGCGGCCAGGGTTACGAATTCTCCAAATTCAAGACGACCAGACTCTGGAAAATGAAAAACCTATATATTTTGTCCAGTTTTTCTCCCTGTACATGATCCATGGTTGAGCCTATTAATAGTCTATTTTAAGCTTTACTAGATAAGTAAGTTTTCGAAGTTGTTTTTGAATCTACTGGATTGACATTAGTTTGCTAATACTCACTATCTGCATCGACTTCTTCGATGAGTTCTTCAAGGATCTTCTTGTTGAAGGGCTGCCCCATCATCCTGAGGATGTCTGCAACGAAGTCGCATGGGATACTGCCCGAGCGGTTGTGGTCGAAGCCATCAAAAGCCTTGCGCAGGACTGGAACAAACCACACTTCCATCAGAACTTGAAGTTACGTAACAAGCAACACGTGAAATAATATCGCACCCTCAATATTGATTGACGACATGGCGCTTATGCAAGCAAACTGACAAACTAGGATAATAAACTGCGTTCTGGAGCTTTCTCCAAAGTTTAGTGCTGAAACGTAGTGCACTAGCAATAAAAATTGCTAAACTGATCGTTCGGCGGGTTAGGATCGGATTAGGATAGTTCAATGCACTGAGGTGTACTAGTGCGAATATTGTGCAATGCATCTATTTCGGTGCAGCAGCGTGCGTTGTGCATCGTGCTGGCGGCGGCGCGTCCCGAGCGGCGGCGTGCCGCGTCGCACGCAACTAGGTCGCGGACGATAAATAATAAAAACAACATAGGTACATACAGTAGTACCACAATTATTGTGCGCCTCGGCAAACTTCGTGCTTTGTATGAAAAGCAAATTCGTCCGAATATATAATTAAAATAATAACTGAACCAACACTTTAATAAAATAAGTATCAACATAATTATTGTAACATCTCTATATTACATATCATCATCGCGTTAGTTCGTATTTCAGAAGCTAGATGAAAATTGCTGAGGTGCACAATAGGTATTTGTGGTACTACTGTACCTTCGGTACCTACCCCACGCGTACCGAAACCAACATATTGACCAAAATAATCTGCCATTACAACATCAATATATTGGAATCGGGAACATAAAGTTGTTCCATTAAACAAACAAATCTTATCGTTGAATTCACTGAACGTTGAACTTTATACTGGGCCACATTCAAATGCAATCCATGGAAATTGTCTGGCGTCTCTAAGTCTGTTGTATATATAGAACGGTTGGATGTTTAATGAAACGTGTTATTTCGAAATATTCTAGATAACGCGTATGGTGGACGTGATCGAAGTGGGCCGAACGAAATGATGAGATGTTGACAATACGAGGTAAATGCTCCCTATCCTCTTTTCTTCACATAGTGGTTTTTGTGTAGGCAGATGAGTGATGAGTCAGCGATTGTCATAAAATGTTTATCATCATTCTCTCATTTCAGGCGAAGCTTCAAAACGGACTTGCGTCATAATTTTCCTCAAAATAAATGTGAAGGTGGACTTGCGTGGAAAATAACTCTTTCTCGTTTTAATGACTCTCCTGATAGACACACCGTTAGAGTAATTTTTCAGTTATATTGAAAACGATTATTATTCTTTTGATCTTTCGTGACAGAAAAAAAAATTATGATTAAATGTGTGATAAAATAAGACACATTGCTTAAGGGTCTCTAACCTACACATTTTTTATGTCCCATTTGCCTAATGAATGCTATCGTGCTATTTATCGTTGGCGATAAAAAATATTTTCAATATTAGAATATCTTAGTTTTATTCTGCCTTCAATCTCAACTTGTATAGAGCACGAAAATAAAACGTTTACTGATTTATACCTACATCATTAGACAGAAAACATAAACGTCCATCTCAAAGCATTAAATCTGCATCCGGCACATGAGCCATGACACTTTTTCAACAATTCACACTATGCAAAACAACTTTTAATTATACTCAAGAATTTCGAGTGAACACTCAATCAGATATCAGAAGCTTTCCTGTCTTAACTTTTTTTCTAATTACCAGATAAACTTTCTCATGATAACAGTGTGACAACATTTTGCAGCTGTTCCATGATATTTTGGCAACAAAATAGAATTAAAAACATGAATTTTATTTTTACAGAGTTGTTGTAAATTTTAATCGTCAAGACGTCTTGGCAGTTGTCTCAAAGTTCCATGGAACTTTATAACATTTTTCTCTTCTTGAATTTAGCTGTTTATTAATTACCCCACTCTCAGACAGCCAGTGTTGAAACGCTAAGTAAATATTGTTACTGAGACAGAAAACAACATCTAATAACTTACACGTAATATTGTAAACTTTTGTTTATAATACTTTTTAGTATTACTTTTTACCGTACAAGGACGGCAAACATTCTAGGATCTAGAGGATAGCAGATATACGGACACGCGCTACTCCCTAGACTAGAGTCTAGGCAGTACCGTGTGTTCATATGGGACGGATCTTTAACTCGTAAAAAATTGCTACAGACCTGAAATTTATATAGGTAGAACTAGTGTTCCAAATTCAACTGCTCTATTGAATTCTAGTACCTATCTAATTAGTGTTTTTGAATTTAGGATCTATGCCATATACCAAATAAGCTTAATTATGTGTTATACATACATACATATTATCACGCCGTATCCCTATCCTTATGTGTTATGTTTTAGGTAATTTATTATAAGAACCGTGTTTTATACAAACTATTAGTTTGTTTACTTTTCCAAACGAATCAGTTTGACTAATATACGTTCAACGTAAAGATTACATTGGTATGTAAACAATATAAATTCTACGTCTTGCAGTTCGAACTGACATGGATCCATTATTACCCCGATCTATATCCAGATTGCCATCCTGCCGGCTCAAAAAAGCCGGCTCAAATAGTCAAAAGTGCGATAAAGCCAGGCGTGCAATTTGGCGATCCTATTTATTGGCTGAGAAGAAATATTTCCATGTTCTGCTTATATTTCTTCTGGCTTTGGATGTGTAGTACCATTCACACTAGGATATCTTGACATCCTAGTGTGCTGTCAGAACTATGAGTGTGACTGTTGGGTGCTATGTTATCATTATTATGGAACGAAGTAGTGAGTGGAGACACTATATTTTAAAAGCTCTGGCACGATAAAGCAGACTTCATTACGCTGTATTTTAATATATTTTATTATATTTTGTTTATATTTTAAAGCTTTTGTAGGTGTTTGACAAATAGCACACACGTTTTAAAATTACTGGAAATGAGGACATCTTACGAATGTTTTGTGTATTTTTATTCGTTTGCGTCAATGAATTTAAAACTAAAATAGGCCTGTGAATGAACTCGGTAGGCAAATCTTTTCAATCCTCGGTAAAGCTTTTGCCACCTATACTCTAGCCAAATTCAATATGTAATGTTTAATAACAAAACGTTGCCAGACAACCAGTGACAGCTGGTGTAAAAAACATTTTGTCGATGGTCGTCTTTCTTCTTCTAATCTTCTGAATATATAAAACCTTTACGTTACTGACCGACTGGTAATGGACGCAAACAATGTCTTAAATTAAGGAAACTTAAGAGGGTATACTTCTCCTAGGAGTGCGCTAAGGAATTCCCGAAAATCACCTCCCAGAGGATGTAGAGAGATGATGAAAGTATGAAAAAAAACATTCAATGCGAAATTAGTCGCTGCCACTCCTTATTTATTGATTCTCTAGATTTTGTAGTTTCCTACCTATGTCATTATTTTTAATATAAAACCATTTGGATTGTTTACATTTACAATTCCACATCGAATTCGGCTAGAGTATAATTAGTATAGGTAATATTTTCATTCATTGTTTGGTTCTGTGTAAAGTGTCTGTAAGCCGTGGATGTACCTACCTAACATTTTTAATTCTGTGACATTATTTATTCTGTGGTAGGTAATACTTATAGACGAATTGGTAAGTCTTTTTGATCCATACACTTCGTTTTACTGAAATAAAGTTTTTTTACATGATGTATTGTTAGCATGATAACCGTAAGCTCTTTCTCAACCTTTACAATAGTTGATCCAGACACTTCCGCTTCCCTAATTTCAGACATTATAATGAATAAAAAACAGGTCAAGTACGAGTCGAATTCGCACATGAAGAATTCCGTAGCATGATACATTAAAAATGTTTCTTGTATAGAACTCCCCTTTTATTTTATTTTTATTCTTTTGAATTATAGCGGCAATAAAAATACACATTCTGTGAAAATTTCACTCTCTACCTAATACGGTTCATGAGATGCAACCCGCTGACAGACGAACGAACGGACAGCAGAGGCATAGTAGTAGGGTCCGTTAGCACCCTTCGGGTACGGAACCCTAAAAGCTATGGTTTTACATCATGTGTATTATCACAATTCTGGTCATATCTCTAAGCTCTTTGTAAACCTTTGTAATAATAAGCACAAGACCGTACTGTAATTGCCCGCAGCCAAAAATAGGGCCGCGAATAAACATTACCATGGCGAAGTGGCGAACTGTAAACCGTTGGTTACTCATCGGTTCTATTTAGAAATATAAATTTGGTAAATTACGAATAGTTTCTGGGTAATACTCCCCATGATCATAAAAGTAGAGGCGTACAAATTTGTATCGGGTTTCTGATATAAATACACTTTTCAGTTTCACTTTGCATAGTTAAATCTCATTGGCATATTAATCAATCTTGTTAATCAACTTAAGAGCACTGGTGGTCTAGTGGTAGAGATCTAAAGTCGTGGATTCAAATCATATCAAGATCGTAACCCGTAAATGGACTAGGCTAGCAAGTGTTGTGCCGTGATGGATGGCACATCAAAAACGCACAAGCAAAGGGAAGCTTAGGCCCGGCTGTTTGTAAAGATAGGCATCATGATGATGATGAAAATCCTAGAACCAAGAAAGAACCTCTTATAGTACCTATAGAGGTGCACTAAAAAAGAAAATCCGAACATTTTACTCCAAGTGGATGTAACAGAAAAACATAGAATTCATGTCTTACCACAGAAGTGGTTATCCCATTCATGCCGATCACTGGGTAAACTGGATAATCCATCGTTCATTGACTAGCCCATCGCTACGACAATGACGATAGCTATCTGATTACGGTACACGGTAGATTGGCACGCGTCCAGCCGTGTTGCTACGCCGCCCGCAATCCGCCCAACGCGATCTCAAATTTATAACACTTGTTTCTGTCTATAGATTCACTCGCGTTCCATTCGAAATGGCCTTTAAAAAATACTCTCGTAAAGTTGACTTACATTACTTAACTTTAGTTAAAAAAGTCTAAAGAGTCAGATTTTTGCTGTCAATAGGAGCTAAACGTAACTTCACATCTCTCATTCTATCATTTGAGAACATTATGGAAAAAAGAAACACAAAGTGATAGCAAATCTTTTCCGTTGTAACGGGGATAGGTTTTGAACAAATTAGATTCAAATTAGTCCAGATATTCATAGAGATGTTCATCTTTATACGACAATGTTTAATATTGTTATTGTGTAAAAAATATAAAAATAATAAAATAATATCGGCTAGGTACTCTGTAAAGTTACCTTATATACTGACGTACAAGCCAATAAAATATCTTTATGATGTATGGGAAAGTTTAAATTACATTTAAACTTGACGACAACAAACATTATGAATGACTGCACCCAGTTATTACGAAAAGAAAGATAGTACTTTGAGTTCTCTTAGGTCCTGTATAGTTTTGGAAGGAAATTACATATACTCGTAAGGTGTGCGATACCCACACCAAGTAATTTAAAGTCAAACAAGATGACTCATAGCTATACAATTTAATAATATAATTATCTGTTTAGAAGCTTTTAGTTTAGGCAAAAAATAGGATTTTAGAAATACCGTACACATGCGTTGTTACAATAATTTTGAAAAAGTTAATAATATTTCATTAATGGTTGACCACGCCCTCCATGTTTTCTTTACGTAATGTTAGTCTACTCTTATTAGTAAATAAATTGAACTCTCGTACATGTTATTTATTAATCTAGCCTCTGTTTTTTATTAAGTCCACCATTGTGCGGATTGGCAGTCGGCCAAATGTGAGCTTGCGTTTTCCCCACCGTTTCATGTAAACATTACAACATTTAATGTTGTTTAAGAATATTGTGAGGTCGGGATGTAAATAGTTTCGAGTTTCTAGCTGTTGCACCAACATTTGCAGTGGTTGGGAGGAATAAAATCATGGAAATCGTCTCTTATGTTTCGTTGAATTCACGTTGATTCACTTTGCATCAATTTTGTTCCGGTCGTTCAAACTTTATAGGCCATTTTTTGGCTGCATTGTATCTTATCTAACTAGAGTTGAGTTAATTGCTAACTAAAGGGTTTACTAACATATTAAGGACTAACATATTTGTTTAGGTTACAAGAATAAGTTACATATCATTTATACATGTTTTTGTACTTACCGGCAATCTGTTCTGGAGGCAGCTCGTCGGCCTGAAAATATGAAAACGGAACTGAATATTTAACTTTCGATAGCTTTTAAGTATCTATTATTATAATGTATATTTTTACCAGGCGTCGTAAAGGAAAATGATTTCCTTTCCCAATGTGTTTAGCATTATAAGTATGTATGTATAATATATTATGATGGACCATGTATATGGGCGATGGGCTGATCACCTATCACCATGGTTCACCATATCCATATTAGGACTTTAAATCATAAGTGGCTGCAAGTGTTCTTATGTTTACTTGTGGCTCTGCCCACCCCATTAGGGATACGGGCGGATATGTGTGTATGTATGCATAATACATCCTATAAAATTCATCTATTCCCGTGCAGCTTGTTAACTCTTGGTCAGATTTTGTCAAATGGAGAGTTGAGCTTATTGGCTTTCTGGATGTCGCTATGTGAATACAGACCTAAGGTACGTAAATAAATGGGAGTTACCGATTAATAAAACCTATTTAAGGAGTCATATCGTGTTTGGTATCAAATAAAAGGATTTTAGAGTGGAACATTTGATGCAACAGTATTACATACTGCTAGATATGAATCTAAATAACACACTAAAGCCTAATACATTTATTTTATGTGTAATTGAAACTAAATTAGACATTGCTTGCGCACTCCGGGAAACGTGTTCAGTCCACACACGTCATTGAGCTAAGTTTTAATAGTGTTTTTATTTCAAGAATCTTGTCTAAATTTTTCCGCTGCCAATATAAACGCGCTCAGGCATGCGATTTATCTTGATATTCACAAATGAAAAAAATGTTGAAAGTAAATACAAGAAAATAGGACCACCCAAGCTTCATGCTGTAATTGCTTGCAGCAAGAATAAAGCACAATGCTTTTATTGTTTGAAATAAGTATAAATGATTAAGTTTGAATATGTTTATAATGGTATTGTTATAGTTTTGCATTTTTTTAAACTATCTAGGCTTTTATTTAAATATAACTTATTTTTGATAGAGAATTAGATGCTCGTAGGTACATGTTGTGCTGAACCCACATAAAGTGGGAAAAAGTAAGAAAATTATGATTTTGAAAGAAGTACAATAAACAAATGAATGTACAAAAGTTGAGAGAGGTTGAGAGAGGATGTAATCACAGAATTGACAATCACTACTATGTATTGAAGGTGTACCTCAGAACAAGAGGTGTACCTTTTTACCCAACTGCGAAGAAAAAGGGTAATGCTATAATTGTGATTTAATTATTTATATTAATCAGAGAACAGCGTCGTGGGCTGTTTTATTTCCAAAATTACTAGTTTTATATAAAACTATAACTTTGTAAGTAATATTTTATAACGTAGAAGCTCTGTTTGTTGTTCCCTTAAATAAATAAAATAAAATGGTTTTACAGTCAAATTTATATTCTTGCTCGATAGTATTCTTTCTAGTATTTATCTTATTTTGAATAGGTACTTACATAATTTAGTGATGGTTTTCAGTACCTACTGTAAGCAAGTACTTAGCAAGTAAGTAAGCCCATAAAAATATCTTAAACCAGTAAGAATGGGTGACGTCATTGCCAAGTGATTTAATTCAGGTAGCTTATGTTATTTCCATTGAAACTTACCTACTAGGCTACTACTTGCAATTAAGATAAGCAACTATGTGACTAACCCGCGAATACTCAACCGCATCTCAAAGTTGAGCACGCCTCAAATGACGATTTTTTTTTGACATATTTTCATCAGAAACTGTCAAAAAACCGTGAGTTGAGACGTGCTCAAATCTGAGTTGCGTTTGAGTATTCGGGGGTAAGAAGCACTACTATTATTTTTTTCATAATTTCACAAAGGTTAGTTGGAAGAAAATGTGAATTAGCATTAAGTTCACGTATATACCTACCTACGTGTTTTTTATATGCAATAAAGAATTTTCTATCTATACCTAAGATGTTTTTCCAGTTTTTATACGAATAGATGTGTCAGTAATTGTGTCAGTAGTGTTTGGTTAAGGTTTAAATCTAAGTCTTTTTTCAATTAGATTTTCAAGAGTTGTTACAAGCCTATATTAATAGTTCCTGTTATAAGTTTAAGTTGCATTGTGATGGTTAATTGACTCGTCGCATCGGCTTCCCGTCAATCAATCTTCCACCGTGTAAATATTCCTAATAGTTTGTGACGGACAACATAACGACAGCACCTGTTAGCGGCACGCGTCTTTGGCTCCTCCGACGTCAACGTAAGCATCCATTAATCAATTGTTAAACAGAAAATCCACGAATATTATTCATTATTTCATTAATTTTATTAATTGGAATCTCCATAGCCAAAGACACCTACCCAGTCTTCAGTGTCCAGAACCATGTTTGATATCACTAGTTAACACTTTGAGACGCACAACACGACTGACGGACAATCCGATGTTTCCAGCGTTCAGGGTTATTTTCTGCTTCTCCGCGATATTCGGCTTTCTGATACTTTCATAATAAACGGTGGGTCAGCGGCGGGCGCCAGGGGGGGGGGGGAGGGCTGCGCAGAGTCCTCCCCTGTTTCCTGCGCTTGCGTCGACCAATCACGCATGCCTCAAACGGCAGGATGCTACAGTATTTTTAGGTAGAAACGTGGCTACTCAGAACGTAAACAAGCAGTGTGTTCGTTGCCGAGCGCGCGTCCCGCCCCGATTAACCTCGCCCGCCATCAAATGACCCCAGATCTTACTGTCATAATGTGAATAATTAGAATTTTAAAGTTGTTTGTCGTGTGTAGGCCGTTAACGAGTATGATGTAAAGGGAACTCACGGAGATTATAATATTGTTTTATGTTACTCGTGAGTCGGTGAGTCGTAACTGTTTATGAAGTGTTATTACTTCGCTCTCCTTGGGTTTGATGTAACAGAGACTGAAAAAGATCACGAACGTCATTAGAACATTAGAAGGTTTCTGGGCTACGAGCCCGCTACGTGCCTGCTACGATCCTGCTACGAAAGTTTTCGCAAAGGCAAAAGTTTAGAAACCTTCAGGTTCATATAACAAACTTTATATAAGATGTTATTTCTTAGAAACTCACTAAACATCTTATGAAGGCCGTTACAAAGCGATATACCTACAAGCAAGTAGTCCGTCTTCTCTATAATTTAATATGGCTTCCAAGAAAAAGTAAAAATAAAATGTAAAAATTTTAGAATGCTACTAAACACTGCTTCCGCTCTTTGGAGGGCACGTTAAATTGTCGGTCCCGGCTTTTAAGTCGTTAAGCCATGACGGAGGCCTTCAGGCGGCCTAAAAACTCCGTTACAAGAGTTGGCCACTAGCTCATACGAACTTACTTTTACAGAATCATGATAAAATTAAAAATCCAGAAAAAAACTTATCACTTAATTTATCACCACGTCCGATGATGCATGTAACTAAATGATGCACGGTTGAAAAGTTGGCACGACACGCCAAGAACGTCCTTTTAATCAGGACATTGCCCTATTGTTTGTAAACAAAATAACAATAAATCAATTATTTACCGCAAACTGGCAAAATCACAGTTGATGGAGAAGATTTTTCTTGAAAACAAAATTAGTATTGTAAAGGTTTAGTTTTCTAAAAAGCGTTGACCGTATTAATAACAACCATCATTAATTATGTAGGTACTAAGTATTATAGACTTACCTGCTACATAATTACATCTAAATATATAAAACTCTTCCGTTATTGTCTGACTTGGGCTTACCATAAGTCCTAAAAGCATGAAACTTGGAAGCTTAATTCTCAATTTCTACTTTGAAGTATCTAGGTACTTAAAGTTTCTCACATACTTTCAAAGTTGCCACACGTCTGACGGGTGAGTCTACTCACTCATGAACTCTAGTTCATTTATTGAAATTACCGTAAAAAGCTGAAACATATTTTTTCAGCTTGTGTGAAAAATATTTACAGTAGTAGTACCTAGTAGTAGGTAAGTAGTAACCTACTTGTATTTCTGTCTGCTTCATTTTAATTTTATATGCCTTTGTAAAAGCACTAAATATATTAGGTAGGTACTACTTACAGTTACGACGTGCTCCACATTTTATTTAGACGCGTGTTCTCATTTAAATTATAATATTTATATTATCTCATAATCAGAGGTGTTAATTTTCCACTTCCTTCATACCACAAGGTGTGTGTAATAAAATGGCGACGTACTCTTATGAAAATTTAATAATGAAGGGTAATTTATGATAGTTACAATGTAATAAAATTGTGATATCTAAAACTAATGCACTCATAATGGGTGGTTGCCAATACAAACGCCGGGGATCGTAAATCAATCCCATTTTTATGAGCACTGGAAATCTCTAGACCGACTATTTTGAGAAACGGTTATGAACTCACCGGTTCATAAAACAATTCGGATCGAGGGCGGTGTACCTTCACTACAATACTATACATATACAACAGCCGATGACAACAACTATATTTCGATGGACATTATATGGCATGCGTTGACTGCACAGCTGCATAGAATCGTTAGGTTAAAAAATATATAATATTAATTATTTACCTACCAATGTTAATAGCAAAAACAGTGGAACAGTAAGAAACAAATATTTGTCTTTTATCGATACAATAAACACAATTATGCTTTAATTTGCAATTTGCGGGCTGTGCGACAATCCCGTCACAAATTGCGTCATTTATGTGATCCTTACTAGCTGACTCCCGCGGCTTCACTAGCGTGGTACTCGCTAATGAAAAATAGCCTATATGTTAATCCAGCAGTACTATGTATATTCCAAGATTCATTCAAATCCGTTCAGCCGTTTAGACGTGATTGAGGCACAAACATCCAAACATCCTCACAAACTTTCTTATTTATAATATAAGTAAGAAGTAAGATATACTAAATTCAGGTGAAATCCATGATTTTTTTATAGATTGGAATTAATATATATAGTGTAATGTTTACTATCAACCTACTTATATATTTTTTTATCCTCGAGAGCCAGCAGACAGATGGAACTATTTGTACTTCCAACTCAACACCTGCTAGGCATAGTAAAGAAGGTGGCCTATTTCGCGTGGGCGTACCAAAGAGAATGTTTCAGCGGCTGAAAAAATTAAGAGAATTGATTAGATATAAAAATATGCGTTTCAAATCCCTAATGTGCCTACAGCCGCCCACGCATACTGTCTCATTTTGTTTACAGAATGCACGCCTGCGGAAAGATATGTTTCAACGTGAAATAATGCTCCCGAGCTATAGCCCAGATCGTGTTTTATTGTGTATGCGATTCCGAATTTTATCTCGTACAGCTGCTTGCCGGATAATTCGTTATAAATAGCATAAAGACAACAAAGCGTCAACAAATCTTTGCGTATCGGATACCGCGTTTACTGTCGAACGTTATTGCAAACGCACAAGATTTTACTGGCCATTTTTATGAAACAATATTTTTATAGCGGTATTTTTAGACGGCGAGATAAATGAGGAGATTATGCGTGTTAGTATAAGCTAGAATTATATTTTACAAACTATGAAGTGTTTGCGAGCTGCGTCTTCCACCCACGTTGACTATTATCTTGGATTCCTAACTGCTCTACTTTTCGTCGTATGTATGGAATAGAGAAGTAAAATAACACTAGGGAATGTGCCCTATTACCCTATGTACCTAGGTACAAGCTAAATGAGTGTGTGTTTTATAAAAATAAATATAAAAAAACTCTTACGTTACTGATTGAATGACTGGCTGGACTGACTGTCAATCAACTCACAACCTAAACCATATATTATACTCTATCCTAGAAGCTTGAAACTTGTAGAGCTAAGCTTATCCTGTTATGGTGTAGAGGTGCACTAAAAAAGGAATCCCGAAATGTAGCTTCTAGAAGCTTCTCTAGCTTCTAGAAGCGAGAAGATGAAGTCAAAATAACGTAGCGTTCCACTATTCGATTATAATTTTATGCCCTGAAATAGCATATAGGTACCTAGGTACCTACGTAGACCACTTTTCCGCGTAGGTATATTCTACCACTTGAGCGACTCCGCGGAAAGGAACTAACTCATAACAAAGCAAACTAAGAATAGGACCGCCTAATTTTATAGAGTGTTACGCATTTTTTTTGCTCACATAAAACATGGACAAATTGTCAAACAACAATCGAATTTATTTATACATGAGCCATTGACTTAGGTATCTCCTGTATCCTTTCCAGAATACCTACCCAAAATTACTCATACGTGCTACCTTATAATAGGTACCTAACCTACCTATGGCAAAGTATTCAATAGAGAATCCAAGTTTTTCCTACCATAGCTTATTTGAAAATAAGTTGTGGTTTAGGTAAATTCGTACGTACAACACGGCTCATTTTATTGTTTATCTAATAGGTTTAAAAAGTGGAGTATTCTCGCCAGGAGGAATAGCTGTCTTCCTTTTGGGCGAGCTTGAATCACTTTCTGCATTCAGGGTAGGTAGGTACCTATCTACTAGGTATTCTCAGTGAACTCTAAACTCCTTCGCTAACAGCTCCGAAGTTAACTTTATTCCTTCGTTACGATTAGTAATCAACTCAGACCAACTTGGAATCAATAATATGGCTCATGGCACCCGTGACTTAAAACATTGCTTTACCTACTCCCTTGCTCAAGGGCGGATCCAGGATTTTTTTCTAGGAGGGGCACAAGGGGCATTTTCAAAACGCGTGAAAGGGATGCAACGAACAAAATTCGCAATTCCAGCCAGAAATAGACAAGAGTTTCACCCATGTTCTTTCTGTTATTTTATTCATCTAAGTATTTTAACAACTCTGATAATTTGATTTGCTTATAAGTAGGTATGTAGGTACCTACTGAGATGGAATCTCCAGAGTACACAAAAATACCGTCTGGGGGGGGTACGTGCCCCCCTGTGCCTCCGTTCCCCCCCCTTAAATCCGCCCTTGCCCTTGCAGCATGCGCTAACATTAGACCACAGGATGTAATTTAAATACCTTAATCTTAATAAAAAGAACTGACATCTTACAGTAAAAAGTAGAACTAAATTAGATTGTAGTTCAAAATAACTCTCAAAAGATGGCACTATAATTAATCCTAGTTTTTTTTCTATAAGAGAATACATTAGCCAAAGGCATCACTTACATTCTACCAAAATAATTTAAAAGTCAGTGTCATTGTCAATATGACATCGATTTTAATTTAATGTCTGTCTGTGCATCAAAAAAAAAATGTTGTGGTATGGTAGGTATTGTGAAAGAAAAAGTTTTTAAACAATAATAGATAAATGAAAAATATGGTTGTAATAAATCAACACAACAATCAACAATTCAAAAAGAAAGTAAATTACTACGTACCTACAACAATTTTTATTTTACCCAAATAATATGAGTTGATAGAAAATAATGGAAAGCTATGTGGTTATATCCTTCGTTGGGGAAGGTTCTTTCGGTCGCGTTTTTAAAGCAAAACACAAAGAAACAGATGCTGTTGTTGCTTTAAAAGTTATAAGAAAGGTTTGTTAATTAAATAATATCTTGTACCTTCTTACTTTCAGTAAGTCCCGTTAGCAAGGTACCATGATTATTACTTCCATTCACTGTTACAGAAAGGCAGATCTTCAAAAGATTTGAAGAATTTAAAACAAGAATGTGAGATTCAACGGCAGCTAAAACATCCAAACATTATACGTATGATTGACAGTTTTGATACTGAATCAGAGCTAGTTGTAGTGACAGAATATGCAGAAAAGGAACTCCATAGTATACTTGCAAAAGAAGGATGCTTGAATGAAGATCAAGTAAAGAAAATAACATGGGATTTGGTGTCAGCTTTATATTATTTACATTCACATAGAGTCCTACACAGGTAGGTACATACATATATATTATCATGCCTTTTAAGTCGTTAAACCGACAGCCTCGGTGGCGTGGCGGGCGATTGCTCGGCAGAGATGCAGAGAGGCGCGGGTTCGATTCCCGCTGCGGAAGAAATGTTTGCATGATCTGTAAATATTTCTTCCGGGTCTGGGTGTTGTGGTACCATGGTACTCGTAGTTTCTGATACCTACGACACAGGGAATCCTAGTGTGGGCTCAGGACTATGTATGTAACTGTTGGGTAATAATAAAAAATAATAAAACCATGACGGAGGCCTTTAGGTGGCCTAAAAACTCCATCACAAGAGTTAGCTACTAGCTCATATGAACTAACTTACTTTATCATGCCTAGAACTTATGGTTTAGGCTCTGCGTTGATTGTTGTCAGTCTGTTAATCAGTTAGAAACAAAAGAGTTTAATTTAGTTTTGATAATAATGATCATGATGGACCACTTACATGGGCGATGGGCTGATCACCTGCCACCATGGTTCACCATATCCATCTTAGGACTAAATCAGAAGTGGCTGCAAGTTTTCTTATGTTTACTTGCGGCTCTGCCCACCCCATTAGGGATACGGGTGTGATAATATGTATGTATAATAATGTAAATATTTTCCAGAGATCTCAAACCACAGAATGTGCTGCTGGATAGTTCAGGCTGCGCTAAGTTGTGTGATTTTGGACTTGCTCGCATCATGACTAATGCAACACATATACTTACATCTATAAAAGGTACTCCGCTTTACATGGCTCCCGAACTGATTGAAGAAAAACCTTATGATCATCAGGTAAATTATTTTTTTGCTTTCATCACACTGGTTCAAAAGAAGTAGTGACACAAGTAGTAGTAGTATCAAGTAAATATCAAAATATCTTTGGATTAAATTTTTTAGGACTTCAATTTTAATTCATTTGCTAAGTACTGGAATTTCAATATCTTATTGGATGGATTGTTAAGATATTTGTCAATTTATTGGACATAGAAGTTTTCCTTTCTTTCATACATCATCATGGATTGTTAAGATATTTGTCAATTTATTGGACATAGAAGTTTTCCTTTCTTTCATACATCATCATCATCATCACATTAGCCCACATCCACTGTTGGGTATGACTGAACCATGATTTTTACTATGATAAGTAATGACTATTTACTTAGTTGTTGAAACCAGTTTATTGATTCATTTTGTTTAGTGGGTTATTTGATATAAATATTTTGTGCGGTCTCATTTTCTGTCATTCTTTTATACACCCGAAAACCACTTATACACTCACTATCTCTTTCAAAATTGGTCTAGACTTGATGGTATGGTAGCCTCTTAATAGCCAATAGATGTCTTAGTTTGTTCTTAGCAGTCATAAGTGATAGATGACTATTAATATTCCAGGCAGATCTCTGGTCCCTCGGCTGTATAGTGTATGAGCTGATGGCAGGCCAACCACCATTCTGTACCATGTCCATTTGGCAGCTAGTGAGAATGATACGACACAAACCGGTCCAGTGGCCTAGTTTTATCAGTACTGATGCTAGGTCATTTTTACAAGTAAGTAGACTTCGAGACATATATGTTTAATTTCATCTATTTCTCTCATACATTTCTATTTTGTCATTCTACTACTACATCACCTTTTAAGAGTATGTTTTTACCTCTATTCTATTCACAAGTACCTAGACCAAATAATGACGTTTTGGAAAAGGGCCAGGTCAAGAGTACCCTAAACCGACGAGCATGTATGAAGAATACTATGAGAGTGAATGAAGTGAAAGAAGTATGTCAGGATCTTAGCAAACGGAGATCCGTGATCTCTGCCTACCCCTATGGGAAAACAGGCGTGATATTATGTATCTGTATGCCTAGTCACAAGGCACAAAATACCTATGTATTTGAGTAGATAGGTATTTTGTGCCTTGTGACTAGGCATACATAGATACATAATATCATATATATGGCACAAAATACGTATCTACTCAAATACATAGGTATTTTGTGCCTTGTGAGTTGTAAGTTTATTTCATCATAGTCGAACTTTATATAAACAATATAATGTTATGAGGATTATTTTGTAATATCTTAAATGTACATTAAACACCTGTTCATTAAACTATTGTAAAACACTAGATTTACCGTTAACAGAAGCTGTTAAAATAAGAGATCATTCTTTATACAAATGAAATAATTGGTTGTAAACAAAACTTTCCAGGGATTGCTTCACAAAGACCCCATGAAAAGGATGAGTTGGCCAGAGATCCTGGAGCATCCATTCATATCGGGTCACGTGCTGATCTTGCCTGAAGATGTGCAGAGTGAATCACCCTTCACCAAACCCTTGACAAGCAGTCAGCAGGAAGCAAAACAACTGCAGAGAGCTAAGATCAGCAATAGCGCTAGGTAAACCAATTGATGCTTCTTGGACTTGCGAATAACTAACCTTTTATAAGGACTAAAATAAAAAGAAAACTTTGAAATCTAAAATGTTTATTTAAGTAAATGTATACTCAAGTCAATGATTTGCTTTTCCTTGGTCAGTGCTCTGTTGCCGCTGTAATCAATTTAATGGAAGTTGTGCGCTGAAAGTTTTAATTGCTTTTAATCGAATTCAAGGAAGGAGGAGGTTCTATGCTTCACTATGTTTTTTTTTAAATCTATGTTCACCAATGTCTCTGATAGTAGTTAACCGGTTTGGATGATTCTTTCACTGGTTTATAGAGAATGGTCCTGAGGCGGTCTCATATAAATTTTGTCTGAGGGATTTATACTCTTCAAGTAATATTTAATAAAAATCGTAAAATAAAATGTTGAAATGACAACTTTCCTACTTATTTTCCAAATAAATTTTGACATATTATTATCTAAACGCCAACTACCTATTATTTTCTATAGGATGGCTCCAAGGAGTTTTCACTTACGAGTTTGCATTAAAGTCGGTTTTTGAAACGTATTATTAGCTCATTTACTTGCTAGCAGATGTTGTTAGTAAAAATTTCAGTAAGTCAATGTTATTATAGACTTGCTGCTGTTATATTTTTTTACAGAGCAGCAAAGATAGAAACAGAACTGAAACCTGATACAAGAGAGCATGATTTGCGTAACGTTCGCGTGATGCAGGCATTAGAGTGCGTCCCTATATCAGACGACGACAGCGTCCGAGCGACCAGCGCTTTCAGCGTCCGAGACAGCCTCAAGACGGATGACGAAGACCAATCCAACATGATCACAGCCGCTAACGCAAAACTTCTGCGACACGAGTACAACGTCATGAATAACTCGAACCTAGTAGTTTGCAATCTCGAAAACAATATGGCGCAGCTAATGGCGACGAACAAAAAACAATCGGACCTCAACAAAATGGACAAGATCGACGAAGAAAAGCAGGTCACCGATAAACTCAACGAGAAGGAAACAAATGCGGAAACTGAAGTTAAGCAGAAAGCAAAATCTGTAGACACAGCGTCTCATAGCTTGGAAAACCCGAAGAGTACGAAGTGTAGTAGTGATGTAAGTTCAGGTCTCAGCAAAAGCGTCCCTCCATCCTACAAACAAAAGCTTTTACAATTCTCGAGAGATAAACTTAGATTCGGCAGCGGCGGTAACAGACTGACTAGAAGTATAAAACGATCGTTCCATTTTAGCAGAAGTTGGGATAAGAAAGGCGATAGTCAGAGGAGGACAAGTGAACCTACTGTTGAAATACCTGGTATTATTGACGATGAGAAGGACAAGGGTTCTAAAGAAGACAGAGATGAGGATATTGAGAAGAGCGAGATAATAGACGAAACGTGTGACGAAAAAGAGGTAGCTGATAATGACAAAATGTTACTGGTCGAAGAAAAGATTGATGGTAATAAAAATTATTGTTATTAGCATCTGCATGCGGCTCATTTACGTGGTACATACCCGGATAAAAAGTAGCTTACATAAGTACCTAATACATAATATACCTGGTCGAATATTATATTTCAATATTATATTCTAGTGCAATTAGCGGATTTTGCTCACCAAAATAGATGTAGAACTCTGTTAGTTACGAAAATGAAATTTTAAAATAAGAGAAAAAACCTTGAGAAATCCATGTTTCGCGTATGTTTTACATCTGATCTAGATTTCTGGAACCCTGCCATATTTACGGATAATATTTACTTTGATAGGTAGGTAATAAAAATTTTTTTAGTTGTTGAAACCAGTTTTTTTAATTAATTTTGTAGTGTTCTTGTAATTAGCAATTATTTGATTTCAATATTTTGCGCGGTTTCTCTCTTTTGTCCGACCTCGGTGGCGTGGCAGGCGATTGCTTGGCTGAGACGCAAGAGGCGCGGGTTCGATGTAAATATTTGTTCCGGGTCTGGGTGTTGTAATATTATGTATTATAAGTAAGTATGTATTTACAAAAAAAAGTATGTAGGTATGTATTACATCAGCCATTTGGTTCCCATAGGAAAGTTGGGGCTGGATGGCGCTGTGTGAAATGTCCACAAATATTTATTTATACATCAGAAATCCAATCTCTTTAAATTGTATTCGAAATCGGTCTAGTCTAGACGCGATCGTATTGTGCCATCTTAAGCCATTACAGGCTTAAGTGAAACACAACACACTCACATGTGTGATTTCTTAATATTATTGGATACTTGTGTCGGTATCATAAACCTGTTTCTTATTTTACAGTAAAAGAACCCTCAACAATAGAATTAGAAGAATGGGAAGCATTTCTGAATTCCAACATTAGCGAAGTCATGGATGGTGATGTGGAATCTCTAACACAACTAAACATGGTAAATATACGTAAATATATAGATTGTGCACTTTGTATTTTAACTAGTTGTAACCCGCAACGTTGTCTGCAACAAAAATGTACTTAGGACCAGCTAGAGGCCCTTACCCACAACCCTGCAAGAAAAAAAGGGCTGCTGACGACCCGATTGATATGAATGACATTGTCAATTATTGACAAAATTTTATGAATGTCAAATTAAATGTCTTCTCATAAATTAATGTTTAAAAAGGATATAAGCGATATCTTGTTTATTATTTTACATTCTTTTTACATTTTGGGATCGTTTTACAAGATAAAAATTAGCCTATGTCCTTCCTCGGTATGGAATCTATCTCCTTGCCAAATTTCATCAAAATCTGTTCAGTTTAGACGTGAAAAGGTCACAGACGTCTGTCTGTTACTCAATTATGCGCTTTATTACCTTAGCTTACGGTTTTTCTATTCAGGTGAGCATGGTGATAGGAGTGGTGGGTAGTGCGGCCAAAGGCACTGGCGGTGGCAGAGTCTGCGGCGCTGTGGCGGCTTTGTTAGCTCTACCAGCTTTAGTGCATACGTTGCCCAGGCATACTCTCTTGAACATTCAGGATGTAAGTCAACCCAAATATCTCTTAAATAGCTATGATGTAATTGTCTCTTGCGCTTCCTACGAAAGTAAAAGCAGCAGGTTCGCTCTCTCCAGTACATAAAACTGTTTGTTAAAATTGATTTATGATTAAAATGTGTGTCCAGCAGACCTACCGTTTTACGCAAAACATTGAATGCTAAAAAAGTGGGCGTGACCCAGCTGTTTGGTGAAACAAAAGTATTACGCAATAGTACATTGTACACCGATGGGAGAAAGTGGCCGATTATAAACAAGGGTGTAGTTTGAGTTAAGAATTGCAATTTCTTCCGAGTGATACAATAGTGTTTTATAGTATACCTGTGAGAAAAATTCATACGGTTATTAAAACTCAATGTAATTTTTAAGTAAGTTTCAGAAGCTGCTAGTGACCAATATAATTATTCAGTATAAACTTTTTTCTTTTGGCATTATAATATTAAAATTGGTTGTCAACCAAGAAAGTTTTAAGTATTTTTTTTACTACCAAGGAGATTTAACTAGAAAACAGCATGGTAATAATGAATTTCCATGCAACTTTTCTGCCCTCTTAGCGTGTTAGAAATTGATTTACATACATTTTTCCCTCTCATATATTGGTACGACAGTAATGACATTATGTTCTCCCCTGTTATTGAAGAAATATAAACTGATTTTCCGAGCAGGTGTAGAATACATTATAATTGTTATCCTGTGGTCTGCCAAAGCTCTGAATTTCAAAATATTGTTGGTCCAACATGTTTTGAACCTGCGTTTACAATAGTTCGTTTACAGGTGTATCTGGAGGCTAAGGTGGTGTACAACTTCGTTGCAGCCATCAATACACTCATGAAGGATAGCAAAGACACCGATGAATCTGCTGAAGACAGGTATTTATTATCTTACAGACCGCATCTGACCACTATTAACAAAATTAAATGAAAGGTCTAAAAATTCATTGTTTTTTTTTGGTTTTACATTTGTACCTTTAATTACTGTATATCTAGGAAGATATGCAGCCAAATATCTACCTACGTTCTTATTTTTACTATTATTGTGCTTAGGTACTTCTTTTTTTCCTTTTTTGTTTCTGTCATTCTGTCTCTTTGTCTTGTGTGCCAAATAAATGATCTATCTATCACTATTATAATTCCGTAAAAAAAGGCTCTGGCGGCGCTAGTGGCACGTTCCCTTGTGAAAGTTCTGACGGTGAAAAGGTTAAGTAAATGGTTTCTCAAATAAATAAGAAGATTTATATTGTCAGGTTGCTTCTCTAACTTCTAAAACTTCTCTGCTGGGCTGGGAGTAAAGAAAAACATAGAATGCGTCCAGCTGCTTCTCTCCCCGGGCATGTCGTAAAAGTCGACTAAGGGATAGTATCCTCCAACATGATGAGATACAATAAGCAAGTATTCCTAAGGAGGGTTGACGTCAGGAAGGCGGCCGGTCATAAAACACCTTAGCCAAAACTCTTGCAGCATGATCCAAGGATCATGCTGTGCCGACACCACGTAGAGTGGGATGAGGGCAGGAAGATGATGATGTTTATATTGTCGTCGACTAAGGGATAGTATCCTCCAACATGATGAGATACAATAAGCAAGTATTCCCAAGGAGGGTTGACGTCAGGCAGGCGGCCGGTCATAAAACACCTTAGCCAAAACTCTTACAGCATGATCCAAAGATCATGCTGTGCCGACCCCACATAGAGTGGGATGAGGGCAGGAAAATGATGATGTTTATATTGTCAGGTTGCAAGGCGTGGGTCGTATGGTGGAGGTGTGCGCGTGGCTGTGCGTGCGCTCGTGCCGCGGCGTGCGCCAGCTCGCCTCCGCGTTGAGCGCCTACGACGCATATCCTGTCTTCACGAGACTGCTCACGCTGTGTAAGTAACACCTACCTCGGAATACTCAAACGCGACTCAGAGTTGAGCACGTCTCAACTCACGATTTTTTGACAGTTTCTGATGAAAATCTGTCAAAAAAAAATCGCCATTTGAGACGTGCTCAACTTTGAGATGCGTTTGAGTATTCGGAGGTCAGACCATTACCATTATTGACGACCTCGGTGACGTGGCGGGTGAGTGTTCCGCTAAGACGCAAGAGGCGTGGGTTCAATTCCCGCTACGGGAGAAATGTTCTGCAAATATTTCTTCAGAGTCTGGTTGTTGCAGTATTATGTATTATAAGTATGTGTTTACAAAAAAAGTATATAAGTATTCTATCAGCCATCTGGTGCCCATAGTACTAGCTTTGCTTAGTTTAGGGCTAGATGGCGCTGTGTGAAATATTCACATATATTATATTATTTTTTATTATTATTATAAAGTATCGTGTTTTCTTTGACAGATTACCTGCGACTTGATTTGATTCAATGACGTGTGCGTCACAAAATAATCCTACTATATTATAAATGTGAAAGTTTGTGAGGATGTTTGTGTGTTTGTGCCTCAACCATGCCTAACGGCTGAATGTATTTGAATGAAACTTGGAATATACATAGTACATGTGCTGGATTAACATACCTAGGCTATTTTTCATTCGGGTATCACGCGAGCGAAGCCGCGGGAGGCAGCTAGTATACAATAATACTGATAACATTTTCAGACTAAGTGCCATTTAGACCCCTCTAGGTGTGACATTTCAAAGTTATCAAATCAAGATTGATAAAGTGGGTAGTCCTGACATCAAAATATTTGTAATCTTTTTGGCGCCAGTCTGATCGGACAAGCGCTATCAACTTTGATATTATTATGCCAATGATATTGTACAAATCACCAATTTTTTTGCAAAAACATGGAATTATTAAATTAAACGAAAAAGTGTTCTTTCAAACGATGGTCGCTTCCCGACTTTTCGTAAAAGCATATGCGGATGTAAGACGACCTTTTATATAATCAGCCTTCATATAAATATAGCTGATAAAAAAGACTAAATAGTTCGCTTGGTTTTTCCATTTTCGTTTCCTTGGTACTAATCTTGACGTACACCTGTAATTTACAGACGTAACAATAAAACTGCGCATTTAGGGGAAAAAAAACTTTACAAAAAATATTTCGCTACAGATCCAGATTTTTTTATCATTTAGTGAACTTAGTTTTTGAGTGAAATACCTAATTTAATATTGTCGTGGTTTTAGAATTCTCATTTATAAATTTGCCATTAGGTTAATGACCACAAAGATGGCCAAATGGCTGTTGAAAGAACGAGTGTGATGAAAGAATTATTGCATATAAAACAGCACTAACCGTTGATTCTTAAGTAGAGATACGATATTACTTACGTATATTCTACACCGGCCCTTATTGCTGAGTTAGGCTTACGCATCGTCTGCTCAGAAACCGCTGAGCTAGAACTATCTCTCAAAACAATGTAATAGCAGTAGATAAAATGCCTATTTCATTTGCTGACTTGTTATTTCGCATCATGCAACGAACATATCTAATAGATGATTCATATTATAAGGTTTGATCCACACTGCTTCGCATCATTTTGTATTTTTTGTCTCATACAAATATTTTTTACCTTAGTACCTAATAGTACTAATGCATCATAATTTCTCTTACGAGTCGGATCACACGTCAAAATTGCTATATACGAGGTAATCTCGAACGCTTGTAGTAAATTTTTAGTATGGAATGACATTTAGATGTAAACGAATGTCACACTAAAACCGCCACAGAATGTCTACAAAGTGCGGCTTCATGCGTATATTGGAGTTCAGAAGGTTGTTTTAAATGCTGATTTAGAATAATTGACATGCGTACGAAACGTGATATTCTAAGAGCTGACTGTTTATGACATTGTCAATCATGTGTTAAAAAAAAAGTAAAAAAATGTGAAGGTCGAATTTTTTTTTAATAAAAAGAATGTTTCCAACGATTTTTAGAAATACAGACAAGTACGAATCTTGTTCTCAACCTACCCCCTATTCTTTAGCTGAACATTCAGGATCCATAAATCATACTTTGTGTTGTTTTGAAGAGATATGCTTGTGAATTGATGGGAAGCCGTGAGCATGTTTTTTTACTTTGTTTCTGACGAGTAGAATGTAATATACAAAGTAGTATCTGAGTACTAAAATAGTAGCGAAATAGAATATGTATACCTACTTTTTGCCTTAGATTGTGTAGTGTTGACTTATTTTTGAAAATGACGATTATGTCTTAAATGCACGTAGGGGACATCATTGAGGAAGATCTTAATCAATTTAATACACTGTGTGACTGTGTGACACAAATGTATGTATGTTCGTATGAACTAGTGGCCAACTCTAGTGACGGAGTTTTTAGGCCACTTAAAAGCCCCCGTCATGGCTTAACGACTTAAAAGCCGGGACCGACTGATTAACGTGCCCACCGAAGCATGGAAGCGCTCAGCTCGTAATGCCGCTTGCGGTCACCCATCGCAATTGTAGCCGCGCAAATCGTCGCTTAACTTTAACGATCAATCAAGAACGTCTAAGCAAGCTACGCTACGAGTGCTTCAAGTTACAAATAGTAGTAGTTAAGAGTAGTTAGTTTAGTACTTGGAGTTTTTACCACAAATCCAAACAGATTTTTTTCCCTTCCAGATTCAAAAACGCCGCGCATAGTTCTAAACATCGTGGGTCTCCTCATCACAATACTCCAAGACTTGCCGGAACACGCTGACGTAGTGGAAAGAATACTGTTTGACGACAAAAGCTTCAACTTCATGTGTCTTCTAGAACAACCGAGCGACGCACTCAGAATGCGAGTCTGTATACTCATTAGTCTACTTTGTACGTTCTCTTGCACTGCGTTCTCAGCTGCGATGCAGTCTAAGTGGAGTCGGAAGGAAACTGACTGCTTAGAGTCACTTCAAACTCACTGTAATGTGACTTTGAACAGGGCTGCACGGCTGGCTACTAAGGAACTGGCTAATATGCCCTTTTATGTTAGCTATTAAAAAAATCCTTAAGTAAGTTCGTATGAGCTAGTGGCCAACTCTTGTGACGGAGTTTTTTAGACCGCCTAAAGGCCTCCGTCATAGCTTGACGACTTAAAAGCCGGGACTGACAATTCAACGTGCCCTCCGAAGTACGGAAGCGCTCAACTCGTAATGCCACCTGCGGTCACCCATCTAAATTATGAACCGCGCACAACGTTGCTTAACTTCAACGATCAATCAAGAACGTCTAAGTAAGCTGCGAGACGAGCGCTTGCTTGAATTATCGGAACACGCTGACGTAGTAGAAAGAATATTAATCGACAACAAAAGCTGACTGCTTGGAATCGCGCCACACTCATTGTAATTTGGATACTAAGGTATTGCTTGCTAATATACCGTTTTATGTTGGTTACTAGCTCCCGCCAGCAGCTTTATTCGTGTATTTGGATAAAAAGTCTGTCACTCTCTAGACCATAATGTACTATCTCTATGCGAAAAATCGAGTCGAATGGTTGCTCCCTTTGTTGTGTCAAAGAAGGATAAAACAACAAACGTACAAACGCACTTCCGCATTTATTATATTAGTAGGATCAGTTCCTAAAATACTCGTATGTATAGCAAGTATCAATATGAATTAAGCTTTTACAGTTTGAATATTCCAATCTTTTATTAATATCTTGGCAATTTCGGAAAAGTAGGTAGTAATAATGGAGAATGAACCTGTTATAGTATTGTGAGTGATACGGTTGTGAGAATCAAGGAAACAAAAACAGACTGAAAAGAAGTAGGTAGCTAGATTCCATATTTTTAATTGTAATCATATTTCCAAGTACATACATTATATTTTAAGCGTAGGTGTTTAATTTGTAATTTTAATAGGATTTAAGTCTGAGGTGCTTATATTTAATTATCTATGTTGTAAAATGAATTAAAATATAAATTCCTTAAAATAAAAACTGCAATAAAAACCAAGTAGTTTAAATATTCGTTTGAATTTTCGCAAATTGTGATAAATTAACATTCACTGCCGATATTACTAACTTCGCTATTTAAGAAACATTAATACCTACTTAAGTAATTATTACATTAAAGTGCCATATTATTCAAATCTAATGCTTTTTGTAAAGTTTATTCAATTTTTATTAATAAAATATATACTCAATTATAAGAGCTTTTTTTATAACTACCTTTGTATAACATGATTATTTGTCATTGGCATTTTGAGGTGACCTTCATGTCGTCGAACCTAAAATATTCGAAAACATGTGTCAAATCTAGAAAAGGAGCCTTAAATAATTTTACCACACTGGTTCGAAAGAACATCTCTGCTGGACTGGGAGTAAAGAAAAACTTAGAATGCGTCCAGCTGCTCCTCTCCACGAGCATGTCGTGAAAGTCGACTAAGGGAGCATGTCGTAAAAGTCCTCTCCAACATGATGAGATACAATAAGCAAGTATTCCCAAGGAGGGTTGACGTCAGACAGGCGGCCGGTCATAAAACACCTTAGCCAAAACTCTTACAGTATGATCCAAGGATCATGCTGTGCCGACCTCATATAGATTGGGATGAGGGCAGAGAGATAATGATGGTTTGAAAGAACGTAAAAGGACTAGTAGTACTCGTAGTAGCTGACTTTAATATGACAGGTAGGTTAACATTTCCCTAATCTTTACAGTTATTCGAAACTTAAATTTCGAAACTACGGGTTACCGTACTTTCGAACACGGACCAAAGTTGCTTCTTTAGATTACATCTAGAGTATTTGTTAGAGTCAAATTTTAAAAATATATTATTCCATGAAATTGTTGGGGTCATTTGGACATGTCTTAAATCACGTTGAATTTACGCTTCGTAACGCGACCAAGCGTGGAAGATACAGGTAAGAAACATTAGCTCCGCAATACTTACTCCTAAGTAGTTAGTGTTCTGTGAGCATAAGCTTCAAGATGGCGGCGCCACCTCTCGTATTTCGTTTCATTTACGATAGATAATAGCTACATAATGGCTAGGTACTAGGTATTTGATAGGTACCTATAGTGAAAATATTGATACCCTAGCGAATATTCAAATATCAGATATTGATATTTGGGGGTCCATATAAGCGTCAAGATGGCGAGACCATCGTTTTTCTCAGAATAGCAAAGTAGCAGCCATCTTGACGCTTACCAAGAAACCACTAGCTTAGCTTTTTTGTGAAAAATTATCCCTTTACTCATAACACATTATGAAACGAGTTTGAGTATTATTCAGTCCCAAGCTTTCTTGTCTTCTAGATAATCAGATATTTTATAATAAACTTCGAAAATGTGTGTTGCTGCACAAAATGAGTCTTTGAGGCGCACTTTAAATCCTTTCACGTGACACATCACGGAAGTAAAACAATTGAACCACATTAATCGCTATTAAGAATTCAACGATTCGCACGCATTAATATTCAGGTGCTGAAAGCTATGTACGTATTCCGGACATACGTGCGCACCATCTCAATAACAGCAATCAGTCCACTACCTACCTCAAAAGTCAATGGCCTGCGGGTAATATAATATAAACATTACTATTTTGTACATGTGAAAGTTTGTCTGTCGACTCGTTTATATAACTCAGGAAATGGACGGACAGTTTCGACTGAAACTGTATTTTCAAAATATTTATAGTTGTTCGAAATGTTATGTTTGTTATTTTATACCGAAGTTATAAATGGAATAAACTAAAATATTTTGAAACATATCGAATCAATGGTAATACCATTCCATGAGCAGGGATAGCTTATTTGAAAAAGGTCGCTCATTTTCTTGCCCATTGATTAGCAGTCAGATTGAAAACTTTGTCCTGTGTTATGCTTATGACTCTGAATCTCCGGTCATAGGACTCTTTATCTTTCAAATTGCAAGAGCAACCACACGTTAAAGCTAGTATTGCACAGGTAGGTTTATCGGCTATGCATTCGTAAGATCAAAGACCTGTCGTATTTCGAACAACTGCACTCTATGGTGGTTACATAAGGAAGGTGATCGGCCGGCCTCGTGGCTCGAGCGTTCACTGACACGGCTTGCACCTAACAAATCACTAATATGCATTTTATAGCGTATAGTAAAACACCCACGACTTGTCTGCGTTGAGTTTTTTTTTCATACGAACTTCATCTTCCTACTGCGTCCTCTACTAGTTATATTCTGGGAACTCCTTTCTTCATGCACCTCTACATTATATGAAGAATATACCTTCAAGTTTCATGCTTCTAGGACTTATGGTTAAGGTTTTGCGTTGTCAGGCAGCCAATCAGTCACCAGACGCTGTCGCAGCCTGAAATTTTGGAGGGGATGACTAATAATAGAATATGTCGAGTAAATCAGATTTTATTTCACAACTAGCTGCCGCCCGCGGCTTCGCTCGCGTGGTACCCGGATAAAAAGTAGCCTATATGTTAATCCAGTACATGTACTATGTATATTCTTAGTTTCATTCGAATCCAATCAGTCGTTTAGGCGTGATTGAGGCACAAACATCCAAACATCCAAACTCACAAACTTTCGCATTTATAATATAAGTAAGATACATGCACACATTATAAAACAAATGGAAGTCATCTATTTTATTGGCATTGCGGCTAGGGGAGAAAATTGTTTTTTATATTTTGTAAATTTTTAGAAGATTTTTAAATCTGACGTGTACGATTTTGGGGGGTCGTGTCCTCTGTGACCTCCCCTTCGGACCGCGCCTGTCAGTCACTAAGTAACATAAGAGTTTGTTATACATATAGCGTATTTATTCGGCGTGAGACGCCAGCGTTTTGTAACGAGCAAAGTCCGATGCTATTAATTTTTTTGCTGATATCGGCAGCGCTGAATGTCAGTTAGGTATTTGTTCGAAAACAATCTTTAAAATTTTCTTAGATATAAAGACATGGAATATACGTTTTTACTAATGCAAAAAAATCTAAATAGCAGATTACTTAAGAAATAGTTGCATCAAAATTATGTTGAAAACATCTCCAATAAACATAAGTAATATGATTTCCTTAGGAATTAAAAAGACAGTGTAATATGACGAAAGTAAGTAGGTAATTTACATTGGTTACATTTTAGTACAGGCTCATTAGCCTTTCAGGCACTTATGAGATGAGTAGTCAGACGCTTAGTTGATTGTGAAGTTTCGAAGTTTTCCATTGATTCCTTTTTGAGTGCCTCATTATCCTATGAAGTGCACTCACCTTTTTGCGTTTTAGTTTACCTCCTGCAGATAAGTACGTATGTTGATGAACTTTGTTGCACTCGAAGCTACTTAGTCCAATTCCATAGCATTGACGTCAAACGCAATTGTTCCTGAATAATAATCACCCGTATTCCGGCGCTAGTCCTAGATGAAAGGCATCCCTGTAGTTTATGAATAGGCACTGCTACTTTAGACATTCGTTATGCATCAATGATTCAAGTACATATATAGTAGGTACTTTGCGAATTCTGCAGACCTTAGTCTATGTGGCCTGTAATCTGTGAAGCAAAGACTATTTTGAAATAGTTATAATACTTATTAAATTGCTACATTCGTGCAAGACCTACCTACCTTTCTTATCGATTTGGAGGTTGTCATAGGTACCTTGCCAAAAGAACATTTAAACATTTAGGTCAACTAAAGCTAACAAGATACGAAAACCGATAAAAAAAATATCTCGAGGTTACAGTATTACCGACCGATAGCGTATTTCCAATCAAAATTTCAGCTTGCGATAACATAGCGTGTTCGAGATGCGAGTTCGTCGACCCGCGTATTCACTGTACCATTGGGTCATGAGTATTTTGACAACGAACTGCGGAAATTATCTAATCGGCACACGACCGCGAGGACGGCGGGTCGTCGACACCGCGACCGTACGTAGCGGGGCCCGCCCGCGGACCGCATCGACGAAAGTGAAATGAGTATAGCCAGCTGTGCGACGACTCCCATGACCGAATTCTGTTCATTGATACGAATAACCGAAGAGTGGGTGGTCACTGGTCAGTTGCCACGCGGCGACCGACGCGCGACGGGACGCAAGCTCTACATTTTGATTGGAACTAATGATCCTACCATTTCCTCCTTAGAGAGAAAGTGATGTGTCCGAAACTTGATCTTTGATAGTGCATATTATCTTAACAAGTTAAACTCTTATTTAGTCTCCTATAGTCAAATCTGACCGATACGAATTAAACTATTTCAAAATTAATATTTGTAAGTAAATGTTCCTACTTTATAGCTATCACAGATATAAAAATTGTACAACATTATTTACCTCAATTATATTTTAAATGAAAAAGAAGTGCTACTGCTTTCGTAGCGCTTTCGTAGGTCGTAGCACTGCTACGCGGCAACTCCCGTTTCAGGGAAGCTTATCTTATGGATCAAATAGAGATACATGTAAAATACTGATATAGTTAGTTGAAGTAAGAACTAAAAATAAAGTTTAAATAGAACTTGTTTAAGAAATCCGTTCAAATGTTACATCTTTACAGATGTTAGGCATAAGATAATAGAGTCGCCAAGATTGACGGCCTACATACATTGTGAACTAAATAAAAATATAATAATAGGCATTTTATAATAAACACATCTGCAATAATCTTTTGGCATAGCGACAATATCTACCGATGACGAGAATATTGATTGGAAATTGTATTGACATAAGCATTACACGGATGTTACCTTTGAACTTTAAGAATTATTTTAGCTGTAGTGACATCACCTTACAGGTTTAAGACTATTTACAGCCAATTTCACCGTTCAAACAGAACTGCATTTAGCTCTGAACTGAGTTTAAAAGCTGTTAAATTGTATTCATACAATTACAAAAAAAAATCAAAAACTCACTACTAACAGTTTTCAAACTGTTAGTAGTGAGTTTTTGAACTTAGTTTAGAAGCTAAACGCTGTCAAATGGTGAGATCGGCAGTTTTGTATAGGTATTGCCTGGCTGATATTCAACCAATGTTATTCGACATCCAATACAGTCGTTTTTTTTAAATAAGAAAGATTACTAAAAGATCTAATAAAATTTAAAACTAAGACGATTGGTAAAACTTCTCCTCTAGAATCATTTTGTAGTTTAGATTTAAAAATATGAATGGGTTAACAGTTAATACTTTTTTTTCATTGATTTGATAAACTTTATGTTTTCTTTGTAATTTAATTATGACCCCCGCTAAACGTCGTGTAGTTACTCTTAGTTGATATGTTAAGGACCATCTGACAATGCACTTAACACTCATAGAAGATATTAATTAGGTACCTACTGGCAAAGTATACAATAGTTCAGCCAGTAGGTACGACTTATACGAACATTGACTGCACCAAAGTTCATTGGCTTCACTATTTTTTATAAGTATAGAATGCACTGAAGTTCGTTGACTTCACATTTTACTAAACAAAACAATACCTAAATCTTACGTAAAAGTGCTTTACCTACGTAGGTACGACGTACGACGCGTCAGAGTTCATTGCCAGAGGTCGTCGACCGATAGCTTAATTACTACATCATAGTAAAATTTCTATAAATCGACAAATGCTTTATTAGCATTCAATGGTCACACAATTGTAACTCTTAATAAGAGATAATAGAGTCGAGGCAGTATCAACGTCAACACTTGTATTATTTGCTGAGCAAAACTAGTCGTCATCGACCGTCCTTGCTAGATCGTTCAACCCGGAATTCTATCAGCGATAAGGCCATTAAACTCTTATCCAACGTTGATCACTGCTTATGTAAGTCCTTGGATATATAATGAGGTGACCTTGCGGTCGACGAACTCTGCGTGCCGTTGACACATATACCTACTGCGCATTTACACGTGAAGGGGTTAGATTATGATCTCTGCAATTAAGTATAAAAAAACCACATAAATAAATAAATATTCGTGGATATTAAGTTAAGCTTGTACTATGGGCACCAGATGGCTGATAGAATACTTATATTTTTTTTTAAATACATGCTATTTACATAATGCTACAATACCCAGACCTGGAAAAAATATTTATAGAGCATACAAACATTTTTCCCGTAACGGAATCGAACCAGCGCCTCTTGCGTCTCAGCCGAGCACTCGCCCGCCACGCCACCAAGATCGTCAAGTCACAATATGACCTAGTTGTGAACATTTTTACCTTTTAATAATTTAAAATATGGGCTGTGAATTCATTGAATACATATTAAAAGTTCTTAGTACTTTTTGGTTCAAATTACATATTAATTAAAATATACATACATAAAATCACGTCTATTTACCATAGGGATAGGCAGAGATCACGGGTCTCCATTTGCTACGATTCTGACATACTTCTTTCGCTTCATTCACTATCATGCATATTCATTGGTTTAGGATACTCTTGACCTTTTCCAAAACGTCGCCGATTTGGTCCAGGTACGTACGCCGAAGTCTTCCCCTTCCAACGATACCATTCACACTCGCCTCATACATTTATCTCGTTAATCTTCTTTCATTCATCCTCTTTACATGATAGGCCTTTTCCAAATCCACGAATGCACAATAGACTTTCTGACCCTTGGCCAAAAATTTCTCGGCAATGTTTCGCAAGGAGAAGACCTGATCCCATTGCTTGTGCATCCCATATATTAATAATTAAAACTATAGTATTTTTTGTGATATTCCTAACGCAAACGTTTAATAAAATAATCCAGAAACTATTCAGAATCCTCGCATGATGCTACATTTTATTTATTATTGTTATTATGAAGAATCCGTTACATTTAATTTGATTTAATTAAAAATACATTGCAAATCGATAGAAAAATCAAAGTATTATAATTAAATATTCTTAAGGATACCACTTAAAATACTTTTTTTGTTAATGGTCTTAAATAATTATGCAATGCAAAAAAACCTATTTACGTTATCAATGCGCTCTGAATCGTTTAATGAATTAGATAATAATAATCAGCCGGTGTTTATGCGCGATCATGATAGATAAGTGACGATCGCACTTATAAATAGCACGGTGTGCGACCGATCTTTACATTTGGCTTGCTCACGATCTACGATATATACCTACCATCTAAGCCGAACTTGAATTATCAGCCAATTCGCATTCAAAACAAATCTTGATTTAAAAGTAACTCAATATTCTTATTTGGTTCAAACGTGATTAATTTCTTGACAAGCTCATTTCGTTTTAATTATCAATATACAAACATTGACTAGCAAGTCCAGATTGTTTTAAAATGGTGGTCCAACTATTTCATAATATGTATTTGTCGATATCTTCTCAGACTCTTTGTTATTTATCTCTCGATGCGATGAAATATGTCCTACTTTTTTCATTTATCGCGTGGATCGTTGTAAACAAAATTAATTATTACAAAAATCTTCCGCCTGGTAAGTTTATTAATAAGTCATTAATTTCTTCAATAAACATAATAAAGATCTTTTAATATTGAATCCCTTTAAAAATAACTTTAAAACTGATACTTTCATTCGTTTATTAGGACCATGGGGCATACCTTTGCTGGGATATTTGCCCTTTATGAAGCACCGCGGAGCCCCTCATGAGTGGTACTTGAGAAAGGCCGCAAAATATGGCGATGTCTTCTCAGTACAAATGGGCAGCAACCTTATAGTGTGCATCGGATCTGCCAAGACTATGAAGGAGCTTTTCTATAGGCAAGATTCCACCGGACGTCCGGATACGCCATTGATCAATCTGATGGGTGGATTCGGTGAGTAACCTTTGCATTGTCCTTTGCATCTCCGAAAAGGTCATCGTAGTTCGTTGACACGTTTTTGCAAGGACCTTTTTGCTAATGTTGCCATAGGTATTTGCGGAAAGGATATTCGTTGTGCAAACTGAACTATGAACAATAAGTTTGAAGAGTTTGGTCTATACATAATATAGTTTTGGTTTTTATTTTAGGTATAATTTTAAGCGAAGGTTCGTTATGGAAAAGACAGCGTCAGTTCCTTCACGATAAATTCCGGCAGATGGGAATCAAACTTGCGCCGAATCAGCGATTTGAAAAGTTCATTATGGTAAGTAACTAATTCAATTTAAAAAGAGCTTATTTAGACGTAAAAATTCCGTAAAAGACGTTTTACCGTATGAAGGGAATATTTAGGCCCCTACAGATTTCTTTGAGGTTTATTTTGTTCTGCATTAAAGCTTTGAAATTGCATATTATTCTTATTTTAGATGGAATTGGAAGAACTTCTAAACACTCTCAACTGGCTTAAAGAAGCGCCAGTGGACCCTACATTTATACTTGGTCGTCACATGCATAACATTATCTGTCAATTAATGATGAGCTACCGATTCGAGGAGAACAGCAAAGAATTCAAAATGTTCAACGAAAGGGTCACGCGGGGCATGAAGTTGTATGGATCAGTTCATTTTGGGGAACACATCAAGGCTTATTTGGTAAGTAAAAATAATATTTATATGAATCTCTTTTGAATACAAGTTTAGAAACATAATATTTAATCATTTTATATTGATAGTTCGTAGGTGGCTTATAGATTTTTTATAATATAATCAATATACGATATACTCAATCAGAAAATATAATAAATACACTTTAAGAAATAGGTTAAGTTTTGGTTATTATCTGTTTAGTGAGGTTTAGTGCTTTGGTTTAGTCCCCACATTACAGGTATATATCATCAGACTGAAATTATTTTGATGCCCAATTTTTTGTTGTTTAAACCAGCAAATAAATATTAAATTACCTACCGGCAACTTCATCTTTAACGTTGACAGACCAATGCCTGTAATGCCTAAACCTTGTGATTCTACAATTAGAATCACAAGGCATTACTAAGTTTTAAGTTATATTGCAGAAGTTGCCTGGAAAGCAAGCCGTATTAAAAGAGATGAAGCGGAACCTAGAAGACGTCAGCAAGTTCCACGCTGACCGCCTCGTAGAACGGAAGGACCGGCGCAGAACAACAGCTGAGAGTTATGCCCCTGCGGACCTCTTAGATTGCTATCTGGAAAGGCTAGATATGGAAAAGACGGAGGCTGAATATCAAGTTGAGAATTATGGAAATGAGACATCTACTATTTTCCCGGGGACCGATCCAGGTGAGTTTTGGCACAATATTAAAATATTACCAAGGAACAAGATGAAAGCTTTTGTTTTTTCTTGATTTTTGAACTTATTTTTTTAAACAGCTTAAGGATGTTCATAGTTGAGTTCAAATGTTAAAGAGAACACACATTGTATTTACTACGGCAGTCACGCGTTGATGTCTTTTGTATCTAATATAATTTAATCATAAAATAATTATTTTGTCACTATGTACATACATATGGTTGTCTCTGACAGCCATATATAAATCTCAAATAAAATTATTTTAAATCGTAGGGAGACTACAGAAACTATAATAAAAAATTTTACGGCCTCGATGGCGTGGCTGGCGATTGCTCGGCTGAGACGCAGAGGCGCGGGTTCGATTCTCGCTGCGGAAGAAATGTTTGCATGTTCTGCAAATATTTCTTCCGGGTCTGGGTGTTGTGGTACCATGGTACTCGTAGTTTCTGATACCCACGCCACAGGGAACCCTAGTGTGGGGTCAGGACTATGTATGTGACTGTTGGGTGTTATTTATTTATTTAACTATAATAATTAAGAAAAAACTGTTAAAAAGTTGTTTTAAAGTGATGAAATTTTCAGAAAAACAAATCGTGCAAGTAATGAACGACCTCTTTTCCGCTGGCATGGAAACCTCCCGAACCGCTCTAGTCTGGTGTCTTATCATGATGATGAGAGAGCCTGAGGTGGCTTTGAGGGTCAGAGATGACCTAAAGAAACTCGTTGGAACAGGGAACATGGTCACTTTGGAACACAGGTCTCAGTTGCCGTATGTTGAAGCCATCGTATTCGAAACTCTCAGAACTGTGTCGTTGGTGCCTTTGGGGACAACACATGTAAATACGAGGTAAGTTTGTGACGTAGAATGAATTTGATTCCATTTAACTTAATTTTATAGTTTGGGTATATCTGAATCGTAAGTTTTGTTCTGAATATGTAAAGCGGAACATGGACCAAGTAAACAAAAGCAAGCGAAGGTTAGCTACTGTGAATCGGTGATAGGCACCGATGTTCGCTTGTCTTCTATGTCACGTCGAAAAAGAACAGTACCTAGCTTTTGCAGTTAAATCGTTCGTTTGCTCGTTTTCGTTCGCTTCTTTCCACGCTTATAGAGTTGACCTACCTATACCTATATCATGCATTGAAATTCAAAGGATACTCCTGATGATTTTTCCTATGATTACCTAAGTACATAGTTGTTTATACCTGAACATGAAATGTTCACTTATAAATTTTATAATTGTTGTAGTCAATTTTATAATTGTTTATAACTGTATCTACTACAGGGAATAATTTTACTTCAAGAGTTGGCCACTAGCTCATACGAACTTACTTTTTACAACAGGGAATGGAAAATAGAAAACTACACAATCCCAGCCGGCGCACACATTATCCCACTCATCAACAAAATGAACGTCGACCCTGAACTATACCCAGAACCTTACATATTCAAACCTGAGAGGTTCATAAAAAACGGTAAACTACAAATATCTGAAACCTTCGCTCAATTTGGCGTGGGACAGCGCATGTGTTTGGGGACGCAACTGGCTAGAATGGAATTGTTCTTATTCTTCGCTAACTTGATGAATCATTTTGAGTTTTATATGCCCGAAGGTAAAGATGTGCCTGGGTTGCGAGGTGTGTTGGGGACGACGCATGCCCCAGTGCCTTTCGACTTGTGTTTCAGGAAGTTAGTCCGATGATCGATTTCAAATTCTAACAATGTCTTTCAATGTAATCACAAAAAATGTTTTGAAGCTCTTAAACTTATCTTGTCTTAGGTAAATTTGTCTGTAATTACTGTAATTTTTTCACGACTAAAGCAATGTAGGTCGACAGAGTCTTGTAAAACGAGAATAATTTATTATAAGTTGTTTCAAAATATTTTGTTATTACAACTAGTTATTTAGTAGTAAGATGGTTGCGGGTTTGATAAAATTTAGGTAAACCGCCTACTAACATGTTCCTAATTTCGACTTTAAAAGTCACGAATAACTTATTCTGTATACAGATTCCATAGAACTCAAACAGGTGGACACAGCTATCCGCACAATCTCCCGCCATCTCTCCCTGTTGGGAGACTATCTGGCGAAGTCAGATAGTCTGCTTCCTAATGCGGATTTTACTTGGTCCGTCCAGCGCATAGTGACCAGACGCGCGATCTGGTTCTCTCTACTTTTCCCTGTACGACTATCAGCTTTATGAAGTCGTTATCCCCCCTAGAGACATGACCAAAATACTGTATGCGCGACTGTGCTACGGCTAACAGACGCTGTGTGATGCCGTGGTTCTGGATGGACACACTGGTACGGAGTTCCATCCACGATATCCCGAGCATCTTCCTCCGGCACCACATTCATGCTTGAGCATTATTCTCGAGCCTTAAAATTTAATATTAGTTTGGGTGATTTTACATAAGCGTTTATATTATTAGTTTCCTTATGTGTTCATAGTTTTAGGTTTTTCCCGTTATTAGATAATATTGGAAAGTGAAATCGCATTTGATGCGTTCAAAAAGTTCCTTTGATAAACCCCTCCTTTACACCAATTTCTTAACCAATCACACATATATTTTTTAGTGTGTATTTTTTTTGTTAAGTATACTAAAGGTGTTGGATGTTTTATTTATTCCCCTTTCAAACGTATATTTTAATTAAGTTGATATTTCGAAAACGCAACAAAATCTACAGCTTATTGCGAAAGAAAAATTAACTTAATTCGATGGCTCTAGGCTTGTTCCGGTACTTATAACAAAGGGTTGTAAATTTTTCCTTTATTGTTGTTTTTTCGTTCTTAACTTTTTTTTAGTTTCTTTTCTATTTTAATTGTAAGTTCTTTTAAATGTAAGTTATAAATGTACGCCTATAATTATAAGTTTTATTGAAATAAAGTTTTAAGCATGATTTGAGAAGTTATTTGATAATGACCTAATGATTGCTATCAAACAATGAATGTCCGGCGATCATCTAATTACGTTGTAATTATGATCACAATGAGATTTAAAACGTGATGATTTTCACACAATTGATTGTTGATAACTAGCAAACTTCAACTATCTTATTTATTTCACCGCAAATTATAAAGGTGAGTAATCACTAATAGCCAAAGTGTGGAAATTAAGTGTACGATTCAGTAAAGTAATTTCGAATCCACTTAAATGATACCTATCCTTAAAATTGTAAAAATGGCACTAATCTAGACAATGTGAACTGAAACTTGTGTTCAAGCTTTACTTTTTAGGACTTTTTCTTTTATAGTCTTTTTCAGCTAATATGGGTTGAGTGACAGCAGGATAATGAGTCGTATAAAAAGAGACAACAGCTGAATAAATACGAATCTGACATCTGTCACTCTTTGTAGAATGACCGCTGTCAGATACTTATGCAGAAAATGGAGAAAATGCATTGATTTGCAAAAGAAGACTAGCGATGATGCTCGATGATGTGGCAACGTCGCAGAGAAAGACAGTCATGAACTTGTAACTTGCAACAACTCTACAACTGAATAAATAGGTAAGTACGAATCTGACAGGATATCATTGTACCAATGTAGAAAAGACTATAGCGATGATTTGTCAGTGTCACAGAAAAAGATTCGCGTAACATTATAACCTGCTAATGTTAATTTTCTATGTACCTATTGACGCACTAATGCACTCAGTGTGCCCTACCCATAATAGCTATTAACCATGACATTAGCCATGGAGGTTTCAATGTTGATCGTTTCCCGAGGTTACGTACTTTATAGCATTACCGTTTTTTAGTTTTACCTCAGCCGATGAATCATTTTATGTAATCTAATCATAACTTTGATAGAGGCTATGATGTGTCAAGTTTACGTAATAGGGTTGTGCGTAATATTATGATGTATCTATTTATATAATTATTTGTCGTTTCTATCATAATATTTGACTGATACTATACTCAAACAAGGCTTTTGCATTGGAAAACAGTACATACCTATGCACACATTTTGTGAAACATAACCATTCGTTCCATTTTTATAGTTTACCATAGGGTATAATAGAGTTCGTATGTCTATTCCTACTGTTGTCACCTCAGAACAAGATTGTCACTATGAACTAGAGATGCGCCCTACAGCTAGAGATGTGTGTGTGCTCACACTCAAAAATGTCGATACGATTAAATACATAATATTTTTGTAGGAATTATTTTAGTAATACTTTACCTACTTTTTAATACTTTCACTATGAACTTTATTTACTTACTGTGTTCTGCACGATACATTGTCTTTTATTCCATTGAAATGTTTTTTAGCCGATTATTAGATTTAGCCGAACTAGAATTTGGCTCATTTTATTGAGAGTTTTATTAGTTGTTTGCTGTCATTTAACTGAAACAATGCGTTGTGCCTACGTGAAAAAAGATAACTTGAATTCTACGCCTTATTTACCTAAAATATAATTTACAACAATACCTATGTATTAAATAATTTATTGGCATCTAGAGTCTAGACTGGACCTAGAAGGTATATAAAATTTATGGGTTCTACGACTTCTTTTTGTGAGTATAATAAGTAGAGATTTACAATTCCCAAGAACGAATCGACAATGCTAGAGGCATTTAAACCAGAGATAAATGAGTTATTAGAATGGCTTAGGTAGGTTGCTCCATGTTACCGAAATTTATTTAATATTTCCAATGCTATTTGAGCTTTAAATTGTTGATATCTTTTAAACCGCCAAAAAGTAACCATTGAATTAATAAAAAACTGGTGGTCTAGTGGTAGCAGCCTCGCCTTCCGATCCTAAGGTCGTGGGTTCAAATCAAGTCGTGCACCAATGGATTTTTGTTCGAAAAAGTTATATGCGCTATATACCAGTAGATACTCTTAAAACGGTGAAGGAAAATATCGTGAGAAAACCGGCAATGCCGCAGATCTTAAAAAAATCGAATGCCCGAAAGGAACCTTTGAGGCGCACTTTAAATCCTTTCACCATACTGGTTCGAAAGAACTATTGACACGACTGGAAGTAATATAAAAAAATAACTTAGGTAGGTAGCTTTTTTAAACGTTAATAAATACACAATAGTTCTTTAAAATACAAAAAAAGTTCCAACCAAAACGTACTCATTCGTTTCTACCCTATTAAGTTTTGGCAATTTGCTATTGAAAGCATACAAAGCGGGTTCAAAAAATTCGGCTTTTCAATTCGCTTCTATAAAATCCCCACACGTGGTAGGAACTGGTCGTCCCTTTTGTAATATTGACCTCGAGATCATAAAGCAGTCATAGTATTTATAGTTTGGAAGGGATTCCATTCAATTCCGTGTTTTGAATCAACACGACGTGTGACCGCCGCAAGTTCAAGGCTATAAGCCCGAGTTTCATTGCCACGAACCGTGAAACCTTGTAACAAATAATATTTATAATATGACACCAGAAATTATGTTTCTTACAGCCGCCAAATGCTACTGCATAGCCTTTCTATACGCGTCAGATAAATAAAATTAGACTTCCTACTATCTATCTATTCGTATCACTACTTCTTTCGAACCAGTGTGGTAAAAGGAATTAAATTAAAGTGCGCCTTAAGGGCTCCTTTCGTGCACTTGACACGTATTTTCGAACATTTTAGGTTCTACGAGATGCCGGTTTTCTCACGATGTTTTCCTTCACCGTTTGAGAGTACTGGTATAGCGCATGTCCGGATTTGAACCCGAGGATTTTAGAATCGGAATGCGGGGTCCACAAGACCAGTATTAATTGCTCTCAAAACTTCCTACTTAGCAACATTTATTAACAAAAATGTTATAAATTCTGGGTATAAAATGTCTACCATAATGTTAAACATTTCACAAAAATAAATTTAAAATGAAATCAGTACATACCTTGACACTGTTTATTTTTTTATTTTAGCACAGGCCCGTCTTTGACAAGGCCACAAAATGTAGGCACTTCTGATCTGAGACATTTTGTTGTTTTTCATTATTAAAATAACGTTCTTTATTAACAGAAAGAAACATGCAACTAAATATAACGTTCTCTTTCATTACTCATGTCGAGGATTTTAACATTAGTTTAACAGACTTTTTATCTACTACTACTAGTCATGTCACCTAGTTCTTTGGGATCAGTGCGGTGAAGGGATTTAAAGTGTTCCTTTCGTGCCCTGGTCACATGTTTTTATCTTTTTATATTTTACAATACAATAATGTACTTAAATGAACGACTGATATTTAACGAATTTCATAAACGTCTCTTGAAAGGAATCGTACCTTAAGTTATCCACGTGTAAGCTAACGTGCAAACCTGAGCGCCAAGGCTATCGGGATAAAATGGGTACTGCGTCTACGCATCCATGTGAATGCCATTCAATCAGCCGAACTATTGCCAAAATTCCCATGACAGGGGAACGGTTACAAACAAGAAACGAGGCATTGTGCAACATCTGCACAGTTTGGTACGAATTATTTGTGTACAATATTTTTTTTACAAAGTACGCCAAAGTTATAATTACATTGGTACCTAGAGGATGCTTATCGTGTACCTGTTCATGTTTTAAAATGTGTTTATTTAAGACCGTGGATCCATATTGTGTTAGTAGCGACTTACAACCTAAATTAGTACCTAAACCTGCTTAAAAATAAAACCTATAAATAACATTACTTATTGAGACAATAGGCGCGTGATAAGCACTGCCAGCTAGAGTCTCATGTAGGGCGAGCACAGATCGTCAACAACAACGGTTAGAAGGCCGTTGTTGGTACCACGTAATCGGCGCACTAGGAACGCCGTTTTATCAGTTTTCGCATGATCGCAAAAAAGTCACCAGTGCGTGTGTCTGGAAAGAGTGCGAAAAAGTTTTGCATACGCCACTAAATTTATTTTAAGTAGTTAGGTAAATGAATGAAGTTCCCACATACACATACAAATCTTTTTTGGAATTTTCATGTTTTAATGTACAGTGCTACTTAATTAATTTAAGGTCCATTGTCAAATGTATTTCTTATGAAGGATTTTAATTTCGCAACCTTCCTCGCAGGCTGCGTAAAGTAAAGTAGGTATGCTTATTATTTCATTGTGTGCCTAGCATTGTCAGAAATAAAACTGTTCAGGTCGCCTTGAAGCGAGGAATATCTTAAGCATTGTTCTCAATTTTCACGTTTTATTTATGTAGGTACTCCAAAGTGTGCAAAATCAGGTGATGTGTGACCCACGCAAGACTGCGCTGAAGTTACGCAAAACTTTACAAGACTGTTTACGCAATGTCTGAAAGATTCCATTTATTGCTGGCAGAGCATGGACGAATAATATAGACCATGGTTTCATCTAAATATATAAAACTTTTTCTCACTGCCTAAACTGATAATCAGTGCACAGTTATAATAAAACCGGTCAAGTGCGTGTCGCATTCGCTCACGAAGGGTTTCGTACCATCGTGCATGTAAGTAAATAATAAATAAATTGTTATAGCGGCAATATAATCACACTATACATATAATACTTGAAAAAGAAAAGAATTCTTGAAATTCAACTACTAGAGGACGCAGCGGGAAGATGACGTTTGCATTAAAAAATTCTACGCGGATATCGCGGGGCGTTTCACTAGTTATTATATAAATATAGTTTTAAATGGGCTCTATTTTATGTAAGCTTACTAGCATACCACTCTGTACTCGTAGTAGGTATTCGTCGGTAAGTGCCGCGGGTATTACCTTAAAAGCTCACTTGCTCACATCTATTGCGCAGAGTGACGTCATGAGGATAATGATTGGTTTACCTTGACATTGTGCTCGGGACGGCGCCGGCGCCATTTATGCAACTGATGACAGGAAATACACTTCCCGCTGTTTCTATGGCTATCCAAGACGTTGTTCACTTTATGTAATGTCCTTCTACGAGTATCAACGGTCTTGTAAACGGGAAGTTGTTTTCAGATTACGGGTTTTACAACGCCTTTTTTATTGAAAGTAGGAAGAGTTTACAAAGTTCCTATTGACTATTATAGTTTCGAATACTTTTGTTAATTTAATCTGTATAACAGCATTTTTTTATATTTTAGTGAACATGAGTTCGGAAATATTTCAAAATTATTTTTCTCAGTTTACTGAGTCCAGTTTAGAGTAAAATTGTACAATTCATTGCGACTAACAGTGGCCAAAGATTTTTCTCTTACGTATGTTGAGTTTTACAATAAATACAACATTGATACAAGTGGATAATGATCACCTACCGGTATATTATTCAAACTATTATATAACTAGTTTAATTATCAAGACCTTGTAGAAAACAAGGAAGTGTTTAATATCAGTAAATTATTATGTTATTCAATGGATAATAAATAAATATTAATCCACTACGAAGCAACAATATGTGTGGTAAATAAAGTACTATCAATGGTAGGTATTGTTGACTACGAAAATGGGTTTTAATTATGTATTAAAATACGTACGCTGAATTTACGTCTGTTTGTACGAGACTCGCGAAGCGTGGAAGATGCAAACAAGAATCATCGTAAATTATTTTTTCATATTTAAATTCGGATAGGTACATATATTTTTTTCCTTAGTCACAAGCATTTTATGAAGTTTTATAATAAAATGCTTGTCAACAACAGGACTATAAATTTTTCCTCTCCCCCGGCTGTTGTTCGAACTAACATTATTATGAAATTAGAAGAATAATTATCAAATAAGTTTAAGGTACGACTCAAGTTTCTAATCAGCTCAATAATTGCTGATTCGAGTTTGGTAATTTTTTTAATAACATAATTTTGTTTTTTCTATACGTTAACTTTTTGTTAGGTTTTTCGCCGTTCTGATATTTTCAAGTTCGTAGCATCTAGACTAGAGAGATAAAAGATCGTGAAATTTATATCTGTCGCAATCCTTACTTTTATTTGTTTTTCAGCCTCTTTTCCTCGCTGGTGGTGGTGGATAAATTTATTTATCTTGGGAAATAGAGCGCAAACAAATAAATTATGTTTACTTTGATATATTTCTATCTACACTTCTTACGAGATATAGTTTTTCGCATTAAATATACCTATTAATCTATTTGTAAGTAGGTTCGGGTATTTAAATAAAAGCATAAAAGTTGTGACCTGTGCCTAAGGTTAAACGGGCATATTAATTTCACATTAATTTTCCACATCAAATGAAACATTGAAGATAAAATCAAAGTTTTATGGCTGTTGGTTTGGTTTTACTACTACTAGGTAGGTACTAGTCGAATGGTTTGATTTTGAAATTATAGTCAAATAAGATGTCATATTTGCAGAACATGTAAATATTAGTAAATATTTCACCCATCGCTGGATCCGAACCTCGCGTCAACCGGACACTTGTCCGTCAGGCCACACAGGTGATGTCGTCAAAATAGTTTAGGCATAATAAACTCGTACTTGTGCTGTTACCTAAATAGTTTTGTAGAGAAGTTGTATACCTATTCTTAAATGGCAAGAACCGTAGGTAACCCCTCGGGCGTAAATGTCTCACGATTAACAATTTCTTGAATTTAATTTTAATAAAATTATGAATTTCTTGAATGTCGTGGGTTCATAATGCCTGAAGTAAAATAAGATCTTTACAATTAACTTTTCTGTGTAAATGAATAAACTAGTACACAACTTAGCTGGTTTAATTTAAAAACTACTATAAAAATAGGTAGAGCTATTACAACCTACGCAAGGTTTATTCCCGGCGGCTTCGAAGCGTAATAGAATTTGTGAGGATAACAGAGAAATCAATTTATGTGACGCAATGTTACAACCTCATCGGTGAAAGCTTTTACTTTTTATTATAACGACGGGTTTGGCTGATCAGACGGGTCAAGGCCGCAGATGGAGCTCCGCAAGATCGCAAAAAATACGTCGGCGCCGCGAATACATTCTTTATACCGAGCATAACCAATAAATTGTCTACATTCATAACGAATTTTATATTATTAATTTAGTTTTACGACTGGTTTCTATTGAAAACATCTTTAATTTACGATCGTCGAGTGACACCACCTATACAGGTGTCCGTTTATCGAATTATGTCTGGACGTTCTAAGAAACGTGTGATGACAAACAACATGAGGCGGTTGACTTTCCGTCTGGTATCCGATTCATAAACAATTAACTAAGATTATACTTTTGAGAAACGATATCGCCGCTTATAGAAAAGAATGTGTTTATTAACGCAATATTATCATAATTAAACCATTCACTCACACTTTTCCACATTTGATTGGTAATAATTTGCGTATTAGTTTACTATTAATTTAAAACTACTTTAATGCGCGTAGGTACGGTATACCTAATCTATCTGCGCAGTTTCACAAATTACGAGTAGGTACCTACAACTTATTTGCGGTATCTTACTAAGAATCAACTCGACGCGATGCTTCGGTTTTGTAGTAGTCTTCTTTAGCCATTTGTAGTAGTAATAAGCGTTAAATCGTAAATAGGGGGAGGCTACACACTTCTTTAAGTTCTTACTATAAATACAAAGCTACAATTTATTTTACCAAGAAGCAAAAATTCTCGGTTAGAAAAACTTATCGCATCGATATTGCGATAAGTATACATAGATCTTAATATCCAATCTACAAAGTTAACGAACTTAACAAATGGGAGATTACGTTACGTTTGAATAAAATAAAAAAGTTTTAGAACGTACGACGAACCCTTTTAAACGACGAACACACTTGATATGAAATAACTTTTTTTGATCTCGTTTTGATTCTCCACACACCTAACTCTTTGTCTGATTTGGCTAATATATCTATCGTCCACTAGCTTACACTCGCGTAGTGCAATTAAACATCCAATTTCACTCCTTTTGAGGGTTATTTCGAAAAACCCTGAAATCAAACCACACTTCTCGTTAAAAAGTTCCATATAAATCTTTAGAGGTTGAATTTCGAAAAATCCCTTTAAGGCTGGTTTTGCTATAAAAGAAAGCTACCTTCCAAATTTCAGCCATCTAGCTAGCAGTAGTTTGGCCTGTGTGTTGTTTGAAATAAAACTTATTGTTTTATATATGTATATAGATTAAATGTCTCAAGTACAACCTATCGGCCTATTGAAAGTTGTGCTCAAACAATCATACATAAAAACATACAAGCTTTCAACGCCAAATTGCCCAAGTTGGAACAGAAATCATCGCTTTGCCACTCGATCTATAAGTGTCGAACTTGGAATGGTGTTTGTCTAAGGAAAGAATTTCAAGAAGACTTGTAAACGATCCTGACCTAATGGTCCAAGGAAAAATTATTCGTGATGTTCATTACGCGACAAATAAATGCCTCTCGCATTTCAAAAGTGGTTATTGGCATAGCAAGTATGCGAGTAGGTTTTAATGTATTGCCAAAAATGAGTGCGGCGCCTTCCCACCCTTGACCTGGCAGGAATGTTGCGCAACGGAGTCCGAGGTACGCAACTCCAAGGTTGCCTGAATCGCCCATCTTTTTCCTTGCCAAAATATACCTTCAACACCAAAATTGTGCAAGGATTATTGTAGATGTTTGATGATTGATGTGTATTCTTTAGTAATTAGGCGATGAGGAATTGTAAGTATGCTGTGATTGAATAATTACCTACTCTAATGAAAAACTCTACTAAAACTGAAATAGGTGAGAATTGGTAGTCTAGGCACTCTAGCTAGATTTTACACTAAAGTGCTAGCGAATATTCGTCTACATTTAGCTAGAGTTTACAGTTCAGAAGGAACTGTTTTAAAATAGATGCAGCCAGAGCTATATGCGGTATATGTTGTCTTTTATGATAATGGAACGTATTTTTAAAATATTTTTTGTAATAGTGTACACAAATCAAGCCTAAACTGAAACGTCTAATAATTCTTTAAACTGAATAAAACTTTTTGCAGATACAAAATAATTATCAATAATATGAGCAAGTTATCGAAACAATTGCACCCTAATTAAAAAACCCACAAACAACACGCAAGTTTCCAAAATGCATAAACATCTGAACCTGAGGTTATCTTGGTTCAATTTTAGTTACATTTTGATAAAAAACAAAGTGATTAATCTGCATCGAACTGTAAAAATCATGAAATATTATGAAATTCAACCGATAAATGTTCAAAGTCAGGAGAGAGGTGTCAGTATTTAGACACTGACATCTTCTTAAATGTCGGTGTCGAAATTACATACGGTCGGCGGATCAAGGCATTCATGAAGTTAGCCGTTTGTCATGCGCAATGCAGCTTTTTCATACTAAATTGTCTACTGCGCATCGAAACGGATAACTTCAGGAATGCCTAGATCTGCTGTACTTTAATTTATTTTTATTGTTTTCATATATCTTTGTTTTATGATTCATAACAATCATGCTCTAAAGTCCGCACCTAGGTATGTCTTTTGTGTTTATCGGCTAGATCGATGACTAAATCGTTGGGAGTAAATATAATAAAGCAAGCAGAGCAAATAAATACCTAAATATTTGTCCATGTATATCTAAGTATTGTACTGTTCTATCTAAGTATATTATAATAGAGTGTCATTGTCATTGATTTGAAGACCTTGGTGAGAACACGGTTGCGTAACCCGACTCAGAAATAACTCAGTTCCGCCGTGGTGGGTGTTTACAATCTACCGGGTTCATGCACCGGCCATGATCATTTGACAATAATAATGTTATTCAATGATGCTACTGAATTTTTTGTACTCGAATGATGTAACGTGACAAACCAAGGTTGTTGTGAATAATAACAATACCTTTGTAATAAATAGACAAAAGATATTAGGTAAAAATAAACTACTACAGTAAAAATAAACACAATGCCACATAAAATGTTTAAAAGCTCACCAAAGATTATATTTTCAAATCACCTTATTTTTTATCCGATTGCGAAGATGGAGGGTAAGTTGTTTGGGGTGTATGTATATAGATGGGTATGTGGGTAGGTATGTATGTATGTGCATTCCTTTGGCTAAAGCTATTCACCTCATTTGTCAAAACTTTTTGGCTATGTGAATTGTCAAATAATCCAACATGGCGGCTGTAAGAAGCCATTTTCAATTTATTATTTTGGCCGCCTCTATACCCTAAACGGCTGAACAGATTTCGTATAGATAACGAAAATGTCTTAGGTAAAGCTTATGGCATTTTTTTGACACTCACTTTAGTGTAAAAAATCCAAGGAGCCATTTCCAATTAACTTAAGATGGTACATAACCAAAACGGTACTAAATGGTACAAATTCATCACCATCATCACCATGTGTCACAAAATCAAATATGTTAGACCTAAGTAGGTACTACTACCTAAATTCTACGCAGTCTGGTTTTTGTTATTTTAAACAAATACCTACCTGTTACTTCGTAGATAAATTTTAAGTTAGATGAACATATCTAAAAGATTTCTCTTAGTCACTTGTTTTGAATATTGAATGAATAATAAAAACAATAACATTTCTCGTAAGCTATTACGGATATTTATTTATAGAAAATCCCTACAAGTCTATTTACTAACATCTGTAACCGGGGATTCAATGAATTGTTTCTCACATTATACCGATAGCTAGGTGCTTAGGTACCTACCTACGTGCGCATTTGCATAAACAAAGCTATAGCAGTATTTTTCCAGTGAGATTCTTAGTACTTACCCAAGTACCTTACCTAACCTAACCTACCTACCTGTTATGCCGACGAAATAACTCTATGTTAGCTATTTTGAAAACTAACTAAAATTCACATATTCAGTATACATTTCACTGATTCTTTCGAGACAATGTGGTGAAAGCTCATTACTCAATATTAAATTTATTGCTTTCATGTGGCAGTAGTTAGTTTCACATTATGAATCCTGTTAGGGCATAGCAACAGGAAGGCAGACCGAGGTTTATGTATTTTTATATTCTAGAAATGCCTTTGTGGTAATTTTGTTATATTTTATAAGACCCGGGTAGGAAAAAATTACATTGTCAAGTACCTACACACAGTTTTTATGACAAAATTATCTGGATTTTGTTATCAGATATGAGACAGGTATTTTTAGCAATATTTCTTTATTTCCGCCCGAGTCTTCACTAGCGTTGTACCAGAATAGAAAGTATATGCTATTCCAGGTCACGAACTGTGTATATTACTAATATCATCCAAATTGGTTCAGCCGTTACGCCGTAATTGAACTCCAAACATCCTTTACTTTGCCACTTACTTAACTTTTTTTTCAACAAAACATTCTATAAATCTGTACTTTCGTATTTATAATATTAGAAGTACTAGGTACTAACATCTTTATAGAGTTTTGCTTTTAGCTAACTAAATATTTTTAAACTGTATCATTTGCACTGCAAAAGTACCTCCTTCTCTGGCCACCTGATTGAAATGACGTCATACTCATTCCCACACACTATACGTCGTCGTATTGATTTACTTCTTAAGACGACCGTGAATATAACTACCTACAACTTAAATTTATCATAATGAGAATACGAGAGCCGAGTGACGCACATTTCAAAACAAATACTTACCTATCTGTCTATACTAGTAAAGTAATGATACATAAATAAGTTTGTTTGTAAGTTTTCATGATAAAATGTTACTGAAACTTTACCCGGGTTCTCTCTTTATTTTCGTAGGGCTTCCATTGCGAAGACTTAGCAACGTATAAATTTCTGTGATAATGATTTATTTCCAACAGAAAGTGGGACAAGGACAAGAAGATGATGATAAAATACAGTTCCAATTTTTCGATATTGTTGAACGCGAAGAAGAGCTACTAATATTCTATAGCGCGAAAGTTAGGATATTTATAAGTTTGTGTTACTTTGTATTTCTACTGGATAAACTATTTTTTTATTTACATTTTAAAGTCATAGGTGACCTGGAATAGCATTAGGCTACTTTTAAGATTTAAGCTACTTTTATCCAAGCAAGCGAAACCGCGGACGGTAACTAGTGTGTCATAAATTGTGGACAAACAAGATCGTGTTCCTGTGAAGTGACCATGAACCGTCCGACCTCAATAGGTCGTTAGAAGCAATTGCAAATTGCCGACATGGAATAGATGAATAGATAACTGACTACCTGAATTGAATTTATTGCACTTCCCGATCGGACTGGCGGCTGCGCAGTTGCGATCTGCATCTGTATCTTGTAGGTACTTACTACATAGAAGTGAATCATTACTCACTGCTGTAGAAAACACTAATGTTATTCACAGACTTGTCAGTACCTATATAGTCTTCAACAGGTTTTCTACATTCTACTAGTATTTTGAAAAAAATAAATTTGCTCGATTTTGTAGTCTACAAGACATTTCAGATGATCTTTGAATCTTCAAAGCAAAGACCATCTGGTCTAGGACACAATCAAAAGTAGAGTTTAGTTGTCTCTTATTTTTGCTCTAATTGTTGTCTTTGCGGGAACTATAAGTATATAATATTGGTATCAGAGTTATGTATCTATACGCTAGTATTAAATTATTGAGATAATTCTATGCTATGAGATTCCTAGCACATAATATATGATACTTAGTTACTTCCCCACGTATAAATTATAGGTACATGTTGGAGAATATACCTATTCAATCACTTTTGTTATTGTCAACAGCTTTTTCGATTTGGCATAGGAAATCTGATGCGGTTTTTAAGAATGTATTCTAATGTTACAAGTTTAATGAACTGGACGTAAACAAGTGACCATATTCATGAAATAAACTGGAATTCCAGCAAAAATATCACCTGCTAACTTACGCCTGCTGTTTCGCTCCAGTAGAAGTAATAGAAGTAGCCTAATCCGGTCGTGTACCAATGGATTTTTCTGAGAGAAAATACCAGTAATATTACTTCATCTTAATTCGTCCCGAACACTACAGCGCAGCGTCCCGTTTGTGAAGGTAAAAGTTGCCTGCTATAAATCATCTATAGATGGTAAAAGGCCTTAAAAGTAGCTTATACCTATTCTAGGTCTCCAATTCAAAGTCCATTCGCTACTACGATGTTGACAGCTACGAAGATGCTGCCGTCATATATTCGAAGTTTCATCGAAATCCGTTTAGTCATAACGCCGCGATTGATCCACAAACACAACAACATGCAAACATTCTCACAAACATTAAATTTCATTGACACCTGTTGTTATTTACCTACCTATACATTTATAGATACGTTGATAGGTGTGTAAAAACTATAGCAGATATTATATTACTCACAGAATGTCAATAAACTCTAGTTTTGTGAATGACGCATGATTCGTAGTAGGTATATTGAAGTCGAAATCCATAGGATGGCGTAAAATAAACCCACTACTGTTGATTCATATCCTGTGGACACGATACCTATTTATCAACGATCTGCATTACAAAATAAAGCTAGGTACCTAAATATTGCACAATGCTCTAAAACTAAGCCCTTTATCATCTATAGGTAGGTACTAGATTTATTCAGCGTCAGGAGGCAATTTTTATCTTTTATCACTAGTGTCCGAGTAGATTTCAGTACCATCCTCTCTACTACTATACCATCCTCTCGGCTGGCCTTAGTAGTCTGTGGTCTTTTTTATCCACAGGAAAAAGTGGTCTGTAAGTGCAGAGATGATGAAGCCCCGGGCTTTCTGATAATGTTTTGCGTAACTTATTTTTTAGAAACGAAAATCTACTTGTCCACTGTTATTCGAACCTTCAGCTCAAAAGTCGGGGAACCTCACTCTCACAATGCTCTTTTGTTGCTCTACTAAATTGATAAATGTAAATGATCGAACTGTAGAAATGTTGGATGAACCAAAAAATAGAGAATGCAAAGGATGCCATGTAAAAAAGAACAAGTCATGCGCATTGCGCCTGATATTGCCAAATTCTATGTCACCTTGGATATAATCATTATTATCAAGTCCAGGTCTATGACATGACTTTCGCAAGGTTGCCGAAATTGCAGTCTCCGCCTACTGATATCACAAAAAATTGATAAATTGTAGCAGTTAACGATTTATTTGACTTTAGCTATCTAGACTACATTGTTACATGAATGTTCTGGCAGTACCGTGATTCCTAATGTATTTTTACTTTCATTCAACAAACATATTAGTTGTGAAAATTCTGATGCTACGCACATTTGATCAGTTATCATCTTCAAATATTACATACACAAGAATGGTATCTTTATTAACAGAAATAAACTTACAACAATTACAAATATAATTTACAAAATACAAAAGAAACAGTCGGGCTATCTAAAGGCCGTTGCAAACGGTCTATAGATAGCTCACCTGATCCAGCTCATCAGACGGTGGAAACGTGCCCAAGACGCTGGCCGCATTGCCACGCTGCATTCAGCGTGGCAATGCGGCCAGCGTCTTGGGCACGTTTATATACTGATAAATACTGATAAACGCAATACTAATCCGTTGAGCCAAGAATAAAGAATAAACTCAAGAATAGCATCTGCCAAGACTTTAGCAAATATGCGAGTGGGTAGGTATGCCTGCCCATTAACCTACTTTTTGCATTAATTACACATACCTACTACTACCACATTTATGTAGTGGCGCCATCGAATCATCGTTATCAACAAAGTGACGACTGCCAACAATTTTATTATCTGTAAGGTGCCCCCTAATTTTATTTTAGTTACAGACGAGATAATATATCTATAAAATTAATTATTTCTTAGAATCGACTTATTCCTCGAATCCCTTACTGCAGTCATGAAAAAGTCAATGGAATTCAATAATAATCTAACCACCAAATACATTTTACTTATGAACGTTCATTAGAATTAGACAAAGCATTATAGGATAAGAATCCTTAATTTTTGCAACGCAGTAGGAATCAAGAAGTAGGTTATCAGTTGACCTACGAAGTGCGTCGTTGATAGTTTTGCGGAATGACGTCACAGGCCAATAAATCATCGGGTTAGGAATCTAACAAGAGATCAATGAACAGATTACCTACTTAGATTAATGACATGAACACACAAACAAGTAACAACTCGGGCAGTAACATTTATTATTCATAAGAGTCCTTACCCTTTATAGAAAAATAAGCTAAGTATAATTTTGTTAGGTACATTCACCTGGAAGTAAACAAAACCAACGCGGAAAACAAAGTTACCTAGCAGCAAACCCTGCAAATGCATTCAGCCTATCTTGTTTTAAAGTGTGATAAGTTCATGACGCAATAGCTTTTAGGGAAGTAAAATAGGCTGATATAATTATAAACACTTTGTATTCGCTTAGTTTATGTTGTGGCTGAACGTAATCTACTTCATGACAAGAGTTCCTTAAAGTAAATCCCTTATAAGAGGGCGTGCAAGCCGCTTACGCAAGAGCTTATCGATTGGTTGCGCCTGCGCCGCGCTCGCTCCGCTCTAAAGGGGTCGATGACCCCAGCCATTCACGTAGATTTGGAAACCTCATGGAAGCAGCCTGCAGCAGCAGCCGGCAGCTGCAAGCGTGCCCGATTGACATCCTTGCCCTTTCGCACACAATGCTTCGCCTTCGCTACGAGCGATGCCGAGTTCATATCACCTAGCCTTTCGCACCGTTTCACATTCATAGTTAAATTACAACTTTGATTACGCAATTATTATGAATTGTAATAGTGATATTATCTCCAGGTTGGGTAAACACCGCGGGCGAAAGAAACAAACTGATATAACGTGCGTAATTAATGATACTAGTAGCGTACGTAACTGGCTCCGAAATGTTTATTATTGGATGGAAATGAGAAAGATTATTGATATGTTTTTGAATGAAGAAGCCATAATCTTACTGTCATAACTTGCATAAGGTAATGCTTGTCGCGAATTACACGTTACATGTAACACGAGTTACGTTTCGGGTTACGTCGCATCGCAATCCCGGGAAGACATTACAATTTTGTCACGGCCCAAAATGGACTCAGCTCGATATATTGCTTCCACGTAAAGACATGCAAAGCTTGTGAGACTATAACTACGTACTTGCGAAAATTGAACAGGAAAACATTGCACTATTTCCTAGGTACACTTTAACCCTAGACAACTAACCCTTCAAGACAAGTTTAGTATTGTTTCAGATATACGGTCGATCAATTTTCCAACTTTATAAGTTTATAATTTTATGAATTACCTACTGACATCCTCCCACTCACTTGGATAAAAATGTAGCTTAGGTACACGTTATTTCAGGTCATATACTGTGTGTAATAAGTTTCTGCCAAATCAGTTTAGCCGTTATGAAGATATGTGGAATCAAATGTATGTACAAACTTTTGCATTTAAAATATTAGAGCGTTAAATCGCAAAAAAAGTTCAAGTAAAGGGTAAAATGTAGAAGCTCAATGCCTCGATCAACAGTTTTTGAACACAATGATTAAGCGTGAATATATTATATTCATTTTAAAACAGTTTCGTCGGCTTGAGCGCTGGTTTTAAAAACCTTATATTAAAATCACAGTGTGTAATTGCCATATCATTCGTTTATAACTTTATCAAAATAATAACTGAGATTAATACACGTAAGTAGGTACTTACATAAGAAACGCTTTTTGTTTTCATAACCGTGAAACAAACAAGGCTTGTAATAACCAGAATTCGTCTCGTCCACCGAATTGGGAATCACTTCGTTCTCGTTTATGCTTTTGTTTACAAACTCCCTTGATAAAAGTTATTCAAATATAAGTACCACTAAAACTGGATTGCTTATTATAAGTTTTTTTTATAACAAGAATCTAAAAATTAAATGATTGATATTATTGTTTAAACTAGCGGTTTCATTTGCGTAATGATGACTCCATCTTTCACAAGCAATTTCATCTCTTGGACGTAGAATTTCCAAAACCTCTTTCTTAGAGCACCCTTACACCGTAAAAAGAAGATACGTTCCAAGTTTCATGTTGTTAAGACTAAGATTTAGGCTATGCTTTGAGATCAGTCAGTCAGCTTTATAAGGATTTTGCATAATTATATAATTATATAGTTAATACTACGACTAGTCGTGTCAACTAGCTCTTTCGGACCAGTATATTGAAAGGATTTAAAGTGCGCCTCAAAAACTCTATTCGCGTACGATTTCGTATAAAGATAATAACAAAGACAGGTGCAAGTGCTCTTTTTCTTTTAAATAATAGCTACCACCTAGAAAAATACTATGAAAGGTAAATAAATAAAAATACAAACCATAATATTTTACGAATAAAACGGTCCTCTAAAACATCTTGATATAACATAATACTACATAACTGGTTTTTTTTCTCTTTTAGTAAATCCAATATTTCATTGTCCAAAATTTGTCCATGTTCGTTTTTTCATATTTTAAAAGTATGATTATTTTGTGTGTTTCTAGTACGAAATGTTACGAAGATACGTCAATTAAAATGGAAAAGTTCAAGCCCTAACTAGGCACAAAAAATATTCCGTTTGATTAGAATCGTCATCTCTGAAGACGTTCCGACAAACTGAGATAATTTATTTTTATCGAACTTTATATTTCCATTACATAAAAACAAATGACGACATAGTAGGATAGATAAATGTTTTCGTCCACAGTACGTAATATATTTGTATTTTTTACAAACCTTTAAAATACTCACTGTCGCTTGATGGAGCAGACAGGGCCGGTAATTGAAACAGCTTGTTTGTTCTTGAGTTTATTACAAATTGCGTAGGAATCTAGAACATAAATCAATTTATTTGAATGCAATGCGGCCAGCGTCTTGGGCACGCTTCCACCGTCTGATGAGCTGGATCAGGTGGGCTATCTATAGACCGTTTGCAACGGCCTTTAGATAGCCCGACTGTTTCTTTTGTATTTTGTTAATTATATTTGTAATAGTTGTAAGCTTCTTTCTGTTAATAAAGATTTATATTTATTTAATTAAATTAATAAAAGTGCGGAGCACTCGATGTTGATGAGCGCTACTTGTTCAACGCAGAGTAAAAAGAGAATCTGGCATTGCCTTTGACAAGCACACGACAAAGAAAAAACTAAAAACGCAGAAGATTTTTATTAATAATACAGACACTTACGCAAAGATTGAGTGCGGTAGGGCTCCTGGTTATCTTCAGTTATCGTCCTGACAATTGTATGGGTAGGTATTGCAAAAAATGGTGTCACCTACATTTTATTCGCTCAAGGTCGTCAATAAACGTTATTTCATTTATTAATAATTGTTTAATCATCAAATCTCCAAACCTTTGCGATCTGCGTGTCACGGACAGATAGATAGACTATCTTTTTACACGAAAATTGGTCAATATTTGGTTCTTTGAGTTCTGTTTCATATTATCAAATTGTTCAAGTTGAATGTTATCGTTATTAAAAACTACTTCCTTGAAAGTTTTTTATCCTATTAGCCATATACTTAGGTACTGAAATTCTGCACTTAACTTAAAAACGCCCTATCAAAAGAGTCGCAAAACCGCCTAACAACAATTTTCACATTATTGTACTTTACTATAGCAGTAGTAAAAACTGATTACCTATTGTCTAATAAGAATAAAAACGCTAAGTTATATCTTCTAGGAGATAAGAGTAGCAGAGGGTAAATTGCTTAGTCTCGAATTTATCTTATGTTTGTGAGGATGTTTGGATGTTTGTATCTCAATCACGCCTAAACGGCTGAACGGCTTTGATTGAAACTTGGAACATTCATAGTACATGTGCTGGATTAGCATATAGGCTATTTTTCATTTGGGTACTACGCGAGCGAAGCCGCGGGAGGCAGCTAGTATGGAATATTTTTAGTATTATCGCCTGAGTATTTGTTACGAGTGTAATTTATAATTTACGTTGTATCGAGGGCTATTTTAATTGTATTTTTGTGCATTTTGTGCAAGTCTACGATTAAGTGCAAATCAATAAATTGATAGATTACTTTTATTGGAATATACATAGGTAACTAGGTACATACTAAAAATGTTCATCCAAGCTGATCTCTATAAGCCGGTATTGCTCATCCCTTACGAGTCAATCATCAGTAAATCCCACGAAATCTGTTTCATAATGATTCAATGAATGAGTCCTACATGGGTTGCGGTTTGTATTAGTTTTATTGCTCCGAAAAAAATATCCCAAATTGATTAAGTAATATATGTGGTTAAGATAACCCCATTCTCCTTTACAACTCGTACGTTTGTTATGACTTTCTCAGGTCTGCGGCGCCTACAAAGAAATGATGACGAAACGTAATATTCGTAATCGAGATCACGTAGAAAAAGTACTTATATTATCTCTAAAGTAGGACAATCGCTGGTTTTGAGTAATTTCACTTTTACTATTGCCTAATCGGCATTTACGTGGACATGTGCAACAGGTAGTGAGAAGCACAATGTCAATATATCAAAGTGATGTCGAAGGTCACTCGGTACAAGAGTTCAATTTAAAGAATAGTAATAGAATTAGCTGGTACGCCTATTTTCAAATACATAATTGTCTTACAGAAAATCTGAATTTAATTCCCAAGTAATGGCCAATCCCATAATATAAACGAAATTTTCGATTTGCCTAGTGCATTTACTTGACCACAATATTAACGCTCAGCAAACCGAAATTTGCGCGAAAATTTATGTCAAGGAGTATAATCGAGGATAACCAAATAAAACATCGCTCACGCATTATTCATTGTAGTAGTACCATTCAACGTGAACAACATAAGCAGTAACCTCATTAATGGCAGTTTTATTTTAAATTGATATGCGTATAAAAGGATCTTTTCTATGTAGGATTTAGGAAAGGTGACCAGAAAGTGAAAAAGAAGGGATAAACATATCAATGTAGTGGTTTATGTCCAATAATGTCCATATCGAGTAATGGTAGATAGCTAATAAAATTTCGTTTGTTTTACCTCTAAAACTGGATATGCCTAATCATTAAAAAAAGATTGAGCAAAATCCATTTATATTAAATGTTTCTCTAGATTTTTCAGGCCGAATGGTTCATTCCATACTTTCAGTGTCCATTTCAATGTCTTAAATTTTTTTAGAGAAGATATCTAATACTCAGGTAAAAACAGAAAATGAAAAAGTAGATAAAAAACTTCTGTCGTTGACACATTGTACAATACAGGTACAAAAGATATCAACGCGTTTCATGCATTTGTTGCAATATCATTATGCACATTACCTGACCACTGGCTATTAATGCAGTATTCAGTAAGATTTCAGTCAAGTAAATTTGAGTGGGTGCTAGATAAGCATAAAAATGTATTTAATACTAGAGAAAAGGAGATAAAACACAGGAAACTAATCCCGAGACTTTTTCCGTGTTATTTTGTTTTTCTTGCAGACTTCATCTGCTGCTTTCTGCGTTTGTTGTCAGCCAATCAGTCAGTCAGTAACGTAAGAGTTATTTATAAATTCAGATTTATTTATTGCATTATATCAATTTGTATTAAACTCTGAGAGACGCACACTTGATTTTGAATAATATAATAGGTATTTATGTTTGTAATATAAGTTTTAAATAGGAAGTAGATAATATGACTTTAACTGGTCATTATAATTTAGGTCAATGTAAAACGGTTTATCTATAGGTACAATTATAATATTTTATCATACCACACAATCTTTTTGGTAATACTTTTGGTAATATGATAAAAAAATCATGTTATTTCTTAAATTAAATGCTAGACATTTTTGTTTGTTTCTCAGCCAGATTCAGTAACCTTTAACTTTAACAGCTACTAAAATACTCTTCAGTATACATTTTCTTTACAAATCTATTACTAAAGGTCGTTAAACGTTTCTGAGTACAGCTGTCTGTTCTATCATTAAAATTAATGAGAAGGGTTGATTAAAATTATTATGCATTATAAAATGATAATAATTCACGATTATAGACTATGTTAATGTTAATTTTATAGTATTTTTTATTAATTAATCTATGGATTACTAGCTCTCGCTCGCGGTTTGCTCGCGTCGTACTAGTGTAAAAAATAGCTTTTATTCTCCTAGAATAAGCAAATTTTTGTTTACATGATCCGAAACGCCTACCTTTCGAATTTGTAATATTAGTACCTACGAATTTATAAGATCCACTAGTATAATCTCATTTTAGTAAATACGGCGCAAGAGGCCGCCGCACGAGGTATGTCTCACCCAGTCAGATGTCCAGTCAAATTTCCAAGTGCCGTGCCCACAGTTTGCCCGCTCAACCAAGCGCGGACTGCCTACCACCTCGCGCTGCCTCGCGAGGCAACTCGGTCAGTCAGTACTTACTCAGTCAGTCTTCTCAGTTTTATTTTTTCTTTCTCAATTCATCGTGATATTATTTTGTTTTTAGTATAACTATTTTTTTTAGATACACATGATTTTGTTTACATTATATCACATCAACATCACTGCTATCGGTTTAAACATCGCGAACGTCAAGGTTATCTATTATCAATTCAACCGGATTCAATAACCTCTTGTTTATACATAATTCAGTATACGACTATTTTCTATGGAGCTCGATAAGAAACGATTATATAAGCCGGCAAGTCCTAACAAGCTAGTTAATTAATTAATTGCTATCGGCTTTTTCTGTAAAAACATATGTCGTATATATATAGGTTTTTCTGTACCCCCGAAACGGGGTAAGGTAAAAAGATTGTATGGAAAATTTTATCGGACGAGTCGAGTGGTCTGATTTGCTTGAAACTTGGTGATAACGAATTCAGAGGTTTACCAAAGAAGTGCAACGGGGTGTCAAGTCTTTTCAAACGCGAGATGCTCCCAAAAGTATAATGTACTCTACGCGAGTGAAACCACAGGCGTCTGCTAGTCAAAATATATAAAAACCTTTCGTTATTGACTGACTGAAACATCGACGTAGTGCCTAAACCTAGATTCATGAAACTTAGAGGGTATATCCCTCTTGTGGTGTAGGGGTATACTAAGAAAATAATTCCTGAAATTCAACTCCTAGAGAGCGCAGTGGGAAAACGAAGTTTGTATAAAAAATCAAAACGCGGACAAAGCCGCGGGGTATTATACTAGTTTAAAAGATAAACATAGTTTAGTCGCGGATGCAGGCCTGGCCGCATCAGTGCGCGTCTAGTCGTAGCGCTTCGCTCACTCGATCAATAAAGCACTATTATATTTCACTAGCATCCGCCCGCGACTTCGCTCGCGTTCTAAGTACCCAGAAAGAGTAGAGTCAATATTATTCCAGATCACGAATGTATTCCCAAGTTTCATTCAAATCAGTTCAGAGGTTACATTGGGACTGAAGTAGAAACGAAAATATCCTCAAAAACTTTTGGTTTTATAATATAAGTAGTCATCAGCGTGGCCCGACACAATTAACATGGTTTATAAAAAACACTTATTTTTAGTATCGTTTATTACATGGAGATAAACTGATAGAGGTTTCATAACATATATATTTTTAAGAAAACCTAGACTAGAACAAAGTTTTATTAAATGGTTCAAGATATATGCCAACTACAGAAATCAATAACAACAACACACCCATATTTACCGAACAGAAACCTTTGTGACTGGTACGTACCATTCTGCTACAACTTTGAAATCGGGAATAAATCATGGAATCATTCAGTCTCAGTGGGAATTATTTCCCTAACATTGTTTCAAATTCTTACATACCTAATCTTACATTGTAATACCTACTGATAGGAGCTTGATAACTGGCGTGGCTCAGAAAATCGGCCTTATGATAAAGGGACGGTCATTGAACTCTCGGCCCAGTGCGCTGAGCGTTCACATTATGTGCTAGTTCACACATAACTAGTAGGTACTCCGCCTGAAAGCAACGTAAGTGAATGCAATAGCCAAACCAGTCGCGGTAGAGCTCTTGTAAAGGTTCTGTTTTAGGAGTCTCATTAGTGCTAAAGTGTTATAGAGATTTAAAAAGGCCTTCTGTGCTTAGGGTTTATATCTGTAACACATTTTACTAATATTTTTTAAGGTAATTTAAACTAAAAAGAAACCGAACCCTTCTGGGTTAAAAAAATTAAATACTCTCCGGTGATATTATTTACCTACTATGCGGGGCGTAGGTTGTTACTCCAAAAAAAATATTTATTTTTAACATTTCCTTTAGATACCTTTACATAAGAACCACATTTCATAAAAAATATTTGACTCGAACTCGATATAATGATTTCTGGAAAACGTAAAGTACAACGTGCTATGGTAATGATACATAGGTATGATTTAGTTGCATGATATAGAAAAAAGCATAATTTGAATAAACATTATGTTTACCTCTCAATGCAAAATGCAACATCGATCCTTATAATTTTCCTGTTCGTGACTGAGATTAGTATTAGTATCTATAGATTTAGTATGTACGTAGATATAGATATTCACTATATATACTTATGCGAACAAAGGTGACACCCACAGGTTGTTTGTTGTTTTGTTTTCGTTCGCAGAAAAATAAAACTTTTTTTTTCAACCACTTGATTTGAAAATATTGTCTAAACGTCTTTATAGAAAGGCAACACAATATTGACTTGTCTATCTTGTTGACTGTTAACTTCGGTGGGCAAATATATGCGCATTAATTGCAAACTAATGGAAAATTAGATAATTGGTCAAAACATGAAAACATTCCGTTCAAGTATTGATTTATTGCAAATATCTTGTTAGATGGCGCGCGCAATGTTATGTGCTGTACGACATTATTTTGTTTATTTTCTATTAATTTTCCTTCTCATAGTTATTTACATGCCAAGGTAGAGCGTAGACACGGCCCCATGAAGGTAAGGTCGGACAATGGCCCAACGTGCAAAGCAGAATTAATAAATGTAGATTCAACACGTGACTTCACAGATATATCTATACTCTACAAAGCATATATAACTATATTATTATAGCTCAGCTTTAAAGACAATGATTAGATTTTGAAAAACCTTATGTGTCATTATAATTTACAGTAAAACTAATACAATAATAACTTCATTACACCAACTTAGTAAGTTAAACATGGAGGTAATTTTTCCCTAAGCCTTATTTCCACATTTTGGAGATATCGGTTTGAAAACCTGCAAAAAATAAAGCAGCTGCGTCTTAAGCAGTTGTACAAATCAACCTAGCGATATTGTTATTCCACCAGCCACCCACAAAGCCAATCAATTGTAAAAGTGATATTAAAGTGTCGTTTAGAGGTCGACCCGCGTAGTTTGTCCAAGGCCCAGAATCGCGAGTCGTTGACCCATCACCTTGCCTCGCGCCAACTTACGCAATCCATAATCTTATCATCTGCATGCGCACTCGCGCGACCTCTCCCCTCACCCCTCACCCCTCGCCGAATTTGAACGCCTGCATACCTACGGACGTTTCACACGACACAGCGTGGCGGTCGTTTGATACTCATCGGAAGGTTACCTAAGGACTTGCTTTTCTGTTTTTGGAGTCTAATATTCTGTCGTCATAAGAAAAAAGGACGTTTCTACATAAAATACTGGTAGTTGCGTCTTTTTTTACTGATTCCGATGATGTATATAACTCAATTATGAAAAAAATGTCAGATACGTCTTTTTTCCTTGTGACGGCAGTATTCCTCTAGCCAATAAGAATTAGGAATCAGATATTTTTTATTTTTTTATTTTAGAATAATATAAGCAGGTAACTAAGAAGATTTGCAACTCGTTATATCGAAAGTCGTATTCACACCAATGGTAGAACTGAGGTCAACCCGAAACGCTCATCGCATTTGAATCAGACCATCAACCGTCATAGCTTTCGGATTTACATAGTTGAATATCAACATTTAACTACTGAAACAGGCTTTGTACTACACAAGATTACGTACTTACTAATAAAATACATTTAGAATGTCAATTTCGATTATCACGGACGTAGCAAAGAACCTATCTTGTAATAGTTTATGTAATAATACAATGTTATGTAGGTGCGAGTATAACATAATGATATTTCGTAGTTTTGAAAAGGTTGGTAAGAAGGTTCTGTATGTTAGTGTCTTATCATAGTGCTTCAACCAACATATACATTTTAAGGGACTGTGCAGACTTGTTTCAAGGCTTATTATTGAAATCTGCTCATATTACTTTTAAATAATATTTTTTTTATTATGCTCCGAAATTTTTTATGTTTAATAACAAATAATAGTTTAAAATGAAGATTTTTTTACTGCGATTAAACAGTAACTTTCAGTATTATTAAAAGTGTACACTACGTAGATATTAATTAGTGAAAAGAAAATGCAAATGTGGTCTACGGATGTGCTACGCGGCGTAGCGCCGGCCGGCGGAAACCGCTTTTCCGAGAGAGGCTTCAGAGAGAGGCGCAGGCAGGTGGGACGGGCCGGCGCGTGCGCCACCCCTACGGCTACTCAGCCTGTATTTATTCGCAAGGCCACACCGCGCCGCGCCAGTGCGCAGACGTCGCTCGCAAGCGATATACTTACAATCACATCGTCCGCATCGCACTGTTGCGATTTACATTCGCGTACTAATGTTACGTTCCGTTTACAATTAAATAAACATTACAAAAAAATATAAACAAACATGTTAACGATGCTCTCGAACTCGAGGTTGTTGTGGGGACTATGGCAAGTGTACAATTACTGTGGCTCGCGAATATCTCTGCCATTGGTGTTGTTGGCGGGCGCGGCGGTGCTGGCGTCGAGGCTGGTGACGCTGGTTCGGGAGATGCGCAAGCTTCCGCCTGGGCCGTGGGGCCCGCCCGTCGTCGGCTACCTGCCATTCCTGGGGGTGCGGCACAAGACTTTCCTGGAGTTGGCGCGGAACTACGGCGCGCTGTTCTCGGCGCGACTCGGCAATCAACTCACGATCGTGCTCAGTGACTACAAGCTCATCAGAGAGGCCTTCCGCCGCGAAGAGTTCACTGGCCGCCCCAGCACTCCTCTTATGCATACTTTGGATGGTCTTGGTGAGTTTCTTTGTTTTAGCTATTTCCAGTATTGACATAAATTTAAATTCCTTAAGTTTCCATATTTGTGCGTACATTGAAAATACACAGTCAAATACATAGTGTGCAGATAGGTGCAAAATTATGAACTGCTTGAAAGCTTGCACATGCGTATATGTGGGCGGTACGCACGCGGTAGGCCCTCCCGTTGCGCGTGCGCCGCCCACTCGTCGAGCCCTCGTTAAAACGCCTCCCTCTCACAGGCATCATCAACAGCGAGGGTCGTCTCTGGAAGAGCCAGCGCCGTTTCCTGCACGACAAACTCCGCGAGTTTGGCATGACTTACATGGGAAACGGCAAGAAAATTATGGAAGGAAGAATTAAGGTATGTACCAAAATCCTTATCAAGTTCACTGATTTAATTTCATTAATAATTTTTTTTCTGAAATTTTCCAGGTGTAGTGTTTTAATAAATATTTTTGTCTATAGAATGAAGTACACGAGCTTATCGCAAACATCCACCGTTCTGATGGCGCCCCCGTAGACGCGAACCCCCTTCTTGCGTTGGGCGTGTCTAATGTTATCTGCGGCATCACTATGTCGGTGCGGTTCAACCATGGGGATGCACGGTTCGAACGCCTCAATCACCTTATTGAGGAAGGCATGAGACTGTTTGGAGAAGTTCACTATGGAGAATACATTCCTCTTTACAATGTAAGTACCTACATAAATTTGTAAAACAAATATCGTTATCAAAATATTCTTAAAGCTCAGAAATGTATTTAAGACAATTTTTAATAGAGTAATTCTTTGCAGTATCTACCAGGAAAAGCTCAGGCACAAGAAAAAGTGGCAAAGAACCGTGAAGAAATGTTCGCATTCTACCAAACTCTGATCGACGAGCACCGTGAGACTCTGAACTTGGACAACGCGAGAGATCTTATCGATGTTTATCTGATCGAGATCGAAAAAGCCAAGATTGAGGGCAGGGAAGGTGAACTTTTCGAAGGAAGAGATCATGGTAAGCAAAAATTTTATAAATAATGCTAAATTCATTTATTACGCATTTTATCAGCCATGATTCTGACATTTTGATTTTTTACAGAACTGCAAATTAAACAGATTCTCGGAGATCTCTTCTCGGCCGGTATGGAAACAATTAAATCTTCCCTCATGTGGATGTTGGTGTTCATGTTAAGAAATCCCGACGTCAAGAGGAGAGTGCAGGAAGAAATTGATTCAGTCATCGGCAGAGACCGTTTACCGACCATAGAAGATATGCCTAACCTTCCTTACACGGAGACAACGATCCTGGAAACTCTTCGCATGTCGAGCATTGTTCCTCTGGCAACCACACACTCGCCTACAAAGTAAGTTACCATTTCAATTAACTGAAACTTCTTGTCCTATATTTCTTACTCAGGTACTTACCAGCTTTTTTTCTTAACAGGGATGTCAACTTGAACGGGTACAGGATCCCGGCGGGTTCGCAGGTCGTACCACTCATCAACTGCGTCCACATGGATCCGAACCTATGGGACGAGCCGAACAAGTTCAACCCTAGCAGGTTCATCGACGAGACCGGCAAGATCAAACGTCCGGAGTTTTTCATGCCATTCGGGGTGGGGAGGAGGATGTGCCTGGGCGACGTGCTGGCGAGGATGGAGATGTTCATGTTCTTCGCGTGCATGATGCATCAGTTTGACGTGCAGATGGTTGCGGGGGACTCTCCGCCGTCCCTGGAGGGCACGGTGGGCGCCACGATATCGCCGAAGGCCTTCCGCGTGAGGTTCGTGCCCCGGACGGCGCCCCCCTTGGCCGAGCACGCCACGCACCTGCGACACGTCGGCGCGCACTAACCCGCCGCGCCACGCCCCGCTACACCCACCAGTATTCAAAGATCACTCGTTTTAGAGCGCATCGAAGACCGTTTATTTAAGTCATTAATATTTAAGTGACGACGTCGCCATCGCGATGGTCGAGGCTGTGCATAAAGTGTTCAATTTTAATAGTAACGAAAGGTATGATGATACCTACTAAAATTTCCCATCGTTGAGATTATTATATTTTGTGCGTCTGCAGTATTAGAATGCATGTACATATGTTTGGATCGTTGTAAATCTCGATAAATCACAGTTTTTATTAAAATTCTAGGTTAGGTCTTACCGCGTAAGCTTTAGTACCAAAATAAATGTAGTTTTTATTCGATTATTTATTAGTAGGTTCCACTTGCGAGTGTTGTCTGTTGTGTGTGATCTCATGATTGTTGCGTTACACGTAGGTAGCTCGTTAAGTAATTACAAGTGTTCATTTAATTTATCTAGTTTATTTAAGTACCTATCGGGATAAAGTAACATTCCATGGTAAATAAACCATCAACTAGTCTAGTGCGATACTATTGTTAAATAGATTATCTACTTTTAGTTTTGGTAAAGTTTTCTGAAACTAAATTTTGTTGTTTGCAACCAAGTTGCTATGTACCTACTGGGATTCAGTTGAAATAACTAAGTCTGTTTAAGCTTGCAGCTACGTATTTGTATAACATAAGCATTGTATAAAGTATCACACTGTTTTAAAATTTGAGTTATTTACAGTACCTATAGTAAAAATCGTTTGAAATATTTCTGCATTTTGTTTTTAGAAATACCTGTTCCATCCTTAAATACATCGTCAATCCCATGCAAATATTAAAGAACAGCAATTGAAATAAAGAAAGTGATAGGTCACAGAAAGAAAGATCAACATTGTTTGGTTAGTTCATAGGTACAAAGTTTAAGATCGTATAAATTTACTTTCACTGATTTTAAGCATTTTACATAACTTTTACACCACAGTCCTTCCACTTTCAGTATAGTAGAAGTTTGTGTCAGTATGTCAGTATTTCACTTAATCAATATACTTACTATAAATAATACTACGCATAGTTTTTGATACCAGATGAAACAGGGTATCCTAATGTCAGTTACAATTCAAATTACTGTTAGATTTATTAGTTTTAATTAACCTACGTATTTTAATTGATTAAGTTTGTATGGAAACAAAAGGTGAATGGCCATTGATTTTATAAAAAAGTTGTTCCCCTCTATGCAATTACACTGACTCATGGGTTGTTATGGGGAATTTCCTTGAAACTATGATTTTCCGAATCGATAACAGAATGCAATTTAAAACCGTTTCGTTTCTAATTAGTCTTAAATTTTGTTACGCAACAATATCCGTAAAACCGGTTTTTCCGTTTTAGATTACTCGAAAAGTACCTACATGAACTCACTAATGCGTGGATTAACCTCCTGGGTTAAATTGGGTGGACAAAAGATGGTGGAATAAATGTTTTTTGACCATAAAAATGTAGTTACGGTTAACGAAGTCGAATACCTAGGCGAAAAACTCGCAGTTGGCAGGCACTTTGAAAATATTTACATTAATACAAGATGCAGGTTTTTCTTATTTATAAGGCAGTAGAAAAGAACCCTATATCGTTCTAATAATGATTTTTGACTCAAGTTTGTATTTGCAAAACATTTGAAATGAATCCCAGATTATGCTTTTAAGTTAAAACAAGGTACCTAGTAATATACAGTCACGCCTTCTACATGGCTTCATTAATTGAATTCTTCATCATTTAAAGGCACCATATTAGATTTTTTTACACTTTAATGTCAAAAAGTGTAATATGCTGTACATCTTAACACTCTCGTTATCTAGACGGATCCAACGACACTTCACTTGTCAAAATCCGTCCACCTCTTTCGGCTATAGACGCAGCCAAGGGAATAAAAGGAATATGGATTCTTACAGCCACCATATTGGATTTCTTTATATTTTATGTACTATATGACACTCTCGTCATCCAGACAAATTCACATTTGTCAAAATCTGTCCAGCTATTTGGACTACAGCTTTAGCCAAAATAAAGCATATACCCACAAAATGTGCATACATACATACCCCAAACACAATTGCCTCCTTCTTCGCAGTCGGGAAAAAAAACCTTGCAACTTGAGGCCGTTTATTTTACTTATGAACAAAAAGACTAAGTGTATACCTACACATCTTGAAATTTCGTAGAGAATCTACGAAGTTTGCCTTCAAGTCATGTTACCTTATTACATAGACAAGACATACATACATTTACCTAAGTGCTCATAAAAATATTATGACGAAAAGTCAATAATATACAGAGTGAGTTTTCTTCGAGGTTCTCTGGTTAAACGAAATAGTCTTTAACTTAGTTTGTGTCACAGTCAAACCTCGAAGCCCGATTTCATCAAATTGTGTTTCGGCGTTTGACTGTCCAAATTAGTCTCTACTAGGATTGACTAAAAATTCGTTAGTCAAAGGTACAAAAACGCTATTGGTTTGAAATTTGACTAAGACTTTTAGTCAAACCTGAGGTATGACTAGGCAAACCTATGAGTGCCGGAGCTTCGAGGTTTGACTATAACATATAGAACAAAAAAAGGCGAAATCTTGCGATAAATATCTGCCGTCCTTACGACAATCATCATAGTTTAATTCAAAGACAATCACATGTAACAGTAAATAATAAGACTGGTGGAATCCCCCGCGACTTTCCTCCTCCTTCCTCGTCCGCGTAATTTTTTTTTCAAACAAACTTTACCTTACCGCTGCGTCCTCAAGGAATTGACTTATGATTATTGTATGTATGTATGTTCGTATGAGATAGTGGCCAACTCTAGTGACGCAGTTTTTAGGCCGCCTAAAGGCCTCCGTCATGGCTTAATGGCTTAAAAGCCGGGACCGACTGTTTAACGTGCCCTCCGTAATGCCCCTTGCGATCACCCATCCCAAATTGTGACCGCGCATATCGCTAGGTACTTATCTTTAACGATCAATCAAGAACGCCTAAGCAAGCTACGCCACGAGCGCTTCAAACGTGCTTTAAATGGTTAAGGCTTTGCGTTGATTGTCAGTCGGCCAGTAACGTACCTGTGAGTTTTATACATTTAGAAGAGAAGATAGCTTCTTGTGTTTTTGGATATAAAAAATGGCCTTTAGATTGAAAGCCTAAGCTTTAAAGAGCATGCGACGGACGGGCGAGGTCGCGCGCTCGGCAGGCGCGGCGGGCGCGCGAGTGAAGGCCGGTCAGCGTCCGCACTGCCTGTTATCGCACCAATCATAACGATCACTCCACTCCGCATTTACAAAGAACACTGGCAGCCTGTCTGCTGGTACGAAAGCACACTTCAATCCTCCAACGGACAATCTTTACTGACTTATCATCATATCTCTGCACTTTTCTATATATTTATTTACATTCTTCTTTTATTTTCTCTGTCGGCCGTCATCTCAACACTCCCTTCTTTCCTACTAATGTCATCTTTCACAGAGCCCATCTATAAGCCCACTTGATGGTTATACCAACATTATTTTGAAAATGTCACCGTATTTATTACAAAATAACTTGTGCCCTAGTGAACCGAAGACTTTTAACAATAAAATATGAAAGAATTATATTAACGAAAGGCTAGACAGTAAGTTCTTTATCACCATCGCTTTCCCAAAAGGGATTTATATGTATAATAATCACTTATAACAGATAAGATGCCTGCTTTATCCATAAGTAAGTCTAACGAGCTAGGTACTAGCCACTAATGCACGACCATTCTGACAAACATTAGCACCACGTGCCGATTTATAAGTAGCTATTGAATTATGTTACGTGACGCAATTGCAACAAAGATCGATTGAATGAACTGCTACGCAGAGACCTAAATTGCCTAGGGGTGTGAACTATGCCTACTAATATTTTGCTTTATGCTATTACATAGTAGGTAGGTACCCGGGTTTTGTAGCGATTGAACTCTGACTCAACTACTACCAATTTAACTGGTTAAAGTTCTTAGGTACCATTACACTAGGTAGGTACATTAATATACCTACCTACTTATTTTTCGTTGTATAATTTTTTGAAACAATAGAATAGACAACGACTGAATACTCAAACGCATCTCAGAGTTGAGCACGTCTCTCATATCAAAAACTGTCAAAAAACCGTGACTTGCGACGTGCTCAACTCTGAGTTGCGTTTGAGTATTCGGGGGTGAGTCTATAAGAAGAGCCGTAGCAAAAAGTTCTTATTTATTATCAAAATCTTGACTTCTATAAAAATGTTTTTCATAACTGCAGCTATTTAGATACCTACACCTAATTGAGATGGCCCGCAACAAAACTAACTCAGTATAACTGAAACGAATATTGGAGCAATCTAAACATAGCTTCAGCTATAAATAATCTTCGCAGTTAAGGATAACTACTTCCCAATTTGGAAATCAACTGAGTTCAGTCAATCAAATATGTAGGTGAGTACTTCTTTACCTTACCTCATTACTTTTCATGGCATTTAACTACTCGTTCGTAAGAAGTAGGTAATGGCCAATAATGTTTCTTGGATAATTTAAATCATACCTACCCATAATTATTATACGGATGGAAGCAATCTACACACTACAATCTATTTTCATTTTATTTTAATCAACAGTCTTCTTGCTTGATCGAATTACTGTGGCTAAGCGGAACCTACCAGTCTATCCCAATATGCTATCTGACGCCATACTTATTACGAGATAAACAATAAAATACAGAACCATAAAAATTCCATTAAAAATTATACGGAACTAGCTTTCTCGCGCGGCTTCGCTCGCATAGTGTAAATTTCGACACCCCATTTTACTCCTTTTTAAGGGTTATTTAAAAAAAACCCTGAAACATGTGTCCATTTTTTATAGTATCCAAACCGAATTTCAAGTCAATGCACCCCCGTTAAAAAGTTCCCATACAAACTTTGTCACCCCTTTTAGAGGTTGTTTTGAAAATTCTGAAACACATGTTAATTTATTTTGCATTCGATCGAGATTCAATCTAATCGCGCTACGCGTTCAAAGTTCCATTTCAGGGCTTGAATTTGAAAAATCCCGCCTTAGTGAGTGGTTTTGCTATAACAGCAAAACTAGCTTCCATCTAGCTTCAGTAGTTTGTCCTGGGCGCTGCAAAAAAATTGCAAAAAAAATGCTTACTGTTTGATATAATATTTTTAGGTAAAAAGGGTTTGATTAATTTAGTTTTATTTTATTATTGAGGCACAGAAAACAATTACATAAGCATGATAATTAAAAAAAACACACAAAACAGTTCAATTTTTTATTAATACTATCGATGTTATTACTATATTTTATTAACAAATCATTATATGGACGACACATTCTGATTATAGGATTATAATATGACGTGTTATTGGTATGATTAATTTAAAAAATAATAAACCACAGACTTATCTTAACATTAATAATCAATTTTAATCAAAACTAAACAAAATTATTAAATCAGATTGGACCACACACATTGAAAATGGTTTAAATTACACACGAAAATGAAACCAAAACACAACATGCATGACTCACGTGTCCTTCACACCGAAATCACACAAAAACAATAAAACTCTACTGTCCATGAGATGTTGCACTGTCGAGCACCACGAGCGAAATGACCGAAAGCTTTTTTTTCGGACGGATATAAATGCTGTGGGTCTCTGTTGACTGCTGGCAGCGTTACCGGGCTTTGGTGAGCGCAGAGGGCGCAACACCGAGAAAAAAGGATTTGTGGCAACTACCGCACCACTTAAGTACGATACGAACCTCGGCTAGGGCTGTTACTTGAATGCTTGAATCTAACGGCTGCGCCCAGAGGGGGCGAGCGAGAAGAGAAACGTCGACTCCGCCGGCGGAGTCGGATGTTGTCTAATTGAACCTAGGCGGGCTCCCCTCCGCGTTAGCGGAGGTGATCTCGTCATCGGGGTCTCCAAGAACGTGTCTTGGCCTACGGAGGGACCTAGGAGCATCAGGTGGTTTGACGATGGGATAGTCGGGGATCGTGGAGGCGAGAGGGTTCGGGTGATGGGGGGCCGCATCATAAAAGCTCCTGAAGGCGAGTTTCATGTGTGCGGCTATGACTGCAAGCCTCGGTTCGGCCCGCTATTTATAAGCGGTCGCCTCATCGTTTGCCTCTTGGTGGGGAAGCTGCTAACACGGCCTCTCCTGACGAAGGGTCGTCCTCGGCCCGGTGGTACGGTGTCGATCTACAGAGACCAGCGCCAGCTGCTGTTGAGGGTCCGGCTACAAAGTCTGCAACTAACAGAGGCATGGATCGCAGAACACTTGGTCCCTCATCTTCTATGAAAGAACAACACGTATTTAAATAGGCGCTCAGTATCTTTAAAACCGTCACCTAATTGTTCATCCTCCGTTCATAATATCTTTTTTACTTAATTCATACATCGCACAACATTCATAAATTTCAAAACTCAATCTTACAGACTTCACCTCAGAGACGTCTCAAAATAATAAAAATAGAGCCCTGTTACTTCTATTCGTGTCTTCACACTGCATCTGGGTTGTAGGCGGTGACGCGCGAGTGCACCCACGGCAGCTGCTCGTCGTCCGCCGTCCAGCAGTCCTCCGCCGACCGCTCAGCTCCACCTCTCGTCATGAAGGTCTTCCGACACGTACACGTGTCTACCCACCAAGGGTCTACCCAACCAAGATTCTACCCACCAAGATTAAGGCAAATACGATCGAGTTCTTCTGTCGAAGAACGCAGCACACGTCTCTGGACGCCACTCGCCCCTCGCCACTGCACCATATACTGCGCGGCAGCCTGAGTCGTTCTCCCGTAGCCTCCGCTCATCAGCTTCAGCTCGTAACGACCGCAGAGTCCAGCTTCTCTGTGGACTAAGAATACTTTATTACGAAAACAAATTGACGAGGTGAGCGTCTTTCTCGATTTGAATACTCATCTTGTATGGCCTGGTTATCCATCAACAGCCATCGAGCCCTGCTTCGCGTGATCTCACGTAGACCCTCACGATTCGGCCTTGTGTTCTGAGCAAAGACGTCAAAGCGCGCGAATAACAGGTGTCGTCCTTTCGGTACCTGTTTAACGCTCCTTAGGTGGAGAGGTATTCATCAAAACTTCGACCTTTCGTGGGCTCGGCATTACCTGACCCTGACTCACAACTCTGCCAAGATTAGGCTTCCCAAGCGAGAAAAGTCGCGTAAGACTCTGTGTAGCAGTTCTATGCCTTCCGTGACAGTGTTACTTACCTACTCGTAAAAGGAGATAGTGTTCTCGTTTACATCAATGACGACCTTCATTGATATAAACGAAAACATTATCTTCACTGATGAAGGTACGCATCGTGATGATGCGTTGGTGGTGGTTCGGACTTAGTAGGTTTTGAATAAATTGACAAAAACGATACAAGCTTGTCTGATGTCAGTTTTGCATTAGCAGCGGCTGCGCGTATTTGAGCGTTATCGATACCACGTATCACAATTTACGTTCTCGGCTCCTCGCTCAGTCCAGACGTAGCAGAGTACGTCGTGCATATTCGGCGTACGTTGTGTACCTATCAGAATTTGTTTTCATTGCCTCGAATAAAATATTAGCGAAGACTAACTTGCTGGGACAAAGTGGTTTAAATTCACGCTTAAAGTTAGACCACGTACGGTCATTTGTGACCCACTCGGCCAACCAAACTTTTGCATCCCCTTTGAGACATGAAGCTACGCGTGAGAGGCACTCATGGTCACTCCAATCGTTCGCATCTTTGGCACGTTCTACCTCCTCACACCACGTGTCAATGCTATGAAGAGCTGGGTCAAAGTTGGAGACAAAATAGTTGTGAGATTTATAGCCTCGGAATGTTGAACCGACCCAACGGAACGGACTGACTACAAGTTTCTGGGACTACCGCATGAGAGGAGAGATACGTGATCTATCACGTAGACGCGACTCATTTACATTGATAACAGAATGCTCCGCGGTACGGTTAATCATAGATTGCCTAGGAGACGGCATTTGTTTGTCATGACATTGCCGACAGCACCGCGAGTTAGATGAGCGATGACAAGAATTAGTCTGCCCTACGCCTTCGACTATCATATGACCTGCGAGAGTGAGACTGGCGATAGCGACGGCGTTCGACGCTTGAAGATCGTGATCGAGATCTGTACCGAGAACGAACTCTATCTCCATAATTGCGTCGTGGCGTTTGACCTACAGATGAACTTTTAGATCGGGATCATAATCGACTACGGCGCGAATTACCCCTTAAACTTTTTGCGTGACAAACTCCGCGAACGGTGACAATTGAAAAATTTAAAGACACACATTGAAAATGATCTAAATTACACACGAAAATGACGAAATCAAAACACGTGACTCACGCGTCCTTCACACCGAAATCACACAAAAACAATAAAACTTTACTGTCCATGAGATGTTGCACTGTCGAGCACCACGATCGAAAAGACCGCAAGCCTCGGTTCGGCCCGCTATTTATAGGCGATCGCCTCGTCGGTCGTTTGCCTTTTGGTGGGGAAGCTGCTAACAATATAGATTTAACATTATGTAAGCTTATGAAATGGACATGACTATATTTTAATATTCTGAAGTAACCTACCTACCTACAGATCATTAAAAAAGTAATGAAATATACTTCTAGGTACATACATGATATTGATCCATTTCTTATACTCTTCATTCAGTTCCAAACTAACTGGTAGGTACAGGTACTCAGTTTTGAATTCAAAGTAGGTGTTTGCCTGTATGACAGTGATATTGGATAATGCAAGGTTAACTAGAGGTGGACGGCATAGCACAACTGGCAGAAAGGAATCTTTTCAATATAGCGATTATATAGGTCCGACAGGAAAATCCAAAAGTACAATCCGCTTCCAGTTACCAGTAAAGATAATTTGTTGTGCTATTTCCTTTCCCACTTAATGAAAGTCGCCTGACTCAGGCACTAACGCAACCTTGAATTGGAGCGGAATTTTCCCTTGTACACTTACAATCTTAAAATGGATAGTGAATTCATGAATTCTCGGATACCTACTTGAGGAGGCTTTATAATTTGTAATCGTTGATCAAAAGTACAGGAAATTAAAGTCCAGAACGCGCTGACTTGAATTTTTACTTTTATGGAACACACAAGATATTATCGCACGTGCACCTACCTACTTGAAACATTGTATACAAAGAATGTCTAACGAGATGTCCTTGTCAAGGAGGCAGCAAGTGCAACTCAATCGAATCAATACAATAATCTCTCCTAGCATACCTAGAGCAAGTCGGCGGCCGCGCTTCAGGTCGTGCACTCCAGCCACCCCAGGCCACTGTACTTTCTACGTTATTTTATTCCTTTTTGCCCGCAAGTGTGCCTGCGCCGCTACACCCGTACGTCTAGAATGCCTGCATCCCATGCATTCGTCCTCCTTCTTTTATTTTTAATTCCCGCAAAAGTGGTGGTCGACCAGTCGCGCCGTGGGTCAACGTATTCGAGGCTTTTACCCCTAGTTTGCAGCTGTTGCACAATAGTCGAGAAATTCCTGGAATATCATAGTACATCGATGAACAGGTTATTTATAGCTTGGACAGGAAAAATGTAAGCTCATGGTTAAAAATATCTTTGTAGGACAAGTTATTTTGACTTTCCTGTAGACCTGGCAAATGTACGTAAAGTTAGCAGATAATAAACAACTTACTTATGTGTAGCTTTAAGACTAGTCTAATTCTGGCCGCTTGTGTGGGTATGGGTAGGTACAATCAACTCCCAATTCAAAGTCAAAGTCTATTGTGCTTATCAATCCCAGGACTTTGACTTCGAATACATATAAATGAATCTTAATTAGTTACTGTCAATATTGTTGTACAAAACAACGAGTAAACAACGATATACTGCATGATTTCTGCCTCGTTAACCTGTTCATTAAACAAATCACCCAACCCATCCGTGGAAGTTCCGTAAGATACGAAAACAAAGTTACTTACCTACTTTATGTGCTTAAAATAAGCTTTTGTTGACTGTCTACAAAGTACGGTGTCGAGGTGTATTTAAAAGGGAATTTCGAAATATTTGTGTTTTGTGGTAAACGCCGATCGCGCAACACTCCTTTGCATGGACAGGCGGGTGAGTCTGCGGATAATATACTCGTAGACGTGGAGACAAAGGGCAGTGCGGCTGGCAGAAGGCGGCGATCGAGTCGGATCACTCGCCAGCGGTCCATCGATGTCCTTGCATTCTTTGAAGGAATAGCAGAATGTTACCGGTTCAATGACCCTTGACAATGTGAAGGGATCTCGCTCTTGGGCCATGAGGTGTGGCTTTACGTAATGAAACTAATCGTGAGGGTCGAGATCGTTTGGCGGTCGCTCGTTAGATTGCATTTTAAATCGACTTTGCACATAACGCTCTAGCTTGTAACCAACACTATTTTATTACCTTTTCAATTAATATGCCGCGCCATATAAGTATTTAAGGTACCTACATTGTTTTTTCGCCGTATTTTTGAGCAAATACTGTCTACAATTCATAATAATGTTATGTAGTAAGGTATAAATGTATATGCACAGAATAAAGTAAGATAAGCAAGGCACATGCAGATTTATTGGTAATTTCAAAAATTTAAGGTCTTTTTTGGTAATGCACATCGTTTTCAAGCCTGTGTAAGAGGTCAGTTCTGCCCTCCTAGTAAAGAACGCAGTAACTAGCGTTTTTGTCAAAAATTGGTTAGATACATATTATTCGGAATCGCCTAACAAAATACAACATTCTGTTCTCACTCACGTATCAAAACATGTTTGACATAGTTAGTCCGTTCTTCACTAGGAAGGCAGAGTTGTAAACTTCAGAAAATAAATTCAACTGCGGGTAAAATCAAAAAATAAGTCTAACGCTAAAAACTTTCAGTCAACATAGTTCTACAGTGTTGTTTAAGTACCTACTTGAGTTGTGCAATTAAGTATATAGTAGGATATAAAAACCAGTAGGTAGGTATCCTACCAAGTAGAATAAAGTGAACATCATCCGACATATAAATTGTTGGCAACCGGAAATTGGATAGGTACTATGCGACCCTTCAGCTGAGTCATGCGCGCGGAAAGGATTAAGTATAAAGTACATCTTTAAGTACGGGTTTCATTTGGGGTGAGGATTTGGAGAATAATCGAATAGGAGAGAGCACTGGTGATCTAGCTGGTAGTGACCCCGCCTTCCGATACAAAGGTCGTGGGTTTAAATCCGGTCGTCTACCAATGAATTTTTCTATGTGAAAAATTTACCAGTACTCTCAAACGGTGAAGGAAAACATCGTGAGCAAACCCGCGGCTTAGTTAGCTCCGCACGTATTGACCATGTCTTTCCTGTGGACAAGGCCGACTAAGCTGAGAGAATGAAATAGATGCTGGGCAAGCCTACTTCACCTTAATTCGTCCCGGGCACTACAGCGTCCCTTTTGTGAAGGTAAAAGTTGCCTCCTGACGCTTTATAAATCGTCTACTATAGATGGTAAAAAGCCTTAGAGTAGGATAATAGTAAGAAAAAAGGGAATAGACACGAAAGACTTACTAAAAGTATTGTAAAACAGCTCAAAATTGGTAAAAGGATTTAAAATTTTTATTCTATAATTAAAAGGATTATAAAAGTGCCTACTCAATAATATTAGGCGCCTTCTATCTTTTAATTTTATACAAACGAATACTTTTAATATAGTTGATACTAAACCTACACAGACTCCATTTTTTAATAATTTAGTTTTCGATCATGACTTCACCGCTGTAGAGAACCTATAAAATAAATAATACCCACCTACGCATTCCTATCAGATCGAAGAGAGCATTATTTAACCCATTAGCAATGATAGGATCATTCAATGCTCAGCAAGTCATGCAGAGGTGTCGTTGTGAATAAATATCCATGTATTGAGGTCGTATCATGTGCTTGTTGTAACCTATAGCACAGACTATAGGTGGTAGGTAGGTATGTGCCACTGCAAGGAGAGTCGGCTCGAGTATCGCGATGCTAAGTGAACTGCAATATTTGCTGAGTAAACCCAACTTTCAACGGGTACCCATGAGAGTTCAGAAAATTTCGATAAACGTCGTAACCTTAGAGCAAATAAATAAATAACACCCAACAGTCACCATACATAGTCCTGACCCCACACTAGGATTCCCTGTGTTGTGGGTATCAGAAACTACGAGTACCATGGTACCACAACACCCAGACCCAAATATAATATTATTAAAATGCCATAAGTTGATAGTTTGGTGATCCATAGGTTAATAATTGGTGATGTAGAATCGCGCGATTTTATCAGGTTTACAGAAATTAGATATCGTTGGGAACGTTTTACAACAACTATATGTAGCTACCTATGTACAGCGATACATGATCTTGTCGAACACAAAGTTGACGTTCAATCCGAATACTTAGATCAAAAACGTGTTTTTTTTTATTGTTCCTTTGTCATCGTACCTATACCGGAGCATCTAGGTACCTACTACATGTGCACCAACAAAATAAACGAAAAGGTGGACTTAGAACACCAATTTCGCTTTGTGCTAATGGGAATTACATAAGTTGTAGGTACTTATTAACAAAAATCATGTAGGTACCTAGCTTAAAAGTTTCGTCCGTATCGAGCAAAAATACTTAGCCGCTTACTGTAATACGTATATCGGGTACACGTGCACCTGTGAAGATAAAGAATTACAGATTAGAAATCTATAATATGTACAGAACCGTCAAAAATAATGTCCGAAAGGGCTCGGTGCGCGCGTTCACTGCCGCCATGTTTACAAACAAAGAGATCAACGCTCTGCAAGTAGGTTAGCGCAGCAAGCAAGCGTGCGCCTGCGTCCATGCCGCGCCAGCCGCCTCTTGCCTTGTTGCGCGGGTCGTGGTTTCGCCGACCGCCAGGCCAAATCTTTCTGATAAACTCTCGCATTATTTAGGTGTCATTTATTTACTTAATTATTTCAATAAATAAAAAAAATCCAGGTTAAACGTTATGGCTTTATTCGTCTTTATTTTCAAAATGTCAAAGCGTTTTTTTTTCAGTTCAGCATGATTTCATGGAACTCTTGAAGGATAATTCTCGCTTATGGGCGCAAACACAAAGTAATTTCACAAATTTGAACACAGCCATTGAAACTTAGTTAAATTCTGGAAACACTTTTTCTTAAGTATAATAGATTTAGGAGTACCTATTTTCCATTTATCTTACGTTTTAAAGGTACCTAATGTACTTTCACTTATAAAAGTAATCATAAAAAAGCCAATTCGCCACCATTTAAATTTTAAATACCTAACGGTAAAATTTTGGCCTACTCAGCGGTAAAAGAAACTAGCCAGAAGCACTTCAAAGCTCTACGTCGAAATAAAAGCAATGAAAGCTAAGCTGCATTCTAATTCATAGGTCAGTGTCCCAGTAGCACAATTTCTCTAAGCAACACAATATCATGACCATTGACGGCGCTAAGTTTCGGGAAGGCAAAAATCGTGCGGTTGCACCGGAGAAATCGTTACAATGGCCTCTCGCGACGCTGCCGGAAGAAAGTTCCTAGCTATTTGCATAGTGTGTTGCTGTACCGATCCCGCCGATGGCCCACAAAGACTTGCTTGTAGTTTATTGTCGCGGACCCATTTCTGTTGGTGCACGAATCAAAGCTCGGCAATGCACTGCGCCCGCAGGCTGACACACTTCGCTCACTCCGAAAGTTTCACCGATAGAGAAACTCACAATATCTAATAGCACCCAACATCCGTCTATGCAGATTTCCAGAGCAAGCCTTCACTGTGACCTAAATATGGCACTTACAATGCCAATAACACGTGGAGAGAGGCTTCATTTCGCAGCCACTCAATCATATCTATTTTAACAGAGGCAATCTACGGGTATTGTAACCGCGTATTTGTATGGAAATAAATTGTGTTTTCATTTTACATAGACACAACATAGAAACAATTTTACTTTATAATTTATATTAAATGCACGTTTTAGTTTTTGTACTCAACGCATGTACTTAGTCTTATTAAAGTAGGTCAAAGTTCAACGCAAATAAACTATTAAAGTATTGACGCCATCAAAAGAAATCCTAATAACGTCTCGTTTTCATTTCATTTCATTTCCAATGATAGGCGATAAGAAATCTTGCACTTTGATACGTTAGAAAGCGTAGACATTTCACCATAGCCTAGAAAGTGTACACTGGAAGAAAGTGAAGAAGTGCGGGAAAAAAGTGCAATGTAAGTAAGAGCTTAAATGCGCGGGAATGTTGAGCATCATAGCGGCAGCGTCGAAACTGTGCGAGACAATGCAAGCTCGTTCCGAATCCACAGAGTTTCCAGTAGGTACATACCGTAAGCATCACTTTTTCCCCCTAGATGAAACCGCCGCATTTCGCTTGCACACATTTGTCGAATACTTAAACACACGTTTGCCTAGTTCTTATATCAATGCACTCATTTTTACTTTCTTTTCCGTTCGCTCTTGTTAGTTTTTTCTACGCTTCCACACTAGGTACGGTATATCACATCTAGTATAGTTACACTTGCATCATCATTCAAACTAGTGAAAATAAAAGCAAAGAGTAAAGTCGTTCTAATTTTAACCACACGATGTAGCTGTAGCATTGATGTACATATTTGATCTGCAGAATAGATATCTAGTAGAATTCTGTAGAGAGCTAGAAGACATTTTTATAATCAAAGGCAAAGGTGATTGACTCGTCCAGAGATTTCTGAAAACGATTATTTTCCCCGTTCGATCAATGACTTTCATTGTGTTCGGTACTTATCGCTAAAATGAATGTACCCTCCTGATTAAACTTTAGAAAATTACTTGAAGAAACGCCTGATATGACCACGAAACTCCTATCAAATCAATATCTTCAAGCATATTCCAATTAAAAATGATCTTAAAATGCCAAGTAAAAAAAAATGGTTCAATTAGATATTTATTTTAACAAGTTACTTCTTGACCTAGTTTTGACTTAAGTAATATCGACTCCCAATGTCTTAGCATAAAGTATTATAAAATATAAATACTTATTGTGATTTTGTTTGTATAGGTAGGTCCTCAAATCATTCCATATTGGGTACGACGTACACGTACACATTTAGGCAATTTCATTTTTTGTCGTCAATTTTATAATATTTTTTAGTTTCTTAATCATACCTACTTGTTTTGCTTGCCGTTCCACATACATTTTCACGCCTCAGTAGTAGGTTAGGTACATATTGACTTCCAATTCGTGCGTTCGATCGATAGAGGAAAACGTGGTTTTTCTCGCCTGAAAGTGAAAATCGCGCATTGTTCACACAAATCTGCGTTAGTCCATGCATGCAGAGGCGTAGCGGGCCACGCATGAGTAGCACATGCCACCGCTGATCACAGACAATGTTCTATTTTCCAACTATGTTCCCGAAGACGAAGACGCCGCGCGAAGCAAATGCCCGCTTAGTCAGGACGTGCCTTAGGTACTCGCAGCCCAGCGAGGTACGTCTCGTCTAAGGAGCTCTTGCCTTGCGCGGTAGCCTTTCGAGGCTGCTCGGTAAGTGCCCAGCTATTGACGAAATATAGGTGGTTAACTGAAAATCGAACATTCTCGGATTTTGCTAGATACTTACCTACCTGACAGTTTCTTGTGTCAGTTCCGATGAATGGTTCGGATGGTCACATGCAAGCCGGCGAGAGAAAACAAATATTATGCTGTCCGAACGCATGCTCGCTCTGCAGCAATGTGTGCATTCAAAATAAAAGTATACATCTTAATAGGTACTTGTAAGAAAGTTATGTCGTGATACTTCACCGGTTCCACAAGCTTCTGTTAATTGACTGACTACTTACAGCTTCATGGAGATAATCAAGTTACCTATTACTAATCTACTTTTCTTATGTTACAGATTTGTGGCGAAAGTGGTGATTGTGTTAATCGAAATAGATTTATGTAAAACAATAGGTATGCCAATAAGATTACCGGTTTCCGTTGGTCATAACGATAACTATTCATATAATTCTTCTTTACAATGACAAAGTAATTCGATCTGACTTGATTACAAATTACAATGTAAAGTGTAGGTAGTTTTATTACTAATAGAATAGAATAGAATAATCTTTATTGTTAACTGCTGAAAGTATAAGTTGTTAGGTATAGTAAAAAAGTACAAACAGTTTGCCCTTTTCGAACGTAGGTACAATCAGTCAGACAAATACTTAAGTAAAAATCAAATCAGAAAGAATATAAAAAAAATAACAAAAGTACTCAATTGAGTAATTTTGGCACCTCAAAACATAAACTACAGTGATTCATTAAAATATTCTTCCATAATAAAGAACACTTTACCTAATAGTGCATTGGGTGCATGAACAAGTTTTTACCCAACTACGAAGGAGGGTAATGTGTTTGGGGTGTTTGTATGTGCATTTCTTTGGCTGAAGCTGAAGTCCAAACGGCTGGACGGATGTTGACAATTTGAGGTGACGTTGGATTCATCTGAATGACGAGTGTGACCGAGTATCATAGGTAGGCACAGTCTATTACACTTCTATGGCTGCTTTAAAAAGCCGTTTTCAATGAACTAGGAGTAGACTAAAATTGTACAAATTCATCATCATCATGTGTCAAAAAATCTAATATGGTAGATGTATAATGCTACCTAACTAAATACACAGAAAAAAAAACGCAGTTGGGTTTTTGTTCATTTAATTACTGTATACTTGTTATGTTAAGGCCTCACTTTCGAATCTTACAACTTCCTTTTTTTACAAAGTGCTTACATTTATATTGTGTTCTGTGTGTTAGAAAGTAAAGTAGGTACATGTATTTTTTATTACTTACAATCTCAGTACGCTACTATAGTGATTAAGAAAATAAAAAATCTAATTACCTATACTTCAGGCAAACTGGAGATAAAATTTATATATACCTAAGTAACAAACCGTCGCGTATTTTTCGTTATTACGAAGTTTTAGGGTTAATAAACCTCGCAAGATAAGTTTTCACACCTTAATCTCAGAACCTTAATTAAACTATAAATACTTCTTGAAAGTTCCATAAACATTTAATGAAAAAATAAGTTTTAGGTTAAGTATAGGCGGTTAATTTACATAAACTGTATCTCCAGTTTGGCTGAAGTAGAAGTGCATTCAAAATGTTGCCTTTACTTACATAGGTAGTTTAGTGTAAAATAAAACATTCTTGCATGCATGGTAGGTATTGGTAAACATAGAAATAGCTTGAGGTGTGGTCACGGACTTGCGGTGCGTCACGTGGAAGACCGTGTTCGGGAAAGCCGCGCCTCGCGACGTCGAGAGAAAGAGTGTAAAGTGAGATGGGCATTTCACCGCGCGGGGTCAACGCACTCCGTGTACTGTCGCTGATTGTGGCCCAATTGCGGGATGTGGGTCTAGGCCGGCGTTCGTCGACCCCGTTGACACACTTAGCGACGCCCGCGCACAACCGCGGTGCTTTCACGCCCCACGCGAGGGTGGGGCGATGCACGGAAAGCTGAGAAAAGTTGCCGGTGCATAGTTACTGCTGGGCGGGCTACGACGAAGCTACGTATACATTTGTTGACTAGAGACACGATATTTTCTCTACCATGGTGTTTAAACAAAGAGAAACGAAATTTCTTTATTCTCTGCATTGCAATTTACCGGGTTATAGGAGTAAGATTAGTTTATTAGTTAGTTTTTCTTTAGAAGTATGTAATATAGGTGCGTAGATTTAACTTAAGTTTCCTGAAAATAATCATAGATAGTTCGTGGATATGTGACCAACCCTGGGTTTGAGCCTGGTAGTTTTGCTTCAAGACCTTCGTTACAAACCTAAACTGGCGTCTATTACCTACGGATCTGCACTGATTACCGACGGTCACGTGCTGCAGGGATGATATCTGCAGGATTCTGTTACAATTGCATAAACTATCAGCAGTATCAGCAACTTTATGTCATTATTATTGACTTTGTCGTTTCATATCGGTGTGCTCTACAACGTTATCATACGAGCAAGGACAATGCGTGACCATTGTTGGGGTGACGTGTTAGGAAATATGCACACTGAACCACATCATACCTCAGTTGATTGCATTACTAACATTTACCTTTCCTCCCTAGGCAACTAAATATACTCGAACAAAATTGAAAATATTTCGTATATACCTAGGTAAATCGCAATAGGCGATTATATTAAAGACTTGCCCAACATTTAGATCCATTCAATACGACAGGTCTTACGACTGATTTGAAAATTGTTCCATCAACTTTAAAGGGATCCCATTCGGGGATCGCAAGTTGTCCCCGTGACCTGGCTATTTTATCCATCCCGCATTTTTTCTATTTTCCACGGCCGAAGTACCGGAAATCGTACCTTCTAAGGCAATAGGGGAGGATAGAGAGAATTAGATCGACCACCGAAGTCGCAGAACAGGTGCTCAGTTTTTATCCTGCTGATCTTTAGTCTGAGACACTCGTTTCTCTTGCCATTTTCCAGTCTAGACTGGACCTCAAGCGCATCATCTCCGACAAGCACAATGCCGTTGGCGAACAGCATGCACCAGGGTGCTTACTCCTGTATGTCTGACGTCAGCGCATTCTTCACCAGGAGGAATAAATATAAATAGGTACAGTTGACACATTACTAAGAAATATGCATTAGATAAAAGGTTCTACATAATGAATTCGTAGATACATAAAACATGTTCCACACATTAAATGCGTTAGGCATTCATTGATATTGCATGCGAGAGAGGCATAAAATTTGTTGCATTGCGTCATAATCACAATCACAACTAGGACCTTGATTATGGACTTGTCACTTGCGTTTAGACCTTGTCTCAGACACATTGAAATAGTTACGTTCAGTCGCCTGCATGACAGTTCAGAATGTATTAACATTATCATCCCTTATGACTTCATCTGTGTTTTGCAACCTTCCGGAATAATAATTTTATCATCTTGTTATTTCATAGATTGTGACATTGATCTCGTCAGATCACGGCTTTCATGTCGTTTTGAATGAGTGCATTTGACCCATTGACGTATCTTAGTTCTGAACCTATTATAATGGGATAATATCATGGTGAATATGGTGATACCTTATGAAATGTAAGTTATATACCTATAGGTATTTTAAAGACCACAGGCACATAATCTGGGCTCCAAAATAATACTCTGCGTATTATATTATGCTTTTGTGGCATCCCACAAAGGGCTCTACGTGGACCTTGGTTGTTTAAAGTTTATTTTGAGACATATTTTTTGTTGCTGTTACTTCTCTGCTGGACTGGAAGTAAAGAAAAAGCATGGAATGCTTCCAGCTGCTTCTTTCCCCGAGCATGTCGTTAAAGTCGACTAGGGGATAGTATCCTTTCCAACTTGATGGACCACCTATATGGGCGATGGGCTGATCACCTGTCACCTTGGCTCACCATGTCCATCTTAGGACTAAATCAGAAGTGGCTGCAAGTTTTCTTATGTTTACTTGTGGCTCTGCCCACCCCTTTAAGGATACAAGCGTGATAATTATATTTGTATGTATGTATTTTTTTAATGAATACCCTTCCTTGAATGTCACAAAAAAGTTGCAACTCATAATATATAAAGGTGTATATAACCCTTGTTATCGTGGCAAAAAAAACTCCGAGTTAATTGTCATTTTAACCATACGAAAATACCTTGATTATTAAACTAATTACTTAGCTAAACTTGGTTGATGCAAACGGGTGTCAGTACAGCCTCGGCTAAAAACATGACTATTAAATGATAAAAAACTAAACCATTAAAGCGTGAGATTCTGAGATTACAAATTGGGATGCTCATTTGTTAAAATAACTTTTGTTGTAGTTTGAAGGCCTTATTTTTTATCGGTGGGTACATTACAATGAGAGGTAGGTACTCAACCACAATTCAAGTGGCATTGATGTCATTGATCCTTATGGGAATGCAGCTCAATTAAGATCAGTGGGCCAACAAATGCGACTAATGAATAAGAAGTTTGTACCTATAGTTGATACGTTAGGATAGGCGTTTGTTGCTCGTTAGCTCATTGTGGAGAACAAGGTCAAGAAGGAACTGGAGCAAGGTCAGACGAAGTCTTCGAGTGATAGCGTGACCTCTGTTTATCGGCAGTGGGTAGGTATATTACAAACTTGCGGCGCTATGCATCCATCAATGTCAACGCATTTCTGATACGTATTTGTAGTGTGGTTATAAAAATGGCATATTTTCATGACACGCACTCGCGTACGTGAATGAATGCGATAACGCGGTGAATTATTATAAGAGTATTTTTTTATGATTACAAGACTTATAAATAAGTAGGTTATTAACTTATTTATTATAAACTACTATAAAAAACTAAGCACTATTGTAATAAGTAATATGCTAGGTACCTACTCAAATAAAAGTAATATTTTTAATAGTTCTTGTAAAAGCCACATTTGATAGCACATCAAGAGTCAAGACACGGCGCCTGAGACACCTTAATTAAAACATTAAAAAACTAGCTTGCAACCGCGGCTTCACTCAACTGGTAGCCAAATAAAAGTAGCTAACAGGTAAATCGCGCAGCACACGCACTAACTTCAAAGTTCATTCAAATCTATTCAGTCGTTAGGGGGCATCCATTAATTAATTTACATGAGGCGATTTTGGCGATTTTTTGTATCCCCCCTCACCCTTTGATAAGATTTTGCTCGTCCCCCTCACCCCGCCCCTATTCTTTTTATTTTTATTATGATTTAGCCATATTTAAATGGAGAAACATTTTTTACATTAGTTTATCCAGTTTTCACGCAATTTGACAGTTTCTTGAGGAAAAAAAATTATATTTGCCTCCAAGGTGAGATTGGATGAGCCCCCCTAAACCCCCCTAAACGCCTCACCCAATTAATGGACGTGATTGAGGCACAACATTCTCATTATCGACACATCCGTACAAACTTTTGTATTCATAATATTAAATATAGTAGAACAGTACTGAACGAGCAGGTGTACTTACAAGTGCAAACTAATTTCTCAGAATCAAGGTAACGTTCCGAGAACCTGTCTCATCCCGGCATATTTTAATGTCGTAAGTGTGGTCTGAGTACATTTTTCCATGACGTCAGCAGGGATGTTGCTACGAGTATGTACCTAGGGTGTAACTACATACGACTTGTTAAGATTTATAGATAGGTACTATTATCGATACTACAGTCGGTCCCGGCTTTTAAGTCGTTAAGCCATGATCCGTCATGCCGTCCGTTAGGCCGCCTAAAGGCCTCCGGGCCTTTAGGCGGCCTAAAAACTCTGTCACTATAGTTGACCACTAGCTCATACGAACATACATACATACATCAGCCTATAGCAAGTCCACTGCTGGACATAGTCCTCCCCTAATGAGCGTCATCGCACCCTATCTTCGGCTTAACGCATCCAGTTTCTGCCAGCAACCTTTCGCACATCGTCACTTCAACGAATTTTATGATTAAACAATTCGGATAGGAACTAAAACGCTACACAGACATGACCTGCGTTAATCTGAACTCTATCATGAACATGACGTCAGCTTGCTGCGATTTTCCTGTTACAGTACCCAGATCGTTTAAGGCAACATTCCATAAGAAAAAAGAACAAAAGCTTATAATGGCGACCGTATTTCATTCATCCCTCATGGTCATGTTACACGTAAAACAGATTACTGGTGTTTTTATAACTTTATACTGACTCTTTCAGGCTTGAATGAACACCATGACAAAGTAACAGCGGCAGATATTTCTAGTGATCAACAGTAGACGGTAAGAACCTGTTTTTTACGTAAATGTGCCCTTTGGTTTTGGCGCTACGTTAAAGGCTGAGTCACGACTATTTTTAGCAACATCCCTGGGTATGTTCGCTTACTTAGGTAATAGTGACGCACTGTGAAACTACAAAAAAATAACAAACAATCTCATTAGTTTGGAAGTATAAAATACCATTACTCACTCAATAAATTAGGTAGATACACTTTATGATATCATACTAATAAATAATTATTTTATAATTAGTTTCATGTTCTATATATTTAATTTTCATGTAGGTATGAGTAGTTGAATAGATCCTAAAAATAAAACCGGTAATGCGCGAGTCGAACTCGCACGCGAAGTGTTCCGTACATGTTTCTATGCCATCGATTATAGGCGACAGCACATTCCCTATTAAAATCAAGAAAAAATTCAAAATGAAATTCTTCCATGAAGACCGAAGGGAAATTATATTTACCTATAGACCTCCTTAAGTAACTAACTTAGAAAACTGTTAAAAATGTTTTGCAACAGGAATATCTAGAAAAAAACTTAGTACAAATGCTTCCAATTTATTGTCATAGAAAAAAAGTACCTTAGTACTTGTATTTACATTTTGTAGATTTTATAAAGTAATTGGAACGGTTGGTACTTAGTTAAGGGTATCAGGCAGGACAACCGCCTCGGGGATCACAATCTCGGGGAGTACAGGCGCCGGGAGAACCACAGGAGAGGGAATCAACACCGGACTGTCGACAACGTTGACGGGACCAGGCACATGAACCTCGGGGACTACAGGCGCTGGGAGAACCACAGGGGAGGGGATCAATACCGGACTGTCGACAACGTTAACGGGACCAGGCACATGAACTTCGGGGACTACAGGCGCTGGGAGAACCACAGGGGAGGGGATCAACACTGGACTATCGACAACGTTGACGGGGCCAGGCACATGAACTTCGGGGATTACAGGCGTCGGGAGAACCACAGGGGAGGGGATCTCCACCGGACTGTCGACAACGTTGACGGGTCCAGGTACAAAAACTTCAGGGGCGTCGACGGGAGCAGGAACTACAGGCTCTTCGATGACAACTGGGTTGGCGTTGGCAGGAGCGTCGACGTTGATGATCAGCTGGACCAGAGGTGAAACGGGCTTGGCGGTGGCAACGGCCACTATAGCTAACAGAGCGACGAATACCTTCATGATTGCAGCTGAAAGGAAATACAAAAGGAAACAATATAAAACATTTAAAAATATAATAACTTTATTTTATTTTTCTCACAAAGATTTCTCAGTGCATATTTGGTCTGTAAATTATTACAGAACTTCTATTAAACCTTTTTTGTGAGAGACTGGTGCCTGAGAAAGGTTCGAAGACCTGTGTTACAGGTCACCAAGTGCTCTCACTCCAAGGATCTGCCACGGTAGGGCTGTGACGAAATCACATATTAAACTATTATTTATTATTCAATTACAACTTACCTTGGTTTTCAAATGACACTTCAAGTATGCTACCGATAAATTTTAGTTTCTTTTTATATATTTCGATGTTTATTATGCTACCTTTCGTGAATTTCATTTCTTATCGAATTTATCGATGCCATAATACAATAAATTTTCTAAGTAATCCAGTCTTAGCTTAGCTCATAATCTTGTTACTAGATTATGCCTGAATTTAATAATCTGAATGAGAAAACCAGGAACAGAGGTACTTTTATACAAAAAATCTTATTTTACTAATTCATAAAAGCTAGAATCAGATAATTGCTTAAAGGTAATGTTTTACAAATGTATAGAGCTTAGGCCCAGTCGGTGTACACTTGTATCAATATAGCTAAATATATGTAAAGCCCTTATCCATTGTCATTTTTTGTTATTTTACTGCATTTAGTGCAAGTTCCCAAAATAACTTTCTCGCGGAGAGAAACACAAAACAATAATGGCGGGGCGGTATTGAGTAAAATGTTTTGACAGCTGTTGACTTTGACAAGTAGGTAGATGAAATGCTTTCTGAGATGAAATGCAGCCAATTTCATTCTGTGCATTTCGTAATAAACCTACGAGAATGTTACCATCCAAGAATGATACCTATAGGTAACATTCTTGAATGCCTGTGAAAGTAAAAAATGCTCTTTTCTCTCAGAACGGATGTTGCAATCACGTCACGGACACAATACTCAAAATAATAAAACTGTCAAAATACTTGTGTGGCAGCTACGTCAAAGGAGCCCAGAAAAAGATGATAGTATTGTAAAAAAATCTTCACATTTTAAACATTACCTACGCTTCAAATAAGAGTAAGAGTATTTTCAAAACTTTCAAAACTCACCGATTTTATACCATTTTTCTGTCTGGTGAACAAAGACCAGGCCTACTATGAAACCAATTGGTTTAGAACCAATAAAACGTGTTATCGTACAAAATGAAGCTATTATGTAGCTAGTTCATAATTATGAAAAATCATAAAATCTAATCTTTTATTTTATGGATGTAGGTACCTACAAACGTTCAAACAAATGACAGAGATAATCGCTTCGGTATCATAAAAGGTATTATTGGCGGATCAAACTTATCTTTATACTTGATCGTAAAAAGCATTTCCCACTATGATATCCTAAGTACCTAGCTACTAAAGATGTTCACTATGTTTTCACATCAGAAGGCAAGAGCCTATTTATTAGAAATGTCGGAAAGCGTCATTGCGTCGTCGTTACATCCGGTGACAATTACCATTACCCGTATATTTAATCCAGTGCATTTCCTCGCACCAGTAATGTCATTTGAATTTACGCGTGGAAAGCCTGCGCAGGAGTCGGACTAGTGCGTGCAATCATGGGCCATTATTTAAAAATTAAGGCAATATATTTACAGAACAAAATATGAACTGGCCCAATAGGTAGATAAAGGTAGCTTAGGAGTTGCATTCGCATTTTCTACCTAGTAATAGGTACCATAACAATAGATACTTAAGTATTTTGTTAAAATATTTATTTTCAAAAAGATTTTATAGCGTCCAAGCTGTCTCGTTTGTGTATCCAAGTTTTACTGTAAACAAAATTAATATTGTTTACAGTATACTTCTTTAGTACAAAATTATCGAAAGAAAGTATGGTGAGATGTAGGCTGGTAAGTTATGTTTAATTCCCGATATCAATGCAACTGCAATCGAGCCTCAATCTGTTCAAATGCAAAGCATATTGTCATGTCATATTGTTAATATTTTGTTGCAAAAGCTGCAGAACAAAAGTTGTATTCTGCGCCCTATTTGCTGGTGTCCCTGGCCCGTGCCCTGGCACCGCTCGCGCCGCACTATCGCGTCACGCGTGGAAACTATGTCACGTCTCTTAGTAAAAGTACTTTCTTCTGGCCGCTTTCAGAAACTCGTCTAGAACAAATTTCCTCGGTATAGTAACCTTGTACGATGTGACATAAGGTGTTCGCTGCGCGAGCACTATAATTAGAACTCTCGGTAGTTTATTGCTGTTCTGAGAACTGGCAATCGATCCGCGACAGCCCCGCCTCGTTTTACAATCGTGAGAAATAAAGCTCACTTGTTATATCTACTGACTAAGCAATATAAGTAGCCCATTCTGATGTATTCGGCGAACGTAAGCCGAGTTATTATTACAATGTAGCGCTGTCCTGTAAGTAGCAAGTATAGACGAGTGGTAGAAATACGTGATTGTCGAGTTAAGTAAACAATTTAGTAGTGGGTAAGTATGTCAGAAAATAATGTTCACCTATATGTCAAACCTTTAGTATCTCGTAGGTAGCATAAAAAAGGATTTGCTCTTAGAAGATAAACTTCAACCGATGTAAGGTACAAGCCAATCTAATAAAATAATTGAAACAATAATAATGTACCTAGTTATTTCAAGGATTGTAAGGGAAGAAAATAATCTTGGTGATAACGATCTACACGAAACGATAAATCCTTGTTTAAAATTTAATTCGTAAATAGAACTTCTGGTGTACTGTTTCTAAACATTCACCGCACTTAAGATTTGTGCCGAACATGAAATACTGCTGCCGTTGACTCGATATATCAGCCGGAAATCAAAACATGTCACGACTACAAGCCGCGTCCTGTTCAAGTGAACCTAGATTCGTGTGCCAACTCCACCCTGCCACTTAGATGTCAAGTGAATTGGATGAAAGTGGAGCTGAACAGTCGAATACCCCACTTTCATTGCTTTTTAGAAGAATTACTGTCTTAGTAACGCATAGTATTGCCACAAAGAAAAAAATCTAAACAATTAGTTTGCGTAGGTGATCCTATATAGGATGAGTTATAGATCCGATTTGTAAGGATTTTAGTTGAACCTCAACGACGATGTAGGAGCAGAACAGATTTGAATGAAAATTTGCAACAAATATACATAATTCGTGACCTGGAATAACATATAGGTAGGTTACATATACCTAGGCTCAAGTATTTATGCATAATGCAAGCGAGGCCGCGGGCGGTATAGAATAGAATATTATGCCTAATTATAAGCTCAAAAGTAAAAAGTGATTTCAAAGTAAATAATAAAGAAGCCTTTAAAATGAGGAAACAAAATATAAACTATTGATTTTCGTAGAAATCAGGAACAAAGAACAGTCGAGAGCAGGTAACCACCAACTGAATTCAAAATAAGATAAAATGATACCACTTAACGTGTCTAGACAGGGTGGTCTCTGCAGTATCCTAAAACCAGACGTCTGGTATCTCCGAGTGTCAAGTTCCGTTGCACTTTCCACATAAACTGAATTTTATTTCATCAGAGAAGTGGAAAATATTTATCTGCTGTAAACACGTCTGTGCAACAGTGCAACAGCTTTAAAACATAAACAAAACAGATGTTCTCAGCGATCCAAATCTGGATGCTACCACCACCAGGAAAGTAAAATGTTTGCTGTCTTGCGATGATAAGAATTTATGTAAAGCCTCGCAGATAATCACATTATTACCAACTTCTACTGTACGTTGCAGTGCTGAGATAATTTAAAAATTACGATGATCGGTAGATTAGTGTAGGAAATCCTTGCTTTAAAACAATTAATTACGCAGAGTGATAAAACAACACGAGGAAACAGCGATTCAATCTTTAGATTTGCTTACTGAAAACCTGTTAGGTACTCGCCATAATATATAATATATATTATATATTGTCATCTTACAATAATATTTACGAAGGTAACTAAAGACCAAAAGTTTGACAACCGCCCGTTGTACGAAACATCGTAAAATGTTCCTTCAGAAATTCGGCTGTTTTATGTGTCTGGATTCGGACAAAGAGACGCTTAACTGCTACCAAAAGGCATGAAACTTTCCTTAATATCGGCCGTAGGTATTGTTTCCGCACACGTGCAGAATCAGGTCAATCTTTAGTAGAAAACCTTTACAAGTATAATACTGTGCGACTTTCGTTTGTTTTATTTTCTTCTCATTATGTTTTACATGCAAGTGAAAATAAATAAAAGCTGTAAAGTGAAGACCAAAGTTGTTCTTTGAAAAGAATGTGTAAGACTGAGTTCCAATAAAAACAATGGCTCGGTTGTTATCCGAATGTAGAATCTAGTCTAGGTATTTCTTCTCAGAAAATCAGACTTAAAAGAACCAGACAATCAGTGGCATCTTTCAAAGCGTGTGGAGCGAACATATCGAACATTTCTGGCAAGGACCTTGGAGTTCCATCTATGTAGATGCGAAGTCATCGACTTTGGCATATGAATCAAAATGATTTAAGTTTCTATATACTCAAGTAGATACCCAATTACTGTGTAAATAATTACTACTTAAATTTTTGCCGCGTAGTGGTTATATAGGTACACGATTTATGATTTAATATTTTTCTATTATGTTCTAAAAGCAGTAAAACAAAACATCTGTGTTAATTGCGAGTTTAACTAAGATTGTCTACTATAGGTGTAACCTATTCTAAAAATACAATTGCCTTCGCCGTTATCAACTTATCTAGCTGGTCTTGTCTGCTATGTACCCCTCCCCACACAATATAGGTACTAAAACCAGCATCGAACTTAACAAAACAAATTAAAACTGAAGTATTACCCAAAATAAAGCCTCAAAGTAATAAAGACTCATTAAAACGCGCACAGGCAAAGCAGGTCGTTGCAGCGCGGCTACATTCAGCCTATAGTACCTATTGTGGACGCAAGCCTGCGCAGGCGCTACGCGCAATCTCCACGGCGAATTTCGCCGCTCTCGCCCACTGATCTACATTTCACCTCCAATATGGGTCGATAACTGCCCACGCTCAGCCCCTCCGAGCGAGGCCATTCACCTCGCCATTCCAAATCATTGTTCGCCAAATGTAAAACGTTGGCACTGCTGGCAAAGTTCATCGAACTCAGTTGGTGCGGCTGCTGTCAGTCTTCTCTGAACGACACTCGACACGACACCATCAGCTAACACAAACATCCTCTGTCTATTCATTACCGCCCCACTGATATATCAATCGTAGCGCCCGCGTCGAGAGGTGTAAACAAGCACATCATTTCGCACACTCCTTAGAAAATCAGGTCAATATTGTTGTGCTGAAAGAGCTATAGAACCGCATTAGGGCCATAACAATTCACATCCTACTGTCATAATGGCAAGCTTATTTAAATTCGTGGCAGTTTAAATTGTGCTAAATAGTTGAAGAGTACTTAACTAAGCATTTGAACTTTTAAGTTTTGGTTAGGTAGCAAAGTAGTTTACGTTATTTTAAGTTTATTATGTCTATAAAAATTAACAAAAGAGATGTTTCATAGCAGGCCTGCTTTGAAACATATCCTGGTGTAGGTACACAAGATGGAAAAATGGGAAAAAGAACTGTGAGTTTCGAAAAAATACCGCAACTCCAATTTGATCGAAGCATAATTATGTGCAGAAAATGTTTATTATACGAAGACTGTCATGTATTTTGACAGCTTTATTATGAACATTTAGATTCTACGCGAACATAATAGAGGCATTTTACCTATTTGTCAAAATCAACAGCTGTCAAGACACTTTACTCAATACCGCCCCGCCATATTGTTTTATGTTTTGTGTTGCTCTCAGTGTGAAAAGTATTTTAGGAATATGCATTAAATAAAGCAAAATAATGAAAAAAATACAATGGAAAAAAGTTTTACACATATTTAGCTATGTTTATACAAGTGTATACTGACCAGGCCTAGGTTCCATTTATTGTGAAACATCTCCTCTAACAATACATTTTGATAATTTTAGAGACAAAACTATCTACCCAGGTAGGTACTTACGAGTATACTTTCTCAATCTATGTTTCTCACAATTACAACACACAATATACTTTTAACATAATTCGAAAGCTTAAAGTGCATGTAACTGTATTATGGTTGAGGCACCAGTATTAGGTATACGTACCTACCTAAACATTTTAAAGGACTCAAATTCCGGCGACCGCAACCAGATATCAGCCATATGGTATTTCTATCCGAAATGCTTGACGAATCGGCCAAGCCTGTAGCGTAGATAGATACGTAATTATTTTAATTGCTGGAAACCGGTTATCTGTAAAATAACCCTCCTATTAAGGACATCAAATTAACAAAAAGCCGACTTTCTAGTATTTCACCGAGCGATGGAGCGCAGATAACTATCCAAATATTTGTGCGCAAGGAAAGTGGCGCGCTGAACGGGCGTGCACCGACTCTGCCCAAAGTGTCACGTTGAACTCTTACATAAGGATTCGGTGTGCTTTCGAAAATATTATCAGGAATTTGGCTTTTCTCGTCCAAACAATACCTTTTACATTTAAGCCAGCAACAAAAGAAAGTTGCTAGTTATACAGCATCTGAAGTCAGTTTTGGTGGAATCAGAGGACGTAATCTGCATTAAGTCACATTTCTAAATAGTTTAATCATATTTAGGTACGTACGCAAACGATAATCTGAATGTGATTTACATCTTTGTTGTCCTGGGTTTATTTTAAGACAGGTCCACACACGAAATGGTGTAATTGAGAGCTCAATGCTACGCCCGGGGCGGTAGTGGCTCGACACGGACAGGTTGTGCCGTGGCCCAAGGAGAAACATCGGTTGCTCTACATTCGTCGTGTTCGGAGCCGATGACTCCTCGTGACCGTGTCCTCCTTAGCGAGTGCTGCTTTATCTCACCGAATTTCTCTCTTCTGTTCCGCATCATCACGAACAAAAAGTCGAGACCCGTTCGGTGGAAACGCGGCCTAGTTGCAGCGGCTTGCCCACATAGCACCATTCGTGCGACCGAACCGAACCCAGTAAAAGTACAGCCTTAGCAACGGGTCTGTGTTAATTGTAGCTTAAGAAAATAAATTAGACTTCAGTAGATTAGTAAGCAATTAATAAAAAAGAGCTGGTTCTTAGTTAGTCGGTATTTTTTAATATTTTTGTATGATTGTAAAGCGGTATTTCCGAAACTTTCAATAGTGGATAACGAATGATCTTGAGGTAGTCCCATTATAAATTGTGTTCACGGGGGATGCATGAATACAATTTATAATGGGACCACCTATTGCTTTTCCAGTAAAACTAAAAACCGTCATCATTTCTTACAATTACCACTTGCTGAAAGATTTTTGTGGACGATTTTTTTTATTCGAGAGTGTAGGTATGTGGTCAGCATCATTCCGTTCCCGATTAAGTAAAATGACATTAATTCATGCTTAAAAACGTCAACTACCTGTTAGGTGCTGTAGGATGGCCCCTAGGAGTTATATCTTATTGACACAACATTCATACGTTCTTTTTTTAGTTCTTATATTTTATCATATCAGACTCATTAAAATACAAAAGCTGATTTCAAACTAGCTTGTAAATGTCAAATGCAAAAGAATGTACCCGTCCCAAGCGTGAACTGCGCTCTGCACTAGATGCACCGCAGTCACGTGCGCCTGCACCGATCAGCTAATATCGCGCGCGCGGCCTCAGCACTCGCAAACGGCCTTTGCAGTTCGGCGCGGTCGACGACCCGCCATAGGTTCGATGACCGGGCCCGCATTTAGGTTTCACTTTCATTCACTAAGGATAACTGTACCATATACGTCACGTACTGTCCACAATTCCGCCTGCGGTCGTATCGGTTCCAGGAGCCTGCATAGAATACGCAACACAGACACATTTTAGGCATTCAAGAATACCTACGTCAAAAATTGCAGAGTGCAGTTGTACACTATCATACACTTTGTTGCCATCCAAAGAACTACACATTAATAGGTCACAAGCGCTTCAAACATCGATACAATCTTATATTCCGCTCGATACTTAAACAACCTTTTCAAGAATTCGCATTGAGCTGATCATATTTCGATTTACATATTCCAAATGTTAATGGATCTACCTATATGAACCAAATACTGGAGCTACGCTGTCGTCAGCCGCCTAGAAGGTTGTTGCACTAATGATTGCCGATGTCGCAACTCGGGCGTTGGTCCGGTGTCCTTTTGATGCATTTTGGGTACAATTAGGTAATTTTGAGAGTTGGTGGGAGAGTGGCCCCTTACCACCTCGAAGGCGCGGTGCGTGGGGTTGCGGGTTTGGTGGTTGCGCAACCAGCGGTCGTCGACTCGGTTATGTCAGTGATTTACGTAAGCGTCACCTCGCAACGCTCTCGGGCAGCGCTCGCGTTTCGCACTTCTCGGACTATTTGCGGATGGCCGAGGCTGGTTAGCGCTCTGACGCTCGAGCGCATCTTGTCACCAACTCATTGCAGTGTTCCTCGCATCTGTACCAAGTGTTAATTATGGTTGTTATCCATTGGAAATTAAACTTAATGTATCTGTAGGTTGCATGCTACAAATGATGGTCGCCTTAAATTGAAATGTAATACGAAAAGCTCATAGCTCGTGTTGCATCATTTCCAACAGCATGTAATTATGTTTAACCTTTAATGAATTGATTAGTTCTATCATCATATCGTTCATTGTAGAGAACAGGTGTGCCCTAAAGGAATAATTATGCGATTGTTGCGGTTGGATAGGAGAAGGGGCTGGAGCGATTGCGTCAGCGTGCGGAGAGTGGTCGGACTCAACACACAAGGTTGTTCAAAGCAGAGGTTCAATGCTCTAGAAATACGACACCCGACCCCGGTCAACCGCACTTTGCGGGTCCAGTCTGCATGCACGCCGCCACCTAATACCGCTCCACTTCAAGCTGCAACTCGCACGCACAACTAACCTCTACATGTTAACTAACCACTGCGCTCGTAGAAGACGCTATCACAATTTAGGATAACACCATTTTATTTTACAACCAATTTAAATAAACTTTTTTATCAACACCTGCTCGCTTTTTATTGATCTCTCGGATAATGAACACGTCAATAGATGCCTATAATAGAGATTTATATCGTCCGATGCCGAAAGTGTTGTTTCATTACAGATAGATAAGTACAGTTACTATAAAATGGCATTGTTAAACTAGTTCTCCTAAATTATATCTGTTTTTAACGGTATCTACACGCAGTTTTGTTGTAACCTTCAAAAGAGAGAACGCGGTGTTCTTAAGCACGTACAATGTGCCAACTCTTTTTTATGCTGCGGTTTCGCAATTTTTTTTTTATAATTTTGCCTTCGACCTTTGTAAGCCGCCCAATTTAGCCTGATTGGTATTCCTGTAGTGGTATCATGTGATTTTCGTAACTTGAGCTTGAGCGCAACAGAGCACGACGCACGTGATTCTCATTAAAGCTGGCGCCACATGTATACATAATTTAGGTATTTAATAAAATTTACGCATTTTACTGCTACATCTATATCTTTTAAAGGACAACAAGTGTTATAAACGTCTTCGTCCTTTGCTAACTACAACGTCTAGATAGACAATCAATTTTGCTCTCTCAGAGCAATGCTATTCAACATAAACAGATTTGCATAGTGCTGATTGCATTGATGTAGGTAGTAGGTATCACGATTTTATTCACTAGCTCAGACCAAATAAAAACGAAAGACGGCGCGCCGCAAGCAACAAAAGTGAAGCCACACAAAACCGTGCTCCTGCAAGTAAACATACACGCTTACGCATAAGCCTACACTAAAACCATGATCATCGCTCTTAGTACGTCATGAGTCTTAAAAATAGAATTATGCCTTCCTGTGTAGTGAAAACTTGTAAAAAAACAGCAGCAAATCACAAAAATATTCAGTATCACTTTTCACTTGTAAGTACTTTAAATAACATCTTTTCTTAATTGATTACCTCTACTATGAATTTTAGGTTACTTGAAACACAAATCCACAAAATCCTCAAAACCGACACACGCATAGATAAAAAGGTGGCTTCACTTTTGCTGTTCACGGCGCGCCGTCTTTTCTTTTTATTTGGTCTGAGGTCACTAGATTCAAGTAGGTACCACACGCTAGCCACAGGTAGCAACAGAGATGTAAACTAAACCGATTAACTACAAGCTCAAAGAGAGAAGTATTTTGCTTGTTTCTAAACACGCAGTAATTTTTCATACTTAGTTATAGTACCTATGTCGCGTACACATCCACTACAACGCTATGACTACCATAAAGGTTAAATACTTATCAGCAATATAATGTACTTAGGTGCAACCAACATTTCTTGTTTCATTGTTTCTTTTTAAAACGAACCGTTACGACAGTGTCCACAATTTCTCCGTTCACTTCTTCGCTTATTCTGATTACAAAAAGGCGTAGAAAGCGTTACAGTGCTTATACAACACTACATTGCGCTTTATCGAACACCAGGGCTCAATTCGATTTGCCAAATCTGCTTATGGTCGCAAGTTAGTCCGAGTTCACTGACCTCGCCAGCCAGTTCTACGAGGGTCCACTTCTGTTGTTAGGTGCCAAAATTTTGCAACGGGACGCTACGGCGCATTTATTGGAAGGCATCGGCTTTTTCAATTGGAGAATGCTCGAACCGGTCAGATAAAGATTGCAGGAACATATCGGAAGCAGGTCGACCAGCAGGAAGGCCCAGCGGTACTTGCGGCGTTACCGGAACGGCTGCACGCAGCCTTTCACGCACTTAATTTGGCAGGACCCCCTTCACGCCGCTACCTCCTTGCCCCAACACTGAGAGAAAGTAGCTAGCCTACGCAATGCTAAGGTCGATGACCGTACTCGAAAATGCTTACTTCTGACAAAAGTGACACATTAACTGCGTGCATTTCATATTCAGTATGTGTGGTCAGTTTCTTGCACGGATGTCGAATGGCCTATGTGATTGGGTCAGGTGGAGCAAAGTGACTATTGTTACTGAGGAGTATTAAAGGCAGGCACGTAGGACACCGTCGGTCGTACCGCACCACAGTTATGTAGTCGAATAGGTTTCATGAATGGATTTTCATGAAACAGTGCAATCGAACAGATTGCACTTAAAGCTTATATATAAAAGTTTACCCATCAAGTTTTCCGATCTCGATTACAACAATTTATAACAACAAGCGCGGCTTCGCTCGTATCCAAACCCAGATTCGAAAAAAAATCGCTTAAGTACAAACTTTGGCACTCCATTTTACCCCTTATTAAGGGTTGTTTTAAAAATCCTGAAACACTAATACTAAACTAAAATATAAAATGTATTCTGAATTATGATGAAAATCTAATTTTCGAATCAAAAAAATAACCTTTCTAATAGAAAATGAATGAAAACTTCGAAAAATAATTATTATTCATTTTGTTTTTATATGGGTGATGTGGTCGCAAAGCGACAAAAGAAAATATTATTCATTTTATTCATTAAAAAATTGAAATCGGAAAAAACAATGGTTAATCATTTTAAGTACCTATTTAGTGTTAAATACGCATTCCAAGAGGTTTCATAAAAATCCATTCAGTGATCGGTTTCCGAGGTTTAAACTCTATGGCATCGCTCCACTAGAAGTGGAACTCGCATTTCAAAGGCTCCATTATCGGAGTATCTTACTACCTACAACTCCATAACAGTCAACAAAAGAGCAATGTTTATAATAGCAGAAAGATTATTATTTTAAGTATTTATCTCCAAAATTATACAATAGACTGTTTTACGTGCGTTATGACAACTGCATAGTTTCCATAATAGGTTTCGTGTTCTCCAAGAACAGGTAGAGAAAACACGAAGGTATGCAGTCAGCAGTACCTACCTTCATAAAAATTCAATCAGATACCAAGGGCTCGGCCTAAATCTGGACATGATCAGGGTCATCAAAAAAAGTAACCGTATAATAAAACATAACCGAATAGTGATCTACTACCCCACTAACCGTACTTATACCAACGCAGCATACCTTGAGGCCATGTCGAATTAATAAATACCTACCTAAGTACATACGTACATGAATAAAATGAATCAGATACAAATAGGTGCATTACAGATACAATACACATTTACAAATGCAAAACTTCATTAGCAGTACGTATTAATTAGAGCTACGTAGATCTTGAAATAAACTTGGTTTGTAGGTAATATTTTATGTCGCCATGGTTCACCATAATCCATCTTGGGAGTTTGAATCAGGAGTGGCTGCAAGTTTTCTTATGATTACTTGTGGCTCTGCCCACCCCATTAGGGATACGGGGTGTGAAAATATGTATGATTAGGTACAATTGAAGCAATAAATTCGTTCCTCCACTTAGATTGTAGTATAAAACATAATATACAGCGAGATATATCTGTAATGTAATGACATTTGTCTATATACACAACCCTGATAGAGGAATGAAGTAAGACATCAACTTGGAAATGCATTCAATGATTTGAATATGAAGAACTATTGGTAATGAAGTGGCTCGCTACTGCGCAGTTGCCCAGCTGGTCGCGTCGCGTCTAAGCAAGTGATAATTTATTGAATTAGCTTGAATGAGAAATGAGATGTCCAAGTGGGCACGTGAAGAGTACTATCGACAAGCAACGCCCGCGTGCGAGCACGTTTCATGGAAAATCACAGAAAACAAGGACACGATGCAATGGTTCATTCAACCGAACTTTATTATTCAACGGACGCACTGTGATGAAACAACGCAGATCTTCATTATTATTAACAAAGACTAATGTTACGAAATATTGGACCACGTACTACGTAGGGCTCACGTACGGAGCCCTAAGGCACCGAAATATGACACGCTAACGGCCGACACAACGAAACATACACCATGTTCCCTGAATACAAGATGATTGATGATAACCATTCCGGAGTTGCTTCATCGGCTGAACAACAATGAATTTCAATAAGCGTTTGCAATGAAACTTTAGTAGGTAGGTACTTATTTCAAAAGCACACACACGTGTATTATGTAATTGCAGTATCTAGTCACTATTTTGGAAATATCTAATCAAAAACAATATAGAGACATTAGATAGGAAAAGCTTTGAAGCTTTTTAACTACTCTACAGCATTCATAAGAGTGTAGTTTTAGTATAAATTGATGTAAGTATTTGAGCGTGACGAGTAAATAAACAACGTTTAGCCGGTTTATTTAAAATCTGATAATCTGTATAAGTATAATTAAAAGGCTAACTAGTAGTTCGCCCCGAACTGAGAACCCGCAAGATTTGCATTCGCGCCTTGAGGTTTCTTGGTTGGTACACACTTTGTACCAAAATTGATTTCACAAAATGAGCAAATTGGTTCCCAAGCCACTTTTCCTGTACTTTCCTGCACACACTTCTCTTCTGGTTCAAATTCCCCCATACTAATCCAGTCTAATCTGAACTGCGAAGAGATATAAACTCTGACAAGAGAGAGCTCAGGTTACAACAGTTTATAAGTTTTTCCTTATTTCGCTGTATTTCAAAAACTATAAATCCTTGAATAAAAATGAAAACCATTTTGAAATGTACAATTAAAACTTTTTTTATTTTCTTTTTGGACCCCTTTACAACCCCTTAAACGACTATGCTCATTATGCTTCCCAGCAAATCTTCATGGAACAATTTTGACCTACCAAGTTTCATACAGATTGGATTAACGGTTCGAAAGTTTGATCTAACAAACATCCCCAAACATACGTACATACAAACATACAACACCAAATCGCCCAAGTAGCCACTGAGATCTTCGCTCGCTTCGCTCGCTCGATCAATAAACGTTTATTTGCAGAAGTTATACCTACTTACGATTTCAAAAATTACTTTTATATTCGCACTCTAGCTGACCAAATAAAATCGAGTTAGTCAAATCTAACCGAAGCAATATTGCCAAATCCGCTAAAATATTTTATCTAAATGGCACCTTTCGACAATGACTTCATCAAGCTCAGACCATGACGTCTCGCGAAGATGTTTCGAAATTCCGCTTATAAGTTAGAGTCTACTATGAAATTATTGTTAATACTTCGATTACGAAATAGTTAATAGGTTCCTGCGTCACTGAGTTTATAGTTTCACAACAGTAACCTAAGTATAATCTTAACCTTTCACGAGTCCCGATTGTTGGCAAACTTTACTCACAGCTGTGTTTCTTAACCTGAAGCCTGAGCGCCCACACACGTCGTTCAGGCTTCGATTGTAAAACTCCTTTGTTTTTAATATTTTTCAGTCTTCTACTATTAAAGTTCTAACAGACGCTGTAAGTGAATTTGCAAAGTGCTACCTAAGTAGTTCAGTAATTTTAACTTTTGTGTTTTTGAGTTACGTAAATTATTGATCGAGTGATCGTTCAGATAATCACGATTGTTACTCAACTGTCTAACTGTCATCTTGTAAGTATTCAGTACTGAAATCGCGGGTTCCTGAAAGAACGAATACCTTAGTAAATATCAAGTAATAGATTTATTTAATCGTTGACAATTTGTTCATTTTCAGTAGACCATTGGTAACGTTATAGGTACCTATTAGTTAGAAGATTTAGCTTTACTTCCGTTGGCATATACGTAGAGATTGACAGGTACCTAAAACCTACCTTACTAGGAACATAGAAGTAGATTGTTTATCCTTCCCGACATGATAGATCTATGTAGGCGATGGGCTGATCACCTGTCACCATGGATCACCATATCCATCTTGGGAGTCTTGGATCAGAAGTAGCTGCAAGTTTTCTTATGATTACTCGTGGTTCTGCCCACCCCGTTAGAGATACGGGCGTGATATGTGATACGTATGTATGTATGATATGTTTAACCATAGCTAACTTACTCATACTATGAATCACACGCTCCACTCACCGACTAGCTCTATTTTTAGTCCAATGCAAGTTTATTCATAAAACAGTTTGACATAAAAATAACCGTATAAACCGTGGAGAAATCTAAACAAGACAATCCTGAATAAACTTGATATTAGTATGCATGCCGTAGTAACAAACGTGGCCAAAAGAATTGCATGGTGTAACAGCGTGAGTGAGGTAGTAATGTGCCAGGTTCGATCGCCGACAAAAGCGAAAGTGCTTCGTTCAGTGGAACGACGACCGCTCCTTCCAGGCCTGCCTTCCTGAAGGCGCCGCCGCTATTGCCAAGCGGCATCAGTCACACCCGCCCATCGCCGATTTGCACGCGATCGTGCTTACGTCCATTCCATACGCAGAACAATTAAAATAGCATGTTTTCTCGACGTTCATGCTTGGCGACGAAAAATGCAACATAGATTTAAGATTTAAAATTCAAAGTGATCCTTGTGATATATTTCTTCTTCGTTTTTTAACAAGGACACGAAATAAGACACCGTTTTACGTACCTTTTTTTAATAAAAACATGAAATAAGACAGCTATGTTAGGTGCCGAAATATTAGTTAGAGCATTACTTTGATGGCCAAATTGGCTAAACTGGAACTAATAATTAAAATGCCACAACTAGAAAAATATTTACCTACAGAACAAACAAACATTACCTACACAAGCCGCGGGAATCGAACCAGCACCTCTCGCTTCTCAATCGGGCATGCAACGCTACCCCAGATCGCCCAGTGATCGCCCTTGTGAGCTCATTGGACAATCCAAAATTAAAATATATTGCAAAAGTCAAAACGTTGCTAATGTGGCGTTACAGTACAGTAGGTACATTGGATCCGGCTGTTATTAAGTTATTTTTACACCAAACTAGCATTCGCATGCGGATCCGCTGTGTGGTTAAAAATCACATACCTATGGTTAAAAAGTAATAAGTGATTCCAGGGCTTTAACGATGTGCAATCCAAGTTCCAGACAAATAAGTTGAGCCAGTACGGAGACAGAACAAACATAATCACTCGCTCACGAACATTTTATTGATCGAGTGAGCGAAGATCTCAGCGGCAACTTGGGCGATTTAGTTTTGTATGTTTGTGGATATGTTTGTAAGGGCATAACCTTTCGAACCGTTAATCCAATTTGTATGAAATTTGGTACGTCAATAGATTGTGCTATAAAGATTTGCTGGGAAGCATATGAGCTTATTCGGTGAAATGACTGTAAAGATTTGGGGTACTCAAGAGGGAAAAAGTTTTACAAATGTATCGAGTGGAGTGTTATATGAAAGGGCTTTATTTGTACTTCAAAATGGTTTTTATTTTTGTTCTAGGATGTATAGTTTTGAAATAAAACGGAAAAAATAATAAAATAAAAGGGAGCCCCATACAAGATTTTTTTTAAACGTTCGTAATTGATCATCGAAGCTACCTATTTAAAAAGTACCTACATAGAGTAACAGGCATATTAAAAAGTATAATATGTACGATGGTACGGAATCCTTCGTGTGTGAGTTCAACGCGCATTTGACCGGTTTTTTATTACTTATTGAGAATTAAAATTCAAAGTTCAGAGCACATATAATATTTAATTAAATACACTCTAGAAAAGTTCTATCTAGGTGGCTGTTGGAATACTCACAAACAGCTCTGGTACGCAATGAATTTTGTGATACCGGTCCGCCTAAGATATTATGTGAGCAAACGCAAAATCTGAACATTTAAAACATCAGGCATTGTAAAATAATATCACCTATTGCTAAGTGTAAAATTACTCTTCAACCGCAATTTAAGAAAATGCCTCTCATCGCTTTAATATTTGTCCAAAGAATTTAATTCCCAAACCTTATCAAATTTGACACCGATGCGGAGAAATATTTTTTTTAATCCCTTATCCTTGTCCGTTCCTATAAGTACCTACCTCAATTAAAATTTGTTTTTGAGAGCGGTGTTCCAGGATGATAGAGATTTTACAATCCTCTATATTAGTCTACCTATCCTTTCTATTGTACAGTCTAAATTATTTCATTATTGTTAGATAGGTACTTAATATCATAGGTATCATAGGTAGTCTACTCATTATTTATAATATTACATATAAACTGATCCGAGTATTTGATCTTACAAGACTTCTCTAAAGCGTCTGAAAAGTACTTCCGTCATGGTCGCCTACTCAACCCCACTTATCGCGACTACAATCCAGACTAAATCTCTCACTAGAGAGTGTTAGAGTTAGCGGACGGTCTGCGTAATGCGTAATGTTGGTTTAGAAATAAATAAACAATTGAGAGATAAAAGTGACGCATTCGTTTGTTTGGTGCATTGTTTAAATTCTGTGTGACGGTCGGGTCGGTGGAGACAGCCAGTCGCGTACCTGTCTGGGGAGCGCAATCGTTACCCAGCAGGCACGTCGGTCTGCATCGGCGGGCATGCGCACTCGGGCCGGCGAGCTGCCGCGCTCGCGTTCGACCGAGTCTAGTGCGAAGTGAGGAGGTACCGAGGAACGCAGTGCCGCCGCTTGCGAATGGAAGCAGAGTCCGCGCCGCCCGCACCCGCAGTCCTCCCGCCGCGCCGGCTCTGCGCGCTCCTCACCAAACCGCAACATGGTGAGTCATTCCTAAGTGAAAAACTATTCATTTGCTACGGCCTTTCATCATTTGATACTTACGGAGCAACATAAACCGAACCGACCCACATCGCTATATCGAACGCTAATTCACTAAAACCTCTTACATAATGCCCATAAAGAACCAAGCGCAAATACTTCTAACCTGATTAAGTGCAAATTGAACACCTAACAAAACGAAATCCGAGTCTGCGCACAGACAATGAAGGTCAAAGACTAAAAGCACGCATTACAAACGTATCAATCTTATTTTCAGGTAATGGACAACCGCATTAATGATGATTTTGAGAATGAGCACAACTCTTCTATATTTATAACAAATTTCCAAAATGGGGACGTCATAAATTATTCTCTGGTTCTTTTAAAAGGCTTCATAACAAGAGGAAATGCAAACAACCAGGATAAGATTCTTTGTGCGGTTAATTATGCAGACGAACAAAGTAAATCCGAATGGAATGTGCATAATGGAGAGTTTAAAGTGTTGATAGAACTTAAGAGGGGTCAAAATACAATCGAATTAGAATATGCTGAACATCAAAAGCGAACTTTTCATTTAGACTACACTCCAAGGAAAACTAATCTAAGAGTAACACCGGTGTATATCATATGTCAAGGTCACGATGGTTATTTTCAAAGCCCACCTGATATTGACAGCTCTATTGAAAGTGCTTGCGCTCGAATCGCAGTGGGAGCAAAATTAATTCAAAGTGTAACTGCTGAAAAACTATTTGAAAGCGGTGTCGGAAGAAAAACATTTCAACTTGAACACGAAGTGAATCCCAAAAAACCAGAATGCATAGTTTTCAGAAGTGGTCTCAACGTGAACAAAGCCAGGAAAATGAAACAGGCCGAACTATGGTCACATTTTGGAAGGGAATTGATGTTATCGGACCTGGGTAGCAACGAACGCAAATTCTTGGGCTTTATATCGTGCACTCGTTTTAAAGGAACTGATATCGACAAACCAATGTCGCATGATGAAATTGTTTCAATAACTGAAGCCTATGCAGCGCTCGGAGGTGGTGGGTTAGCGTTATTTGGTACAGCTTGCCTTTATACATGGCCATCGCATGTTGCAGAATTAATACCAAAGTTTATGGATTCTACTCCAGTAAACACAAGACGGTTTATGGATGACAGCGGATACCGAGGGACTCTAGGAGCTTGCTTTGCAACTACTTTGGGATCAGTATTCCACGAACTCGGACATACGTTCGATCTCGGGCACACTAAAGATGGTATTATGGGAAGAGGCTTTGACAATATAGACAGAGTTTTCATTGTTGGCGATAAAAGATCAGCGTTAACAAAGGATAACATGAATAATTTTAATGGCAAGCCAGTACAGCATTCTACTGTATCTCTTCAACGTAACATAAGTGTGACGATGAATGTTGCTGAGCCTCTAAGAATTTTGGGTCCAAGAAGTAAGACAACATTAGGAAACTTTGCCCAGATGTCAAAATCGGATATCGTAAGAAGAAGTCCTAACATTACCCCTATAACTAGACCTTCAAGTGTTTATTCAAGTATAACAAATAAATTCTCAGATTCAAAGAAAAACATTAGTCGAACGAATGGAAATGACTCTATATATTGGACGAGAAACTGCGCCGTTATGTTATCTTATCATAGATGGTTTAACAACGAATATGGAAGAGAGAGACAGACTATAACAAGATATCTGAAATTTGATACTAACAGAATGATGATCATATCCACAGCTGGGTTAAGAATTGTTGAAGTACGGGATGAATCAAACGGAATGGTACTGGATTCGTATGAGTTTACAAATCTAATGCCGGAAAAGAGATTTCTACTTCCGTTTACATTTTCACCGAAGAGCAAAGTTTTGACAATTGTAGTAGAGGATGATCTGGGAAACGTTTTGAAACAAACATTTTCCTATTGAATGGCGTTGAAGAAATTAACGATGACAATAAAGTGAGAAAGGAAAGTACATTTATCAAAAGTATTATGAAAGACAAGTTTAGTAACCTAAGTTCTTACTTTCTTAAAATAAAAGTAAGAAGTTATCATAATCATTAAATCATCACGCAATCACTTTTATTTTGAAGTGGTCACCCCGTTTTGATGTGGGCAACTGGATATTTTGACATTAGTTATTCAGCCAAAAAATGTTTCGTGTAAAGTGCTTGTTATGATAATATTTTAGTGTGTACCGTGATAATAAGATAATTATATGTAATTTTGTGTGATAAATTTACTGTAGGAAATAAGACAGAAACCGTGAATGTGTACAAGTTAATAAGCCTTTGACTGAACAGCATTGAAATGGCAAGCTCTACAACAGAAGAAAGAAATATTTTTATAAATACGAACGCTTTTCCTTCAGTCATCAATGGACAAATAAATATAGTCAAATTTCTAGAAGCATCGACTGATTTAGTAGCTGTTGTTGGTAAGTTAATGTGAGTTATAATTACATAAATGATGCTCGGAATATTTTCAATCTTAAAGCATAATTTTATTTATTTACAGAACGCCTTGGCACTGCGTTCGCGCCTGTGAAATATGACATGCAAGGAAACATCGATGTAAGTGCTAGAATAGATGATAATAAAATGATGCTTCTTATTTTCTTTACAAAAGTTTGTAAAGAAACTAAGAAGCACTTTGTAAACTTTTTTGGCGACAGATATAAAATAATTAAAAACATTTATCATAGACCATCATATGCCTAGTTGTATATGTTTCAGAAAATACAAAAACATTTTAAATATAATGAAAACTCCTGTATTCTTGAGTTAATGTTAGAAGAGGCAGCTACTGGGAAAACAATTGCAGCTGAAGCTGTATTATGGCTCAATAGGTAGGTAAAAAAAAATTGTTATTTACTTTTTTTACAAAATGAGTATGTCTGTCTATTACCTAATACTGTTTCAACTTCGCATTGAGTGTTGTGATTTCTATTATTTGTTATTTTAATTGGATTAGCAGACACGATAATTGTAATTCTACTAATCTCACTTCATATTTTATTTTACAGAGCTCTACTGTTTTTTGAGCTGGTATTCCAAGAGATATTAAACCATCTTAAATCCGGAAACTATGAAGTAAATATGAAGAAAATATTTACAGTGGCATATGAAGGATCTGTAAAACAATACCACAACTGGATCACTCAGCAGTTGTTTACTGTAAGTATCTTGGTGGCGTGGCGCGTGAGCCGATTGTGGCGCGGCGGGACAAATGTTTGCATATTACCTACAATTTAGAATATTCTACCAAAAGTAAAAACGCGAATGTTTATGCAGGCGCGGTCGCACCCTGAAATTTTGGAGGGGGTCACTAATAATAGAATAGTTATGTCAGATTTTATTGCACAATCTCAGACCAAATAAAAAGAGAAGACGCCGCGCCGCGAACAAAAGTGAAGCCACACAAAACCGTGCTCCTGCAAGTAAACATACACGCTCACGCACACACCTACACTAAAACCATAAGAGCGATGAGCATGGTTAACAGCATGAGCACGAACATGAACATGAACAGCACGAGTCTTAAAAATAGAATTATGCTTTCCTGTGTAGTGAAAACTTGTAAAAACAGCAGCAAATCACATAAAAAGTCCCACAGAATCACTTTTCACTTGTAAGTACTTCAAATAGCATCGTTTCTTAATTATTATACTATGAATTGAGGTTACTTGGAACACACAACCTTAAAACCTTCGACACACAAATAGATAAAAAGGTGGCTTCACTTTTGTTGTTCGCGGCACGGGGTCTTTTCTTTTTATTTGGACTGAGTGCACAATATATAAAACAAATGAAAGCCTTCTATTTTGACTGGCATCGCGGCTAGGGGCAGAAAATTGCTTTTTCATATTTTGAAAATTTTTAAAAGATTTTTCAATTTGACGTGTACGATTGGGAGGGGGGGGGGTCCACCACCCCCCCTTCGGACCGCGCCTGTGTTTATGTGATGTGGATGGATGCTAGTACGTTTGTGCCGTACAATCACGCCGTAACGACTGAACGGATTTGAACAAAACTTGGAATATACCTACATACGTGTGCTGGAATAGCGTAGGTAGGTATAGGCTACTTATTATCTGGGTACCTACTAAGCGAAGTATTGGGCAAATGGAAGATAGTAAAATCTAAATGAGTAAATATTATTTTTGTTCCAGATTATATGCAAAATGTCACCAACTCTTCCACAGCTAATGAAATCATTTGATGTAGATCACGACATAAATCAATTTGAAGCCGGACTAGAGAGTTTTAACATACCTCTACACCTGGTGAGATGTAAAATTGACGACTTTTTTAGAGAAAATGATGTCATAAAAGGTGCGACTTAGTGTCAAGGCTTACATGTTTAACAAAATTACCTATGATAAGTGTACAGAATTAACTAATAGCTAAACGAGTTCTTAATATTTTTATGTGAGTGTGATTAATACATAAACTACCAAAAACATAAATTGTAATGCATTTGAATACCTAAGAAATAAGACTATAGTGATCTTAGAGTGCAATCGTCAAGAGGCTACTTAATCATTTATTTATTTATTGAGTTTTTTCTCTTTTAAGTCTACATGATTATGAGCATTTATATTATTTATTTTACTAATTTAATTCTGTTTTTGTAAATGTATTCCCAACACGTCCATAGAATAAGATATAAGTAATTTATTTTATTTATATCTCACATTATACTAGCATTATTCCAGGGCTTAGCCATATGAAATTATGAAGTAGGTACCTACCTAGGTAAAGAGTATTTTGTAGAAAGGAAGTCGTGTTGACATGGTCAAAGAAAAACAGCTATTGAACAAAGAGGCATCTCAGGAAAGGGTATGGAATAGTCTGAAGAATATGTTCAGATACAGCATAAAATATCCAGTGCCTTGAAATGTTTCGGAACAGAATTAAAATTAATAATAAAAAGTGTATTCAAAATGCAATATGTTTTATTAAGACTACTATATTTGATACCAAATGCCAGTATGATTAAATTAGTTGTATTTCATAGGCACTATTGTATTAGGTACTATAATATAAATTAGACAAGTATTCTAAAATGTGTATTGTGTAATACTTATAGTAGAATAAGCTATTAACAACTTAAGCGTTTTAAATTATTTGTGTATGTTGTTTAACCTGCTTTATTTAAATTAAGATTAATTTATTAATATTAGTTAACTAAACCAAAGCTTGTGCTCTATTCTTGTAGTAAATGTAAAGTAACATAATTTTATAATCATAATATCACAAAACACAATGACTAATTTTCTAGACCAAAATAGTACCTACCTACCTAAATAAATCAGTAGGTACTGTTCACGAAATAATAAATTCGGGACAATGCCATGCTCAAATCGTCGAGATTCGTGACTAGGTCATTATTATCACACAAAAATCATTTTCTTACAATAATTTTAAGTGTGAGTGTATAATCCATACCTAATGCCTTTAAAATAAAATCTTTTTGATTACATTTGCATTTTTATTTTCTTTAAGTAGTTTTATTGTCTAAAAGTAAAAACTATTTGTTTTTCCCAATACTTTTTACTAAAATAAACAAAAAAAAATTTATCACCAAAGTTTTATGAATTAAGTATTTTATTTTTTAAAGACAAGACACAATGGCAATGTTTGCAATTTTACAGTTATAACTATAAGTTAGCTAGCTTAGGAATTAAATCTAAATACATTTAACTAGACACAAGGATAAAACTTTGTGTATTAGCACTACTCATAATAATAATTTAGAGCACTGGTGGTCTAGTTGGTAGTGACCCTAAGGACGTGGATTCAAATACGGTCGTGTACCAATGGATTTTTCTGTGTGAAAAATTTATGTGCGCTATACCAGTACTCTCAAACGGTGAAGGAAAACATCGTGAGGAAACCCGCGGCTTAGTCAGCTCCGCACGTATTGACCATGTCTTTCCTGTGGACAAGGCCAACTAAGCTGAGAGGATGGTATAGGTACTGGGCAAGCCTACTCCATCTTAATTCGTCCCAGGCACTACAGCGTCCCGTTTGTGAAGGTAAAAAGTTGCCTCCTGACGCTGTATAAATCATCTACTATAGATGGTTAAAGGCCTTCACGGTAATAATAATTTGATCAAAGGCGAGCATCAATCGCTCGGTCGAAAAACATGAGGGGACCGAGATACCCCTGCTTCATAAACGTGCGGAACAGAATGTAACTCTATCGGTGGAATGTACTGAAGATATGGCGCCCGCGGTGTATATTGTATCGCAGCGTGTTTCACTGCTTTCCAAACAGCATAGAAACTTATGCAACCTTCTAACAATGTCATGAACAATAGCAAAATATGAAGGCAAACTTCTAAAGGTGTGCTTAATAAAAGCGAAAAGGAAATTAAGAAAAAGCTTACAAGAGGCATTTGTATAAAAACCGTCAGGAGGAAGAAGCGAGTTAGCTTTGAAATCTGTAAAAAAAATATTACAAATTATTACTGGTTACATAATCCTTATGTTGGGAACACAGTTTACATCTTCACACATCAATGGGAATAAAAAGCCCTTAAATTGTCTAGAGTAGTGACTCTACGATTAACTTTTCCCAGATTGTACTCGCTTACACCTGCAGTAAAAAAAACTAATTCTATGAAGACATTCTACAAAATTTTTGACAGGGTGAGGTAAGATGTATTGAAGGGTAAGTGTAGTTTATTACTTACACTAATACTATTATGCAGCACTGTACACTTTTTAATAGACATTTTACTACTACAGTTTCTAGCAAGAAAATTTTGGTAAAACTCACCCACAGGTAACCCACAGGTATTCAGTATTGAAATGTTAGCTCTCTTTTACAAATTTTTGTGATACAACAATTGAACAGGAATTCTAAACCCTAACTCATGCCATAGAGCACCTTGGTATTGATTAATAGACAAGTGTCCTCAGAATTATTTTTTACTAAATTAGCAACATTGTCTTCATCAGGTGGTGATCAACATACTTTATTGTCTATCTCTATCTATTCAGTATGTGTGATCTGCTAGCCCTATTTGGATTCTGTTGCTGTCTAGCCTATGTCATCCGACCTTCAAGCAAGTGGTCTGCCTTATGGTCATAGTTGTATTATGGTTAAAATATTGTATTTTATAGAATTACTTATTAACAATACTTACATCAGATATAAAGTGCTGGTATACTAGGGACATTTTTATAGAAAATGTAATGATCATTGTGAGGTATGCTGTCACCACTAATAGTTTGGGAATCTTCAAATAATCCAACTGAAAATCAAGAGAATATTGCAAATTAAATACCAATCTATTAATTACACAGTTGAATTAAAAGTTAGGAAGGTAAACCATTTCCAGAGTGTTTAGGCATTACCTTACAATACAAGAATAGTCCATTGGTAACTGCCCAAACTATATAAATACTGTAGTTGAAATACACTCCCTTACGCAGACTGATACTGTTTGACTCCATTATTGCTTAAAGTTGCTATAATTAGGTACTAGGTAAGTATTATTTAGAGTCTGAAAAAGAAAATCTAATTTATAGGTAAGTATTTTGCAGACAGCATGATGTTATTTATTGTACTTGACATTGTTTTAATGTAGTACTAGGCGATATAAAAATAATCGGTACATACCTACCTAAGATAATTTAATTTCTTCTTCATAGATAAGCGAAACTATTATAACAAGAGTGCAATTACAGTCATAAAACTAAAATTATTCATATTTTTATATTTTTGTTTACGTAAGAGAATCAAAACAAACAACAAAACAGCAGGCGTTGATGATTGAAAATTCGAATTGAAGTTGAGGTTAAGTGTCACATTGACATTGACATAGTTATTTCAGCTGACAGTGACATACACAGTCCTGAAAAAAATATTGAAAAAATAAGACACCGCTGCCGCCGCCGCAAGTGACATTGACAGTTTAACGAAAATGACACTGGCATTTTCTTCTCAGTGAAGTTAAAAATAAAGAAATAAAATAAATCATCACAGGGAAGGAAAAGAGCAATTGAGGTTACCTATTTTATTTACTAGGGATAATAAAAACTATATAGTAAAGTTATATTTGAAAATCTCATCTCTGTAATACAAGAAGGACTATGTTTACACGGACGTTGCGACACTATGTTGGTAAGTAAAAAAAAGTAATTCAGCAAACAGCAGATAATAACAGTGAATTGATATAAAAAACCAATTTATAAATCTTTTTAGGACTCCTACGCCCAGAATGTGTGCAACTACCATCTGTTGCGGGAATAAAATACTTCCCACCGCCTAAAAACTATGACCGTAAGTACCTGTCTAACCTAGGTACTACTGACACCCTAAGATTTTTTCCGCTTCTGAGTAAACAGGTAGGTACATACCTTGAAAATGCTCAGTTTGCCTGCAACTATATTTTACACGATTCGCTCTTGCGATATAAGTCTAATAGCGTAACTGTAATAATAGGGTGAATGTGTGAAGCTATTTGGTCTGTAACTTGCCGCACAGCGGAAAAATGCGTGTAAATGCAGCATAAAAACAAATTGATAAGTACAATATTTCAGATATTGAAATACCTGAACGGCAGAGATTACGTATCATGGAAAAAGTGCCAACTTACCCACCAAACCTGAAACCTCCTAAAATGCAGAAAAGGCTGCGTTATATGAGAGGTCCTGAATTATTGCACAACACTCTGCAGTTGAAGCAGTATGGTATTGTTGTAAGTATTATGGAATTAATGTAATTTCATAGAAAAAGACTAGTAAGCTAGACTGGAAGAAAAGAAAAAGCATAGAATGCGTCCAGCTGCTTCTCTTCGTGAGCATGTCGTAAAAGTCGACTAAGTAAGTAAGTTAGTATGAGCTAGTGGCCAACTCTTGTGACGGAGTTTTTAGGCCGCCTAAAGGCCTCCGTCATGACTAAGTCGACAGAATCGACTAAGTAATATTATCCACCTACATGGGCGATGGGCTGATCACCTGTCACCATGGTTTACCAAATCCATCTTAGAAGTAAATCAGATGTGGCTGCAAGTTTTTTATCTTGTGGCTCTGCCCACCCCATTAGGGATACAGACGTGTTAATTATGTAACAACTAAGTCGATAAAAATAAAGAGCCATAATAAATGGGGTAGGCCCGACATGCCAAACAGCACTCAACACTTCTACTCATGGCCAAGGGGCTGATCGTAGATAAAAACAGAAAAGAAAAACATATAAGAATTTATGTATCTGAGAAATAATAACTGATTTAATTTTTCAGGCAACTGGTGGAGGCAGGTTGAGGTTTGAACATTTTGAAATGATCCGTCTGACCATTGCTAGACATCTAGACCAGAAGATAATGTTTGCCATCTGGCGAGTTGACCCCCCATGGCAACCTATCACAAAGAAGGGGCAAGGTCAGAGAATGGGTGGTGGAAAAGGTGCCATAGACCACTATGTCACACCTGTCAAAGCTGGCAGAATTATCCTTGAAGTTGGAGGGAAGTGTGAATATGCAGAGGTATTTATCAAGTTTTGTTTTACTTATTGCTTGAGCAAGTTAAGATCATTGTGGCAACTTGACTGATTTGGTATTGTATGTTTGTTAGAGCATAACTTTAGAACCGCTAATCCAATATCTATGAAACTTGGTAGGTCAATAGATTATGCTATGAAGATTTACTGGGAAGAATATGAGCTTAATCAGTGAAATATATGGGGTTCCAAATAGAGTAAAAAAAAATAAAAAATGTGTCTTAACTTTTGAAAAAAAAAATGCTTGTCTTTGACTAGCTGTATCCCCGCAACCAATAGACATAGAGTACTCGGGTTAGGCTCAAATTGTAGCAAATTTAGTTATCTTTACAAAAGTATAGAACAAATACACCTGAAAAACGCCTTTTTTCGAAAAAACTGAAAAATTAGGAAAACTCAATTTTAGGTATAAACTACTCTTAAGGGACCTAACACATATAAAAAATCCTAGATACATGCGCGTTTGCGTACATGCGCGTTTGCGATGTTTGATGTCGATATTGACTGGCCTGTATTATGTTAGTCTCAAAACTGAAAACCAGCGCTACAGCCGCCATTGCGCTGCTGTAGTATAAAGCTGAGTGGTGCCCTTTTTACGTCACTTTATTCATTTTATTTTTTCTCTGTATGTAATTTAGTATACCTTGCTTGTGTCGTAAAATAAATTTATTCTATTCTATACTAAACGTATTCTATTTTTTCATCTGTTTCCAGGTAAAGAATATGTTGAGGATAGTTGCTGAAAGATTACCTTTCGCAGCAGAGCCTGTGTCACAAGAAATCATGGAGAAAAATGCTGCCAATGAGAAGTGGATGGAAGAAAATAACATGAATAAGTATACTTTGAAATATATCATTCAAAATAATATGGGTGGATGTCATAAAATGCTCTCGCCATTCGACCATCGTTGGTATGGTAAACATTTATAATATATTTACATATGTACTTAGTTTAAATAATTATAATTGATTTTAGATGAATATAAGAAGCTTTTTCTTATAAACTTAAGAACCTTTTAGTTTTTTAGAGTTCTGTACCTGAAGGGTGCCAACGTAACCCTACACACTACACTTCATTTCAGGGGTACTTTTGAAAATATTTTACAATAGACATTACCTAAGTTTTAAGTTTGAAAGTTCAAGGAATACGCTTTTTGATACAAACGATTTTACCCCTTTTCATCTCGTTTAGGTTAAAATTTCCAAAAATCGTTTCTGTCTACATGCTATGGGTAAGGTATGCACACTCCAAATTTCAAGCCTCTAGGACCAGCGGTTTAGGCATTGTCTATCATAATAGGTCAGTCAGTCACGACAAAGGATTTTATTATAGGATTGTGAATGATTCTGACAAGTACCTTTACACCTACCTTACGCTAGGCGATTGAAACCTTGCTAGTCAACTAGTCTTATGTAAAGTTTTATTATTAGCAAGGGTAGGTATGTAGCTAGTTCCTACATATTTTATGGGTAAAATAAAATAAGAAAATTGATACTTTATAATGGTTTATTTAAATTTGACATTTCATGAAAGGATTGTCGTGATAAGCCTCAGTTTGCATACATGTATGTATAAATCTGTAGCAATAATTTATAAATTCCTTTCTTACAATTATGGCAAAAACTCAACAAAAACAAATGTTTATAGTAACAAACACTATAGCGTAAATAGTACTTAGGACCTTATAGACTCACTCTAACCTAACGACAAAAGCCAAACATATCTACTATTTGAATATTTCACTGTCAATTCAAGATGCATTTCACGAACGATTGGCGTTTTTGATACATTAATTTAAATTGCGGCTGAAGATAACATTCATAATTCTGGCTTCTAATAGTTTAGGATCACATCAATACACAATACTAGATCGAAACATTTACTATTCAGTGTCAATATTATAACACAATTCATGATATAGTGCAATGCTACTGTCCATATCAAGCATTCTACCACTTTTATCCTCTATATTCTGTTTGTCAACTCCACATAGTACCTATAAATTATATAACGTCATAACAATTATTTACAAAGCCTAAATACACTAACTTACAAGTAAATGCAATTTACATTCAATAAATTAATAGTGTTTACAATATTATACAAGCGCTAGGTTTTATATATGATATGGCATTTATTTTAAATTGACTGCTCTCATTCAAATTACCAATCCTTAACACAGTCGTCATTATCACAAAAAAATATCATTGAAAAGATCATAACTGTGTGGCAACTTAAAAGGTACCTAATATCGCGTCTTTGTAAAATATTTTTTTAATTTTACTGTGATAAATATTTTAATATAGATTAACTGGATCAGAATGCCTTAAAATTTGTGCCAGTAGCAAAAGTTGTATACACTTGAGCAAAATAATTAGCTCATTAAATACAATAAATGTGACTAGTACCGGCTCTTAACTACCATTCTTATTCTAAATATATTTTACTAGACACTGGCATGTTGAAGTCTTAAATCTATTGAAAAGTTTAAAGGACAACGGAAACCTGCCTATTTTACAAAATAAATACTAACCGTAGTTACATTACACTGCATACACAAGGGTACATTAGCTAAGCTATAAGTTAAAAGTGAGGTAGCGTTTTTACCTTCTAGTGGAAAAAATATGTACAGTTCTAGAAGAAATGCAATTTTATTTTATTTGGTATGGAATTAAATTGATATCCTACACGCAAGGAAGTTTACGTACATTTTAAACACTGAAATTAGACCGCAGATTTGATAACTTAGCAGAACAATACACAAACTTCACTCAGCTGAATAATCATTGACATATACGTTATAATTTATTATGAGTATTACTACTTGCACACAATAATTTAATTAGGTACTTTAAACATGTGCAGCTTTGTAGTTGACTAGAGTAAATATGTTTTAACGATAATATTATATAAAACAGTTACATAATTATTTTGTATATTTTCGCTTTCGATCACTGCAAGGATCCATAATTAGACACATATTGTTATCTACTGAGGATAATACATTGACAGCTGACAACGCTATTCGTACGCTTCGCTCAAGTTGTCCAGTAGGAACTTGAGCTGTGTTTTCATGAAACTATTTTTGTGGGCGATGGAGTCGCACAGCACCTGTGTGGGTGCGACCTCATTGTCGTTGCTAATGTTTTCATAAATGTGCGCGTCGTTCGAATAGACGTTGTTATTTCGTGCGTCAACAGTACTATCCCCGAGCCCGGTGGACGTATCGCGGGCATCGTATACGTCGATTGGAGCTTTGCTGATATGCTGATAATTATACGTAGACAATATCTGCCGGATCTTTGCAATGATCTGCTCTACTCAGGCGTTTGATTCCTGTGAAAAATTTGAAAATTTATCAGATCTCTGAATCTATTCACACAACGTCTAGAAGATCGTGAATCGACTACTACTAGTGAAGAGTTAGCTAGCTCTCTACGTGGAATATGAATGGTTAGACATAGACAGGTGAGCGGAATGTGTCAGGCGTACACCCGAAACCGTGCCTGAACAGTGAAACTTAACATAGATAATACTGTACGGCGTATAAACGTATAAAACATTAATCTAGATTAAATGCATAGTATTAGGCTATTCATAAGAGAATACATCGAACATCCAAGTGATAGCCGCTCGTAGCAGGCACGATGTAACTTGCAAGCGAGCCAGCGACACTAACTAGAAGCGGGTGGGGTGCTTTATACCTTGAGGTTGTGGAAATAGTGCATTATCTGGTCGTAGTCCATTTGGAGGTCGTCGAGGCCGAGCGCCTCGGGCCCGGCGGCGGCGGGGGCCGTGGGGGCTGAGGGGGGCGCGCCGCGCGAGTACATCGGGTTACCCACGATGGTGGCGCGCTTCACCTCCGGCGAAATGCTGCCTGGAAACATGAACACAAACACGTCAGTAGGATAGCAAAAGGCGCTTTAAACTTGGGCAAGATTTAATGCTCGACTGATGGTCAATCGAACAACAATGGAAAACGTATTAGATTCAGCGCTAGGATTTATATATTTTTATTTTCAATTTAGTACCTACTAAACGACATTATTAAGACAAGTTGCGTACCTTTGTTCTGGTTGGTAGCATCAACGAATTCTCCTTTTGGCCTGCTCTTGTGCCTCATCTGTACTTCCGGTAATCCTGTAAAAAAACAGTCAGGTTCTTTATACAATTTTTGTTGGTATAAACTTTTTTATTCGGTCGCATTATAGCCGCCATATTTAATAATATTTTTACCCACGACGGTTTGGCCTAAGAGTTTCTATGTTTATTTCTGTTACCATTTTTCTTAAAAAGTACTGAACCGATTTTGACGCGCTTTTTTGCATTTTTTTGGTGTCATTTCAGGGAAGATTCTTAGATATGTTTTACGGCCATAACCCACCAGGAGGCGCTGCAGCAGCCAGAATAGTTTTTGAACTCGGAAATTCGAATAACTACTGAACCGTTTTCGATGCAGTTTTTTGCATTATGTTAGTTTCATTTTAGATATGTTGTAAATACTTCACAATTGTTTTATCTTCGTGGGTTAAAAAAAAAACATTTTTGTCACGTATTTGGTACTATGGCAGCGTGAAACAAAGTAATGTTTACAAACCTATTCCAGAGTCGTGCATGTAATCGGGGCTTTCGGGCTTAGCGAATGTGCGGCGTGAATCATCAGTGCCTCTGTTCAAGCCCACAATCTCCCTATAATCCTTATTCTCCATGATGAGGGGAGCGTCGTTATCGAATTCAAAGAGGCGAGCGCAATCGTCCTTGCTGGCTAACTTGTCTACAGGGTTGTCGTCGAAATCGTCTTGTGAGTTGGAATTGCGTTTGTATTGATGCATGTCTCGGTTGATGTAGGGGGAATCGCTTTTGTTCAAATCAATAATTCTGTAAAGAAAATCACGTTAATTAGTATTAAAGGAATTATCAATGAGTTTCATTGACATTTCAGTAGGTAGCTTTACTGGCTACAGTAAAGCGAGATTTGGAATTTCGATCCGAGGATGAAAAACGATTTGATTTTCGCTTCCAAAGAAACTAGCGCAAAAAATATTTTCATAGAGGCAAAATTAGCAACCATATAAATAGGCATAATAAAGTTACCGTTCTGGTCGGCGGCCATTTTCCGGAGATCGTTTCGAATCATGATCGCGCTCGTGTTTCTTGTGATGATTTCGCGAGTGACTGCGCCGGGATGGAGGCATGACGGCGTCCGATAAAATCTGAAATATCAATCGCCAATATTATCTTTTTCTCTTATTTTCAGTCTACTTAAAACTTAAAATCTTGTAAAAGTTCATCTGTATTTCAATGGTGAAGTGGACTAGCTACTAGGATTTTGTGTTTATTTTTTGTTGGACAACAAAATTGCTTGTTTCCCATAGAGGTAGACAGAAACCAATGTCTTTTGCTACGGTCCTGATAGACATCTCCCGTTTCATTCACGGGGCAGTTGCCCCGCGACCACGGTTGTTGGAACATTGTCGAAACTTCGGGAAAATAACAAGGTAAACTACGCGATAAACACTCGTTTTAGTAATCCAAAATATAGTTGGGATGCCTTACTTTGGCTGCGTTTCTCGGCGGCACGGGGAGCTGGGGCTGAGGAGTCGAGGAGTTCCGATGTGGCGGCACGGGCGGTCGGTAGTCTTCCGCGTCTGATCCATCCGCCCTGAACACCCAATGTAGGAAATTACACCCTCATTATTTACATACTCACAGACTACTGGCGCTACCTAACCATGGCTCCAGAGTGTTATCTAAATACCTATGTGAAGCTTACGTTACTAACTGACAATGAACACACAGCATAAAGTCCAAGGGCGGATCCAGGTTTTTTTTCTGGGAGTGGTACAAGGGGCGGACGGGCAAAAAAATCAACAATAACTGGGGTGCAACGAAATTCGCAATTCCAGCCAGAAATAGACAAGAGTTTCACTCATGTTCTTTCTGTTATTTTATTCATATATTTTAACAACTGATAGTTCGATTTCCTTTTAAGTACCTAGTACTGTGGAATAGAATCTCCACAGTACACAAAAATACCATCTAGGCGTCTAGGAGGGGGGGGGGGGTCACAAATCTGCCCTTGAAATTTGATAAAGTCCTAGAAACATGAAACTTGGAGGGAATACTCTTCCTTATGGTATCGAGGTAAGAATAAAGGAACGACACGGATTGCATGCTGCATGACGATCATACCACAACGATGACTACTACCGAGGTACCAGTTGCAAATATAGATAGAGACCTATGTACATAATGCTTAAGATAGGTACTAAAAAACAGAAGGAACGAAGAAAATAGGAATAACCTAATTGAGTACTATGAGCTGGATGGAAGTACTTTTTAGAAAGAGCGATTTTTGGCGAAAATGATGTAGTTCAACTAGATGTCACAAAAGTGAGTTACTTACTGCCAATGTCCGTCCCCCGACTGAGTTCTGGCATGTCGCGGCGGCTTCTTGCAATACGTTGTCGTATCAATGACCCGCTCCCGGCGATCGTTTTGCGAAGGCAGTTCTATAGAGTTCGGGTTGTCGAAACTCGTCACCATGACATTCCCATTGTCCTTTATAGCGTCATCGGGATCTACATAGTTGTAGTTGAGAGGATTTGCGGTAATTCGCATCTCTTTGCTGTTGTCTGTCTGTTGCGTTGAGTTGCGGTTCGCTGGGACTCGATTGCCGTTCCTCTCGATTGTAGCGCGGCCTGAAAAGAAGTCTGCTTTTAATCTAGACTACTCCTTGTTCTATCGATGGATATGAATCCAAACGTGGAGTTATGAGGCCTATCCTAGATGCAAAAGTGCGTTTTGTGCTTTTGTTGTTTTGTTTCACACAGCAACGGAGTTTCGTAGCAACGAAACGACATGGTTTTTTTTTGCATACCTAAAGATGGGCTATGGGACATAGATTGAAATCATTTTTATTCGGATTTACGGGATTCTGCATTCATAAAGCAAAAGAGATATCGTTGGATTCGTCTAGATAACGAGAGTGTCATGTACGTACGTAAGCCGATGTCAATTTTTGAACACCAAAGTGTAAAAAAATCCAATATGGCGGCTATAAGAAGCCATTTTCAATGAAGTAAAAATTGACTAAAATGGTATAAAGTCATTGTCATCATCACCATCATGTGTCAAAAAATCGAATATAGTAGATGTACCTACTATGCTACCTAAATTCTACGTAGTCGGAGATTTTTGTTCTTTTGAATAAATAAATACTTGCGTGTGAGCTTGTTTATGAAGCTCCTAAAAACATTCAACTGTCAATATTTACGCCATCTAGTGACAAAATCCTGAAATGACAAATCGAGAGTGGGGACAGTCAACTTACCTAACCAGACCCAATCATGCGCGTTGGTGGTCGATTCCCTAGAAGGTTTCTCCCTCGAGAGTCCAAGCGTGGTGCCCACCAGTCCTGCTACCTGTATCCTGCCGCCTTCAGCCACGGCCGGCATTTTCCTTCCGCCACTGACGGCTGTTTCACCGTTTGTAGGCTTCAGACGAGAGGCGTAGACCACGCATGATATGACGAAGACCTGGAAAGATATGTACCTAGGTATAAAGGTAGTTCTTAGGGTTCTGAAGTTCTGAAAAAAAAACCTACTCAAAATAGTAGCATATACGAGAATATAGATGACTTTTTCATGCCTTGTTTAAACCATACCGTGAAAGAATGTGAATTATTTGACTATATAGTTGTTGTCTGCTAATTTGTTACAAATGCTGTGCATGCCTTTTTTATCTTTGACAGTGTGTATTATGTGTTCTGTTGGCGTTGCCTAATAAATAAATAAACTATTCAATTTGATGCCGAATATGAAGGGTTACTTACCAAGATCGCTAGACAAAAAGCTCCAAGCAAAACGTACATCCCTGCAACAAAATATTCAATTTATAATTTAGTCTAGATCGTTAGGTAGCTCATTATATTTTCACATTTTTTTTCTATTATCAAAATACACACACCCGCCCATTTCTTTGCTCTCGCTCAATTCGCTCACTGAGCAAATAATTATGTACTTTGTTTTAAATTCACTGAGCAAGTAAACACTGCTCAATTATTGTTTCCATTAGGGATACGGGGGCGTGATAATTATGTGTGTAGGTAGGTATAAACGCGAAAATGTGTTTGTAGGTTTCTTGGTTTATTTTTCTTTCACGCAGCAACGGATCGACTTAGAGCACTTTTTAAAACTTTTTAAAGCGAAATTAGATGAATTATTAAAGTAATCCACTGCGGCCTTTCGATTTCGCCAGCCTCCTCGGTCCTGGGCGTCTCTTATTTTGCCGGCGTTTTTCGATGTTGTCGACCCATCACGTTGTCGGACGTAAAAATAGATGATGAGCCTTACCAATTTCAACGGGTGTCATGTGGGGCGGTTGCTGGTGCCGCGGTTGCATGTTGTTTACGCGGTATATGGAGTTGTAATGTTGCGCCTGCACTGTTGGCTCGTGATTGTTCTCATCTTTGAATGGCGACAATCCTGGAAAGCAGAAATAAAACTAAAGTATTTTTTAAGCAAGGTAGGTACATATATGGGTAAGGCCGTAGATTTTGCCACTTTTTTTTGCGTTTTGTCCCGGCAGGTTTAAAAAAAATCAATGTAAAAAAAATCAAATCTCGGTGAACTATTAGTATAGAGAAATGATTTTACTTGCTATTTTCATTATCACTTTATCGAAATTAACAAAAACAGCTTCAGAATTAATTTATTTGTGTAAAAAAAAGTATGAAATCGGCCAAAAATAGCGTGTCCCCATCCCGAAAACATAGATTCAAACTAATCTTGTGTAACATTCTGAATGGCTACCAGAATATTTTTTGATTTCTGGTAATTAAAGGATTGTTGTTCTACCTAAATTATCAAATGAATAAAGTAAAGCACAGATTTTTTAATATTAATCTTAATTTTAAAACTTTGTCCCAATTATTTTGCTTTTACGTAACTTTAACTTACGTTACGGTTTAAAGATCAATGCGTTTGTATTATTTCATGGTAGAATATTTCTTATTATGATGGCAAAACAACCAATGAACGAGTAGAAATTAAAAATAAACAAACGGTCATTTTGTCTTTAGAATTTGACAAAAAAGTTCCGGTGGGAGTTTGGTAGTGCGAATTAAAATTGGATTTTAAGTGATTTTTAAGCTAAATACTTGTTTATAATAAATATTTATGGCACGATACTCTGTGTTTACGTTTTAAATAGACATGGACAACGATTTGGGTTTAATTTCATGATAATTCGGAGAGATAAACTAGTTTGTTTACACAAAATCGGTGCATTTTCGCGCTTTTACGTTACTTTTATGTGACTGAAGACATAAAAGTAACGTATAAGCTATTGTAAGGATTGATGCATATTAGCTAACGGTTAGTGGCTGGTGATGAAAAATCAGAAAATATTTGTGAATGTTAACTACTAAATACTGGATAGAGACACTAAAATAAATTAAAAATGCCTTATAAAATAATGTCCTAAAGCGTCAGGTTCCTATTCAGAAAATATGTTTTTATATAGTTATTTTCAGCTGTGAATATCTCAGGAATCTGACGCTCAAAGTACACACGATCAAAATCTTCTAAAAGGCCTTAGATGATTTTGATCGTGTGTACTTTGGTTAACTTTTAAGCGGCTTTTTTCGTGTTATAATGGGGGTTCTAATTACAGTGGATAATATCTACCAGCTAAAATGGTGATGATAATGATGATGAGTTAAACATAAATCAAATAAGTACAGATATTCACCAGTATGTCATTAGCTTTAGGACAGTTTTACGTTAATTTTACGTTACCGTAGCATAAAAGTTGCTATTTCACTATTATGTTACAAGTGGCAAAATCCGCGGCCTGACCCATATACCTAATATCGTTCTTTTAAGGGGTCACGACGATCGCGTCTAGACCAATTTCGAATGAAATTGGAAGAGATAGCGCTACGGATTTCGGGTGTATAAAAGAAAGATAAAGCGAGACCGCGCAAAATATTGAAACCAAATTATCCGCCGAATCAAATAATTGCTAATTACAAGAAAATTTCAAAATCAATTAAAACACTGATTTCAAAAACGAAAGAAATAGTTATTAGTACCTTTCTATCAACGTAAAAATCATCGAAAATATGGTAGGGTTCCCGAGATCTAGATCGAAACATAAGCGAAACATCGATTTCTCAAGGTGTTTTTCTCTTATTCAGTTTGAGGAACCAAAGAAAAATGTTAAAATTTCATTTTCTTTTTGAATAAACCCATTTTAAGCACTATCAGGTTTTTCTGATCGAAAAATTTATGAGCGCAGAGTCGCAAACGAACCTTTAAGAACATCCCCAAGATCAGCCAATCCACTCCTCATGCCGCCTCGCGCCATAATATCATCATTCTGTGGCGTGTCCGGCCTCTGAGGGGAATCCCCGCCACTGAAGTCTACGTCCACACTGGCCGCGGCTGTCGCCAGGGCTCCGGGAATGTTTTTGATGTTAGCTGGAGTTTTTGTATCTCCCTTGCCGGGTAATGCGACTCTACGGAGTGGCCCAGAACGGCATTGGTCTGGGGTTAGTAGTGTCACTCGGAGCAATTCGCCGCTGCCTGGAAGTTCAAAGGTAAATTGGAATTAACGCAAACCAACTGAGGAGCTGATAATGGTAACATAGCTGTCACAGTTTCTGATACCTACGACACTAAATAACTAAATTATACTATTTCTTACACGCCTCTTTATTAGCTCACACTTGAAAGTGGGCTGAATGCTGAGAACTCTAAAACGGTAAAGCAAAACATCGTGGTGAAACGGCACATTCGTAGAGATTAAAAAGTTCGAAGATGTGTGTAAAGGTAACGAAAGGACAATCGCACTTCCTTTCATCACACTGGTTCATAAGAAGCTCCACGACTAGATAGACTAGAATGGACTAAAGATCACAAAACATACCTTCGCCCACAGCGATGACCCTAGGATGTTTGGAAGCCAGCATCGGAGCGAACGCCACGACCTCAGGGTCCAAACTCTCCACCAACAGGTAGTAGTCAGACACAGCCACGTCCCGTAGCGCCGTGCGGCTACCGTCTGAGAACTCCAGGTCTATGTCTAATAGACCCTCCTGTTAAATAACACGAGGTAAATAAACCTAGATATGGTTTACTAGCTGCCGTCCGCGGTTTCGCTCGCGATTCTAGGTATGTATGTATTGTATATACTATACAAACGTGTGCAGATCGTTTCCCCATTAGAATTAGAGGTGAACTAACCTGGTACTGCGCTGTGAGACGGCGTGTTACGGTAGTCTCAGAAACATATCCGTTCTCAATCGCAGTGTCAGGTGATATGTTGAGTTGTAGGCCAGATATCACGCGCACCAGTAGCCGGGAGATGGTCACTTTGTCGTTCACTACTCGAACCTCGCGAAGACCGATCACGCGACCTGCGCAAGAATTAGTTTAAGTTAAGGCTACACTAAAGAAATTAAAACATCATCAGAGCATTGTACCGCTTTTTTGGCGAATGGTGAAGAAAATAGCCAGCAAATATCAGATACATCTGAAACTCACCAATCTGCTAGAGACACCGATTATGCTAGACTCACCAGTAATAGGCGATAACACTTGCACTTCAGTGCGGCCAGTGCTGCGGCCTTGGAGAGCGCGGCCTCGGAGCGACGCGATGCGAGGATCGGCCACTCGCATCAAAGACATCACCAGCTCAGTCACTTTGAGCCAAGTTCGACGCGAGACGAAGTACGACACGCGGCCCGAATCGTGGTCTTTAGCGAGGAATCTAGCGTAAACCTGTGGACGTAAGAAAAATTTGTATACCTACAGATTTATTTTAATAACTTTTAGTTTGTTTATTATTGACAAAGTCACTTTCGGTTTTGGACTTCAGGAGCACTGTTCTTGGAAACCACGATAAAAAATAACGACCGCGTCGAGCGAGACGTTTTGTTTCGATCCGGAATTGATGCTTTTCCGTGAGGTTACATAAATTTCATCATAATAAAGCAGATTAAATAAATTTTAAGAGTGATTCCAAGCCTGACAACGATGAGGAAAAAATTAGGTCTGGTAGATAGTGCTTTATTTCAAGTTATCTTTTGAGATTACTACCTCTAATTTCTATAACGATAAGAATATCCTTGCTACCTAGTTTTATTTTTTATATAAGTACCTACCTAGTACCTAATAAAGATACAAACCTCGACATTGCTCTGTTGATATCTGAGCCTGCAGGATCGCTGCTCTGACAAAGAGTTAGTAGCATCTGGCCTCGCCCCGCCCCAACCGCGGGATGATAGGGAACGTTTCAATCTCTCCTTCGAACTAGCGTCGTCTGATACCTTCCATCCTGCAACCATCAAAACATGTCACCCCCATTCAATTCTCCACCTAAACACCAGGAAATAGAGCGCAATTTCTTTTGCTAACGCCAACACAAGTCGCATATTACATGGAAAGATAAAAATAGATCAAACCCTAGGGGTTGTAGCGTGAATTTACGGTAAAGGCACAGAATTGAACAATAACCTCGTCAGCGATTGATAGGAACGGTCGTGATTGTAATCTATCGGATCGACTGCGAAGTTATTTTCACTCTCAATTTAGCCGCTTCCTCCAACTGTGTTATCTACACTAATATTATAAAGAGGAAAACTTTGTTTGTTTGTTTGTACTGAATAGGCTCAAAAACTACTGGACCGATTTTAAAAATTCTTTCACCATTCGAAAGCTACATTATCCACGAGTAACATAGGCTATATTTTATTTTGGAAAAAAATAGGGTTCCGTAAGATATTTGGGTTTTTCGGACACAAGGTGTAAAAAATCAACCAGAAAAGTTACTTATTTTGCGTACGCTGCCTAAACTATAAAAGATAGAACCATAAAATGTTCTAATTAATTGTAGATCTTATAAATATCTACAAAAAAGTCCGCGACACACTATACCCATCTATGTCGAGTGAGGCACAGCAACCATTTTTTTATTTAAAAATCTTGAATTTTTTTTGGACTACATTTAAACGCGTTTATTTTACTCATGCTATTAATCCTTATCAAAATAAATGATTTCATCACTAAGAACAGTTTATGGAGATAATATTTGGTCTTTGAATGATTAAAATTGGACGTTTGGTTTTGAAGTTATGGCGAAATTAAAATATTACGATTTCTGCTGCACGACCGCTGCGTAGGGAGCCGACCTCGCGACTGACCGTGTCTTTCCTGGGTAGGCTTTTTGCAGCGGTAACCGACATCCACGCGGGCGGAGCCGCGGGCGACCGCTAGTTACTTATAAAGAACCGCTTTTTATACATGTATAGGTAACTGTTAGAAGTACCACTGCTACCTACTAAAGTAAAAAGTACCTAACTAGTAGGTACATATTATCTTACTTATAATTATAAATGCGAAAGTTTGTGAGTTTGGATGTTTGGATGTTTGTGCCTCAATCACGCCTAAACGGCTGAACGGATTTGAATGAAACTTGGAATATACATAGTACATGTACTGGATTAACATATAGGCTATTTTTTATCCGGATACCATGCGAGCGAAGCCGCGGGCGGCAGCTAGTTCGGAATAAAATAACGCTTATTTAATTCCGAGCCTTGTTTTTTTTATTCAGAATAACAGTTGGCGGTTCTGACGAATGAACGTTTTATTTGGTGCGATTAATCTTACGCTTTATTAGATTCTGTCATCAGGATTAGGTACCTACAAGCGGCGGAATTTTCTTTGTGAAACTAATTGGATTCCATTTGTTATGGGATTCGAAGCAAACGACTGGATATAATTCTGTCCCATAGACAATAAACTAAGACATTGCGATGTAATAATTTAAGCATCTGCTGGAGAAAATAAATTGTAGAAAGAGTGCAAATCTCCGCCTCAGTCAAGACCATATTTTATAAAATCCTGTTCTAGACCCAACTACGGTGCTCCGTAGTTGGGTCTAGAACAGGATCCCCATTACCCTAAACCAAATAACCAAGTTACAAGAATTCACAAACATCGCATATCTAGGTAGAATCAGATTTAAGAGGTTGTGTATGTGTGTGTGAAAGAGAAAGTATGAATGATTGTGTGTATTATCTTGAAGATGATCCGTACCTTTGATTTGCGACAGTCTGTTGTCGTCCACGTCGATCTCGAGCGGGTATTCGGGCATCCACACGGTAAACCGTGCGAGGCCGGTGTATGTGCCGTATTTGACGATCACTGACGCGTTTGAAGATCCGCGGATTTCAGAGCCGTCGACGTAAACTGAGCTACACGATGAGGATACCTATGGATGTAAACAAATATAACTATATCTAATCTTTAATTCGATCGGCCAGCATCTTGGGTACTCTTCCACCTTTTGAAGATCTGGTCATTTGAGCTATCAATAAACCGTTGCAACGGTCCTGAGATAGTCCGACTATAATTATCTTTTGTATAATGTTAACCAGGTTACGTGCGCAGCTTCGCTCGCGTGGTGTAAATTTTGACACCCCATTTTACCCTTTTGTCGACTCACCGGGACCACGGGTAAACTAAACACTGCTTTTTGAGGGTTATTTTGAAATACTTTAGGTATGTTAATTGTATTTAATGTATCCGAACCAAGTTTCAAGCTAATCGCACCACCAGTTAAAAAGTTCCCAAACAGACTTTAAACCTTGTACCCCCGTAGGCCAATTTTGAAAAAATACAAAATACACGTTTTATTATTTATTTTAAAGTTTATTTATACTGAATTTTGAACGAATCGATTCAAGGAATTTAATTTACCATAGAAACTTTACCACCCTGTTTAACCCCCTTAGAGATAAAGTGTTTCATTTTGCATTTTTTCTTGATTTTAATAGGGAACGTGCTGCCACCTATTAGATTAGCTGACTTAAAGGATGGTACGGAACAAATCAAATACCTTCAGTACACTCTCGTCCTCTGAATGGCAGGAGCTCTGTAGCGTGACGTCAGCGACCTGTCCCGCCTGCGAGACGATCAGCACCTTCATGGCTTGTGACACCTGGCGGCCCGTCAGCACAGCTGTGTTCAGGACTTCCCAATTCTGTGATAAAAAAAGGATAAACCATTGTCATTGTTTCTTCTGGGTGTATTTAGCATTATTGATTTTCATTGAGGTCTACTTTTCTACAAACACAAAGTTAGTACTTTAGTAAATTGTAAGTCCGCATTGAAGGAAATGTTGTAGGGATATATTATTCTAATTATGTACCTATAGGGAGGTATAGGTACAACTAGCTGTCTGCACAACTGTAACTAGTACAGCCGTAACAGCAGTACAGACGTAATAAATTGACGTGCCAGTATCATCAATCTGTTTGTACGAAACCAGTGTAAACCCAGCCTTCTACCCCAAGGCCTTTCACCAGAAGTTAAATGAAATGCGTTAAACAATTTTCAGGTTTGGGTCCGCATAAAATTAAAAATTGTTCAATGGTAGCTAATTGACTTTTCAACTTTGATCCTAACCCTCTCACGGTGAGGAGAAAAAAATAAAAAGCTATAGGTAATTTTATTACGATCAGATTTCTCTATCTGGATCTGCAAAGTTAACATAAAGCCATTCTGGTTTAATTAGAATCGCGTTGCCATAAATTGTTCCAGAGATAAGTTTAATCTGAGGTAATAGGATTATTCGGCGTCGGTGTTCTAGAGCGACTCGGCTAAATATTGCTTGCACAATGCACTTCATCACTCTCGTTGGACTAATTGGTTTCTAGCTGGCATTCAAAGCAAGCGGCCCGTCAGTAAACGGATATGAAGAGGCTAGGCGACTCTAGGCGAGTACGCCTCAGGCGTAGCTCAAATAGTGTCAGCTAACATTGTAACGGATTACAGTTGACCTATACTTCAGCCAAACTGGGGATACAATTGATGTAAACAAACCGACGTATTTTTTGTTATTGCGATGAATTTTCACACCTTAATTTAACTATTAGTACTACTTAAAAGTTCCAAATATGTAGTTAAAAGTAAGTTTTTTTTAGGTTAAGTATGGGCGGGCGGTTTGTTTACATAAATTGTATTTGAAGTTTGGCTGAAGTATAGGCATTTGTATGACTTTTAAGAGGATTTGTTGTGTAAATAGTAAAAAAACTTAGGTAAGAGGTTATTTTCATCGTAGATTTTATGAATTATAAGATAAGATTAAGTAATACTATGCTGTAATTTGTCGTATCTACCGGAAACAAGCGCACCCTGTCTTATTTTAGACGCGTAGGTATCACCCCTGATCCGTGGGTGTGAAAAACGTGGGTGCGGTATCGATAATGTTCGATCTCACACGTGAAATTCGACTCAATAGAATTTTAATCATAAGGATTATTTTCAATCGTCTCCTTACGTCTGTTCTACGGCTATTATGTAGGCTGTTCTGATTCAGCTGCCGCAGGGCACCACACAGGTTAATACCGACGCTAATATTGAGATAAACTAATTGCTTTATAAATATCACTCTCTTCATTACGGCTAGCCCGCACACGATGGCTTAAAATGCTCCCTTCATTTTGTTTGAACCAATTGTGCTTTGCGTTTAATAACTCGGTGTTTCCGTTTTGTAATCAGTCTCAATTGCTTTTAAAATGATTGATTGCGTCGTCGTTGGTAGATTTCAGACTTGTTTCAAAGACTAATAATTGATTGTTAATACATTAAATGCATAGAGTTTTATTGCAATATGCTATGTGTAATAATCAGCTAAATATTTGTTAACAGCTTGACACCAATCGCGGTTTTGTATCCCTACACAATTTTCTGCTTTTAATTGAAGGTATGTTCGAAAAATAATCCGATTCGGATATCCCCAATTAGCAGTTTAGATCAATTATGCAAATTTAGAGCCAATTATAAGGCAAATACTTTGAGAGCCGCTGTGTAAAGCGAGCAGCTGTGTGGGCGTTACCGTAAGGCCTCCATTAGGCGCCGATAAAGCTCCTATTACACCACTTCATTCATGCTAAGAGTGCACCATTAGACGTTAATCTCTACCATTTGTTGCGATCACGTCCGCGCTCAAGATACTTACATCACAAAATATAAAAAAAATACTTTACTCGTAGTTAAATCTGAACTGCCGCTAATAATGAACGTGGGATACAAAGAAGTAGGTTTACAACATTGAGTAGTACATATATATCGATGGTTTACAAGCCAAACGGCGACTTATAATATTTTTTTTTATCATGGTTTGGTGGTCCACGTTTTGACCAAATAGTTCCCAAGAAGCTGAAGATAGAAAGTTACAATTACAATTGAGTAGTGAGATTGAGTAGTGTCATATTTTTGACGAAAGTAACTATTTCTATTTCGAAGAAATCAATCACACTCGCAATAATTTACGGTATCTAGGTACCTACCATTTCGCAGACAATCCTACTTAACCGATCCTCGTAAAACGTATGAAACTTAATAAAGATATCGTTATATCAATGAAAGAAACCCCCCTTCAACTCCATTAATTGCTAAGAAAATACCTTTTGGATAATTTATCGTCGTAATCGACGTCTCAATAAATTGTTGATTTCGGCCACTTCTAAATACTTTTACTACTATTATTTCGAGTGGGTGGCGGAAGATCGTAATTAGTATTTATTTGCCTTTATTTGTCTCTCACAATGAAAAAAAAACAAATCATTTGTTTGATATCGTATTTCTTAGCATAGGTAAATGCCTATTCGGAAGAAAAACATACTTACTTATAAGCGGATATTGATAGGTACCTACTACCTACACTGAAAGCTTCGTACCTACCACATTATTTTGTATGAATCAACTGATTGTTTCTTACCTTAGAAATTGGAAGAACAGCTTGTATGTCATCCTTTTCAATATCCAGTCGGGTGTTAACCCTGTGTTCGTGCGGAGGTTCCTCAGTTGTGGAAGCAGAGTTTAAGGAGGATGACACTTTGGCCGACCAGCTAAGTCGAGCAGTCCCGCGGCCGGATTCTCCCTCCGACCCTTCGCCATCCCCTTCGCTTTCAGCTCCAACTTCCACCAACCACGTCAGAACTTCTTCCCAGCCAGGACCCGCCGCCCCGCTGTCCTCGACCTCTCTAGATATCAAAATGACTTATAAAATAAAGCCGTAAATCATTACCAATTAAACTCCTCCGATAAGCCAACCTTTCGTTTGCAAGGTTTTAAAGGGCGTGGGTCGCGTAGGGTGAACAGAAAGGGGAACGAAGTCACAATAAATCAATAATTCACGTAGGCCGTTTGGCGGGCGCCTGCCGCGTTCTCATTTTCAGTAAAACTATGAAATTGTACAAACAGAGATAAGTCGGAAAATCGTGCCACGAAGTTTCATTAGCCGCAAACTCGCCCCGATTTATAGCTCTCAACGAAATGCAAAATGGTCGTGAACGAATTTGTGAACAAATCTCGGCTGAAGAAATGAGAAAGGGGCTTTATTTCATTACAAAATACACCGAAGAAGAAATATATATTCATTTCGGTACGAAAAAGAAACTGTACAATAGAATTACCTCCGACCCGTATAGGAAGTAGGTATTATCAAGTTCATGCGGTATCTCTACCTGCCTACGTATCGTGAGAAGCGCACAGAAGCGATACCTGTTATGAAATAATGTACTTAGTTTGTATTTTTATCAAGTTATTGTTTGTAATGCGGGATTGTAGAGCGCTTTCTTTGTTGATTATGTTTACAGAATAGTAGGTAGGTATTGTCGGGAGTTGTAATACCATTTTCATGACCCATTTCCAATAGTGTTGAGAATGGGGTTTACCCAAAGACGCAGTAGGTACAAATAGGTACTAAAATTAAAGATTCATTGTGTTTTACATTGTGTCATATAGTATGCAGTAGTAGACTTTTATTTACGAGTAGGTACAGTTTTTTATGTTATTCTTTTATTTCGGGGTTTTTAAAGGTTTGACCTGTCCTGTTTTGTATAAAAGCCTATGAAAGTTTATATTCTGCATACTATATACTGTACTTCAAACTACTCTTTCCATTTTATGTAGGTTGAAATGTAAAAGAATCTTGAAATACACCTATGTGAGGCAATGTTCGTGCAAGGTCCGTGCAGAACACAATTTCGACTGCCACACTATCTTCGACTAGATTACAATCTCGCATTTCGAGCTCTGCATATTTTCTTTTGAATTTTATGCTTACACGATCTTCCTCGATACAAATTCTTATTTCACGAAAGTATCTTTACACGAGAGGGTTCTGACTACGAGTGCTTCGTTAAATGGGTTGTGTAGCGACACTTGGAACACCCTAGTTCGTATTTCGAATTTGTTGTCTACAGACGTTAAGGCTTTTTTGCCCTTAAGGGAATCGGTAGCGATAACTACAGAATGGGCTATGTAGCTGTGTCAACATAGTAATCGTAGACGACAATGTTTCTCCAATTCTTAGGTTTTCGTTGAAATCGATGGAAGTGCCTATTATTACGAAAACGATATTGTTGCTGTGTACACATCAGAAACAATGGTAAGTACCTACTAAAAAATAACTTGTTTTATAAAATCGTCATCGTCGTAACTACTAAAATAAAAGATAATCGAAAAAAACTAAATAAAAAAGCCCTAACTCCATCGAACGAAATAAATTAATTGAGAAAGTAGAATGTAGAGATACAAATAGAAAGGAACATTCATATAAAATACAACAATAAATTAAATTACTTCTCTGCTGGACTGGAAGCAAAGAAAAAGCATAGAATGCGTCCAGCTGCTTCTCTCCCCGAGCATGTCGCAAAAGTCGACTAAGGGATAGACCTCTCCAAAATGATGGACCCATCTATATGGGCGATGGGCTGATCACCTGTCACCATGGTTCACCATACCCATCTTAGGACTTTAAATCAGAAGTGGCTGCAAGTTTTCTTGTGTTTACTTGTGGCTCTGCCCGCCCCATTAGGGATACGGGCGTGATAATATGTATGTATGTAATAAATTAAAACAAAGAAACTAGTTAACAAACGAGAATCCAAACCAAATAAAAAAGCCCTAGCTCCATCGAACGAAAGAAATTAAAGTAGAATGTAGAGATACAAATAGAACATTCATATAAAATACAACAATAAATTAAAACAAAGGAGCTAGTTAACAAACGAGTGTCCAACGGATGTATGTACATACGTATCAAAATCGTCGTCATCTCTCAAGGGTTGTTCCAATCTCGTGGCCGTGACGGTGGCGGCGCGCGGCTTCACCTCGGCTGTGACTGCCCACCGGGAGTTCGCGGCCGTCACGCTGACCAACCGCAGTCCCGACTTTACTTTCATCCTGGTAAAAAAATATATTATTTTCAGCCGTTTATGAACAAAAGCCTTCCTTTATTCCTTACACATATCGCGAACCAGTGCTATGCTCTAAGTCTAAGTAAATCATACTTCATATAATATTATAAAGAGGAAAGAATTTTTTGTTTGTTTGTAACGAATAGGCTCCGAAACTACTGGACCGATTTCAAAAATTCTTTCACCAATAGAAAGCTACATTATCAGTGACCAGTATAGGCTATAATATATTTTCAAAAAAATTAGGGATCCGTAAGAAAATTGCAATATTGTAACCCAAGGTAGAAAACCCAAAATAGTTTTTGGCGTGCGCTGCGAAAACTATTATTTATTTATTTATTTCAATTTAGAACGTCCATGTCAAGCGATTTCATTTGATTGATTTCATACCACTTGACTCCATATACATACTTTGTTTTTTTTTTTGGGGTAAGAAATTAGCATTTATTTACCGGCTATCAACCACCATCACATTTAATTTTACACAACAGTATGTTGCGATTGACAAGCCAACATCTCGGACGATTTTTTCCTAAATTAGAGTTAAATACACTTTATTGGGCAAAATATTTTTTTTATCTGGTTTAAGATGTTTATCTGATGATTATCTGAGTCCCGATGTTAGTATCATAACTGGTGAGTTTAAGTTTAATAAAGCTCTAGTGTCGGTTTGGTCTAGATAAACTTCCCCAGAGACCCATAAATCTTAACTAGGTTAAATTTCTGTAGGAGACCCTAGGCTCTTTTGTTTGTTGATAATTATGTAGGTACGCAATATTCGGTAGTAATATTTCAGTATTTTATTTCGTGACACATCTGCTGAAAATACGACGCTGAAAGTTCGGCTTAATACGCTCGCAATGTTTTTTAAGTAACATATGATACCTACATCAGCTGAAACTCAGAATAGCAAATGAACTATGGTTAGGCACTAGACATAACTTAACTACTCGTATATAGGGACAGTGAAACTTTTTATTGAGATGTCAGAGGTTTTTGAAAAGAAAAAAAAGAGCTGATGAAAAACATTACGAGCGTAAACTTACTTCCTATACACAGTGAAAACTTATACAGGAAGAAGTCTCCTGTAGGTAATTGCAGCATTCCTGTCTAAATCCGTGTTATTACATGAAGCAGCAGCCGTTATGTGACGACCGTAATATGCTGCCTGGGCACGAGATGCGGGATGCAGTGCAATCTTAGACATTCAATCAAATTCACCGCATTCGTCACTTTTATATACCTAACATATATTCTCGCCTGTTTCCAATAGGGACATCACGGATCTCCATTTGCTGCGGTCCTGAGGGGCAATTCTTGAAAGTTACCGGTGATTTCTAAATCACCAAAATGGCCCATTTCCATTGATTTTTTTTTTCAATTTTGTATTCTTAAAAGTCATTTGGTGGCTCCAAAATTTATTTATTTTTAATTTTGAACTATTTTGTAGATATCAAATGACTTTCAAGACTACGAAATAAAAAAAACCATGGAAATGGACCATTTTGGTGACTTTTATCGATCGGTGATAATCATGAATCGCTCCCTGACATAGTTTTTATAAACCAGGGCTTAACTCAACATACGGATGCATTTCCGAAACCCCGGTTAAATTGTCGCACGTTACGCTAAGCCCGGAATTTATTCTGGTGGAAAGCGAAGACGTTATAAATTCCCATTTATTTAGGCACACGCGGCTGTACCAGGACCCGCGTTCGAAGCTCGCTCGTACAGTCGTAATTCAAAAGTAGAACCCGACACATGTATCTATGAAGTTTGGGAGCAGGTGGCGCAGATAATGTATGGGGTGATTGCGAGATTTTCACCGACACAATAAAAGAAAACTTTACTAACGCGAAATAAACGTGCAGCGACTGCGTGACAAAGCGGAGCAATCGTTTCGAGGTCTGATTAATGCTCGCGATTAACCGAGTTCGGAAATCGATAGGTATTGTTGGTGCTGTAGTTGGCTTTCGATAGAGTCCTGATAAAAATAATTCAGCAAAAATATTAGCATCCTTATAAAAATAATCGACATAACTTGTCGTCAGGCAACGTTTCCGTAAGTACTTAGTAATCACGCGATTTAAGCAGTTCCTACCAACCACCCTACTAAAATATTCAACTTTTACTAACTTCAGAGTTATCTAGGAGCAACAAAGAAGAATGGTTTATTGTAGCAATGAATTAAATTAACGGTCAAACTACTACGCAAGCCGGCCATTTCGAATTACCGGGGCTGCGGGCCTTAATTTATGCACCACTCGGCGGGTGCCTTACCTACAACCTACAAGTTGGGTAGCTCTTTCCACGTTCCGAGGCATCGTTACCTTCCTGCTAATGTAACAAAGAGTGGGAAAATTCACTGCTTATTGTAGAACGGTGCATTTATTACGGGCACGTACGAGAGGCATATATCAAAATTTGTGCAAGCTATTCTTTGGAGTGCCGTTTCGCAAATAGCTTTGTGGAGCGGTGCAATTTACTGTGAGTGCTAGTAGAGAATTGAGCACGAAACCTAGTCTATGGCGATGGTCGTATAAATCTGCGCCTATCTAGCTATTAACGGTGGCAAGCCTAAAGCTTACTTATTTGATACATTACGATGATAATTTCCTGCTAAATAAATAGGCTAGGCATTATAATAGATTTCATCATTTTATGTTATGTCAAAAGCTAAAATACAAGGAGGAAATATTACGATCGTAATTTGAACGTAAAGTCTACCGATGAGGGCTTTTAAACAATATTGTTTGTAATGTAATACAATCTCATTACTAGAACGTGATGGGTAAAGTTTTAATTGGTGCATCGGGGTCTAAAGCATCGTTCAAACTCCGAACCGACCGCATGCCGGCCGGTACATTTGTTCGTAAACGTGAACATATTTGCCTCATTTATTCTCAGTCCAGCCGCCTGTTAAAACTTTCCAAGCCAAAAAAGGGCCAGTCACTACCTTCAGCCAGCGATTTAATATTTTCATTCGGCATCACTACAAAAGGCTAAAGCGGCAGAGACTGTGTAATGACTTCTTTATGCAAACAAATCATACATGTGAAGTTACTTCCTCCTACGCGATGTTTGTAGTGTAGACAGTAGGTACATAGGTACGTACAGTTGACATGCAATAAACCAGTCGAGTTGGATGGAATACCGAACACAGACAGGTTCAACAAACAGAGATGTTCATTCAAATCGTTTAGATGCTGACGTGAAGTGGCTCATACGGGCGGTGACAGCTATTCTCTAGGTGCCACTGCGAACCGCTATCTCAGGTCTTCACGCGACTTGGGTGGCGATAGCGACATGTGAACGGCGATTGCTTAATTTCACGCTCATAAGTTCAACGACTCATCTATAATTTGGAGACAAATAACATTCTTACGAGTAAGCAATAAACTATTAGAACTTTTACTAACCTGATAACAACATGTCCAATTGTGTGGCTGGTATCACGGCGTACAACAAATGGTAGATGAAGCCGAGAGTGAGGATATAAGGGGGCTCTGGGTAGCATTAGTGCCGAATCACCAGCGCGAGCCTCGCGATATCCAGCCCGTGCTCCCGCCAAAGTCACGAACCCAAGAGGCCAAGCTGGTTGCACAGAGACCCGACCGCATGCGTCTTCTCCAGAGTCACTGCTGGCTTCTGCTGCGCTATACGCGAGTCGCACCGTTCTGGGAGGTCGTTTCCCCTTGCCGTCTGCGGGCCACCACGCGGCTGGTACGGTTAATTCTGCTAAGCACGCTCCTTCTTCACCTTCAGGACCACATGTTGCCGTCAATGTCCTTGATCCCAGAGTAGCATGTAACGTAATACACACGCGGCGCGGTCTGGCTGCAGAGCGACGGGCCCCGCCTTCGCCACCCGTGTGAAAGAGCACTCGCAGCACCGGAGCATCACGAGGTAACTCTCGAAACACGAGATGAGCGGACACATCCAGCCTATGCGCAGTTGCATCCTGCAATTCTGTCAACGAAGCATTTCTTTTTGGTGGTTCCAAAGGATCAGGAACCGCGTATCGAGCCGGTACCGTTTGTTTCGTGGAAAAGGGCCCGTAAGTAGCTCGAACCGACGCCGGTGCGGAACCCTGTAGGACCGTAAATCGATCTAGAGATAAGAGAGCGCCCGGCAATGCGGTGCCCATCGGTTCAGGAGGCGGCCCCGCTCCATTCCATCTTGCCGTATGTTTCAAAAAGAAGCCGCTATCTTTATTTTCGAAGTGAACTTCGACGGCGAGTACCGTTCCTGCAACAAAAGAAAACATGCAATCAGCCTACGTCATGAAGAATAAGAGGGCGTAACATGTGTATAATTTTATTTTGGTATTTTCACGAGATAAAAGGGCGTCGAAGCACAACGTTCTGGCGTTGTTCCAACGGCATTCGTGTCCTGTGAGACATCAATTATACCCTGTTGTGTTTATAAACCCATCGGTTGTTTTATTTGTTTAACATATTAGTGTTTATTCAGGCAACTGATTCCATTTATTCAAAATAAAACATCCAATCTCCCAACTAAATGGCACTAAGAAGGACAAAATGGTGCGATAAGAAATTCATATAACGTAGGATTAGAGTGAAGGCGAGAGTGGGTGCTCTCGGTATGACGGATGGGCCGCGTCACGCTCACTAGGGCTCTCCTCGTTATTGGGTCAGGATTTGTGTCACGTTCCTGTTGTACGAGCCCTCTCATGGAATTCATTATTATCCTATTCATAATGCGGTCGGTCCCTTATAAAATATTTTGATACTTTTGTTATTGAGTTATTGGGTGTTGGGCGTGTCTGATCCGTAAAGCCGGTACCTACGTGATGTTGTAAACCATCAAGAGATATTCGATATATCTCGACGGATGAATACATTGAGATCAAAGCTAAACACTTGTACACTCATTTTGATCCAAATCCGTGGACGATTATGGGTAATTCCTGCATGTGATACTTAGTGGATAAGAAGCAATAGCTTCATTTGCAAAGAAACGATTGTGTTCAGACACTTTCAACTCACGCTACCCCTATAAGTGCAGATGGAGGGTAATACGGATAATAAAATGCTTTAGCACGTGACACTCTAAGAACAAACAAAATCACAGAGCTATTAGGTTGAACCAATTTCGTAAGGGCACATTGCTTGTACGCAAGACGACGATACTAATCGAAAGAAAACTGCGAACTTTTTATGAAAAAACAATCAGAAATAACGAAGCAATATTCAGATCTACAAGAATACCACTTTCGACGAATTCCCTGCTTTAATTTTCTTCGGACCACTCTACAAAAAGAGAAGTTTTGCGAATTGATATCGGGTTCTCGATCGCCCCTGAATAAAATTGCGGAGGGTGGAGAGGGTGCAATAACTGCCACACAAGTAAATCCTTAGATACGGGTCAGGCGTCCACTTCCAATACTATCTTTTATGTTACTGATCTTTTAAATGCTCTCCTATCATCTGAGAATTCAATTGATGGATGGTTATGAGTTAACGTAATGAAGTGCTTCATAAATTGAGGTCAGTTAAGCTATTTATTCAATTATCTTCCGGTGAGCTCTGGGATTCGCAAATCTCCTGAAAAGTCTCTTTTAGCAACATTCAAAGTTCCTGTAAAATAAATTGGCTAAAACCATGTCTGATCATCATCTTCACTAATGTCTTAACTCCATCACTGTGCAGATAACATTCAAAAGCTTTCCAATTAGAATGCCTCAACTCAACACCTATCCTTTGTAATTAGGGTAGAATACGCAGACGTGATATATGGGATGGCAATAAAGCGTATTTATGTGCCCGACTCCATTAACGGGCAAATATTTGTCCATTTATCATGCCGTGTTGCCGATGGCGTTTTGACGTCATCCAACCGTTGATCGTTTACATAACCACAACAATATATCTCTGTTTTGCACGGTAAAGTTGGGTCACTATGTTACTGGACGTGAGAGCTTGCAATATGACTGCGTTAGGCTTACTGAATACATATAGATTAGGTATAATAGACATGCCTACATCTGAGTTCATTTGGATGGAATGTGGCTACGAAAGGACCTACTAAATGTGGCTACCTACTTAAACAACTTGTCATATTTTTTCACTATTTTTCAAATACTAGTTAGTAGAAGGTAGAAATAAAACACTATCTAAGACCGATGTAGGTACCTTACCTACGTAAATAATGTACATAACTACTCTATTCACTGGTTGTCACGACCCCAGTATACAGAGTCTCGTATTGTGTAATTTAATATGTAACTCTAAACTGATATTTGCAGTAGAATATCTGCGTAGTAATTAGGTACCTACCTACTAAGTACTTAGATATATTTTTTAAACAATGGTATTTCTGCGTATTTTATTTATAGTACTTATTCCAAATAAACAAGCCTTTCCGCGGCCGCATTTCACAGGCAATTAGCGGCTATAAATATTGAAATTGATGAAAATGAATGCTTTTTTTTCTTTCATAGATACGCCGCAGAAATTATACAAGTGTGTAGTATCGATATTTAGGTAACGAAAATATGGTGTCTTCCGCCTTTTGGGAATTTTCCTTTATCGCCTAGCCTAGTAGCGCCATGGGTTAAACTTCGAAAAATAAATACAGTGACGTTCCTACGTTAAATAAATTATAATGGTTTCACGTAGGTCTGGATATTGCGTTCACTGGTATACGTAGTAAGTAGGTACCTACAACGCTTCCGTTTTCCTATCCAATAATAGGTCGATCGACAACGTGACTTCCCTTGCATAAAGGATTGGCTTCTCCCCTTGATAAAATCGTGCAATTACTTTTTTATTTTCGATATAAAGAGAATAGTGCAGAGCGCAAGACAATGTAATGTAATACACAACCAAAGTTTAATGCTACAAGTAATATCCTGCTACTACGACGTTTATAAAATCTTGAAACCTACTATGTTGCTACGTAGGTAGGTTATTTTTTTTTTGTTAAAACAGTTTCACATCCATGTTACTCGTTGTTCATTTGGTGTAGATCAAACTTTTGCTGCTGGAGGTTCCATACCTACATAATCTAACACTGAACATGAGAACTCAAGACTTCATTTTACTTTGATAAAATATTATTTTAGTAAAACCAACACAGAAAGCCTGTAAAATTTGTATGAAACGACAATAAACTTGGAAAAATTGAGGTAAGTTAGGTCGCGTAAAAAATAATGGGCCACCGTTCGCCGAACAAGAGGGTGGTCTGCTAAATAAATTGTTTGCCTTTTTCAATTTTGCATTTTCTTAGGTAGGTTTATTCAATCTCGCATTATTTTTCATTAACTGCTACTTATTACATACATTGTTGCATTGAAAGAAGATTTGGTCGTTTTGTCTTAATGGGCATATAATATAGGATGGGTTAAAACTGTATTATGAACCTTTATTTTAAATAAATCTAAATATCATGCACTCATCTCCTCAACATTTGTAGGTAATTTAGGTGAGAACCCGTCGTAGCTGATAAAAAAGAGGGTGCGAATTATAAAACAATAAACTTTCCAGTCTCACGACCTTTGTTTGTTCTTTGTCCTTTAGAATTCTTCGGTTGGTATTGTTATTGATTGAGCTGTAAAAACCTCTGTGTATAGGCTCTGGAATTCTTACAGGGTACTTTGTTGCGGACGCAAACGTAAGCTTAGTATTGCCGGGTTGTCGTACAAATCACTAATAAAAACTGCAATAAAAGGAAACATGCGTGTGTTCTGAGTAACGAGCGACGAGACAGACTCAATCGCGGAGGAATGCGCAATGTCTACGGACACTTACATGGGACTACACACGATTAGAGGCCGTCTCGAACAAGTGAATAAATTATATTGAACGTCCGGTCGTAGTAACTTACGATTATGTGATCGGTTATAGAGCTTAATTTGCATAAATTCTAGAGAAGGTATTGCACGAGTTATTCACACGTACCTATCTTACACGCTTGGTCGCGTTACGAACAGACATAAATACAACGTAGATTTAAGACTATTTCAAGTAATCTTAAAAACCCTATGAAATAAAGCATATTAAACTTTGAACTTTACTATTTCATATACTCGTTTCGGTTTTCATAGCAAGATTTAGATATATTTAAAACATTGTCATTTTAAGGGTCTTTGAATCAAGAGTGGCTGCAAGTTTTCTTATTTTACTTGTGGCTCTGCCCACCCTATTAGGGATTCGGACTTAATATGTGTAAGATGTAATTTCATGTTAAATGAAAGCCGAAAACTGTAATTAATGGAGTAAGTATTTTCTTACGAGCAAGTATGCTTAGACAGTTTGCAGTCGTGTAGGTACAACTGCTATCAGAATTTCAAATAAGCACCGTGTCGCCTCTAACACACAATATGTCCATGGTGCATTCGTAACTTATTACCAAAGATTCCCGGAACCTGACTCATGGAGCAAATATAATTTAGCTGGGCTCGATATAGGAGCTGGAATTTGTCAACTGTAGCAATAAGATCATCTAAAGTATTACCGAACGTGTTATGGGCGGTGAGGATTTACGGGTTTATGTTCCCGCGTAGGCTAACGTTTCATTTGCGTAATAAGAAAGTCGATGGCGTTAGATTTTATTAAACACTTTTTAGTACTTTGTGTTACTATTCGAAACGGTTTCGCTGGCACGTTATTAAAGATAAATTCATAAAAATCTCTTAGTTGATGTTTGCAAGTACCATTACCTACCAAACGCCAACTTCCCTATGCAAACATAGATGCAAATGGTTTTTTTTTTAAGTTTAACGGGGAAAACTAGCAATCCCTCATCATGAATAAGGTTTATCCACCTCGGGATTATGCTCTATAAACTAGCGAAACAATCTATTACGAACAATTATTAGAGATATTGATTAACATTATATTATGTCACCATAAAATTGTACCTAAATAATCATCAGCCTATAGCAGTCCACTGCTGGACATAAGCCTCCCCTAATGAGCGCCATCGCGCCCTATCTTCGGCTTGACGCTTCCAGTTACTACCAACCAGCAACCTTTCGCAGATCGTCACTCCACCTAGGAGGGCGTCCTACATTACGTTTGCTGAATCGGTCTCCACTCAATAACTCATTTACCCCAACGTTCTTACGTAAGGTTCTTCGTCAGATAGGTATGACCAACCAGCCCACTGCCACTTCAGTTTGCTGATTCTCTAAGCTATGTCGGTGACTTTAGTTCTCTGTCTGATAACTTTGTTACGAATCCGTATAAAATTGTAAATACCGTACCGCTACCGTACCATACTGCTTGCAATTTAACTGCTTTAAATTTCTGGCGTTTCTGTCACCGCTGCCGCGGCACGCTCGCTCTGCTAGCTCTCCTCGAGCGTAGTTTTTCACTAACTTAACCTAACCTACTAATTTCGATCTAAACAGATGTTCGACAGTTTACAATCTCGCGAAATTATAATCTAACGGTAGATATTTACAATTTTACGGTGACATTATACAATACATCAATAAAATAGGAAAAAAGTATCATTAATATGCAGACAAACTTCAAGTAGGTAACCTATCCTACTCATATGGTTACTTTATTTGAATTGGAGTAGGTATGTAGTAGTCCCCTAACATGGATGTACAAAGGGATTGAGATCGTGACTCGGTACTTTAGCCCTGCGTACTATGAATGTAGCTGTGCTGTGATAGCTCGTCAGGCACTCGAAGCGACCTTCCGGGACGTCAACCTCTTATGCAGTGCTCCACTCGAGAGCTCTTATAGAAAGCTCGTACGCCTCTATATCCCTTCTAGATGATTAATGTTCTACTACATAATTCAGCACGTATACGTACTATTCACACAAGTAGGCACGAAAATCTTGTTTCGCATCCCAGAGGAAATTCCGGTGAAATCGGAGATTTTCCACGCTTAAATATTTTGCAACATTGGGAAACCGGGGTGAATATTTCACCCCAGCATACCTATCTGGTTTTTTTTACTTCGTTATTTTAATTTGATCTCAGGTGAAGATTGACTGAAGTAGGTCGCAGACTTGTTAATTTGATAAAATTAGTGAATCGGGACGCTGCGATAACTCACGCAACTTCTAAGTTTGAAGTACTTAAGTTTATACTTTGTTCCTATTACGGAGAACAGATTGAACGCAATTAGTAACAGGAACCATTCACAGTTTCAGTTTAAGCGATCGTCCATCGTCAAGGCAAGACGAATCGCCTGCTTGTTTGGCTGCTTTTAGTACACACAATGAATTTGTACTCTTTCTATTACTACCAAAGACGAGATGAGACTCGTCTTTGCCTTTCTTTTGTTAACAGTTTGCGTGGGCCTTAAAGAGGTATTTTTATAAGCTATAAATACACCACTTTAATCCTTCACAGAGCTCTAGTAAAATATGGAAGAAATCATGATTAAATTATTATTATTCACATTTTCATTTGACACAAGCGATTTGTCTAACTAATAAGCACATAATGAGCTTTTGAAGTTTAGATCGTGGGTATGTAACTAATTTCATGAACAACAGCTTTAAACGGTTTAATTTTAATTAACATTGGTTGCGTGATTACTTATGCCAATTTAATTAAGGTAATGTAATGAAACCGACCAAATAGTTTTGTGGTTAATCAATGTAATGCTGCCAATGTGTGGCTGCCAGCGTCGGGGAGGTTTCAATCATGCTGTGTTTTAATTAACATACGCCTGACATTATAAAATTATGCAGAGCTTTCGATGCCAAAAATAATGAAATTGTTGTGAAAATATCTGTGTCATCATTAAAACTATATAAGTATACAGATATGTTACTTATATTGCATACCTACCATATAAAATATATCATTCGCTTTCAAACACATCGTCATTTAAGAGAATGTCTATTTTGATTTCCAACGTAAAAGTTCAGCAATCACTTAGTGTTGTAACAAGTAATTAGCAAAAGCATGGCGTTGGGTGCGGTTGTCGCGACGGTCGACGGTAGCTCAACAATAACACTTGTCGCACCCATCTAAATGCAAATAAAGGCGCCAGGCAACCCTTCATTTTTGTTTGCATATCCCTCATTACTCATACTTTGTGGCTTGTTAAACAACGCGCATAGTCCTAAGCCTCAGACGCGTGTCACATTTTGATAAGAGCCTTTTTATCTCGTAAAAGGAAAATTGTTACCACATATATAGAAGCATAGAGCCTCCCCGAATCTGCGTATAGAAAACTTTGAATAAAGCCTGTAAGATATTCAGAAGTTATAAATAAAACTGCTGCTAGGCGAAATAAAATTTCCATTTTTCGAGAAAGTATGAGCACCCATAGAATAATCGGGATCATAACAAATCTTTCGATACCGTCGGTCCTGGAACAAGTCATTCGAACCGTAATGAGGTTTGAAGTTATAAAAGGCGGGAAAATAGGATTAGGCAGGATAAGAAGCTATTGCCTGACTGAGACCGCTGGTTCTTTGTTCAGGGAAAATGTAAATTGAACGAAGACCTCGCGTACGCGACTTTGACAATACTTCACATTTCCCGGCTAACATTGTTTACATACACATTACTCCCTTCTATGTGTTACGTGATCCACCGAGCGGCAAATATGAGCTTATTCCTTTACACTGTAGGAAGAGACGTGTGGGTGACGCGGAAAAGTTTCAAGAAATTCTTGATATAATACGGCATAATACAGAAATGAAGATACACAAAACAAGCTTATCTTATGCGTGAAAATGGCTTCGTGTTACTGTGGTAACCTACAGTGGTAGGAACTAGTAGGTATTTTCTACGAATAAGATTTTCTTTTCTACAAAATGTGCTTTGCTATAGTTTTCTCCCCTACATATGATAAAGTAAGTAGGTACCTACAGTTCTGAGAAAACAATATTTGTTTTTCTTCGCATGTAGTAAGAATTAATACTTGAAAATCTATATCTATAAAAGAGCTTAACCTGACTGACTGACTGAATTATCATCACCGAGCCGAAACCGCTGAAGCTAGAAAGCTGAAACTTGGAAGGTAGCTTTTTTTTATAGCAAAACCACACACTAAGGCGAGATTTTTCGAAATTCAACCTCTAAAGGGGTGAAAGGGGGTTAAAACTTTTGTATGGAATTTTTAAGCGCGTGGTGCAATTTGCTTGAAACTCGGTTCAGATACTGTAAATCTTATATTATAAGAATCTTTGTCCTGACTGACTGACTGACTGACTGACTGACTGACTGACTGACGGACAACGCACAGCCTAAACCGCTGGACGTAGAGACTTGAAATTTTCAGTGTAGGTAAACCTTGGTACGTAGGGGTGTACTAAGAAGGGATTTTTCAAAATTCAACCTCTAAAGGGGTGAAAAGGGATGAAAACCTGGAATCAATTTTTGGTCTAAAACTGCACATAACCTATATCAAATTAAAGAGCCGATTTTTCTCATTTAGTTGATGTCATAATTACCTGTAAATTCTTTATTTTTGGCATGTTTTTCATGAAAAATAGAATACTTTTATTTTGACATATGACAGCGATGATACCAAAGATTAGTAATAGATGATACAAAACATATGTAAAAGGAACTGTCAATGTCAAATTACCTGTGAAAGGAAGCATAAATTATTACTGGTCTAATAAGTTTCCAATCTTGATTATTCATGGAGTTCTGACGTAATTCTACGTCTGATAACTAGATGTCGCTGCTAATTCTGATCAAATCCTAGAACGCGCTATCGTTGCGTTTTGAAAAGTTTACCTAAACTCTCAAATTTTTTACTAAATTCACCGAAATTTCTTAATTTTTAGATTTAGGTATGTTTGTTATTCTTTCACGCAAAAACTACGGAATATACTTACATACCCTATTATAGCCTATTATTCATATTCGTTCGCTGAAGTTAGCCATTGCTTAAAGTTAGCCCTGTCACTGTTTGTCATTATGAAATGGTAAGAGATGGCAATACTTTAGTCATCGTTTAGCGTACACTATATTATAATGAATAATGAGGATAGTAGGTACCTACCAACCTACGTGTGCTGGAATGGGACATAGGGTACATTTTATCTGGGTAACGCGTGAGCGAAGCCGCGGGCGGCTGCTAGTGCAAAATAAATGGACATGTGTTTCAGGATTTTTCAAAACAACCCTTAATAAGGGCTAAAATGGGTGTCAAAAATTGTATGGGAACTTTTTAACGGCCAGTGCGAATGGCTTGAAACTCGGTTTGAAATCTAACGCGTATGAATTCGCGGGCAACAGCTAATAATTCTATAAAACTTTGGTCAGACCAACCAAACCAGTAACAAGAGGTGTAATAAGATTTTCCTAATCATCACTTCGACCAAAAGTTCGCAAACTAGCCATCAGGAACATTACGATTAGTGGCAGGACCAGAAACAGCATAGTCAACTCCAAAAGCTCGTACCAGGTAGACGCTTAAATTCTGTTAGCGGCGAGGCAAACTAATTTAACTTCGACCATAGCTGACCAAAGTATTACACGGCTGTAACAATCACTTGATTGTATTCTATAGTCACGTTAGTTTGATACTAAAGGTGAATATATTGATGTGTAAGAGCGAGAGAACTTTGACTCTGAAAATTCAACACCGTGTACGACTGATTTTGAAACACGAAAATAACGCGTACTGACTAATTGAGATATTTAGAGTTGTTGAATGGAGCAACATTCATGTTCTCAAATACGATATCAGCTTACAAATTGCAACTATGATAAACTGTTACGACTTCAAATAAATGCTTTATTTCGTTCGATATTTACGGGACGTTCGTATTGTTGTGTCGGTAATATATGATGCGTTTGTGAATTAAATAGACGACTTTTTCCACTTTTGATTTGACAAGTATTGTCCGATACAGTACGCTGTACTATAAAATGTGTTTTATAATATTTTAAATTGGAGTTTATTCGGTCAGTGAAATGGTTATCGTGACCAATTGCAGTAAGTAACGTAAACTCCCGCTGAGACGTCGGCGCGCGCGCAGCGGGGCAGCGACGCTGAATGTGCAATCGTCACAGCTCATGTGCGCTATCATTCAAACTATGACTTTGTGTTGTCGTCTTTATTATTCCACAATAAGGTTGAAAATAACAGCGGACAAATATTTAGCTCGTTTCGTGACCCCTCAGTGGTCATCTGAATGAGCAAGGCGCATACATTGCCCGCAATGACACAGGTTGATTGTAAAGTGCATATTATAATTAGGTAGGTACTTTATAACTTAGGTACATGTTGCTCCGACAATGTTCTCATGGGTACCGACATAAATAAGTTTAATTTCTTGAACACGAAACAATACAATTGAAATATAACAAATGAATACCATTAATTACCAAAAGTACTTAGATAATTTACAGCAAACGTACTTTACAAGCAAACACCTACACACATTTTATAACAGTAATTTATAAGACTCCAAGGAGAAATAAGTTGCTACAAGCTTTATCTACATATTCAAGAATGCATGAACGTGCGGTTTGTAAATTCTTCTGGTTTAGAGCGACGAGAAAATCTTTACTAAATCTTCACTTTAAGACGCAAAGGACGTAGAACTATTGTTAGTTCGTGCTCAATAAAATGAATCCAAATGGTCCAAAGTATTGTATTGTTTTGTAACCAATCGTATTGTGGCCTAGCCAAGAATAAATTAAGTATGTCATCCAAACAGCATTTGAATTTAAATATTGACTAAATTCCAAAAAAACTTGAAGATATAGATATAGCAACCCAAAATACTCATAAAGTCGCTTCATCACTGAGAACTGTTTCATCCATTTGCGGCGCACCTACGTCACGAGGTTGACACAATGCGAAGCAAGATGCAGTGATGCACTCTCTTTGCTTTTAGAGATATTGTCGTTGAGGTCTCTCTCAAAACTTTCCTTTTAAACAGAAGCCGTATTGTTCGATATACGGGAACACCTAGGTATGGGACACTCAGTGAGTCCCGCATTAACATTTACTCCGATTATCACAATTCCCAGGCACAAACTCCCCAACTTCCACCTAGCATTTCCTTAATTTGAAACTTTTGGCGCAAGACTTCAGAAAGTCATACAGACTTGGCAGCATAGTTGCCACTTGACATTTTCAGTTCATTAATGTTTTCGCTGTAATTAACTTTTATGTTCTCAGGTCTTCATGGACATTAAAATGTTCTTGGTTTTAAAGCCGTTTTAAATTGTCGCACTTATTGCTCATCGATTGATTACGTAATGGTCACCTAAATTCACTCAATTGAAATGGTAAAACGATCGATACATACTCATCATTCGATCCAATGAATCAATTATAGATTGTATTGTATTGCACTAGTGTTCAGGAATGTCTGCAAGTTTTCTTATGATTACTTGTGGCTCTGCCCACCCTATTAGAAATACGGGCGTGATAGTATGTATGTATTACCTATTTAGGACCAGTTTTTATCAATTGAATAATTAGTATACACTTGACTTAATTTAAAGCTTTAGTATCAAATTATAAAATCAATTCCATTTTTTGCCTTGTTGAGACAGAGACAAAAGGCCTAGGTACTTTAGGATCGCATTGGCATTTATTTCTTTTCGACACAATTAATAAGATGAACGATGTGTTACAGACTGTGCGAAAGTAGCAGCGAATATAAAAATAAATAAAGGGTTATCTATTCGAACTATTCGGAAACCTATCACAAAAGTTTTTCCAATTGAAATAAGGGGATTTCGTTGGAGCGTAGCTTTGCTATGATTCTTGAAGCATCGTCCTAATGGCCGTTTGAGATCACGGCCGGCGCGGCACTCGCTAGCTCCTTTACCCGCGCCACTCTTTGAGCCGGCCCGGCTCGGATGCACATCTCGATTGCTCGAGATGTAATTTAATTAAACCAAGAGCGCATTAGAGATGCCGAAGAGGTAAACGGGAACTTCGCTCCGCCGCTCTCGGCGCAGCGTCCGAGAGGGAATTTAGTTTTATTTGAACGGCAGAAAATTCAAGCTACTTACTTTCTTTGTAGACATTTGAGATACTCTAATTACGAGAGGCACTAGTTTTGTTAGTAAACCGCAGTGAAAAGGATTTTCCAAATACGAGTACAAGTAGGTAACGAAGTGTACCTATCTTTCTAAAAGATATATTTTGTTGAACAAGATGTTCTCAATCCCGTACTTTAGAATCTTTCCGATCACGCACAGTTTTATTCCTGAGGTGAATGCATATAAAGGGATTTATAATAGGTGATTCCATTAACATAATTGCTTTGTTTGCCAGCGAATATACAAAGGTAACGTTAATCGGTTTATCGGGCTTTATCTGAACGATTTTCGGTCCAGGGTATTTTGTTTGTAGGTACACTTTGTATGAATGAAAACAGTGGGGATTATTTTATTAATACGTCTTCATTTATGGGACATTAACAAGATTAACAAAGCGGGTGATGACAGTGGAGTAAGACGGTAACTGAATGGCGTCCAAGAACCGGTTACCTACAGAAACGTCGGTCATCCGGCAGCGAGATAGGCTGACGATATAGCATCCGTCGCAGGCCGGACCTGGATGAGACTTGCAACTGATCGTGGAGATTGGCACACACAAAGAGAGGCATATACCCAGCAATGGGCGAAGTCGCGTTGCGAATGAAGATTAATAAAGCGGGGCCTTCAAATAGTACCAGACTTCGATTATATCTTGGGATTATATATATAATCAAAGGATAGGATTTGAAGTGTTTCAAATGACAAGCTTTGTCAGTTGGTCTTATCCAGTCTTATCTTTACTATAGGATAATTGATAGGATAGTTAATAAAGTAGTTAAGTACCAGAAATTTCCCTGACTAAAGCTAAGGCAGAATAGGTACAAAATCTGAAACTTCTTAGTAAACCAATGACTATAAGGTACGTGGGTATGGTCCTTTAAACTTGCTGAAAGCCTGCTGTGGTTCCGAACTAATTAGAGCCATTTACGGCTTCAAAGGGTGGGTGATAGAGCCATAATAGGTTAGGGTAAAGGAACTGTTGGTATGAATATAGATAGTCAATTTACTTTGGACAATAAACTTACAGCAACAATAGACTTAGGAATCACGACACCCACGATTTAGAAATAAAGTTTAATACGTACCTAAATATTATACATGACACACAAACATTTAAAGTTATAGGTAGGTACCTATATATCCCTTGAAAACAGCGTTTGCAAATTATGCGACTGTGGGATCACCTACTTACAGCCATAATAAAAATGCGTTCTATCAAGAAAAAGAATTCCTCGCTATACATCCACGGACTAACGACGGACATGCATCATTTCCTTTGAACATTATTACAGTCGTCCATTTGCTTTTAGGTGAGTACATTTATTTGTGCGCTGTAAAGGAACTGAACACTGAGCTTCAGAGTCTTCTAGCTCAAAGTGAATGGTTCTCAGACCAGGCATGCATCCTTTTTCAATCGCTGAATAACGCTATAAAAATACGTAGACCCACATCTGCTTTAGAGAAAGCTTTTACAAACTATTCGTTATATTTTCTCTCTTCAAAGTAAAAAAGAAAATTTCTTGCTTTCTAAACGTTGTGCATTTTGAGTACTTACCTACAAAAATGAACTACCTAGATATTATCATGACTTTCATTACATTTTTTAAATTAGTTGTAGGATACCTAGGCTTAATATATTCACGAAACTATTTACGTCAGGTCAACCACAGCATTTTGTTACTTATATCGATCATTTCTTTTGGTATTTCCTTTGCACCCCGTGCCGACACTTGGCACGGGTAGCATTTGCATAGTCGGACGTGTCACGAATAATATGGAAATGACCTTTGGCACCCGGCTTTGCACGAGAAAAGCATGGCTGCAGTGCAACCCAAGACTCCTTCGATATTGCTTCGATTCACAATACGATGCAATCTCGAGGTGACGGTGACCGAATGGCAATACCCAAGGGCGTTCTTAAATCAAACTCTACGTGTGATCTTATCACATGCATGAAAATAGCATGGAAGTGAATGCAAGCTTGAGAGCCAATGTTACCTACGAGTACGTCAAGAAAAGTACCTACCATATTCCAAATTCTTGAAAATGCTCTAACGACTTGTGCAAATTACGTGAACTTGACAGCGTAATTTCAATTAATTATCTCTTTCCCTTGCGCTGGCAGATAAATGAGCCTCGAGGGCGTCGTCGGCGGTGAAAACATGAAACTTTGCACACATCCACGCCCATTCGCCAGCTTCAGAACCCTAACTTTTGAATAATGTATACTTCAAGCGAATTTTTGCTCAATCCCAAAGTGCGAAATAAAGTTGACTGTCAGCGAACCTTTTAAAAAGATGTAACTTGTTTAAAACGATGCCTCTGAGAGTGCGGTTAAATAGTGGAATGTCTAGACGTCAATTTTAGAATTCCAACTTTGGAAAACCTCTGGGTAACGTGCAAATCTCTGACGTGCGGGTTCCAAGCACTCCTGATACGTCCATCCATGCGCTGGCAGGCAGCAGCCAGTCCCGAGTCGAACAATGACTTCCGCGGGTCGAACTCAATTTCACGCGTGATTTGTGCAGTTTTATTTCATTTCCACTACGACTGAACTGCTGTCTGAACAGGCGATCTCGGGCTAGATTTATATGGAGCGCTTGCAATATGTTAGATTCAAAACTTCTGGAATCGGATAATGTTTTACTACGAATGATTCGCTTTAAGCGTGACCATTATTTACTGCGTGAATTTATATTTGTTTTAGTCTAAAATTTTTTGAGCATGCTATGTATGAGATAAGTAGGTAGAGTAAGTTGACAAACCGTGTGTTGTGTAGCAACATGTTGCAGCTCACGGTAAAGTCGAGTCGACAACTTGATATATTGGGTTGCTTTGTGAGGGGTCCGGGTAAACACACGCAGAGAGCGCATTGAGATAACGTTCTTCAGCAGGAGGCTACTAAATTATTTTTATCTTTGACTTGCACGAGCATCTCGCACTTATCTGGAGTTGCACAAATTGAAGGCACGTTGTTTATTGTTTGCTTTTGTTTTGTTTACGTAAACATTGGGAAAAAGAAAAGTGTTTTTTCAGAACGAACTCTTCTTATCAAACTACACGAAGTAAAAAGAGGGTTATTATGAGTTATAAATTTTCATCATGCTGTTTCCTCGTAGCTCCTAAAGTACTGGTTAGATTTTGTCTAATCAGGCGTTTGTGATGCGTCTTAGCAGTCCGAGTGACATAGGCTATGTGAAGTATAGTGTCTAGAAAAGTAAGCGTCTAGCTTTTACGTAGTCAAGTTTTGGTTTTTATTTAACTAATTGTAAAAGTAATTTCTATTACTTGCCCACTCATTAGATATGAGCGAAACAGTGGACTAATTATAAGATGTCTACCCTTCCTCTTGTCTTTATTCTAAAGAACTTGTCTTTGTCCTAAAGAGCTTAGATAAACGTATTTAAAATATATATATTATATGTACTAAACAAGCTTTCGTCTGCGAGATAAATCTAATGACAGTGATATCTAACTATTTCGCGACGAACACTGTAGGTGTAATAAACATACATAGCTCGTAATCTTGGAAGCTTTGGTAAAAATCACTCTGCAGACAAAACGAGCGGAACATCGCAAAAGATGCTAAAATGGTACGGCTCGGTAGCCAAGAAGCTTCATGGAACTTTATGACCGCCAAACGATCCGTACGTATATGCGCGACAGAAAAAGCGGTACGCCGATAAAAAGTCCATTGTCGACACCGGGACGCTCAGGGGCTTGGCAAATGACGGGAGGGTAATGTTATAAAAACTGCGGACGCCTGACTAGGACGAGAAAGAAATGGCATGTCGGGAGAGTCGACGAGCGTGAAGTTTGATTGGTGTCAAATGTTTTAGATACAGTCAAGTTCAAATACAGACACTACTAAAATATCTGTCTCTTAAGGAGTTTTGGCGATATAAAGTAACGCTCAAGGAGTTTTTTAGCTCGTTGGTGACGGTAAAGAATTCTCTCAACTGCTAAATATTGTACACTTTTACAGCATCCTATAAACTTGCCAGGATACATCGATTACGATCTCTGTCATTAAGTTTATTCTAGCTCATAAAAGAAGCAATGTTTTCGGTAAGCTCTATTTTCTGCGCCAATGGCACTTTAGCATAATGGACGCGCATTACAGCCGAACTGTTGCTATACCTGAAACAATGAAAGTACCACGTTAGCAGTGTGAAAAATCTGATTATCTACATTCACTAAACAAGCATCTCTCTGTTTTCTAACTTTTCTAATGATTCTTTTTGGTAAAAGATAACGTCCCAACAGAGTATTCAGGCCGGTTTAATTAAAAACGGATCAACGTTAAATATTACAATGAGGTCCTGATTTACGACAAAACTTCAATAGGTTCCTTTTCTCTTTTCACAAGAGGAAATTTTCCTTGAAAGTATGCAAATTAATTCGAAAGTTTGACTACAAAAAGTAATAGCGTGATCCCAACCCAACTCCAGCAGGCTTCACGCAAACATGTCCACTGGCACAAAACGCGAACTAACAATCATTCCTAAACTGTAATCCTGTTCATAATTTCAATAAAACGCTGCCATTCTGTAACCTCGTAATAGCGTTTATTGCCTCATTTTTCTTAAAGAAAACTATAACGAGGTTATATCTTAGCGACGCTGTCAGACTTGTGAATAAGGGGGGTCATACTATCGCGTGACGAACAAAAGCTTTCCTACTTTTCTTCTCGTTTACCAACTGTTAAATATTTCCGTAAATCCGATTCCACTCTAAGCGGTTCGATCTGTTTCGCTTTCAGGCGTATCTTCCATTATGCAAATGAAGGTTCTGTCGCGTTCGTATTTAGCCAGTCTATTCAAAGACTCCCGCGGCCAGACGACAAGGGCCTTTATCACTAGTTCCAGTCAAGCTAGGTTGTTTATAATGCTAGCCGCTAGACTCAACTCTATACACTGACTCGCTAGCAGCTACCGAGTAAGTTGATGTCAAAGTCATCAATGAAGAAGAGAATTTACAACAGAGGTGTGTTAAAAGTGTAACTAAAACCTGTTGGTAAAAAACACTTTAGTTATTCTTGGACTGTCTGCTTGTTTATCGTAAGGTTCTGGAAAAAAACAGATTGTCTATCTACGGTACGTTAAAAACTACATGATATACTAATGAATTGCCTAGCGACTGCAGAATGTCAGAAACCGGTGCTACGGGTACATGATTCAACTGCAACTTCGTACGGAGTTGGCGCCGTAAATAAAAAAAAACAGGTTAGTTTCCATGCTAATGCTGAACAGACAATGTGCAACTTTTGTTGAAATGCAATGCAAACTGTTGAGTCGAATACAAGCTCGGTTAATATGTTGTAATTTTTATTTATTTACTTCTTATTTATAATGTTGTGTTTTTTTCTAACATTCAGTTTTTGTTCAATTCTAGTAATTTACGTACGAACGTAAACCTGTATTTATATACGTAATTTTCAATCGATTTACAGATATACACGTTATAGTGTAGGAATGACGTAAATGAGTAAATAATTTATTTAAATGACTTTATACATGACGTGTCCCTTAGATAAGCATGCCCTAAATAAGAACGGACAACATGTGACCATCATCAAGCTAATGTACCTACCAATCGACATAATCAATACTAACTCTGTGAAGCTTTGGCAGCTTTGGTGACCTTCAAACAACGATAGTAAAATATCGATACCACCGAATTGAAGTCTCAAGAATATTATTCTGGTGGCTCTCATGTAACGACCACTATTTTTTTGAGAAACTTTCCATCGTTCAACTAATACAAACATAATAATTTGAAATTATAAAGCTGTCCATCCAGTGTAATTGATATGTGTTTCATTTGTAATAAAAAAAATATACTTTATTGCGACACACACAACATATATATTTTTTCATAATACCAATTTACAAAATAAACATGGAATGCAACTAGTATAAAGGTCATAAATCCAAATCTGTGATCTAGAGAAAAAACAAATTGAAGCACGAACATGCACGACAAATCTAAAAATATTACTTATACCGTGTAACTACAACTTATAAATCCTATCAGAGTTTATTCATGAAATACCGTTGTTTGTGTCCTGTCGAGCGATATGTTATAAACATCGGAAAGGATAACTTCTCACGGTCGAGCCCTCCGGTCCGGATATTTAAAACAAGCACGCGTATGTTACTTTTCTTCCATTGAATAATGTTATTCCACCCTCAGACGAGAAAGAAGCTCGAAACGAAAAAAGCTGAAGGTACCTACTTTATTTGTTCTTGGTCTTAGTTCCTAACTGAATAAGTAGACAGGTTTGTTCCAGAACTGAATTCCAGGATATATTTTTTTGTCAACCTAGTTAGAAGTAATATACCCAGGAGCAGAGAGTTGAAGATTTCTTTGGGGATTTCTAAGAATTATCATGCGTCGTCGGGAGTTAGCTCTAACTTATGTATTTGTATAAACCTATATGAAAATGTTCACCTCATTACTTTTTATAAAATACGTACAATTTAACTCAGGTATCTACGCTTACTTAAATTTGTCGTTAGAACGATGATTCCAGTTCGTGCCAATAAAGATTTTGCAACACTACGGCATTAATGTCAATTTTGCCCTATTGTGTTTCAGTCAATGTTTTTCACACTTGCTGTATTTTATATTTCTCCAGCCATCCATTTTCCAACAGCGAGAAAACTAAATAAAATAGTTTACAAGGGTTATTCCCGACGGGCGGCACCCTTGTTACGTTTATGTGACTGGAACGCGGTTCAATATTGCTTTTGCTCAAATTGAAAACATAGAAATAACAGTAAATTACAAAATCACAAATGAAGTTGCATTTGCCGACACAGGAATCTTAACCCAAGTCACTTTTAGATTTTATTTTAAGAGTCCTTTGTAGAGAAAACCTGAAAAGAATTCCTTGATCTCTGAGCTCACTCAAATATAAATTAAGATCCAACGCGTAAAATTTTATGTCCGTTTCTTACATTACAGAGATTGAGAAATAACGTAAAAGTGGACCTTGCGGAATAAGCAATTTCAGAGCCCGCGGAAATATTCTGAGCGTCATCAAACGAAATGTTTAATTTGATGTCTGATTTGATGTTTTGAATTGAATGTTCTGCTGGTAAATTCAATGTATTTTAATTTGGTGTTTTGGAGTTTTAAGAAGTCAACGTAAAAAAAACAGCAAGATACTATACAAATAAAAAGTAAAAAGATTGTTGATTTAGTGAAGTTCGCAGAAACATTTTTTTTTACTTATGTAAAAAAAATAGTCCCACACCACATGGCTTTTTATAAATAAGTATTTGAAGTAATAAATCTTGGAACTTTCAAGGCACACGGTATCTATCGGAGACAGGACAGCCGTCCTCGTCACGTTCAACCAAGGAAAGTTCATGAGAAAACTTTAATTGGAAAATACTCCTACTTCACTCGACTTAACGGTAATCAAACCATATTCCATTCCTCCTCATACAATAATGTCCATTTAGTCCATTCTAATGGAGTAGAAGTAATGATTGGGACAATAACAGGCCGATACGGATATTATTAGTTTCAACGTAAATAGCGTGCGGTAAACGTATTTTTGCCAATAGCAATATCAGTAAACAGATATTTATGTCGTTGACGGGTGGACGGCAAATGTTATTACGCCAATGGCAGCTCAAACGTAGTAATTTCTGCAATTTATGCTCCAATTCAGAACTGGGTATCGTTGTGAATTTCAGAGACCATGTTTCAAAGAAGTCTACGGCATCTGTGCAGCGGCGCTCGTCTATAATGCAAACCCCCCAAATAACGAGGCCAAACGAAAACCACGGTCACCGCACGCCAGTAAGCTCCTTCGTTTGCTATTCTAATTGGCCGCATAAACTACTAACACATGGTCCATATATTTAGAAATAACTGGAAAACATTTATTACAGTTAATAATTTAGCAGTTAACCAAATCTTAAGTATTAGTGTAGATTGAGTCCATCATAAACTTCGACAAGAACAAAAATCTTTTTTAGCAACTACTACTGAAACATTACATATTAGATTTTACGTGTAAGAAACTAATCATCGTGTAAGTACTTTCTTGAAACTATCAACAACTCAGAATACGGGCGTTACACTCTACTTCCGCGAAATCTGTGTAAGCAAACCGGGTCAGTTAATCAACAAACTAAAGCTTATACTAATTGAGAGCGTGCGCTATCCTCGCCATCAAACACTAATTAGTGGTTTATCGGTTTGCTTGATCTATTCACTATTCCCTTGATTCTCATCTTGAGAACGTCTTTTGTAAACTGTTTTCAATAGAATGAACTCGGACAATTTTATTGGCGCTTTTGAGTGGCGCTTTCATATTTGTTGCGTCTAGTAGTTACGTATTTACATACATACAACCCACATCTTTCATTACAATGAAAGACATTAAAGAGACGTTACCTGTAAATAGTTTCCTGAAAGTTTGCTGTTACATAAGCCCTTCGGGAGTACCTATAGAAATTTTATATTCAGTATAACAAAATTCATACAACATTTTCAGCACCTACTTATGCAAGTAGGGCTTGTAGGAAGGTACGTACAATTTATTCAAAAGCCCGAGGCACCTGGGGAATACCGGACTGGACAAAGGCTGGAATTGCTTTTATAAAAGAGAATCTCAAAAAACGTATTCAATTTTTAAATAACAAAGGTCGGGCGGTGCTTACAAAAACGGTAACTAAGTCGGCATCGTAATGAACATAAAAAAAAACCTAATTTAAATGGAAAGTAACCTAAGAAAAATTTCATTAGGATGCAAGGCTTTGCAGTAACACGAATCATAGCACGATCGTTTCAATTTTGCTTCGATCTACACTTTGTGTGTACACCTATGTTTATTAGAAAGATACATTATCGAACTTTTTTCATCGTGAAATGATAACCACTACTTGAAACTCGAAACTTACATGAAGTTTGTCAAAATTTCATGTGCGTTTTGGTATGATTCACCTAAACGGAGCGGGATACGTAAAGGCGTAGCAAAGTTTAATTGGAAACGTCTTCTTCTAAAATTGATAGGCGCCTCACGAAGTTTAGCCAATTTGCTTTGGGAATTCAAGAACCACTTGGGACTCCATTTCCGCGATCCCTTAAAACAGTCCTTCAAATTTTCAGCAAAGCTGTAAGTGGGTACTTGGCTCAAAGATTCGAGAACAATACCTACCTACGCCATAAAGTTAACCAATGTTGAAGTGTCTTTTGCATTGCTGGCTGAAACAACAACTAAGTGACTTACCTGTGTATCTTAGCATGGTGTTATTTATAATGAATATAGAAAGGTCCTAACATGCGAGACGAATGGAATGTTTATCGTATTTGCCCAGCAAATCTCACAAAAATCGTGTTGTTAGGACAGCTCTACCCACGCGCTGTTTTGATGGCAGACGATTGAAACTTCATTGAGTAGGTACCTACATGAGTACCTGCTTACATTAGTTGGGTGGAAACACGGTCCATCGACAGGGCAACCAAGCGCAGCATGGAGTGGTGCTTCAAAACGCATTAGCATTACTCGCTTGATAAAGCTTATGCATGGTTCCATAGAGTATTTACTCTAAGGTCCGACGAGGACGGACAAAGTGTTCAAGTGGTTTTAACTGTCCCATGTTTCAACCGTCAACCAAGTCAATGTTAGCTTTACTCTTCAGTTGTTCATCGGAAGGCAAAATTGATGTAATTATACATTTATTATGTTTCTTAAGTGAATAAATTAAAGAAACTATGAGAATTAACCAGCATTAAATACGACGTGACGTGAAATTGTTCGTCCTATCACCTAACATAACAAATGTGTACTATCGTTCATTACATAATATTATAATTTATGGGACTGTGAACGATAATTGTGTTTCCGATCGTACGGATGTTCATGAATAAAAGCACTAAAGATTTATTGATGTTACAAAAATCTTTGCTTTGAAAACATTGGCCATTCAGTTTGGGTGTGAACATAACTATAATACATAGTTTTGATCTTGACATTAACTACCTCTCTTTGTTGTTATCTAAAATTATCTTTTTCCTGCAGCGGGGAACTGCAGAATAAAATAATATTATTACCTGTGTGGAACACAAAAACTGTCTGAGATACAGATAAGTTTGAAGCTGCTGCAATTCTCGTAATACGAGTGTTACCTAGTGTACCTACCTACATTTATTTGCATAACCCAGTTCCGTGTACTAGAACGAAAAGTAGGTAGGTACTTACTGGTTTCTTTACTAATGTAGGTATATTTTAAGCTGATAAACAGTTTTTTTTTCGTATTACAATTTCATGATTTTTTTATTTATATTGTATTATTATTTACTAGCTGCCGCCCGCGGCTTCGCTCGCGTAGTACCCGGATAAAAAATAGCCAATCTGTTAATCCAGTACATGTACTATGTATATTCCAAGTTTCATTCAAATCTGTTCAGTAGTTTTTGCGTGCAGAGTAACAAACATCCATACATACAAACTTACTAGTAAGGATTATGAATGGTCGTGCTGGATTTCATCAAACTGACTAGCAGAATCAATTTTGCATTGAGAAGTACATACACTAAAATTGTAAGCCTGACTACAATGAAAGGCTTCACATTTATCATAAACTCCGCAGCTACACAGCTCCATGCTTACGGCACAACACAATTCAAACAATTCCGAGCTTGAGTTGAAGATGTTGTTTTAGCTCAGTGCTTATATATCTATAGTCTACATCTTAGCTTAGCGGGTGTCTGCAGATGCCCGGGAGGCGCTTACAATAGACAATATCGACAGCATAGAAATCAAGAGATACCGACAGCATTTGAAAAAAGTAACTGCTTATTTTAATGTACTCGTAGGTAAGTTCTTTTAAGGCATTCTGAGATGTGAATTGTGAAATTCAATGTGGTATGTTGAAATGGATGGTGCGACACGCCTTCTCGTTAGAGAACCCATCAATCAGTGTCTTTTACATGCAAACGGCCGCTGCCTGATTCATCACAAATTACTTCGACAAAAAGGGATTTGGTATATGCTCTTATATACTGTGTTTTACAGTGTAAACGAAAACCGTGTGCTTGTTAAAAGGCACATCTTCAATCACATCGTAAAATCAATTACCTATGGCAAAAAGGTGAACTACAGCGTCGAATTACCTCATGCAGTTCCATATTACTTTAACAGTTCTACGGCATCGACCAATCGAATTGTACCAATTAGTAGAACAAACGATTTTAATTAGTGCGCGCTCGGGTGAAAAATCGTTACCAACTATCTGAGAATAGAATTGCGAGTATTAGGGTGATAGTAGGATTTAGAAATGCGGCACGTCGCTTATCTGAGAAGATAAGTTTTATTACATTCCTCAGTAGGGAGGAATTGCTGTGGTCTTGAACGCGGTCAAATATTGGCCTTTACCCTTCCAGTAATGACAATGCACCATTACGAAGACAATACATGCCTATATATGTACCTACCTACGTATGTTGTTAAAATTCTCAGCTACTCAAGGAGCGACAGCGCTCCAATTCAACTCGAGAAGTAGGTAATTTCCTGTGGCATTTCTGAATGCAAGACAAGAAATTGCTTTCCACCATCAAGATCATGGATTAATGAGGTTTTTAATGTTTTCTTTCTGGGGTTGATGTAAGTAGATCTATGGAACTAAAAACAAAATACTCACAAAGCTTGTGATTTTTGTTGGAAACAAATTAGATGTATATAATCTAATATATTTCAAATTCACTAGAAAATATCTTGAAAATTCAAGTGAAAATTAAGATGAATTCATGAATAATAATCCTCGAGGCAATGGCCGTCACTGACCCACTCAGTGGAAGGAATGTTTCATTAATATTTATGACCGGAAAATTAACATTAAAACATATTTTGACCTACGACTGTTATATCACCAAAACGTACCCTGCTCAATTATTCTTAACAAGGGTCAGCTTATTGGATTTCTTTAATAATTTGAAAATATTCCCTAATTCACATAAAACGAAGTTAATATTATACGACAGTCCATTACTTTAAAGATTATGAAACATTTTTCATTGTGCTAGTGCCTTTATTTGACCGCACCGACCGACGACGTTTATTTAATAACCCATCATACATTCACGTTCAACCGTTGATGTTTAAGTGTTTCATGTAGACAAGTAATTATACAACACATATGCAGTTGAAATACTTGAGTTTCTGGTCAAAATTGGCTACAAAATCCTACTTCCTACTATATTATAAATGTAAAAGTTTGTGAGTTTGGATGTTTGTGCCGCAATCACGCCTAAACAGCTGAACGGATTTGAATGAAACTTGGAATATGCATAGTACATGTGCTGGATTAACATATATGGCTATTTTTTGTTCAGGTACCACGCGAGCGAAGCAGCGGGCGGCAACTAGTTGTTCGTAACTTTCACGTAGAGTTAGTACGAGGTATATTTACGTTGCTGGTTTATTAGTCCAGAAACTTTACTACTGTAAACAAATAGTACGGATGCCAGCACACCATAACCAATTTGCTAAGCATATGTATCAAGTGTTGAAATTCAAATATTTATCGTTGGTTCCCAGGCACATGCAGGCCGACCGTTGACCCTGCGCCCGCGTCGAGAATGCGTCTGGTGCGCCCGCGCACCCGGCTAGGGACATGCCAAACAACTACAGGTTCTCGATAGCGCAGCCACACACAAAACGACTAATGGTTATGGGATTTTATGCGATAACAGAGGCGATAGCGAGCGTTGGTACATTAAACAACCTGAAGATTTCATAATATTATAAAGTTCTGTAGAAAATCAAAACTTATCATAGTGATCTTCCTGCCCGTATCTGTTTTCTTCTTTCATTCCTTTTTCTCAGCAAATGCAAGCAGGTATCTAATGAGGTGACGATGACAATAGCTATGTAGTTAGACAACAGTAATATTATTCAGCATTTCTTATTTTGCCACCTAAATACGGTAAGGAGGCCGCTTTACATAATGAATAGGCTAGGAATACTTAATTGGGAAAGCATTGTTGCATTTTAATGTATCTTGGGTGGTTAAAACATGTTTAAATCATCAGGCACTTCGAAACTAAATGAGATGAATGTCTATTCCGTTGCAGATTCTAATCGGTTTAAACATTCACATCGACTGCAAATCATTTGTATTGGGGCTCTGTATACCTCTTTGAAACGTGCATATGTGGAACATTTATCCAGTTCTAGAATATTCAAAATTTATAGTCCTTTGTATCTCTACTCTACTGGTTGTACTATTGTTGAAGCCTTTTGTCTAACACATAGCAGACCTACAATTTTGTATTTCAAAGATAATTTTAATATATGTAGACTCCGTGTTACTTTAGTATTACGTCTAAATAAAAAAATCTAAAAAACTATAAATGATTTATACCTTAACGGCTATGTGTGAAATATCCACAAAAAATGTTTATTTATTTATGCTTGCAATGTAGATACACTTAGGTTAGCCCGAAATATTAGGTACTCCATTTTAGTGTTTTTTAATTACCTACATAAGTATTTTTTCATTAGGCAAGTAATATTAGAGAAGAATATCATAATTCGATACTACAGCTAATATCAGGATAATAAGGATAATTACTAAGTAATATGAGAAGCTTCCAAGACAACATAAATTGATATAAAGGACTACCTATAGGGAGGGACACGCCCACGGTGCCTTCATAGGAAAAACTAATTAATTAATGTAGCTAATGTTTTCTATTCCAACTTGCTTTATTTATCTTATAACTATCCTGTAGGTAAACTATACATACCAAATTTCAATCTACAAAGACTTCAGGACATCAAAACCTCTAGGGTAGGTACTAGAGGTTTTGATGATCAACACTGAGTCAGTGATTCAGTCACGAAATCGACGTATTTCAATGTCAATAAATCTGAAACCATAAAAGCTAGATAATTGATACTTGGTGTGTTTTTTCAGTTTACAGGATATCTTATCCTGAAAATTTCAGCTTTCTAGCATCATCAGGATCGAAGCTATGACGGTTCGAAAATACGACGAAACGCTTGGTACGTAGTGTCCAGCATCTTTTAGCTCGTTTTATTAAGAAGTGAGCGCGGTAAGTCATAGACGTAGCTCTATTTATTGGAATGTGATTCCAATAAATAGGAAAATTTGAAACGTTTTAATCCACTTTGAAACGCTCGTTCGTTACGACTAAGTATTTTACATCAAGTCATTTTATTAAAAGTTTATTATACGTATTTATGATGCAGATGTAACGATACATAATATTAATTTTATCATCTTGCGTACGAACGGGTCAGCGTCCACGATTCGCGGCAGGCAGTCAATTAAATTAAATATCATCGCGGTCGGTGCACCTGAAGTGTCACTGGATTTATACAAAAACTCATACAGAATGGACATCCACTTATTTTTATTCGAATTATGTTTATTGAATGGCTTTGTGCCGAAAAACACAGTCCGTAATGTTAAATCAATACGTTCCGATGTATTTGTATTCGGTTATTGTATCAGTATTTCTCGTAACATATTTCACTCGTAACAATCAGTAACATATTTGCATACGATTTCAATGCGGAAAGCGATGTTTTCATTTTGAAGGTAAAGTAGTTTCGACTGGCACGCACCGTCGCCGATCTCAGAAATAACAAAAATAAAGAATGGTCCTCGAGTGGAAATTAAGGGGTACCCATTATTAATATCGAGTTAAAAAGGGCTCTACCTGAAGAGCTCTCGACATTAGGTCGCTCCCATTATGAGGAGCTCGTAACGAAGGCGCCTTATGTTACGTTACGACCGACGCTCCTCCCTAATAGCGTTAGGCCCTAATGCTTTTAGGAATCTTGATTAAGACATGCTTAAGTCGTTTGAATAGTTATGTTCTGTTAATTAGACAATTAATCTGAAATACGAGCGAGGATTTTAATTATCATCTCGGATTAAAGCATAATCCAGAGATCGGAGATTACATGCGAGTAACTTTATCTTGCTGGTTCCCAGCGAGCTACAAGTTGGCTGTGACTCAAGTTAAAGAAGTTTCAAGAGTCATCAACATATAGAAAGTTTTGTGACCGCGTTAGCAGAAAATAAACAAGGTTCACTCAAGAACACAGTATATAAAGTGAATTAACGTCAGTTGTGTGTGATCAAAACAAAGTGCTTCAATTCTAGAAAATAAAACGAACACGTCGAGAACACTACTCAAAATAAAAATAAATTGTAAGTAGAAAACAAAAGGTCCAAACAGAAGCTTAGAGTAAATCCTGTGGCAACTTCCGAACTCGCCTGTGGATAGAATCAGTTCCAATTGATTGGGCACCCGTTGAACTGAGCCGGTTAATCACGGTTACACGCCGTGTTACCTCATTATTGGCGGATTGTAATGTGATTTACTAAACCTGCTGATAGTCCATCAATCTTAGCCGAGAAGACCTAAAGCAGGGGATGAAGGAATAAGTACGTTTTATACCGCCTACGACGTTGACAAGGCAATCTCTATCTACTTGTATATCTTGAACCCAATCTTACTTAGGTATATTACAAATGCGAAAGTTTGTGAGGACGTTTATGTTTAAATGTTTAGATATTTGTACCTCAATCACGCCTAAACAGCTGAACAGATTTGAATTAAACTTGGAATATATATAGTACATGTACTGGATTAACATATAGGCTATTTTTTATCCGGGTACCACGCGAGCGAAGCCGCGGGCGGCAGCTAGTATATTTATAAGTATTTACAGACACAATTACCTCGGTGTTTTAAGAAAGATGGAGTACCTAATATAATGAGAGTTGAAGATAAAAATCAAATAGTAAGTAAAAGGTAAAAGCCACGAAGTACAGAATTCTGCAACCTATTTATCTTAGTCCTGACTGAAGTTACGTAGAAACTTGCAGTGTAAAGTTTCCCGACCTAATCAAAACCGAAGTTTGCAGAAAATAGTGTCAAAAGTTTGTCTACAGAGCGAGCAAGCGCCTGTACAAACTTGACACTCGCCTGAGACTGAGGAATGAACTCAGGAGACAGCAGCTTTAGTAATTATATCTATATAGAAATATAGATAAGGATGGATGGATGAAAAACTTACATTCAAACTCACATAGCATAGAGGAACAACTATTGGTTAAGGAGGTGGGCGTTGGTAGCTGCGACACAGTTTTTCTAAAACTACTGCAGCTATCATCGTTTGCAATTACTTTATATGAACCTTTGATCATGTTCCTAAATAAATATATTTGATTGATATTTGACATAGAATTGCATGCATTGTATAATCTGAAGTATCCTGATAACTTGTTATTAAACCTTGATCTCACAAAATGATACTAAAGAACACTTAGGTGGTATAAACTTTTATACATAGAATTTTTAAGTTACTGCGCAGGTTTTGAAGCTCCCACCTATACTAGTAGTCAACCATACATCACTCACAGAAGAATTCATGATTTATAAATAGAACAATTCGACTCACATCAACCTACATAACTTTGGAATCCATAAATCTTTCTCATCTTATTGATCCCTGAGACATCCAATAAAATGAACCATAAAATTTTACACCCGTACCGAGATGTGGGCGTACAATACGCAAGCCTTCCTAGTTAAGCTTTTGTAGATAAGGTATAAGAAAACAAGAAATAACAAGGTAGATATCTACACAAAAAAGCAATAATAATCACGCTCAATAATACCGTAGATACCATTATTCTACTGAAATAGGGAAAGAAAGGTACAATGATTATCTTTAACATTCAGGCTCTCAACCATTAGATGGCAATTCCACGACCCCGTAATTATGTTTCAGCCGTAACGGTTGCGAAGAAAGTAAAGAAAACGTCGTTGGCAACAAATGTAAATGGAAAAATTAAGCTGTTTCTTAAATAAACGACATAGGGCAGTCTGAGCCTGTATAGTTCTGTCTTACGACCAGTCGACCACTCTCCCTTTATGCCCCCTTCCAAACGTCTCGGCGTCAGTGAATGGCTAGACAGCGCGGCACCGTAGCTAAAATACAGCATCGTTAGACACACTACTCACACTATAGGTATTACCACAAGATGAGGAAAGGTACTCCAAGAAGTTCGAGCACCTTGATGTTCCTTTACAAAGATTTGAAAGAAACAGGTCTTTCAAGAGAACTGTCTATAAACTATAAAAAAACCGGTCAAATGTGAGTCGAATTCGCACGCAAAGGGTTCTGTTCCATCGTACATTATACATAAATAATTCTAATATGGGTCCCCCCTTTTTATTATTTGTTGTTATAGTGGCAATAGAAATACACACCTATTAAGTACGGTTCATGAGATACAGCCCGCTGACGAACGGACAGACGGACAGGCCAGGCGGATGGACAGCGGAGGCTTAGTAATAGGTCCCGTTGGCACCCTTCAGGTACAGAACCCTAAATAACGAAAACATTGTCACGAAGGGTAATTTCAACAAACGTATTTTCTTATTGTTATGTATTTTTATCGAATTGTGTAGTGGCTTACCGAATATATATTTAATGTTGGTCTGGAGACAATAAAGATTTCCACTTGCTTATTTTGGGAGAAGTCTAATAAATTGATCCGATAAATTCGACTCTATTCGACTCTACTATCGTCCTTCAAAGGTTAAATGGTGAAAAGGTTACCAAGCCGACTCAAACAAAAGAAAAGCTCGTTCACTTAGTATTTTGTAAACCAAACGGGTTTCAGTAATTCGCAATCCGCAACCGCTGTTTGACCTGTTTTCGGACGACAATAGATGCCAACTCTAAATTACGGACACAAAATGGCCGTAGCATTGCAAATTATTATAGCTGACATATCGTAATCTTATATTATAAGAATCTTTGTCCTGACTGACTGACTGACTGACTGACTGACTGACTGACTGACTGACTGACTGACAGACAACGCACAGCCTAAACCGCTGGACGTAGAGACTTGAAATTTTCAGTGTAGGTAAACCTTGGTACGTAGGGGTGTACTAAGAAGGGATTTTTCAATATTCAACCTCTAAAGGGGTGAAAAGGGATGAAAACCTGGAATCAATTTTTGGTCTAAAACTGCACATAACCTATATCAAATTAAAGAGCCGATTTTTCTCATTTATTTGATGTCATCATTACCTGCAAATTCTTTATTTTTGGCATGTTTTTCATGAAAAATAGAATACTTTTATTTTGACATATGACAGCGATGATACCAAAGATTAGTAATAGATGATACAAAACATATGGAAAAGGAACTGTCAATGTCAAATTACCTGTGAAAGGAAGCATAAATTATTACTGGTATAATAAGTTTCTAATCTTGATTATTCATGGAGTTCTGACGTAATTCTACGTCTGAAAACTAGATGTCGCTGCTAATTCTGATCAAATTTTGACGCGCTATCGTTGCGTTTTGAAAAGTTTACCTTAACCATGGGCGCCGGCAAGGGGGTGCCAGAGGGTGCACTTGCACCCCTTGGGAATCTCGGGATCAACAGGAATTATTGAAACTGTATTGCGCTTTCTCTGTTAAGTTCATCGCATTTATGCTGGTGCCATCTGGTGTAGAGTAGCGGTACTTTAAAGGGTGCGTTCAGAGAAGTAATGGAAATCGATTAATATCGATCCCGGTACTCCTGGCCCACCAATTTAGAATTTGTAAATTTCGATCGTCGTGAACAAATAGGTGTGAGCCGTGACGACTGGGTACCTATATAATAAATTCATAATGAATAGTCAGAAATTTGTAAATGTCTCGAACATTCAGACTAAAATTTCATCTTTTTATTAACAATCATATACGGCAAAGATTGTAAGAAAACTAAAATCTGCACCACCTGGAAATTATTTCTGCCGGCGCCCATGACCTTAACTCAAAATTTTTACTAAATTCACCGAAATTTCTTAATTTTTAGATTTAGGTATGTTTGTTACTCTTTCACGCAAAAACTACGGAATATACTTACATACCATTATTCATATTCGTTCGCTAAATTTAGCCATTGCTTAAAGTTAGCCCTGTCACTGTTTGTCATTATGAAATGGTAATACTTTAGTCATCGTTTAGCGTACACTATATTATAATGAATGATGAGGATAGTAGGTACCTACGTGTGCTCGAATGGGACATAGGGTACTTTTTATCTGGGTACCGCGTGAGCGAAGCCGCGGGCGGCTGCTAGTGTTGTATATTTCAGTTTCAGCTGCGCTTTCTGTCATACAATCACGACACATAGGTGTAGCTAGTAAAATACTTCCTTTATTTATAGACAACACAAGACACTTAAGAATAACCAATAATTACAGAAACTAGACAAGTCAGTTTTCCCTACACTAATTAGAGAAACTATCAGAACTAGCTAGACTTGGATAACCCTGTTTTGTGAAGCGAAGATATTCAAGTTTCCAATCTGGAGTATCTACCGGTTAATACTTGATGAGGGTACTATTGACTGTCGGTCGACCTAAATATTTTTTACGGAATCAAAGTCTGAGATCTAGCGTGACTTCGTTGCAAATGGTAGTGAGCTTATCTTCAGTGTAATCTGACGGGTCTCAAACATTTTTATAAGTAAATGAAATAAAACTACTGAATGTACTAAGGAAACATTTCCGTTCACGTAAAGGGGCTTCCTCTACCTTAAATAAGAGATCCTAAGTTTCTTTTTAAAACAAATTAAACTTTGTTTTGAGCAGCAATATTCTCCTCAGCTGCGAACGGGGAGTTTTTCTTTCTGTATTTATTACAAAAAGTGGAAATAAAAACGCCTCAACAGAAATTGTTACCAACAAAACAACATGCAGGGGAGCTAGGGGCTAGTTGTAACGGGGGTAAGAATTAGCAGCGACATTTCTCAGTAAATATAAACTCAATCAATTAGAACTAACTCCTAACATGATTCTTATAACCGGCCTTATGACATAAGCACAGCCAGTGACACATAGGTTAGTTCACCGACCGGTGGTGAACAGACGCACCATTTTGACCATATTATAAGGATTTTTGACACTCGTAAATTTCAATTAAGTATACGTTAATTTATAAGAATTTTTAAATATATGTTGGTGGCGTTATCCATATATTAAACCTATCAAATGTTTTAACTATTTCAGAAAAATACATTTGCTTTCATTTTATTTTTAACTAGGTACCGCCCGCGGCTTCGCTCGCGTTTAGGCGTGATTAAGGCACAAACCTTCACATTTATAATATAGTGGGACTAGCTGCCGCCCGCGGCTTCGCTCGCGTAGTATCCGGATAAAAGATAGCCTATATGTTAATCCAGTACATGTACTATGTATATTCCAAGTTTCATTCAAATCCGTTCAGTCGTTTAGGCGTGATTGAGGCACAAACATCCAAACATCCAAACTCACAAACTTTCGCATTTATAATATAAGTAAGATTATCTACATAACACTCCTTTCGGTATTATATTTAAATTGAGAATCAATTGCGGATATCTCAATTTCGCAATATAAGTATATTTTATTTAATTTTAAGCTAGCAACCGCCGGCAGTAACAGTTCCTTTCGTGTGTAACCTGAGAAAAAGTTTCTCAGGTATGATATTCCAGGTTATAAACTGTTTAAGTTTCTTGTTCCAAACAAATAAACACTCTCACACAAACTTTCGCATTTATAATATGGTGACTATTGAATTTGATAAGCGCATTTACTCCGCTGGCTTCGGTTACCACCACAATGAGTGAATGCCTCGCCGATCGAGCCGATAGTGATCGTTTTACCAACAAAAGAAGCTATTTTATGTTACGGCACGCACGCGTCGCTTTTACACATACTTTTGTATTATAGTGGTTTCGTATATCAAGTACAGGCAGCTTTTGGGATTAGCGACTATGGAGGTATGCACGTGTAAATGTTTGTGGGGTTTCAAAGCTAAACAAGCAGTGATATTTCTATGAGTATTTTTTCAAAAATACACTTAGGTATGTATATTAAACAAATTTAAAATTTCGGAATTAAAAATATGTCTATTTAAAATTTGTTATTTGAAAAATACCTAAAAAGTATAGTTTGCCTAGAATTTGAACTAAATGAACAGAACTTGTTAATTTTGAAGGAAGCGGTTTACCATAATTATTACCTACTTAGTTACGAGTACATAAAGGAGGACGGAGTTGCCCTGACTTCCAAACTCGTTGCAAGAACAAAATGCCAAGTTTTACTCAACCGCCGAACTTTTGCTGTTTACGACACACGCGATATTAAAATTAATCAGTCATTATAATATTACCAAGTTATATTTCATGGAAGTTTTGATTTAAGTAGGTAATATTGTACGGAGAGTTAGTGGAACCGTTAGCGAAGCCCACAACTCGCGCTGAAATTAGTAAGATCACGTTACATTGTTTATACAATGGATATAAATTAAGCTTTGGCTAGCAATATTACACTATGGATTTATATTACGATTTTATATTAAATTTAGTAAAAGTAAGCTTACTGTGACTTCGTTACCGAACTTTACTTATTACACGGAAAGCGGTTTTGCGACCCTCGCGATAATACTTAACCTCAGCTGTTCCTAGTAACATTAAAACTTAATTTTTCGCCTAAAAACAAGTTTAGCGGTAACAGTGCGTGTCTCGAATGGTGGGCGCGTCGTTAACTTTGGCGAGGTTATAAATCTCTAGAATCACCAGCTTTAGCGGCGTCGTTCGTCCACTAGATGACTCCCACAAACAGGCTTCAAAGCTATATCAAAGAGAATTTAATTGCTTACTCCGACAGAGTTTACAAACATTAAAATTTAAATATTCATCCTTTTTATGACGATGATAATTACGAACTAAAGGCTACTAAAGGCCTCAAAGTCTCGTATTTTATTAGGTCTCATCATCACAATTATTTACTCTCTTTACAGAGCAACATTTCTGCTAAACGCGATGTGGTTGCGATGGTTATAAACAAATCTGCGAGCTTTGCTCATCAAAGCAAATACTTCACCCAGTTACGTAGAAAACTCATCTTATAAAGTTTATGTTTATACCTACTTCAGATATTTTACTTAGATAAGAATAACTCAAGTAGAGATAGGAGAAACAATCTCGTTTGTAAAGATTATTTCTTATCTGTCTACATGATTGCTGTCTGGATGACGTATTCATAAATAATGATAGTATTTTGGTATTGTTATATATAAACATTAATTGAAGTAGGTAAATTTTTGTCGTAGAATAATCGTGTCCTCGCACAATAAATTGCGAAAATGCAGTACACGGGAGCACAAGTGAGTGGAGCGGCAAAACAGCTTGAAAAAGATTAATGGCCTTAAAATTGCATCGCAACAGCGCAATAAAAGCAACCGGGTAGGTGTACCAAATGCTGTGTTTTATCACTTAACATGGAAGAGTAGTCGAGCGTTTGAGAATTCAGGCTATTCCAACAGAATTAAAAGTGGATTTTAAAGATTGTTGAGTTTGCTTGCATTATACTCTACGCTCGCTTCGTGCAGTGCATTACTAACAGGAATTATGCGAATCTCCTAATGTCGTCGTGTAGTCTAACCTACTTAGCTTCGTGCATTTTAGAGATTGAGGACAGCTTCACTTTATCTTCTTTATGCTGTAAAATAAATGAATAAAATTCCAACTCTCACGAGCTTTGAATATTCTGCGCTTGGATTTCTTTTATTATCATCAGAAATTGAGATTACTTCGGTAGGTTTAATCCACTTTGTGGGAATATTTGTAGCAGTTATTTAAATTGTTCTAGACACATTTCAAAGGTTATGACGCTCGCCTGCCAAAATATCTTGGTTAACTTTGGATGAAATGTCAAGCAATTAAGTTTACTTACGAGAATGGAATACAATAAGTAATCCGAGGTATCCGAAAATAACACTCAAAAAGGGATAAAATGAAGTGTCAAAATTTACACCACGAAAGCGAAGCCGCACGTGTAAGCTAGTAATCAATAAATGAACGACCATAAAAGTACAGTTCTAACAGAAACTGATATTGACACGTTGGAACCGCAAAGGCCGACAGATAGCATCGAGTATATTCGATATCCCTTTGAGGGGTCGCCGATAAAACTAGTTCGATGTCTGTGAATGTGGATTGGGTCCTCTATGACTGAACATTTTTACAAATTAGGATGTAGACGCTTCGAAAATTTTGTTAGAACGAAATTACTTGACTAATTTAAAGAGAGTAAATCGAAATGTAGTAGGCGGTAACTTATTACCAAGGATTACAACTTAGATTTTTGTAAGTCTTTCGAATTCCACATAGATACTTTTACTATAATATTTGTCTTCAAAAGTAAAGATCTTAATATCAGTAGAAAATACAGCGAACTCTAATGTTTGTTCAGCATATTGCATTTGCATGCACCTTATTGACTGAATGAGGAACACAGAAAGGAGAAATAAAATTTCCAGAGCTCGGCAAATATGTTTCAGAGCAGGAAAATGAACAGACTAGACTCGATCGTTGAGGTCAAACTTGTGAAACAAAAACGAAAACGAAACATCCGTGAAGTAGTTGCAAATGTTTTAACGAATGTAGAGAAAATCCACCACAAGTTTTATTGATTTTGGATTATTTTGCTAAACATTGAAGCTATTATGTATTTTGCATTGTTGCAATCAGTTTAATTCAATTTCTAAACTAGGTCAAGTATGTATACTACTCGTACATGTCAATAAGCTGCTCATATCATTTGAGATACGAACACAATTTCGCTAGACCTGTTAATATATTGCGTAGTTCACTAGTCATAAGCCTTTTATTGCAATTATACCAGCAATATACTTTTTTAGGGCCTCGGTGACGTGGCGGACGATTGCTCTGCAGACACGCAAGAAGCGCGGGTTCGATTCCCGCTGCAGAAGAAATGTTTGCATGTTCTGCAAATATTTCTTCCGGGTCTGGATGTTGTGGTACCATGGTACTCGTAGTTTCTGATACCCACGACACAGGGAATCCTAGTGTGGGGTCAGGACTATGTATGACACCCTTTATTTATTTACCCGACTGCGAAGAAGGAGGGTAATGTATTTAAGGTATGTACTGGCTGCAACCAGTACACTACGTACATAGGTACTTTCCCTAACTATAAATTATTCTCTGTAAGTGAACTTTGTTCTTTGAGAAATAAATATCTTTAAATCACAAAAATCCAATATGGCGGCTGTTAAGAAGCCATTTTCAATGAACTAAGACTTAGACTAAAATTGTACTAATTATTATCATTATCATGACATGGTTTTATTATGTCATTGTGTAAAAAAATCTAATATGACAGATGTACTGTGCTACGCAAATTCTACGCAGTGTATATGTATTCAAATCCTTTCGATACTGAAGACAAGAAAAATAACGAAATAAAAGAATTAAAAAGTAGGAACAGCACAATTAAAGTGTCTTAGGAGACACATAACAGATAGCCCATTAGGTAATTAAAGTAAACCTCTGAGAGATCACACGTGTTCTGCCAATTGTATTTAGCATCAAGAGTCCATCAAGAGATCCCTAGGCACTACTATATTTAATGATTACCTACAGCAAATTACTTATCTATTGACCTCTAGGTTCAATAAAAACATGAAAGCTAGTGTAATTTAAATATGTAACATTCTTACGTTACTGACTGACACAGCCTTACACAAGTCCTAGAAGCATGGAACTTAGAAGTAATTCCTCTTGTGGTGTAGGGGTGCACTAAGAAATGAATTCTTGGAATTCTCCCAGAGCGGTTGCAGAAAGAAGATAAAGTTTATATGAAAAGAATGGCGGTGGCACGACAAACCTAATAAAAAACAAAAAAAATAGTAGATGATTTATACAGTGTCAGGAGGCAACTTTACCTTCACTAACGAGACACTGTAGTCCGGGACGAATTAAGATGGAGTAGCCTTACCCAGCACCTATTCCATCCTCTCAGCTTAGTCGGCCTTGTCCACAGGAAAGACATGGTCAATACGTGCGGAGTTGACTAAGCCTCGGGTTTCCTCACGATGTTTTCCTTCACCGTTTGAGAGTACTGGTATCCATCGGTACACGATCGGGTTTGAACCCACCACCACATTAGGATCGGAAGGCAGGGTCACTATCAACTAGACTACCAGTGCTCTACCTAATAATGTCAGTAATAATATGCATAAAGTCTATAATAGGTATGTAGAGCTATGCAAATGAGTGAACAACAATCGATGAACATCAATAATATGAATGGAAGTATTCAGATCGGCATATCGGCATGCTTTTTATTTATGGGCCATCTGACGCAATGAGTATTTTAATAAAGTTGATTCATACCATGTTGGTATTACAAAGAATTTTATATTGGGACCGATTCTATTGTATTGTACCTATTTAGCGTATGGGCCATGTCTACATAACTTAGCATTTATTATGAACGTAGGTACTTACCTACAGAAAAATACATTTTATACTGCTCACAACTAAGCAAGGTCCTAAACAAGGTCAACTGTCCATCCTACTCCTACTATATTATAAATGTGAAAGTCAATCACGCACGCCTAAACGGGGCGGAACGGATTTGAATGAAACTTAGTATAATGCATAATACGTGTGCTGGAATAACATATAGACTATATTTTATCCAGGTACAACGCGAGCGAAACCGCAGGCGGCAGCTAGTAATATTATAAATCTGCCAAAAGCTTTACAATCAATCTTCATTTGCTGGACCCAAAAAAAAGGATAAGATACCCCAAAAATATTTAGGATCGGTTGATTCGTGTCTGCGCTGCGGATTAAGATAAATCATCACTTACTGGTGTAATTATACACTAAGGGGCAAACCCAGATCCCGAAAGCTTTTAGCCACTCCGCTGTATCTAGCCAATTGGTCCAATTCGCTGAGTCGGATCGATAGATAGATAAACAACTTGGGGACACTTAGGGTGGGGCGGCGACCCCTCGATACTTCTGAGAACGCAGATGCCCATGCTACTAACATTACAACACACCACAGCTTGCTGAGAAAAGCTTGGTCTGTAAACGGACCAATGACGTCACGTCATAGGACATTAGTGAGATATAAAACATTCGACGTCGTAAAACGGTATCGATCGCAATGACCGCAGTGGATTTCAAAATCGTTTTGATTTCGAAGATTTCGAAGGAGCAGAAAACAAAATCCAAGGTTAAAATAGTAAAGTTCACGTACTATTTCAGGTAAAGACAGACTGCATTCATAAATACACGAAAACAAAATGATCGCAAATTATACCGCCCAGAAAACTGGGAAGTGAGCCAGCTTTTAGGATTGTTATTGTGGTAAGACTGTTTAATCTGGTCCCTAGACGTAGGGTCCGGGTACACATTAGAAGATACATAATGAGACTGCGGCTTTCAGTTCTATTGTTATTGAGGGAACGTCTGTGCACAAGTGGTATAAAAGCTGACATTAAAATCGCATGAGTCGCATATGGGTCAGATCTCTCCCATCGATACTCCTACATATCTTTATGGCGGTTGTTACATTCAACCTATACACATCACGTTTGTACATAGCGACCCAAGTGCTATTTTATGATTTCTGTACTGATTATATAGCCATCCAGTATTTTTGTTTCAACATAATGAAGTAAAAATAAGATATTATTTACCGTTATTATAAGAAAAAAATCTTTTATATTGTAAAATAATCTGGAAAGTAAAACTTATTCAAAGATATCATGACTTTTATACAGAAAAAAATGTTGAAATACTTGCATGGCAAAAAGCTTCTCTTGTCAATTCAGAAAAGCCAGCTTAGAATGAAATTGCGAGTCAAAAGCAATACCAACAACTTTGAATATAGGTAATCGAAAAGATTTGAATACGAATTAGGTTACTGTAGTGTAAAAGCCAGGCGTGTTGCAAATATTTGCTTATAATCCTGACATCATTAGATACAAATGTTTATAGGGGAATGGCTAGATGTGGCGCCAGAATTGCTGACGCCATTTCATTCAAACAGCCCCTGGCCTGCCTTGCCCTCTCACATCGATTGATTTTCCATATAAACCTTGAAAGCAGTGACAAAAAGCTTTAAAATCAATTGTAGTGGAAATCTAAAATTTAAAATGTAGACAAGCGAAGTTTTTAAGCTCGTAAATAAAAAATCCCGAAATTGTACTTTACAAATGTTCATAGGGGTATTTAGTTCCTCCCTCGAGTGCAGAGAATAGATGAGAACAAATTAGAAGATACTTCGGAGGGCAAATACTGAACCCTACCCTGCCCTCTCACATCGATTCGCTTCGCAGATAAAAGCTGTAGCGAATGGCATCTCGTGCGATAGTTTTCAAGATAATTTGACAGTGGTCTTTGTAATCGTACCCAAGTAGGTAGTTGTTATAACAATTAGAAGAGTCCTTTGTTTAGAGTTCAACAAGTTCAAGTGTCAGTTGTGGCTTACAGATACCTACTTTAGTTGGAGCGACCGCAGTAACACACTAACCGCAGAAGACAAAGTATTTGCTACATAGTAATAACTGAAATGCTTGACTTTGAAACAAATAAGATCGTGTAGGTTAATATGTAAAACACAACGGTACATCGATCGTACATTTGCACGGCACGAATGTCTTTGCATTAATCTACAGACAAGTTTGCAATTCATGAGGTTTAACGGTTTAATGGATCGCCAAGATTCAATCCCGAAATTGGAGATTTCTTTTAAAAGTGTTTGCCTAAGCTAAGGGAATGTCTCCAAAATAATTGAGAGGAACGTGACTGGTGAAACCATTTTCCATCCAATCAAACTCTCGGTGGAATAGATGAAATTTGTTGTAAAAGGTACCGTTACTCTACGAACGTAAGCAGTTTCAGGTTACACTTCAGATCAGATAGCTTACATGCCTACCGCATTATGTGGCTTCGTGTGCCACCGCACACGCTATCCAAGGTTATACAAGTACCTAATACCAACTACCCATTTTATTTAATGCTAGAAGAGGTGTTTTATCGACTTACGTTCGGTCACAATTTCTTAACCTTAGTTTATTATTCACGAGATGTTAGAAATGGCGTATTTACGATTGATTGATTGACTTGATATCACTCGATGGTCATTGTGAAAATTACGACAGATTCTATTATGACTCGTCGAGTTCGCAAATGTGGAAGACGACATACATACCTATATATTTATTGAAAACTTCTATTGAGTGATGATTTGCAACGGCAGGGGGTAAAGAAAAAATATGTAAAAGCTTAAGAGAAATAGGAGCTTTAAGTACCAAATATTTAAACTTACATACATAAAATTACGCCTGTTTCCCATAGGGGTAGGCAGAGATTACGGATCTCAATTTGCTACGATCCTGGCATACTTCTTGCTTCATTAATTCTCATTACATTCTCCATGCATGCTCGTCGGTTTAGGGTACAAATATTTAAAGTTGGTAAGTATCTACTCAGTAGCTGAAATCCTCGAGATAAAAATGCTACGCCGGAATCCTGAACATCCCTTCAATAAAGCGTTATAAAACAAAGATTATGATATAATGCCGCTCACCGAAAACAAAGGATCGATAGGTCGTGCTCAAAATAAATGTAACAATGGACCGCAGTTAAGGTTGCCAGCCAGAATAGTCGAACGTCGCAAACTTTCCGATAAAGCCGGACTAACAAAATCATGCAGAAGTAAAGTAAGTCAATAGACGATTTAAGCATTTTTTGAAGTTGTACGCTTTACAAATGATACCTACATACATAGAGTTTGCATCTGTTACCATACATTTTATTTTATCTAAAAATCTCGAGAATTTTTGGCCGGAATACGTAGAACAAGTCCTAAAGCCGGGTGTAAAGTTGGTCCGGCATCCCTAACCACAGCCACAGCATATTGCGGGACGAGCGCTTAAAATGCTTTCCGTGTTCGCCTCATCCGGCGGTGACCGGTACCTACCCGTCCGTCGCCCGGAAGTAAGACATGGAACTCTAATCACGGCTTATCTAGAATCAAATGTTTGTAACCTATTTTAAGTATCTCGTGCTGGGAAAGTTAAAAAATCATACCTTAGCTTAAATGGTTTTCATTATAACGCTGCTCTTTGTCAACGTTATTGCATTCCTGCAAAGGCCAAGGCTAAATAAAACAATGTAGAAATTTAATAAAATAGAGCAACATGACAAAATATCTTTATGTATGTATAAAATATCATTAATTTAACTTGAAAAGCAGGATGTTAGTTGAAACGCGAGATCGTTTTATGATAAGCTCATTGCACTTAATAAGGTTTACGAGCTATTATTAAGTTCAGTTATAGCGTCACGTCGCTTTGAGAATTGATTTTTAGGACTGCGAAAATGTGTAACTAGTAATTTAACCAAATTGCCTATAGGTAAGTACTAACCTAACCTACCTATAGTCCTGATACAGTCAGTCCATGTATCTAGCTAAAGACCACACCCAAGTTTTCGATGAGAAAAAAGACATCGGACCAACAAAATATGTACAAAATTCAATTGACATGAGAGATGGAGTGATAGAGGTCTACGCAAAAAATGAACGTGATTCGGTAACGTAGCTAATGGAAGCCCAAAGGATGACTCATGGATCCCACATGTCACTGTACTAAGCCACGGACGGACTTTAAAGAGCGGGCGCGATCTGTTATTTTTGGAACTAAATAGAAAGGGGGCGGCAGTGATACCAAAAACATAATAAATTCGTTTTTGAACACTCCTCTAAGTGTTCAAAAATAATACAAAAAAATAAAGACACTTAAAAAAGAGCTAAGCTAATCTTAATAAAACGACAGTTTGGTTTTGGAGACCCTTAAACGCACGTAGAAAAAATTACGTACTCTTGTATTGCGTATCAAATTGTGAAAAATTGCAAACAGATTAAAAATAAATAGGGATTAGGAAATGACATGTCTCCGATCCCCATTGCGTAACATCAATCCCAACTTCTAAGCACATATGCGTACTTCATAAATCTCATGTCAACCGGGTAAAGGCGAGTTTGTATCATAAATATACTGTGTATGTGTGTCACAACATGGGGATTTGGATGTATCCCTGTCAGTTGCTGATGACCCGGACGATGCCAACCGAGATAATGAAAAAAAAAATAGATTTATGATCTTATGTAATCAAATTTTATCACCCCTTCGCGACCCCTTACGCGTTGCGCCATAGTTGAGTTACATTATCGATTTGTTATGCTTGCGATGACATCGTGATACTCGTTCGGTTGGCGCAAAAAGTTCAGCATAGATTTATGATGCCAGTAAGTAAATTAAAAATATGTAGTCGAACCGAAGCCAAGTTTCCTAAGCCAAAGGGGTCGTGAGTCGCATTTCCATAAAGTTTCCAGCACGGAATGTGGTGTTGTAATATATCCGGCAATAATATAGCCATTCGTACGCAACGTGGAATAACGCTTGTGGGGTGCCGGGTGTTCTACCCCACCATGGACCCCGTCCTTCACCTCCTTGACCCAATTATGGTGAACATATTGCTTTTTAGCTTTAGCCGCACATAACATTTCCTGCCGCGAAGTCCAGTAAAGTACTATAAGCACTTGTCCCTGAACTTGAATTTCAGATTTATTTAAGGTTAAATCATTTGATGAAAACAATTTCTGTCACTGAGTCAGCATTATAAAACTTTTTACGAGCACAATTAATTAGTGCTCTGCTCCTATTAATCTATTCTAGATATTATTTAAGCCTATGTTCATCAGACCACGTATAATAGCAATTAATTTACTTCGCACATATCCAAAACTTTTCTAGTTTCGTTACGAAAACTACAGTAAAGTGATCCTTTGACCTTTTAAAGGCAACTAACCTTTTAATACCCGAAAGTTAATCTTTTGTCATTAACTTTATATTGGCCTGGCATAACCTCGAGTGAGTATTTAAAACCAAACAAGTTCCCAACACTTAATGGGCACCTAGTTACCCGACTATTGAATAACGTAATCGTGATGAATGCCAACTACTCATTACGTCTGAAAGCATTTCAAAATATTTTGCACAAGCTTCCTTCAATTGACCCCTTTGCGTACATACAGCAGCAACGGGTGCCTCAAAAAAAGGCCCATTATACAAAGTAAAGCGCAATGACTTGAATTAGTTATTCAGTTTTGCCTCCCCTCTGGGCACTCTATCATTATCGTTTTACTTGACGCACGTGCCGCCTTGTACTCGACAACCCTCATGTTCTCTCAAGGTCGATAATTATAGACTGACTAGACTATATGGCCTTTTGTTCATAACTTGTCCCCTTTTTGTTTATCTTGCTTATACAACACATACTGTTGTCTGTAGACAGTGTACTTTCGCGAGCATCCTAAAACTTGTTACAAATTACTATCATTGTTCGCGATTCATATACTGGTATCCTTTTTCCTAAAGCGAATGTTCGCACAAGATGATTATTTCTTGTGGGTATTGATTAGGCTCGTTTAGTTTTTCTCTCTCACTCACCTTATTGTCTGCCAGTTTTGGCTTCGCTCCTGTTTTGGGCAACTAAGGGTAAATTGAAGTATCTGGTTTTTCGTGGTCTTGCATTCTATCAAGTGGAATTTTAATGCGTTTTGGAGTAGCTCTTTAGATCTCGACAAAAGTCATTTTGTGGTTTGAAATTTTGTGTTCGGATAGGTTTATAAATTGTTGGCACTTTTATTTTAAATAAAAGCGCGCGATCATTTGCTATGGACTAACAGAATCAGTGTCGAACCAGAGCGGAGCCCAAGGGGAAATAGCTTGCCCACTTGTCAGATTATAAGATGTGAGATAGTTAATTTCAGATAAATCCGATTAATGTTGCCGCAATGTTTGTGAAAGAAGTGTTACATTATGATATTTTAAAATGTTCTACAGGTCAGGATGAGTATACCAAGAGTTTCAACTAAATAAATACTATTTAATACTTCTTTCAACAAAGCAACGAATCGTCATCATTTTTGTGTAAAAATAGGCCGGAGAGTGCCTACTTTTTATCCGAGTACCACGCGAGTGAAGCCACGGGCGGAAGCTAGTATTATTTTAAACCGTCTAAGCCACAATTGCAAATAAATCCAATTTAAGCAAGAATGCAAAACTTTCTGATGAACAAATAATCAATATCCAAGCTCAGATATTGTCTCAGACAGAACATTTTGTAACTTTGAGCAGCTCCAAACATTCCCTTGTTCTTAATCATAGCAGCAAATGAGGAAACTTTTGTAACATGTTTATTTATACTGAAGACGAGGTATTTCTCGCGGTTCTAGACCCTTCAGGGAAATTTAAAAGCAGCCCAATTTACACTCGGGAAATCTCGACAAGAATGTTGGGAACAAGTTTTCGCCCATTTTGTAATTAGATTTGGTGTCCTAATGTATTTTTAAGGAAGGGACCATCTTAGATTGCGTTTTGGGTATTTGCGTAGTGACGTTGTAAAACTTATCTTTATTTAATTTCGGATATCGCTTAAAAACGATTCTTTGTTTCTACGACTAATTTAAATAAGGCAGATTAATTTAACTGATTAATAAAGTCAACCATAACTCTAAACTTTATCGTCCATAAAAAGAAAGGCGCGTCGCTGGGAACGACGTCGTAATCAAAAAACGCATAAATAAATGTGGCGACCTTTGAATTGCAGTTGCGTTGGCGCTGCCGCAACCACAGAAGAAACAAAAGTACAAACACCAGAAACATCACTTCGACGACGTCAATAAAATATTTCTTGTTGGTTTCGAATACATACAAGCGATTTTAAAACTCGAATTTATTTTTTAAAAGCGCCTGAATACGAAGTGAATAGTAGGTAGGATAAGGTTTTTAATAGAACTACATTGAATTCAGCACCATCGTGCTAAAGATGATTTTACAATAACAGCTGATTCGAAGTGACACAGACCTGAAGCAGCCGCCTGCGCACCCGACGAATGTAAATACACATACACACAAGTTCACACAACCGTGAGATGAAAGCCGGCGCCTTGCCACTTATCGACTCCTGCACCCGTTTTGTATTATGCCTTCTCTGTCAGGAACCCGAAATAAACGTAAACACACTGCAAACTTTCCACTGCTGTCAGAGTCCGCAGTATCAAATCTATCTAGCTAGTTGATAGCGAGAATTTTACGTAACAGAATAATAGGCACTTTAGACGTGGATCATATTTCAGCGAAAATAATGTTTGCGCATAAACATATTTCAGCAGAGCTTTGAACAGCTCATAAAGCGGCGAGATGAGAATTTAGCGAGCCGGTGTCCGGAAGCGTCAGGATTTGCAACGCTCTGATTCCTATGCTATTAATTTACCTATGTTTATTAATGTTTTCTTCTTTGAATTTGTTACTATGGAAGCTAATAAAGTACAGGTATGTTTGTTAAGCAGTACGTAAATGAGGTAGCAAAGTTTATGTGAATTGGGGTTAAAGGTTGAGAAACTGCCTGTATAATTTAAACAAATATGATTTCAGGACCTTACATCCATTTTATCGCTACCAATTGCCTACTAGAGGCGTTACAATTGATGATAGAATGGTTATGATAACAAACCAAATTACAATTTATTTCTTTGCGCTAGTTATGTGGCTTTTTACGACGTGTTGTGGAACATTAAATGTATCACCTGTGAACTACGGACAATTACTTTAAGAAAGGAAGTAGGTACTTAAATAAAAGGAACAAATAACGATACCTAGATGTGTTCGATTTCGAAACAGGATAACAAAAACTCTACGTTTTAGCCAGAAGGGCCTTGTAAATCGGAACAGGCCAGGTGCATTCGACATCCGTTGTGTAAAAAATAAAACAAGCTTGAAACTCGACTCGCCACAATATTGCACCAGACTTGTCTAATAACTCGAAAGCAGGGGAAGTTGGGGAACCAAAGTTTTAATCTTCCTATACGCTATAACTTAGCCGATAGCTTTAAGTTTAAAGTCTAGCTTAAGCTCCAAGCCGCGCGGATTTGTAAGATTTTACACGTTATTATCGCGTATTAAAACTGTTTACTCTATAAAGAAGTATTCCCTGTACAACAATATTGACCAGAATTTTACTGCATTTTTGAAGGAGAACAAAAGACGAACAGTAGATTGATGAGGACAAGAAAGTTAAGATTTCCTCAAGCTTTTTGTATTTTTTGCACAAACTTTGTGATTTATTAAAAGCTTTCAAAGACAGATAAATCAGAGAAAAGTTTAAAACGACTAATTCTTTTTGAAAGCGTGCAAATAAGTAAAGTTTGCTCGAATGAACACGATTCGGAAAGCAGAATTTTATCTCGATATTCCTGTTACATCAAATATAAAGTAACGCAAACTGCACAAAGCTCAGGATCTGAACAAAGATTGAATTGTTATTGGCAATTTGCAACTCGCCAAATGGAAAACCGAGGTTTTGTTCAACAGATACATTTTCCCAATATTGCTGGTGCAGCAACAATTCGACTAGTACAGCGACTGAGTGGTTTTTAACAAAAACGACCACGACGGACGAGCGCATATCTGTTCTGACTCTACCTGCATTGAACACCTGTCGTTGGCTGCCATAAATAAAAACCTTAATCCTAGCTACTCGTATGGATACGATTGTAGGATTTTCGAGCTTGCCATCTGCTTTGCAACACGAATATTTCAAATAGGCTCTGCCAAACACGGGAAATAAAACCGGTATAAACCTCACTATAGACAATATAATTATACTCAATATATACTCTGAGCGGTACCAGGAAACACAGAACAATATAATTAATATGCCGCATCATGGCCAATTGAACAAAGCAGAACATATTCCCATTGTATGATAGACGATACTGGCAGATGTCCACGCAACAATAGATCTGCTTTCGTCAATACCTATCTATAGGCTATCTCATTCGAAAACTTTTGTGAATAGACAGACATTATCTCGAAGTTATAAACGAAACAAAAATTGATGCAGTGAATAATAAACAGGCCTTTTATAACAGGAATTAAGTAAAATTATGAATGCGAATGAAGGACCATTCAAGCAATTTAGAAATAAGTAAAAAATATTAGGACAAGACAAGCAACCGCAATTGTTTGTAGAAATGAGTCCGTACGCAAAAAATGCCCTTTTCTCTCAAACCGTCCCATTTGTTCTTTGAATCGCTCGGGACGAGGGTCTTTTGGCAGTCTTATAACTTATTTTTCAAAGCGAGTGATATATAGAGCTAGGAACAACATGGCAATATCACCGAAGTAAGCATTCCTGGGATGAAAAGGATGAAGTTGTATATTGCTTACAATAGAGCTAATTTTTGGTTATAGACCATTAACGTGTTTCGGTTCTGAACATGCATCAACCTATAAATTATAATACTTACTGACATTCCAACGAAAGCGATCCAGGTAAACTAGTTCAGGTAAGGTTATAAAATTAAATAAAATAACAAAAAAGATTACAGTAACTTGAAAAGGTAATTACGTATGGTAATTTAAAAAGAAAACATGGGCTTAGGTGTACTACAGTCTTGTTTGAATAAACAACTTCTAAACCGGCATACCGGTAGCTGTGAGAGGTAAAGCTACCCAAATAAGTAAGAATAAGTAAGCATACAAGGGTAGAGTCTACCGCTACAGCCTCTGACTACACAGGTTTTGATTTAAATCAAACGATCATGCATCTTACCTGTTAACAGGAACAGTAGAGGTAGTCGCCGCATCTTGGAGTTTTCAGGATATGTCGTGGTCTAAGCGCGCGTGTCGGCCGTATCCATCATCAACAGTACCGTCAGTTAGGCCAATGTTTACGCGTCTCAGCTGACGATCCCGACTTATTAGCGGATTAATCACACACTCGCGCACTGCGGGATCCGCACGCTGCAGTGTCAACGGCCACGAGAAAAACCAGACTCGGCGAAAGCTGTCCCGGTGGGTTTGCGTTCAGAACGTCTTTCCGCGATTTATTAGTGCTCGCCGCTCGCACTACTCATTCATGGATTGGGTACGAAGTGGGATGCTTTTGTGATGAAAACATGACACATGGTTCTCGCGTGTGGGTGCGCTCGGGTGTCGGCGCGCGACAGCAGCGCTCGGCGGCTGGCTCGCGAGTTGCGAGAGTGGGCCGAGCGAGCGCGCGCGGGGACCGCTGCCGCCGCCACGCCTGCGCACCGCACCGCACCGCACCACCTCCAGTATTGACCGACGACGCCTCCTTCCTACATTTCACATCCTTAACTAGCTACGAATTCTCCTTTGAAAAATCCCCTAATTCCATCCTCCCGATTGAGATAGGCCACGTCTATGCCTCATGAAATACACCTATGATATTGGCTAGGCTATCTCACGGGTAAAGTGGGTACAGGTATTACCTGTTATCCCGATAAGATGCCAAAGTTATATAATATCCTAGAGCTAGGTACCTATCAAGTATTTGATAAAATAAGAGGATAGAAGTTCGAAGTAAGTTCACAAGTTATGCAATCAAAATTCAAAGGATGAGTAGGTACGAGAGAACCGAATACGGAATGTTCAGCAAACATCCAACTTGGAGCGGAGTTGTTTTAGCAAGCGAGATTCTTTTAATTTCCTTTTTTATAATAGCAATTACAAAAATAACAACTTCATACTTTAAATTTAAATTTTTACCTTATTCTATCCTTTCCCGCTATCTATACATACTCATTTTTTATGTTATATCAACTAATTTTTTAACGCGCATTTTATACATCATCATCACCCACTGCTGGGCATAAGCTTTCCTTAGTTTTTTTTTTATATTTGACAAAAAAATCTAGTAACCACTATAATATCAACACCTAAATCAGAGGGAAGTAGTTTTCTAAAGTTCTATCAAACCGGGATCTTTATAGTTTGGTCGGGAATTTTCCCCCATTAACTTTTCGAGGTCTTGAGGTTAAAGTTCGATCAACCGCAAACCCCAAAGTCCATCTACAAATAAACCGAACTTACTACTATTTTCTTATGAAGATGAAAAATTACTATCGCTTTGCGAAGAGGATTCTAAGTTTAGCCCTAAGCTTGGGACTCACATAACTCATTATATTTGTAAGGTTGCCAATATTCGACATTTTAGGTACATTATGCTACTTTTAGAAAACATTTGTTAAGGAATTGCAGAAATCATAAATATTATCATTACCAGCTTTCGCCTTTGGCTTATCTTGAGTGGCCTAGGTATGTGATATCCTAGCCTAGGTAGGATATAAGCTTAGGTATGTGATAAGCTAACATTGCAAATCCCATCAACCGTTTGAGCGTGACCCAAACACTTGGACGAATATTCGTCCAAGCCCAAACACGATCCAACTTTAACGTTTAGAATAGGTAGATACTATCAGTAGAATAACTGATGGCACACTGATGCATATATTGAGTAACAGCTAGTTCGCACGTATTGGTTCCCAACCTAGCTGTTAAAAGGATGTCAACGGTTAATTTATGTTTCATGCTTATCTCGTGTAGAATGTACATTCTATCTGTACGCTGGCCCATGACGTCAGCTTTAAGCCCGTGATTGATACAACAGGACAAGCTAACAGCCTCAATCTAGGTCTATCTGGACTGCAGGCCATACGCAGTCGATGACGTCACTCACTTGGCAGCAGATAAAGATGCCGCAAGTTTCAGTAAATAGAACAGTTAAGAACTGAGACACAAATCATAATTCACGATGAACTACGAAGGATTCCGCTTAAGATTTGGCTAGAGGAACCTTAAAATAAAAGCTGATAAGTATAATATAATTTAGTATTTGTTCCTTTTAATTGGGACGAAATTTAAGATTAAGATGGCGTCCTATTTTTTCGTTATAAATCTGCTGATAAAGCTTTCCCTGTTATTTACCTGAGCTTAAGGTACAATTTTTAAGTAAGTGGGTACCTGCCATTCGACAGAATCTCTTCAATCAGTTAGAAAAGACAGCGATCGTGGCACATTTTATGATTGGATTTGGATTGTAATACTGAAATCTCGTAGGAACAATTTGGTCAGATATCTACTTGAAACCAGAATGACACTAATGTCATGTGAATAGGTTAGACATCTGAAGACGACCCAAAAGAAGCGCGGCACTACCTACCTTTTCTGGAAGCTGTTCATCGTATTTTCGAACCGTCATAGCTTCGGTCCGGATGATGATAGAAAGCTGAAATTTTCAGGATAAGATATCCTTGGAAGACGATTTCGTGGCTGACTCACTGACACACTGATGATCATCAACAAAACCTCTAGGGTACGTTCTGAGGACTTCAGAACGTACCCTAGATGACTGAAATTTGATATGTATGCTAGGAATTGCATATAAAAAAGGATGGCTTGGCTGTTTAATGTTCGTGGAACATAATAATCACGTTTTAAACTCAAAGAAATAAATTATAGTTGAAAATTACAACAGTGGATGAGGATTTTTAGGTTTTACGAAACGGCCAAGCCATACTTTTTTACCAAGATTTAGAGTTTGTGGAGTCAGGGTTTACAGGTAGAGTTACTTATTATTTATTGTTACAAATGTGGTACAGTCAAGAGCACCTATACTTTGAACTTGAGACAGGCCCCGTGGGCTATGTGATACGCATCATAAATCGGAGCTCAGACAGAGGCTTGGCTCTACTAGTAGTCATCTCATAACAGTGAAAGCATTATGAATTTGTGAGTCTTGGCACCTATTTTACATAGAATGTTTATGATGGGATCCGATATTCTAGAACTTTTTTATAATGTCGCCTGAAAGTCTTGAGAGATTTGAAAGCGTAAAGACAGCGAATTTTCGATTTGCATCAACATCTCAAAAAGAAGTGGTATGTTCAAAACATAAAAGACAAAATGAGGACCTCTGAAGTAGCGCCATTACCGGTAGCAGATAGGTAGGTAATCTTCAGTAAAAACACGATTGCGTGGGAAGGAGGTCTATTAGGGTAGAGCTATATGAAAACCCGCTTCAGCACTGCGCCTAATGCCTATATGCCCCTACTCTTCGTAAGAGGGAAATCAACCAAAGTGGAGTTTTGAGGGCAGGCAACGACGATCCAACGGGCGTGCTATCGCTTCCGAATTTTGAGATGTCATGCCAAACAAACGCGATGCAATTCGAAACTTTTTTATATGTTTCAAGAAAAACCTTGAAAGTTCCATGTTCCATAACATGTGGTTTATCCCTTAGATATCGCAAACGCTAACGGATATTTAGACTGCAAGTTGTAAACTACCTATCTAAAGTAGGTATAGGGTATAATTCGATCTCGATTACGAAATTCTAGTCTCCATAATATAGAGTGGTTTACGTATTCTTTAGAAGACTTTATCGTAACTTTCAGTGCTCTATTCTGTGGCAAGTGGCTACGTGACGTCTGTCCTCTTATTTCTACGCAAGGACGAACCGCTCAACATATGGTTCCATGAACTCTCGCTCGATATTAAGACTTTAAAAATATATGCTTCTCGACTTTGATCTTTATTTTCTTCCAAAAAGGATTTTGACGATGACAACTCGAGCGAAAACATCAGAAAATGGAAAACGACTAATACTGGTGTCTTTTGATATTGCGTATATTGCGTACCTTCTGAGGGAAAAAAGGGTATTGTACATAATGGCTCCGGATTGTAAATAGATGATACGTACCTAAACCTATACAGGGTGTAAGAAGAGGGATGGATCATCGGTGGCAGTCTCAAAACCTACTTATTGAAACGCTAGCTATATTCCGTAATATTAATTCGTCCAAAAGTTATTCAGATTTTACAATTATACTGTGTTTATGTTCCACCTGGTACCTATTCTACCCACCCATAAATCAATACTACAAATTCTATTTTTAAAATGAGATTTGGCATATTGGATGACTTCAGTAGCGTAGCGGACGAGTGCCCGGCTGAGACCCAAGAGGTGCTGGGAGAGGTGAGTGAATTTTCTTATAACACCTTACGCACAGGGAGGTCAGATCTAAAAATAGGTTCGGTGTTATTTATTAAAAAATAAAAAATAAATAGCACGCAACAGTCACATACGTAGTTCTGTCCCTACACAGGATTCCCTGTGTTGGTATGAGAAACTATGAGTACTATGGTACCACAACACCAAGACCCGGAAGAAATAACTGCAGAACATGCAATCATTCTCGTGCTACATCCCGCCACGCCAACGAGGTCGTCATAATATTACCTTACCAATTTATTTGGTGTTCAACTTTTTTTACGCCAAAACTTCGTAGTATTTCTGCCAGCCGGCGTGATACATTGTTTAAAGGGTACCTATACCTAAATTAGTTTCTTTTACGAGTGGGTAACACTTGTTATAATATTATTTTAATTTATTTTTCCCACGAATATTCTATTGAAACGCATCCCGTGCTTTGCTCGTTGGTTGTAAAAATCATCTATTCTATTCGATCTGCGACACATGTAGTAGTTAACTGTTCAGATAATGGAGGCATTTACGGCAGACGAGCTCAACGCGACTCCAATTGCCTTTGCAGGGATGTAGTCAGATGGCTCATGGAGTGATAACCACCCCCAGAAATTTAATTCATCATCATCCAACTCTTATCCCACTTTATGTGCACAGCATAGGCACATCATGATCTCTTCTTCCATTCTCTTCTGTTAGATGTCTCTCATCTCCGTACTGACTCCTTTCTTAACCATGTCATCTTTCACTCAATCCATCAACCTTTTCTTTGGCCTACCTCTAACTCTAAATCCATTCAAATTCATATTCATGCTCACCTTGCAAAATGAAAAAAGTAATTATCGTCGATTTATTATTACACTGGAAATGCAGTATCCGTAATGTATTAGTCCTTCAGTCGCATGAAGATCGTCAATAAAGATTTGACGTACCTATACCTATTTGTTTCTTAATTTTTATTTTTTGTAATGTGTTTTTAAGTACTGATAAGATCCTATTCGTTGGTAAATCCTAATCGTTGAGGAGGCGCTGGAAATTGCGATACAGTTTTTAAGTTAAATAAGGCAGTTTTTAACGTGTTCCAATTGTTTCATTGTAATATTGTACTATTTATACCAAATAAATGATGTTTATGTTTATTAAGGAAGATTGAACTCAACGGTTCAATCTGCCTCTATTTACGCCCTTTACAAAACCCCTAGTTACACCACAGGTTGCTTCAGAGCTCGCTAAATTGACACAATAGGACCTAACATACTGCTAATTGCAGATACCTATTAGGCTTGTTGGCAAATTATCTATGTAAATTGAGGACAATTACTGAGGAGAACAATAGTTGGGTACCTACCTGTTTCTGTAAATGCAATGCGGTTTGGCTTGCCAAAGGGACAGAGTAAATGTTGACAACACAAGTGAAGAGAGCTTTGAGCATGATAAGAGCTTCATAATACTAGCTGAGCAAATAACGTAGGTACAACTGATAGTGGCTGAGGCGATTTCATCCTGATTTGAGATGAGAAGTAAGTAAAGTAATTCGATTTCAATTAATAAAGAGTATTCTAACTGACTCTATTATTACATTTCTAAATTATCACAAAAAAATATTCCTAAGACGGGACTAGAACATGCGACAGTGAGGCCTTTCCGTAGCCGTGTTCTCTCTCTCACCCCCGTATACTCAAACGCGACTCAGAGTTGAGCACGTCTCAACTCACGGTTTTTTGACAGTTTCTGATGAAAATCTGTCAAAAAATTATCATTTAAGACGTGCTCAACTTTGAGATGCGTTTCAGTATTCGGGGGTCAGAGTACGGCTATAGTGCGGCCGATAAATTCATCTATTTATTTTTAAGTTTGATCTAGACTTTCGACTTTCTTTTTAACATACACAGCATATAATGTAAGGAATCTATCACATAGGTACTTATCTTAGGTAAGAAATGCATGCCTCGTTCAGCAGCTTAGCTCGCATAAGGCGGTTAACTTGGTACCGCATCCAATTAACATTTCTAAGCCGTAACTAGGGAATCACCTACACTTCAGGATTTATACTAAGCTGAAATTTAGTTTAACCTGATAAATAGTGGTAATTTCGTTTTGGCGAGTTGCTTTTTTGGGTTCCGAACCAAAATGAAACGTAACCCTTATTAAACTTCACCCGTCCATCCAGCTATTGGGTATCATTTGACATTGATGACTTTTAAATATATTGATGGTGTGACTTTCATTTATAGCACATACTTTTTAACTGCATACCTTTAAGGAAATGAAAAAATACCAATAGTCGGTCAAAAAATACCGATGCTCGGCCTCGGGGGGCAAGCGCTAGGCTGCGACGCAAAAGGCGCGGATTCGATTTCCGCTGCACGAGAAATATTAAGTATTCCTTTCAGGTCTGGATGTGGAATGTCATCAAATATCTAACACTATTTACCGCACGATGTCACACTTTGTATTGCTGAATTTTGTTGGCCATAAGAGAATTACATACTTACGTAACTTCTAAAACTACGTAACAAGGGTAACTACATAAAAAGATACCTTTCAACTCAACATCTATATTTCTAACTACAACTTCAAAATCTACTTAAAGTTATACCTTTAGGACTATGAATGAATAAAGCAATACCTATAAACTATGTAGACATTTCTACGAGTCTGTCGTGCTTGATCTTTGTCCAAGCCTGAATGAGCTGCTTCCTGATTTCAAATGCAATCACCGCTGTGGCCATTCCAGTGTTGAGGCTATCCACTCCCCTTTGTAAGGGAATGTTCAGGCGAAAACCATTTCTCTGCGCCGCAAATCTGTGAAAACCAATGTAAGTACATACACCAATACATAATGCTTCCATAAAACGAACCTAGTAAAACCTTTTATTTATTTGAAGTAAACACATATGCGTATGATACAAATACAACACTGGAAAATGCTATAGTAAAAAACTGACGCATTCTCCAGTCCCCAACCTAAGGACTATGGAGAATTTGACAATCAAACAAACAAAAAAAGTCTAGGTTTAGAAAAAAGGTAGTTAGTTTTAAAAAATGTGTCGTTATTACACTAATATTATAGATGCAAAAGTTTGTGTGAGTGGGTGTAAGACTTATCTCTGTTGTTACGGTTGGTATGGGTGTAACGGTTGATTGGATTTGGCTGATACTTAGTTAATGTATTAGCTTAGGAACGAATATCAAACGAAGCCTGGGAGCGGGCGGTTGCCTAAATTGTTTATATAGCTTAAGGAGGCAACTTTTGTCATTTAATCCATTAGTGCAAGACAGGACTTCAGACTCTCAGATTGAATAGCAAGGTCAAATAGATAAAATAAAACTGATGCGATGTCACACACCTAATAGAATTAACTTAATCTATTTTTGAACTTACGCATAGCTATCTTCGCTTATCCCTTCAGTCTCTCCACCAATCACAATCGTTATATGTTCCAGAGACGCGAATTCCACTCCATAATAAGGCAATACCGGAGTCAGCATGTTCATTTCGTGTTCAACTTGGGAGTCATCTTCTGATACCTTCAAAAAAAGAAACAAATTCATGTGAATATTTATGTTATAAATAATAAATATTTGTGAACATTTCATAAAGCTCCATCTAGCCAAAAGCAAAGCTATGGGAACCAGATAGATTTTTGTAAACACATACTTAAAATACATAATACTACAACACCCAGACCCGAAAGAAACATTTGCAGAACATACATCCATTTCTCCCGTAGCGGGAATCGAATCCGATCGAGAATCAAATAGAATGATGGAATTTTGTTGAATGTAAATAGATTATTATTAGGTACTGGAATAACATAAAGGCTAATTTATTTACGATATTTAAAAAACCTTCGATTCGCTTAAATCTCGGTACAAATAAACTTTAAGATAAATAATAAAACACGATTTTTCTTCTTTATTAAAGGTAAAAGGTTCTAAAGTTAGTGTGGAAACTTTTTAATGGGCTGTGCGATTAACTTGAAAATTCGTCTGGAAATTTAGAATACAAAATAAATAGACACATGTTTCAAGTTTTACAAAATAATTCTCAAAACAGGGTAAAATGGAGTGTCAAAATTTACACCACACAAGCGAAGCCGCTCAGTTAAAAATACATAAAATGATAGAAGTATATGCTTCACATAATGCAATTACTGTGTGAATACATAGTCAATTATGGATCATTGTTTGCATGCTCTGCATATATTTCTTCCGGGTCTGGGTGTTGTAGTATTATGTATTTACAAAAAAAAAGTATATTATGTATTCTATCAGCCATCTGGTTCCCATAATACAAGCTTTGCATAGTTTGGGGCTAGATGGTGCTGTGTGATATGTCCTCAATTATTTATTTATGTATTTTATTTATTGTGTACATTGTACACAGCCCAAGCTAATCATGAACAAAAGAATATGGGTTCACCTTGGCATTACTATCAGCGATAAATATTGATGTGTTTGGTTCCAAATGAGAAGCCATTTCTTCCCAATCTAAGGAGTGGTAAATTGGCAATCTGAAGTGGGCGCCAGCAGCACTCCTGATCACTTTTGGGTCCCAGACGTCAACACAACCTGAGGATATCCAAAATATTATAATGTGTCATTGTTATTTGTGTGTCTGTGTGAGTATGTTTGGCTGTATTAATCTCTGTATAGGCGGAACAGATTTGGCTGAACCTTAAAGTACTTGTAGTTAGTTTATGACATGGAATAACACAAAGGATTCCTTTTATCTAGGTCATTCGAGCAGAGCCGCGGGGGAATGCTCATCTTATAAGTTCAATTTTGTTTTATTTATAAGATAAATCAGTGCAGTACTGATGAATGCACTGGACAGATCTGAAACCAGGCTGGCCTGCCTAGCGCAATGTCATGCATGACGCACTACAAAAACTGGGTGACAAGTAATAATTAGCTGGACCAAAAGCTATGGTTCCTACGAAGGAAACCACAGAGCAGACTCCCTAGCTAAGGAGGGTTCAAAGAAACTATCAACGGCGAAGGATATTAATTATGCAAACCTATGTTGACTGAGATAAAAAACAGGCTAAAATGCACTGTGAAAATGAACACCAGAAAAAATGGGAGCATAGGCAGGACTGTCGTCACACCAGAAGACTGATCCCCAAACGAAACAAGTGCTATACATCAATTTTACTGAAAATTACATGTGAAGGCCTTCGGACAATGGTGGGCATTATCACAGGGCATTGTGAGCTAAATCACCATCTACTCAAAATAGAAATAACGGACAGCAGCCTCTGTCGTGGATGCTTCCGAGAGGAAGAGACTAATTCTAATTCAAATTTAAATTATCCGGCATCTTCAACCTTATCTACATCAGCCTTAACACCATTGAAGATACTGGAACACTTCTGCCAACATCTCATTCCTTCTGTTACTTCAAGGAGTTGGGATGGCTGGGGAAGAGTTAGCAGGGGGGATAATGCACAATACACCCCACTGCAGGACATCAGTGCAGATTGTTGCCCTACCAATAATTAGAATTGGAATTAGAAAATAAAACATTTTACAAAAACATATCACGCCAGTCAAATTGAGAGTCTAAACTGGTATTTAATAACAATATTCCAAGCTGCTAGAGCAAGATTCTGCAAAATTCCTGCTGGATTGATAATTTTTTTTCATGGCATTATACCAAAACGAGGGTCAAAATCACCAAACTCCATGCTGACTAGACCCAATTCCATCCTAGCACAGGAGAGGGATGATGGAAGAGTGGGGGAGGGTTTTGCCCACATTGAGGGCTACTACATACATACATATTATCACGCCCATATCCCTAATGGGGCGGGCAAAGCCACAAGTAAACATAAGAAAACTCGCAGCCACTTCTGATTAATTGAGGGCTACTAGTAATAATAATATACCAGAACATGTTCCAAACCTTTGGTAAGAAGCACTTTATCACACCCAACACCAACTGCAGCTCTGAGTATTGCCCCCAAATTCCCAGACATTCGAATATTATCACACACAAAGTGCAGTGGAAGAGGTTTTGAAAGCCTTTTCACATTTTGTGCTGTTGGTGTTTCAAAGATTCCTGTAATTAAATAAAATCACAATGAGGTATCTTACTACATTCATGAATCTTAAACTTTGAGTAAAAAATTGTATCCTGGTCAATACCATAACATACAAGGCTTCCCAAAATGCAAATAAGGAGGGTAATTTATTACTGGTTTCTAATAGTCATGCTGATTAGGTAATTATTTTAATTTAGGTACCTACCACACATATAGCATGTAAGCTTGCACCAATTAAACAACTCATGCTAAAGCAGCAACTATTATTGAGTTGAAACAATTTTCAATAAAACATGTTGAACATACAACTTACCAAAGATGCCAGGAGCTGTTTCAACATCAGAGAACAACTCCATTTCCTTATAAGACATCTTGTATAGAACAACTCCGGTTTTGGGCAGAAATGGTCTTATTTTGTCAAGTTCCTCAGTCCGACTGAATATAACATACTTCAGGGTACACTTAGCTTCAAGTCCATCAACTATGAGCCTCCAACCTTCTACCATCATCTGGCCGGAACGCAATCTCTCCTTTTTAGACTTTAATTTTATTAGCAGGTTGCTGAAAATATAATATTTTGCAATGGAATAGATACCTAACTAATGACTGAAATTCAGAACAATAGGTACCTACTTTTGGCTATCTTACTTATATTATAAATGCGAAAGTTTGTGAGTTTGGATGTTTGGATGTTTGTGCCTCAATCACGCCTAAATGGCTGAACAGATTTGAATGAAACTTGGAATATACATGTACCGGATTAACATATAGGCTATTTTTTATTCAGATACCACGCGAGCGAAGCCGCTGGCGGCAGCTAGTTTTAAATAGATTGTAAACTTACCTTACTCTACCATCATTTTCATTCGTCTTTTCATAAATGACTTCGCCGTTATCATCAAAAACTTTCTTCTGACTAAGATAGAACTTGCGTTTCTTCATTTTTTCTTCTCTTTCGGTTATTATTTTCTTTGACTTCTTAGGATCAAGTTTGGAGGCAGGTCGGTCATCAAGGATCTCATCCCGACTGTCTGCATTTATGACTTTACTGGTTTTAAGGACGTTTGGTACCTGACTTTTTGTTAGAACACTAGGATCTAAATCAATTACTTTCTCTGTTTTTAGTTTTACTTTTCCCTTAGGCTCAAAAGGAAGGATTACTTTACCCGGTTGCCTGTGCGCCCATCTACTGTAATATTTTACAGAGTTTACTGCCGGCTTCTGATGTAGTAGTATTTGGAACACTAGACGTTGTACATTTTTTGACATTTTGAACTTCTTTCCAATAAAAAACAGCTAACTGGACAAGTATTTTTAAACAAGATTTTTTAATACAACTTCCATCAAATCAGATCATACTCATAACCTTAAAATAAAAAAATCAAAACCAAACAAAACAAAGCGAGAAACTGTTACTGAACGTCAAACCTGTCAAACAACAACAAAGGAACATCAAATTAACGTTACGTCAATGAAAAATTATGGCGATTTTAGAGGTTTTGCAAGGTTTATCTGGCTATATCACACCAAAAAAGTGCAAATGTGTCATGTCAATGCTAATTCAATACGAGATGCACCCAAAAGTATTTGCACTTCAGCCAATTGAAGATACAATTTATGTAAACAAATCTTATAATTTTCTTTTTCATTGCGTACATGTTCATGGAACTTTTAAGACATAAAGGTTACATGTACCACTTATTGGTAATAGTAGTTAAATTAAGGTCTAAAAACTTAAGTTACGAAGTTTATTTGCCGTAAAATAAAGTGATTTTAGCGTACTAACGAAAAAAATGTGCGATCGTTTGTCTATATTAATTGCATCTCCAGTTTGGCTAGAGTAAAGGTACTCGTACTCTACGCGAGTAAAACCGCGGGAGTCTGCTAGTCACAATCACACTATTTACTATAAAGAATCTTTGTCGTGGATGACTGAGCTATGCTAGAAATGCAGTGGCCTTATAGGCTTGATTTGGAGGGTGCATACCTTGTAGCGCGTTGGCGTTGACGAAAGATTTTTGAAAATTCTGCCCTTATAGGGGTGAAATAGAGTAAAAATGTTTGTATGCATAATCGTATTCTCTAAAATTTAAACGTGAAAGAAACATTAACGTAGACAATCTTAAATAATCATGTAACATGTTAATAGTAAACTGAAATTGAGTTGACTGTAAAGATGTGAGGATGTGTGGATGTGACGATGTATGTTTGTGCCTCATTCAAGCCGTAACGGCTGAACTGATTTGAATGAAACTTGAAATATAGTATTTGTGCTGGAGCTATTTTCTCCGGATACCACGCGTGGGAAACCGCGGGCGGATGCTAGTGTAACATAAAATAATTGTCAAATAAAGCCCATTTTCCACGATCAAACTTTATATTTTAGTTCAGTTTTAGACCATAGACAAAAGGACCTTTAGAGGACAAGTCATTTTAATGTCTGTGTATAGAATCTCATAGAAGTTTTTGACATTCACTCATGTGATCGTTTTCGTTCCATCCGGTACCTCGTACCTATGTGATTTTCATTCAATTCATTCATTCACTAATGCCTATTTCGTCAGCTGAATCTATTTTGTGGATGCGAAGTATTTTGTGTTTATTTTTATAATATTTAGAATACACATTGTTACAACATGGCAACGGGTGTGCAGCCTCGTGATGAAGACACCCAGCTCACAAGATCTGATCTGGAGGCTATTCAGGATGCTATGAAGCAGAAGAAATTTCGAGACTTGCTCGCCGAGTACTGCGAGGAAGTACGTGACCCGGCTAATCAAGCGCTCTATCAGAAAGAAATGGTACAACTTGAGAAAGAACGTGGCTACGACATTAAATTCATCAATCCGAAAGGGGGTTATGTTATAAAAACTAGCGTCGCCGGCGACAGGAAAGCGTTTATAAATATTTGCAGCAACGATAACGTCGGCAAGCCCTCCTATAAAGTCCAGGAGGTCGATGGGAAGAAGGGCATGAACTGGCTTATTCCGTATTCACTTACTCCTCCCCGAGAGGATTTCGATAGTAAAAGGCAACGTTGCGTTATTTACGACGTAGTTTTCCATCCTGACACGGTGCGCATGGCAGAGGCCAACAAACAGTTTCGCGAAGTGGTAAACAAGACCGCATTCGATGGATTACAGAACGCTTACAGTATCCACTTGGACAACGATAATCCCCGCTTTCCAAAATCGTACTACAAGGGAATGGTTACTCCGTCGGTCATACGGAAAGAAGATCCTGACTACAAACCGCCGCCTGAAGAGGACTGTGAACACTTATCCCCAGAGATGATGGAGAAACTGTATCCGCAGAAAAACTATGCAGAGAATAAAACAAGTAATGAAACTGTCACTCAAAAACAGAAACCTAGAAAGACCAATAAAAAAGCACCTGAGTTCTCTCACAAATCTGAGAAAGGTTATACAATACCTAAGTATGTGATAAAGCAGCAGAAAAATGTTGATTTCCAAGAGTTTACCTACCACAGGGATAGTAAGCAGCATTCTGCTATTCCTAGCCACCTTGTCATAGAAATAAACCTGCCTCTACTGTCCTCTACCAGTGACTGCACTCTTGATGTCCAAGAGAAACACCTCAGTCTGATCTCGGAGAAACCTGCCAAGTACAAACTCCAAATCCATCTCCCCTACCCTGTCAATGATGAATGTGGAAGTGCAAAATTTGACAAATCCAAGTCTAAGCTGATTGTGACTTTACCAGTGATAAGGAAGAACTTAACCAGTGAAAATAACACTTTGAAAGTGGACAGTGGTGTGGACAGTGAAGAATATTCTGGTTCACAAAGTGATGAGGAAGGCCCTGTTGGCAAAAACTTGATTGTAGAATTGTCCTCAACTGCAGCAGATAACAAACCTACTCCAACACCCAGTGTGCCCAAATGTGGTGAGGAAAGCAATTCTTTCCTAAAAAGTTCATTAGGATACATTCTTCCACCATACACTCACAATGTGCTGGATGATATTGTAGCATTTACTTTTCATGTGAAAAATACAGAACCTGACTCAGTCCAAGTCAAAAATGATGGCAACAAAATCTATATAAAGTTCACTTCAATAGGCTCAGGGTTTGCGCCTGTGCACTATGCTGCTGCCATTATGTTTGATGAAGGCATCAAGTTCGGAAATGCCAATGGAGAAGCATGGGACAATAATGTCATCTTGCAACTGGAACTCAATGGAGACCTTCCTCAGAAATTCCAGATTGGTATAAGCCAAGACTCGATGACCACTGAACATTTTGATGTATCTCAAGTTACCAGTTCTAAGATAAAAGAGCCTGAGGAACCTACTGAAGAACTTGAAGAAGTGACTCCAAGCATTGAAGTAACTAATTGTGGAAGTCAGACCAATATTGTAGTTTCCTCTAATCATGATGAGGAGTATGATGAGGATGATGACTCTCCCACTGATGAGAAGGATATTGTGTGGACAGAATCAAATTATGATTATAATGCTAAGAGTATTTTGAGAAAGCCTATTGACATGATGAGAAGCTTTTCCGAGTCGAGTGCTGGGGATATAGCCTCATCTATCGATTACATCAGTTCCGATTGCATCCCTGAAGAATCTAGTTTGAAGAAGACTGTTAGGTTTAATGATGTTATTTCAAAACAATTTTATAGGTAAGCATTTTCATAAACTCATTCGTTAGATAATGATATCTTATCAATATGGGTTATCAATCATTGAGCTGAAGTACCTACATGCTTCAATGACAGGTTGCTTGCTAGTGGTTGAAGTTTTATTACATTTTTCAGTCTACTCTGTGCTAACCATATGCATATTCTATAACTGTAAATACGAGGTCAATGACCCAAATACCATCTATTTTTGCATCTTCTAGGGACGCGACTAAGCGATAGTCGTAAACAGTCTAGTACATTCTACAGCTAATCTTCGATAATTCCTATCATGGTCGTGACTTTGTTGTCTTGACGTAGTTTTACGTAAGATATGAAAACATCTGTAGGTAGGTACCTACCTACCTAATGTTTTGAACAAACAAACTGCTAGTCTTTCATTCCATAACAACAGCTCATCACTTTACGTACTGAAGGTTGTTTTGTTTGCTTTGGTATTAACGAGGCGTTGGTAATTTTTCGCTTATTTTATAAACAAATTGAATTGAACTGCTAGGTACCTACTTCGTAATGAAAGAGCACTGATCAGCGAAATTTGTCTAGGTACCTACTAGATATAATACCTACCTAGGTACTATACTTATGAAGGTATTTATAGATAAAAATTCTAACTAACTACTTTTGAAACCATCTCTACAGTTAACTAGCTGATACCTACCTACCTATCGCTTTTTTCTTTTTCTACTTTCACGTTTTCTACGTTTGGGTAACGTAACGGTTATAGGTACCTATCGGAGTATCGGGGCATTGGGCCAGACTCTTATAACGACCGATCAAATATTTGATTGTTAGAAACTCAGATCTAATAAAATAATTCTTTATATTTTTGGTCTGAGGTAAGAAACGAATTACCAGCGTTCACCATAAAATCTCGCAGTCTCTCAAACAACTTATCCAGGTCCATCCCTGGTTAACCAAGACCTAAGTAGGTACCTATAAATGCTAGAGTTTGTAAGGTCATGAATCAAGCCGCGACGACTGAACGAATTTGAATAAAACTTGGAATATAGGTAGGTACGTGTACGGTAATAACATATACCTACCTAGGCTACTTTTTCCTTGTACCTCGCGAGGGAAGCCGCAAGCGGAAGCTGTTGTTGTAGTTGTTAAGTAATATTTTCATGGTGTCATAAGTTTTTCCGGTTCCATTTTTGATCCTAAAAGTCAACCTTTCTTTAAAGTTATACAATTATCAAATTGGTTCCAATTTTCTTTTCCAGGTATAACTCGTCTATCGAGGGTCAGAAGAAGAAAAATCAGCGTAAGAAGAGTAAAAAGCGCAACCAGGATCGGCGGAAGAGCGAGAGTGAAGCTGAAGACGACGTTCTCACTTCCATTGCAGTAAGTTTTCATTCTTTTGTAACATTAATTGTCCCTAGTAACATAAAATATCACAAAACATCAAAGAACATTAATTGTCCTTGGTCTTAGCTTTAAGCTGCCTTATAAAGGAATAGCTGCCAGTCCAAGTTTCATCAAAATCCGTTTAGTTTCGTTATTGAGCTACAAACATCCAAAAATCCTCAGTGCTGTTATTCAACAAAACAGAGATAGGTGACTACTAGTAAGTAGCTACGTACCACTGTTGACGATGTTTGTTGGCAAGCTTTCAATTGACCGGTAACCAACGTAGAACTAATTGATAGGCAGCGGAAGATTTCTGAAGGTCTCCGAAACTGACTAGTAAATAGTATTTTTTGAATCCACGAGAAGTCATGCATGCGTAATAAAAAATATACCAGGAAACCAAATTTTTTTATTTTGATTTCGTATCGACATAGATTGAAGTTATTCTTATCATTTTACAACATGCATACTGTTTATTATGCGTAATGTTTATATCAACATTCACCATTATTTCTGGTCCCTTGCAAGACTTATCTGATTATATGGATTACTTAGGTACTTGCAATACGTCGAAGGAGTCATTTGACCATGAGCGTGATTATATAATTATCTTCGCTGTAATCAATTTCAGTTTGAAAATACACAATATGACGCCTCTGTTTTGTAAATAGCCGTTATATTTTACAATCTCAAATAACTGAATAAAATTAATTGCATGCAGGGTCACATTATCTCTCCCTGATTGTCATCATCATCATCTTCCTGCTTTTATCCCACTCTATGTGGGGTCGGTACAGCATGTTCTTTTATTCCAGTCCCTTATATCAGCCGTCATCTCCTCTGCGCTCTCTTCTTTCTTAACCACTTCATCTTAATTATTATAGTAAAATATTTCTCTATATTTTCCAGAACACGAAACCCAAGAAACCAGTGCTGAAACAGAGACGAGACAGCGGCCTAGCTGACACCTCAGATGCTGACACGGACTTCAAAAACACGCCCGACGAGCGGTCATTCATTGCCCCACCTGAAAACAACGATAAGCAATCCATCTTAAACATCGTTGACAAGGATGAAGTCAAAGACAAGCCCGAACCAGGCATATGGGAGTCGAAAACTGAATCCAAGGTTACTTGTGAGAATATCCAACATAACACAGATCTCTATAACCCAGATAAGTTAAACAAAGGCCAATATTTAGAAGTTATGTTCAAAAATGATCTCATATTCGATTTGGATATGTGAGAATGCCATATTTGATGTAGTAAGTTTGTTTGTAAATGGAAATGTTTAGAAGGTTTCAATTTGTGGTACAGTATGCGCAATGTATATTTGCAGGTGTGAACTTACAAGCTGATATTTAAGTCGATTTCACACCTAGATTAGTAAGTAGTCACTAGTCACTACACTTTGCAACTGTTATTTACATCTGCAAATATAGCTAGTGAGTACTGTTATTTTAGCACCTATTAATAGGGTTTTTGTTTGTGTAGAAGTATTTTAGAGGATTAGTATTATTTTAGTGATTTTAATGTTCCTTCCATATTGTCGAAGTAATTAGAGTGTCTACATTTTATTTGCTTTGTTTATGGCAATAGTTTTATTTCAATGACTGCCTAAATAACATATTTGTTAGAAAGTGTTTTACTTTGAGTTACTACTACTACAAGTTCTATTTTGAATCTGAAGATTTCAGTTGAATTTAACTCTATAAAATTCACTTCTAAATAAGAATTTGCTCATTTTAGAGACAATATTTTAAAGACACTAATGGTACAAATTAAATTGATACCACATATACATTTTTAGGTATTGAATTGCACACAGATTTACACACATTTTTTTACTATTGTCATTAGTCATCAAATCTAATGAAAATATTTTTCAAATCTGTAAGTAGATCATTTATTTGTAACATTCGATTTTATATAAAACTTGTAAAAAATATGTTCAAATCAAGCAGCTGAATGCATTTATTACCAATAAATTAATTAAATTATTTTTAAGTGTAATAATTTAGATCACGATTTGGAATTAACTTACTTTCACTTATATCCCAAAATGAAAAATATTTTTAAGCTATAACCAAGCAAGCCGCATAATTTTAATGCATGTTTGTTTAAATTATCCTATTTATTTTAAAATAACATTCGTAAACAATGTTTTAATTTTAGAATCAAATCTGCACTAAGAGATTTTTCATAGAGCTTATAGTATAAACACAAATATACTTGAAAAGAGCAGAATAATAGGCCAATTAAGAATAATATTATTCTTGTTTATAAATAGCTGTATTCATGTTTCACAAATAATTGAAATGTACAAATCCAGATTTGTGACGGCGTTTCTGTTGTCATAAACTAAAGCATTTCGTTTATAATTTTATTTTTAAGTAAATACTAAATCTACATTAAAAAATCTAGGTATCTTATTTGCAATGAGGTACTTACTTTGGTCTAAAGGTTATCTGTAAACTGATTTGGTGACTAACGAATAAAATTATATGGAAAACAACAATATTCTTTCGATTTCATTACATCCTTTGACACCTACAGTTTGACACAAATATTATCTGTCTTCTGTTGAAGCGTTAGTAAAATATTATATGAAAAAATATACTTAAACCAAATTAAATACTCAAATAAAATGCAAAATTTAAGACTTCTGTTCTATGGGGAACCCCTTTATTTTTAATTAGATTATTTTGGTACATATTAGAAAATTTTAGATAGTTTGAAAAAGAAATATACATAAATACTACAAAAAATATGTAAAAAGTCACTCGTTCGACCCATCCAATTACTGACCGCGCCTACTGTTGCTACTTCACAGTACAGTCGGTCCCGGTTTTTAAGTCCACTAAAGCCATGACGGAGGCCTTTAGGCGGCCTAAAAACTCCGTGACTAGAGTTGGCCACTAACTCATACGAACATACATACTTCAATGATCGATTACGAACGTTAAACATTTTCTTGTATGAGGCCCCTTTTAAAATTATTTTTATTATGTGTGATTTTAGTAGCAATAGAAAAACATACTCTGAAAATTTCAACTCTAATTACGGTTCATGAGATACAGCCCGCTGACAGACGGACGTACCTACAGCGGAGGCTTAGTAATAGGTTCCCGTTGGCACCCTTCGGGTACGGAACCTTAAAAAGCGTCCTCTAGCTTCCCTTCGCGGTTTCTCACACGCAGTACCCGGATAAAGAATAGCATAAGCTAAAAAGAGATTGAGTGAGACACACACAGGTTACCAACGCCTGCGCTACGGACCTTTCAAATCGTAGAGACGCCTACGCTACGACCCCTACGAATCGTAGACTCCTGCACTACGTGCGTATCGTAGAACTATACTACGATACAATGAATGCTCTGCTACGATATAAGTTTTCACATACTACTAATCCTGCTACTTTGCGGCGAAAAAGATTAATAGTAATTATTAGTCTAACCTACACGTTTTTAAAACCTTTCTGTGCTACGTGTCAAGGGATCTACGATGAGAATCATTGTTATCACGTAGAACATGTTACCATGAACCAACTTGGCCCATGATGTTACGGAAATTCCCAAGTTGCTTTAAAAAAATACTTTATTATTTAAGTCAATATGAAATAGTACCTACCCGATCCCAGCTAAGTAGATAGGTATTGTACAACTAAGCTACCGATACCCAGTGGCGAATCCACTGTACATAAGTAGTAGGTAAGTATTATTTACTCGTTAAATTGTTTAGAAGAGGAATGATCCAGCTTTATTTTTGTTCGACAAACATTCAATTTTATTACTTTCCTCGGAGGCTGATTGATCGATTTTGAATTGTTCCCAAGGCGAGCGACGTGAAACTGAAAAGTTTCTAAACAAATTAAAGAGAAGCGAGGTTCGTACAAATCTGCACAACAATTTCAAATTCTGATTAACCCACCTTATCTTAGCTCAACATGGCTTTGGTAACGTTTGACATTGCCGTGGCCTGATTAATTTTATGAAAACAAAGGCCTACCTATATACCTTTATTAAATATTATGTAGGTAACCTTACCTACCACAGAACAGATTATGGATATTAATATATATTTATAGGTACTTACTTTCATTATACCTACCTATTCTTATCCTAACTGCCTAGAAATGTTAAAGTTATCTAGGCAGGCAAATTAACACCAAGATACTCTACCTATAGAGTAACTTTTTCATTAGAAATTACTGAATTTTCAATAGATTAATTATTATTAGATCTTAGGCTGTTAGTTACGACTTACGTTACAAATAGTAGGTACTTAGGTACCTCTGGTAAATTACCTATCGCAAGTTATTTGTTGTGTATAAAACTAATTACAAGAGAGTGGACAGGGCCAAACCCAGACTATTGAAACACCTTAGAAACTATTAGGCCCGTATTACATAGGTAGGTATTCAAGAGTAACGCTCAAGCGTACGTAAATCACCACCCAAGTTGAACTCGACAACTAGACTCGAGCATCGCTGACAATATTCATCGAGCCGAGTTTTTGAATACGAGCCGTGAAATTTTGGTCACCATTCGACAGTTTCCTAGTAGATAGTAGGTACCTACATATAAATAATGAAAGGATGAGTAAATAAACCTTCAGAAAGTTGTTGCCCTCAAACATAAATCCTGGCTGTGTCCCTGCAGGGAGTTAATAGTTTGGGAGGAAAAGCGAATTTGGTACCTACCTACCTACCCGCCATATTGCGTAGGCAGGGTGGTAAACAATTATTGCATTCCATTGTTATTTCCTTCGAAAATTATTTAGCCATTTTAGCAAAATAGCTGCGGATTATGTACCTGTACCTAGGCACCTAAATGTACCTACTTACTTACTGTACAGTATGATAACGGTATGATTCAATTCAACCACATTAACTTGAAATTATGAAATAACACCCCCCGGGTCTATCCGTTCCGTAGAGTCAGCGTAAAATTGTTTTCTAATGGCCACCTAATGGAAATAAATGAGGCTCAACCGAAGCATATTGGAACAGCTTAAAAACATCAGCGCTGAAAAGGAAAACCGAGAAAAACCCTTTTCAAATCCGTTTACAGGTTTCGCCTGATTGACGAACAAAAAAGCGGAAAACACTGAATTGATTTCCAAGCCAGAGAATTTCCGATAAGACACGTATAAAATGCATTGACCCTCATTGACCAACCGAACATTTGCAATTATTTGCAGAGTTCAATTGGTTTGGCTTAAATAGGTAAGTACCTAGTTATGTACCTAAAGTCTTGGGTTGGGGTTAAATCGACTACCGTGCCGATTATCTTAAATAGTTATTTACTTAAGTAATCAATTTTTCGAACAGAAAAATCTATTGGTGCCCGATTGGATTTAAACCCACGACTTTAGGATCGGGACGGAAGCCGTGGCCTACTGGCTACTACTACTACTAAGATACCTAGTAGGTACCTACTGCCTAAATAAAAGTGTGTTACCGTTATAGGTATAACTAATACCTAGCAAAGTATTCAACCGAATTTGGGTAGGTACCTACCTACCTTAAGAAATAAACGTGCCTTTATTCCTGTTTCATATCATTTGAAACGTTTTTGTGAGCTACACTGCGTAAATAGATCAAACTCGTTTGAGTGCTCAAAGCGGCCTTCATAGGTAGGTAGGTAGTACAGTAAGTACCTACCTACTTATGTTATGTAAGCCGGTAGGTATATTCAGCGAGCTTATTTCCCGGAAACAAAACAATCGCGTTTCGCCAAAATATAAGTTAGGTAGGTACCTACCTACCTAGTTAGTAGATATTATGAGTTAGCAAAGACTAAACCAATAAGTACTTACCTTTATACCTACCTACTCAATAATATTATTTTGGGACTGTTTCTTGGTCGATACTAAGGTCGATAACTACCAATTTAAACGTGGTGAAAAGGGGAGTTGGTTTTGTTTTCCTACTTCATCGTTGGATACTTACCTAAGGGGTTTTATCAACACTTTCGATTAGGTAGTATTCAATAGTGATTTTGTTAGCGTTCAGTGTCTTTGTCCCTGCTGGCTAACTAAACAGCTAAGTAGGTAGGTAGGTACCTACATACCTACTGTAAAAATAGAAAGAAAGTTTCCTCTCACAATATTATTTTCTAAAGCTATACTTGGGCTTTGCCTACTACGCAGTCAGTCAGTCAGGCATGCAACAGGTTCGCAATTTAGATTTTCATTTCTTCGAGCGGAAATCTACATGTAGGTAGTTTGCATTCGAAGCACGCGCCGTGTCGTCGTCATCGCGCTTCGTCGGTCGTCAAAAACACGCTAATTAATGTAGGTACCTACTGTCTGCAACTAAAGTTCAACGTTCAGCGTTGTCGTAAGAAACTAGTATAGGAAACAAGCTGTCGCCAGCGAATTCGCTCTCGTGGTATCCGTATAAAACGTAGCCTATTGTTATTCCAGCATACATAGTACGAGTACGATGTATATTCCAAGTCTTATTCAAATCCGTTCAGCCGTTACGGCGGGTTTGAGGCACAAACATATCGTCACATCCTCAGAAACTTTCGTATAATAATAATAATTAGCAGGTTTGATCGTAAAAAGCTTCCGGCACGGAAAAGTTGCTGGATTGCTGTTTTGACACAGCTAAAACGAACGGAGATTGCACGATGATTATTTTCAATTCAATTTCTATCTGGGAATACAAGCGTATGAACAAAATACTGTCATGATAACGTATATCATGCATGACAGAATTTTGTTCAGGTAACTAGGGTATGCTATTTTAAAATACCTACCTACTATTCTATATTCTGTATCTTCTAAATACTTTGTAAAGCCTTCCGTACCTAGTCGTGGTTACCTTCAAAGCGGCCATTGTAAATAAGGTCCGTAATTTAGTACTCATCGCAATTGTGTTGTGAACTTGTGACAAAATACTTAAATAAATAACACCCAACAGTCACATACATAGTCCTGACCCCACACTAGGATTCCCTGTGTCGTGGGTATCAGAAACTACGAGTACCATGGTACCACAACACCCAGACCCGGAAGAAATATTTACAGAACATGCAAACATTTCTTCCGCAGCGGGAATCGAACCCGCGCCTCTTGCGTCTCTGCCAAGCAATCGCCCGCCACGCCACCGAGGCCGTCAAGGTAAGATAAGAACTAAATCCTTTGTTTTAATCACATAATACAGAAGAGATGTTTTCATTATGACTGGGTATTAGTTTGAAGGTCACCGCATCCGGCCGGGAGCGATGAACCTAGATGAATAGAAACCTACAAATCTTGAAACACATTGGACGTTGTCCTATTTTCACGAAACATTGAACGGGTTCCGAATCCGATAATTCAGAACAAAGAACCTCATTTTACCCTTCGGCTTTGAAAATACTTTGTTATTACGAAGATTATTTTTAACGGCAACGTATTGTGTCAGTGTCTAGTTTTTGGCTATTGTTGCTGAAAAAGTTAAGTTGAAGTTCGCCACTTGACAATTTTTTTATAAATATTTCTACAGTTTTGAAACGCAATTTGTATGGCTTCATTATGATCAGTTATTTTCGGCTTCGGCCTCGGTGGTGTAGCGAGCAAGAGCAACAGTTGCGAGTTCGACCCCCTTGCGGGAAAAATGTTTGCATGTTCTATAAATATTTCTTCGAAGTCTGGGTATTGAGGTACACTCGTAGTTTCTGATACCCACGACACAGGGAATCCCAGATTGGATTCAGAACTGTTGAGTGTCATTTATTTATAGTTTATATTATTTACAGCAATGATGAAACAAGGCCCACTCTTGACAATGTGCAATATCACTAGCCGTCAAGTGTATGGAACTGTCGTGAAAGGGAGACAATCCGTAGTCGGATGGCATTGTGGTAACAATGCAGTGATTAATGGTATGATGAACCCAAGAAACTCTACACAGAAACAGGGAGAAATATATCATGCTATTGTGAGCGTTGTTTGAGCCAGTGATTAGGGGTAAAGCACGAAGATGATTAGGTAGTACCCTCTGAATGCAATCTCAAAGTGTACCATTAACCCAGTTTAGGTATCTACGGGCGTAGGTAATTTGATAGGTGCTAAATGAGGAGAAGCTTCTTAGACCTTTTATGCTGATTTTATATTAGGTATGTTCCCACCTTCTTACTCTACTCTTAGTTTTATAGAGTGATTGCCTAATTTTAGGTACCTAAATCTACGAGTAAAATAGAGTTCGCGATTTAGCTCTATTATTAGATTTTAATAAAACCCCCTCAGGGGCTGCTAGGCTAAGATGTTCACAAATTGATTGAAAATTTAGATGCTGTCAAAGTAAATTATTGCCCTATTACTTCGGACGTGACGTAAAGCCGATAAAGAAAATTCTTAGAATCAACATTAAGTACAGGTTATATTATACCTAGTATCTACCTACCTGCTAGGTAAGTAGGTAGATTATTTTAGTAAGTAAATAATTTGTTTTAAAGGTATATTGAATTCGAGAGGCGACAGCTGATATTTTTTGTAGGCTTCTCGTACTTATACCTACTCATATTCATACAGTTAAATGCGCTAAACTTAGATAAAAAAATCGATAGCATAGGTCAATTGCACGAAAGGAGCCTTTGAGGCGTACATACTTTATCCTTTTCCTTTCACCACACTGAATCGAAAGGATTGGTTACACGACTAGTAGTCGTATTTACCTAGTACTAAATACCTACTATCTCCGTGCTGGAGTACCGGATTACCACCGTTGATCCATTTGTGGGTCCTTTTCGAATCCTTATTCTCGAATCAATCTAGATTTGTCAGTATAATGCTCTTAACGGCTGGGTATTGGGTCCATTACTGTGTTTTGGTAGTAATGGAAATCGATACGAACACAATCTTGTGGAGAGCCTTTATCGGTGAGGGCCGCAAACACTCGCCGTGAGGACTGAACAGAAGCCGAGTGCCTGGCTAGGGTTTATTGTGCTCTAGTCTGTTTCACGCGCCGACCAGCAGAATTAAACGAGCTTCATTTCAACAGTAATAACAAATTAGAAAGACTAGTATTTTTACCTTCTCTTGATTATTTTTTTAATATAGGTAATTATTTAGTCTTGGCTTTTTTAATGAACTTTAAGCTTGTTTCTAGGGTTCCGTACCCGAAGGACGTTCCGTATCCGTACCGGGACCCTATTACTAAAACTCCGCTGCCCGTCCGTCCGTCCGTCTGCCTGTCAGCGGGCTTTATCCTCGGACGAATAAACACAAGGCTGGCTCATGAACCGTAATAGGTACCTAGATAGAGAGTTGATAATTTCACAGAGTGTGTATTTTTATTGCTGCTATAGCGCAATTATTGCCGCACAAATCTTACTTATATCTTACTTATATTATAAATGCGAAAGTTTGTGAGTTTGGATGTTTGGATGTTTGGATGTTTGGATGTTTGTGCCTCAATCACGCCTAAACGGCTGAACGGATTTGAATGAAACTTGGAACATACATAGTATGTGTGCTGGAATAACATATAGGCTACTTTTAATCCAGGTACCACGCGAGCGAAGCCGCGGGCGGCAGCTAGTATATTATAAATGCGAAAGTTTGTGAGTTTGGATGTTTGGATGTTTGGATGTTTGTGTCTCAATCACGCCTAAACGGCTGAATGGATTTGAATGAAACTTGGAATATACATAGTACATGTACTGGATTAACATATAGGCTATTTTTTATCCAGGTATAGCGCGAGCGAAGCCGCGGGCAGCAGCTAGTAATTAAAATAAAATAAGTGCTTGTTAACCTATAAAGGCGAGATATGGAAATACGAGAGAAAAATGGCCACGAAACATGCCTTTCGTTTTGGTACTATGATGATTGATAGTGTTCATTACTTAGGTATTATGTAGTGGATAACTTTCATAACAAAATAAAACTCTTTATTTGTTAAGAATTTTCCTCATGACTGTTTCCATTGAGAGAAGTGGTAAACTTCTGTAATTCGGGTGGTTTAGTTTTTAGTTACAATCTTCATTAGGTATGTTCTGATGCTAGGTTCTGAGGTAGTACCTAGTACTTTTTTGAATTCAACGTTTCTGGGATCAAAATCCACTGTCACTTCACTTCAGTTTTTTCCGTATATACATTCGAATAATGCACTGTGTTTGTACAGCACACAGGGCCGCTGCAACGCATCCAGGACGATCGATTTCTGGCTTTACTAAAACTACGATGCGACTGAATTCGACCTTAATACTCAAACGCGACTCAGAGTTGAGCACGTGTCAACTCACGGTTTTTTAACAGTTTCTGATGAAAATCTGTCAAAAAAAAAAAACGTCATTTGAGACGTGCTCAACTTTAAGATGCGTTTGAGTATTCGGGGGATAGGTACCTACGTAGACTTAATTGCAACACAACTCTTGAATGCTAATTTACCTAAACCTATTGCACCTACGTACTGTCAATAGGTCCTAGTAGCTTTCTTGAAGACAAGGCACTTTGCGTCTAACGAAGTCGCTTGACGCTACAGCAAAGAACGTGTAGAATTGACTAATGCGATCGTAAAGTACCCGACTAACATGACTTAAAGATCGCTTAAATTCGAAAAGTATTTGGCTCTGAAGAGTTCCTTGGCCATTGAGGGAGTGATGCTGAGATGATAGGAAGATTATGAGGATGTGAATTGGTCCAGGCCAGGGTGGGGCGGGTGGCCCGGCGGCTGGCCAACCTGTGGCGTATCTGTTGCGCCGCCCGCGCCCGCCCGTCCGCGCCCTAACTCTTGCCAACGTTGCTCACGGTTTGGCCAGATGTAGCCAAATTGTAAACGATTTTTTTTATTGAAAAATATTATCAATAGGTTTTTATATGGCCGGCGTATTAGCCATACGCAAAAAATGACTTAACTATTGAAGAATCGATAGTTCATTCATGTTTCAGTCTGGGTTTCAGTCGCTGGTTTCGGTGTGATCCTACCATCATCAAAGCCTCACGGAATTAAAAGCAATAAACATTTATTTATTTATCCACATAATTCAAACTATTTAACAGTGATTTATTTATACCAATGAAAATTGTTAACATATACCTTCATTAGGTACATTTTATTTTGAATTTTAGCCATTGTTTCGCATACAAAGTGATCATTTCAGTCGCAAATTGCAAGAAAAACTTTTCAGTCAAATCGACTGAAAACACTATAATCAGCTGGCAACACCATAGGTCCGCCCGCCCGGCCGTTCCTGGCTCTGTCAGTCCGTGTCATCGCGCTGAAGCCGCGAGTCGCGATCTCTGCTTTCTAAAACACGTGTCTATTTGAAAATCGCGCCGTTTTCATAACTGTAAAGTTCTTTCAAACACCGGTAGATACTTCAAAGATTTTTTTGACGTATTGTTTTCACATTGCCTTTTTGTTTCTCTAAAATATATTTTTGGGTTTACATAATTAGGTAAGTGTAATTAATTTATTAGGATTTACGTAAAATTGTTTTTAATTTTGAACTGGTCAACTTTAAACCTAGATCAACAATGATCTCTTAAAAAGTCATAATGAGATATTGATATCATTTATTTAGGTTCTAGCAGGATCTAGCTAGGTGGTATTTACATACGCCCCACTATACAAACACTTCGCTTGCATAAGTCACGGTTCTGAATTGCTGAATGAAATTTGAATAATAAGCCACTTGAATAGGACTTTCCGAGAATGTATTTTAAACTAGTTTGTAAGAATAATATTTTATTTTAAATAAATAATATTCAAACTTGAGTCAGCATTTTATCGCGTTGTAAATGAATGCTCTAGTTATCAAAACAAAAATATGAATCTAGCGTCTCATTTAATTAGGCTTTTTTACAAATCGTGTCTGATTCTGGGCACCTACTCATAAACCCAAAAATGAATTCAGGTAGGTACCTATAGGTACAAAGTATGTCTAGGTATTTCTGGGCAAATTTACCTAGCTAGTATAATAATGGGTATTTAATTTGATAGGCAGCCTGAGCAAAGTTATCCCACATCGCGCCATGTTTAATTAAGTTAATTGTAACCTTCATCAGGTGTGTCAGAAGTTGCTAGATAAGCATGATTACATAATACGGTTTTACCAGATGCTGCTATTAAATTGTACGGGCCTACCATTGGACAAGGGTTTTCCGAAGATTGACGTTTCAAGGCTGCGAGGTTTTAGTATAAAATTATGAAAATACCCAGATATTCCTGCAGCTTTCCATAAAAAACAAAGTTTAATATTACTTAAAGTCTGGAGAAATAAACCAAAAATTACACGAATGTCGTAATATTTTTTTTAATATGTTTAATTACGTCAACGTCTTCATTAGATATTCTTATTCATATTCATCTTTATCTTATCATTCCTATTCATCTTTCTTACTATTAAAATCAACTTTGTAAAATTCATCAGGTGTAGGTAGGTATATCATAAGAATCAGGCTACTCCCGCGATGTTTCCTGAGTCGCGGGGTGGGTCGATGTCAAAATTTTCCCTTCCTCAAAAATATCTCTAGATACGAATCTTATCTCCATTCTCCAATATTCAGGAAATCATTAGGAACCACGTCATTTTCCCATGACAATCCCACGATTTTCGCCATTTGCTGGTCACTCTATTTACATTTACACAATGGAACCCTTTCTCGCAGACCCTACGGGCTGGTCCCGTATTCGAGTGTTTCTCCTCCTAAATTTGTTAGGGAAAAGCTCTGATTGTTAACCTAATTCTTAGCTGTTCCGCCCGCTAAGTGATATTTTAATTTACCCTACACATTTTATTACATTTTCTGTTTCATTGTAAGCAGATTTCATTACAAACTCTGAATATCATAAATCTTTGAAATATTCCTATTAAATGTGAGTCTAAGAGATTAGTTTTTATCTTGGCGCCTACAATAACACGTGGTGCCTAAGATTTATAGAATCTGAATCATAATACCAAGAAGAATTCTTTATGAGATTGTTGCGGAATTCCCAGCAGATTGGTTGGGTTTATGAAATCCACAATCATAGACTGAGCCCGCTCCTCGCATAAGCTTGAACTTATCGATGATAACATTATCTATGGTTTTCTAGATCGATACATGCGATACAAAGCTAGGGACTAGTTTTTTTATTGTTTGAGTCACTCGATTGCAAGTCCTTGTGAACCTTGCAAATTTTGTATCCTTATCTTTCATTGATGACAAATCCATCAAATATTTTTTTAAGTTTATTTTTAGTGTAGTGAGTAAAACGTGGAGTGTTGCGATTTGCAGTGTTTTTGAACAGATAAATAAATAACTATTTAAGTTCCGTATGATTATCTGTGGTTCCTCGACTGATGGCCGGGAGTGACCGGCTGCGCTAGATCGATCCCGCAGGGCAGCGGGCAGCTAACGACGTAAGTTACTCTCACTCATTTACATATCAATAGTTAAAAGTAGGTGTCTACTTGTTCAAGATTATTTAGGGTACTGGTAACCAAGTAAGTACCTACTTTTATATTTTTTTGTAGCTTCCTCTTAAGACTATTCCAGAATGCTTTTACATGTGACAAAAACTAGAGAAAATTTAACATCACATTTTGTAAAGGACGGCCATGGCAACATTTACTTTTCTGTAAATTTAATTTATCTATGCCTTATCTACCCTTAGCAACATTTACTTTCTGTGAATTAAATTTATGATTGGAATTTCGATAACTAAGGAGTTGTTCTGGTATTGTTCACTTTTTGAAACCATTGCACATTGCGCATAAACCTGCAAACACTGAGTTGGGATCCTTTTGCAACTTTAGGACTACATCCTACTACGAAAGTTTGCGAGGATGTGAGGATGTGACGATGTTTGTGCCTCAATCACGTCGTAACAACAGAACGGATTTGAATGAAACTTGGAACATACATAGTATGTGTGCTGAAATAATATGTAGGCTAATTTTTATCCTGGTACCACGCGAGCGAAGCCGCGGGTGGAAGCTAGTATTAAAGTTTTAGAACCTATGTTTGTACAATACGTAGGTACACAAATCTTCGTACCTGTGTCTTCGTACGTCGGTAGATTAGGTATTTTTATTATTATCTTATTGTTTAAAAACATATCAATGGCAATCAATATTACTACCGGCATTAAATAAACCTGCAGGTAAACTTGGAGTAGAGCCAACATACGATTTCTTCTGTTTATCTTTAAAATCAAACACATTAATATATAAATTAAACTGTGACTTGACTTTCAACAAAGTCACTGCCCCAAAAATTTCGTTAAAAAAAAGACTTCAGTGAATAATTCTTATTGCACCAAACACCTATATGAATTGGCGTTTCTACGTCTGTGTAAAAACTTGTCATTTTGCTTGGGCAAAATTTACACCTTATAATAAAAAAAACGAAAGTAAAATTATCTACAAAACAAGTACTTATTTAAAAGAACAAAAAACCCGACTGGTATCATCTGAGATATTTTAATTTTCTGTCACATGATAATAATGGTGATGAATTTGTACCATTTTAATCTACGTTTTCAGTTATAGTATCATCTTATGTTCATTGAAAATGGCTCCTTAAAGCTGCTAGTAAAAGTAAACATAAGAAAAGCAGCTGGACGCATTTTATGTTTTTTTCTTTAGGTACCTACTCCCAGTCCAGCAGAGGAGTAATGCATAAATAAATGTGTAGAAATCCATAGCTTGCTTTTGCTTTACAATTTAATGAATACTTAATGAAAGGATTTCGAAAGGCGACCTTTTTAGAGCCTTGTTACGCAATAAGTCAAGAAAAGACCCGTAAATTGAAATCAGTTTATTGTTGAGGCGGCATAATATTCCCCAAGTAGTAAATCCGACCCTCAACTCTATTCCAATCCATACTTCACTTTTGGTACACTTGTGCAAGATTTGGATTAAAAGTAGTGGATTCCATCGCTACTGATCCTTTGTGCGCTACCTGGGATTTGACATTCAAGATTGTCAAATCCTAGGAATTGAAAATGCGAAAGTTTGGTTTGGAATCGAGTCGAGTGCCGGGAACACGTAAGCTGGGGCTCAAAATAAATATAAAAAACCTTTGCCTATCTGAATAAAGCTATCAAACAAGGAATTCGCGAGATAGGTACCTACATCATTTGGGCGATCGATGGCCTGAATGAAACTCGGTAGGTAACGTCAGCACATTTGCTATTTTAAAATGGAACAATAATTCAGTCATCGATTCGCATTGAACCCGTGTATAAATCTCTCAGATGAAGCGGCCTGCGGTGACGGTCGCAAGTGACGACCTAGGTGACCAGGTGACGGCCGATGTCGGTGTTTAGTTCTTTGTTCATGACCGTGCATGTTTGAATAGGCATTATAAGTCACTTATTATAAATGTGTCTTGAGATGTGTTACTTTACTTATAGATACCTTTTAAGTTGGGGTGAGACGCACAAAAAGTCAAAATTGCTAATGCTACCCTTTTTAACCGACTGCGAAGAAGGAGGGTAATGTGTTTGGGGTGTATGTATGTATGTATGTATGTGCTTTCCTTTGGCTGGAGCTGTAGTCCAAACGACTAGATCTGTCGTCCAGACGAATTAAACCTCACTATAATGAGGTGTTTGGATTCGTCTGGGTCTGGACGACTAGAGTGTCATAGGTTATTGAAGTCTCAAAAAATACTACATGGCGGCTGTAAGAAGTTATTTTCAATTTATTATTTTGGATGCCTCTGTAGCCGAAATGGCTGGACGGATTTTGACAAATGAGGTGTTGTTGTTTTCGTCTAGATAACGAGAGTGTCATAGGTTACTTTTTTGACACTAAAGTATAAATAATCCAAAATGGCAGCTCTAAGGAACCATTCCCAATTAACTTAAGATGGTACATAACTAAAAACGTTGACTAAATAGTACAAATTTATCATCATCATCATCATGTGTCACAAAATCAAATATAACAGACCTACAAAACACGGTCGGGTTTCTGTTCTTTTAAATAAATACTTATTTGCATAATATTTTCATACTAGGAAGTGCCTAGAAGATGATTTCTAGATTTTTAAACTTATTTAATGACACCACTAAAAAATCTAATAAAAAATAAACAAAAATAATTTAGTAATTATTATTAAACAACATAATTCGATAGAAAATTATTAAAAAGATGAAATACAAAAATTCTCCCATCACAATAAATTGCAGCCAAAAAAAGTTTTGGATCAATTTTATTTCAACTCAAAATGTATCCCCGGGGACATTGATCGGAAAACTTGAACCTAAATCCATAGTTCATTAGCTCCATTCAGCAGTTGATGCGAATAAAATATTCTTGCCAAAGTTTATTACTGAAATCAAACCGCTTCTTATCTGATTCCGGCTTTTTAAGATCCAATTGTAAATTTTAGATTTGTTAAATTATTGTTATCGCGTTGCGTGAGACGCTTTTATGGCTTTTATATTTCAATTGCAAATTTTGTCACGTTGAAATTGCCTTAGTTCTAGAAAGACCGTGTTTGGTGGAATCGTAGCTTGAGGAAAATCGTAGAGTACTTCCATAAAATAAGAGTAACAGCCTAGTTCATCGCCCGAACTTCACAGGTTACGGGAAAATGCACTGCAGTGAACCGATACCATACGATCACGGGATTGCTATTCGTAAATGGAAATACCCGTCTATTTCAACTCATTCCGTAATCCATATGCTTGTAAACAAAGCTGTGCACTTTTACACCAATTTTTATTGCCTCCAAAAAAGTAAGCCAATTAACGTCGAATGAGTCAAGGCGTTGTTCCGTAAGCTGGCTTCGTGCCAGGCCACCAACCATCGACTTTAATGCTAATTAATAGAAATCACAATTCTAAAAGAAAATCTGCTTTTCTTAGGAGGCACTAACACAATACATCTTTCATAGGTGTATCCATTTTTAGTTAGGTACTTTTCTTAGCTGAATTACAAAAATCACAAAGCACTGACAGTGTGATGCTTTACTTGGGACTTTTTGCTCGTTTTTAACATAGCGATGGGGCCATCGCTATGTTAAAAACGAGTTAACTATGTCTCCATATTATAATATATTCAATGTCACTATTCAAATCTTATTTCAGCACCAGAAGTTAAAATATTAATTCTAGTTTCAGTTAGAGTCGCCGTCATCGTTATCGCCGGAATATTTTTGAATATTTTCGATGTATAGGATTATTTGTGAGCCTGTAAAACGTGGTAAATGCGCATTAGAAAATGGTCTATCTATTTAGTCGTGTTAGATACTAGTTGTTTCGAACCAGTGTGGTAAAAGGATTAAAAGTTCGGCTCAAAGGCTTCTTTCGTGCACTTGAAACATGTTTAGGAACTATCTACGGTTCTACGATATGCCAGGTTCCTCACGATGTTTTCCTTCACCGTTTGAGACTACCTACTGGTATAGGGCACATAATTTTTTCGAACAGAAAACCCTTTGGTGCATGTCTTTTGAATCCATGGCCATACTACTATTTATTCTGTGCCACGACCTTAGAATCGGAGGGCGGGACCGCTACCACTAGACTATCAGTGATCTCATTAGAACATTTTTTCTTTTTTTATGGAGAGGGAGCAAACAAGCAAGCGTCTCACCTGATGGTAAGTGATTACCGCCGCCCACGGACACCTGCAACATCTGAGGAGCTGCAAGTGCGTTGCTGGCTATTGAGGTAGGAGTAGGCTCGTTTCTTGAAGGTCCCTAAGTCGTATCGGTTCGGAAATACCACTGGCGACAACTGATTTTACAAGGCAGTTGTGCGAGACAAATAAAATTAGAACATGGTTAAATCATCGTTGTTAGGTACTCTAAAAATCTGAACCAAAATGGTGAAAGGGAACATTTATGTTCTGGCACTTGACCGGTGTGGTTTTTCAATATTTTATTCTACATTATTTAGGTATAGGTATACTGAATGGATATCGTCATAATAATGAGCTTTATAATTCATAATAGGGAAATGGGAGCTGTGCCAAAATATGTGATCACTTTTCTGATAGTATCTACCATCGTTACAAACTTACTACCTACTACTGATTTATTAGTTTATTCACCTTCTATATATTTATAAATAGCATCAAAAGACATTCAAGTCGTGTTTATTACCTACATATTTAATGGAACAAGACTCAAACTAACTTGGCCTGTCTATGGAAGTCAAACTGAGTGATTTCCGATCGCTATAAATGTGTTCTTTTGGAATCTTGGTCAGGCCATTACAAGTCTGCATTGATTTTGAACAGATGTTGTTCCAGATACCTACAAAAAACGGTAAATACCTCCTAGCAAAAGTTGATAATTGGAATCGTGCAAATATGACAAAGTTTGTCGCCTCTGTCAACTTGAAAACTTATTTATAGAATAAACAAATCAAGATTGATGCGAATGCTTCCAAAGAGGCTTTGACCGCTATGAGACGGCGGAGTTATACCGACTAAGAAATTCAACTGCCTACACTTTATGGGACCTTGTAGTGCCCAGCTTTTTGAACGTGCTTATTATAGCGTTTTTTACAGCTTCTGCTCTTTCAAGTTTTTCAGCGTTCAATTAAGTTTTACTATGACAGCACAAACTGACAGTTTGCGTTACTGGAACTTGGAACATTCATTCTTTTAACACTTATTTCTTTGAAATAAGATGGCAGATGACAATTTACTGCTATAATTACGGCCGCTGTCGTTCTTCTTAGAAAATAACAGTTGGTTGGACGAAAATATTTCGAAGTTATTACATTTGATTCACTCGGCTGATGGGTCTTCCTTTTCCTGTCTAGTAAAAGAACATAAGGAAAATAACGTTTGCAATAAATATTAACATAGACTTGCCATCAAGCGCGAAGGGTTTTATGTCAGCCATTATACGATTATATCGTTCTGTAGGACCGTAATGTTTGTCACGTTCTGGCCGGAAAATATTCACTTCGTTGTGGGCTATTCTTTCTTAAGTAGGCCTTACGGCAAAAGCATGAATTAACATCTTCAAAAAGAGTCTAAAAACACTCGATCTCCCGTTGATTGGTAGTTAAATGTAAGTGCAGAACTGTAGTAGGTTGGTAGGTACTCAATAACCCTCACCCTCACGCTAAATCATTACTCGTTAGGTATTCCCATACGATTATGTATGTCGATTAAAATTTTCCTTTCAAAAACTGATGTAAAATTTATAATTCTTACATTTTCAATAGTAGCTGTAATAAATGGCTTTTTGTGAGTCTGAATATTAAATATTTAAAAAGGTTCCTTTTGTACGATATTAAAAAAGAGTTGTAGGTAAGGTAAAGGAAATTTTAAAATTATTATAATTTACATAGTATATAAGCTTATATTGCATTTTGTAATATCCTAAAATGTAGATGCATAGTGAGTTTGATTTTCACATATCGACTTCTGATAACTCTCTCATATTTCCAGGAATTTATTCGAACTGTCAGTGTGTTACCGGGTCATTCATTCACGTTCTCTTTTAGAAAATAGAAACATTATTTTTCTATTGCAATCCAACGGCATACATTAAAAAAAAATTGAATTCCACAGGCAATAGTAATTATAGTTGAATTTGGATTAAAATCCTCAATATAATAAATACAATGTAAAGCATAATTTATTTGCTAAACAGGTAAAAAAGTGGAGACGTGAAATCATTATACACGTACAGCCATGTTTTGCTTAGAAAGTTGCAAGCCATGTTACAAGTCGCAAAGACGAATATACTATAGACTTTATAGCATATTCGTCATATATATAGCATATATATGACGTCCACAATCATATAGATATATATGATTGTGGACGGCAGGTCATCCAACACTGGTAGTTCGCCCCGCACTAAAATCTCGCGCGCCTGTTACCTGCGTCTATTCTAAAAAGCTACAGTATAAAATGTCTTGATTACAGTAAAAAATCAAGACTGTATAACTACTGCAAATCACTACAATACCACTATCTAGCTAATATACAGTCTAAAGCTGAACTACGAAGACATCGAAACATTAACGAAAGAGAGTTTAGGTTACAACGGTTTTCTAAATTTATTTGTTTTCCTTTTATTTATAAAAACTACAATACATCATGGAATTAAAATAAGAAAACTCTTTCATATGGGACCTCACTCGACACATTTGTAAAACTTTTATGTTTATTACTCTCTTGGGAACATAATCGATTAAGCTCATATGCTTCCTAGCAAATTTTCGTAGCACATTCTATTGACCTACCAAGCTTAATTCAAATGGGATTTACGGTTCGGAAGTTATGCTCTAGCAAACATATCCACAAACACAACGCCAAATCGCCCAAGTTGCCATGGAGATCTTCGCTCGCTCGATCAATAAGACTATACAGTCAGCATCCTTTACGGAGGAGACAGGTCAGAGCAAAAGGGACAGCATTTATAAACAAAAGATAGGGTTTGAGTTATCAGTACCAAACGCAAATCTCGGATAATTTGCCTTTTCATAGATTCGAGGCACGTTTGTTGAGAAAGCGCTATCTTCTTGAACCACTGGGTCGCTTTTCACTAAGTGAAGTGAGACCGATAAAGGATTTAATGCCCTATTCAAATACAATAAACGTTATTAGATACTATAAACAACGGGATAGGATAACATTGAAGCATATTCATAGCATATTATAATAGTGTTTAAAAAAATCAATAGAAAATGACAAATGGTACTTGCATTATTGATATTGGTTTTCCTCCGATATCCGATCGTGTCCTACTTGTGTTATAAATGTCAGCGAGTCAGTCACGAAATCGACGTATTTCAGATGTCAATAAATCTGAAACCATAAAAGCAAGATAATTAATACTTGGTGTATTTAATAAGTCTGTCATCTTATCCTGAAAATTTTAGCTTTCTAGCATCATCCGGGCCAAAGCTATGACGGTTCGAAAATACAACGAAACGCTTTCAGAAAAGGGTGTAAGTGCCCCGCTTCTTTTGGCTCGTCTTGGCGGGGGGGTACTAGCGTGCCCCCAGATAATCTATTTAAATTCTTCATCCAATATCGATTGTAATGGTTTCATCCCACCAGCTGTCTTTTTTAAGTATTTTAGTAAGTTTCAGCAACTTACATCTTACTTACTAACATAAAAAATGCGAAAGTTTTTGTTCATTTACTGATTTGCTGCTTTCTCCTTTCACGTGGAGCAACATGATTTGATTTTGATTTGTATCGACATTATATTTTGCACTCATTTATAAAACCACTCTCCGGCTTATGTGCTTCCGTAGCCAAAGGGTACCAACGGGACCCTATTACTAAGCCTCCGCTGTCCGTCTGTCTGTCAGCGGACTGTATCACAGAGAATTTTTACAGAGTGTGACTATTGCCACTTTAACTTCAGATAATACATATAAAATAAAAAAAGACCCTATACAAGAAGTTTTTTTTTATGTACGGAAACCTTCGTGTGCGAATTCGACTCGGACTTGACCGGTTTCATTATCCGTTATAAAACTCTTACGTTACCCACTGACAGACAATAAATCCTAGAAGCATGAACATGAAACTTGAAGGGTATATTCCTAATAAGGTGTAGGAGTGCACTAAAAAAAGAATTCTCGAAATTAACTACAGGTGATGAAAAAAAAAAAATACGCAGACAACCGTGTTTCTTTCTAGTACAAATAAAATTTTGGAAAATGTATCTTTATTTAGTAAACATGCAAAAAAAGGGTAGAGCACTCTACCAGGTACACGAGTATTTCATCAAAATACCAAGTATTTACCCTGCCTTATTTGCGAACTGTATCTAATAACTCGGCTCAGCTATTGAATTCGCTGATTCAATATTGATCGTTACCATATTATTAGGTACCTTTAATCAAGTATCTGCGTTTAGGTATCAGAAATCGAAGGTTATTTACCAATAATCAAGGATTTTACCCCTTAGCATGGGTGTCTATAACATCAGTCTGTAAACCATCATACATACATACGACCTCGGTGGCGTGGCGAGCGAGTGTGGGTTCGATTCCCGCTGCGGGAGAAATGTTTGCATGCTCTGCAAATATTTCTTCTGGGTCTGGGTGTTGTAGTATTATGTATAACAAGTATGTATTTACAAAAAAAAAGTATATAAGTATTCTATCAGCCATCCGGTTCCCATAATACAAGCTTTGCTTAGTTTGGGGCTAGATCGTGCTGTGTGATATGTCCTCAAATATTTATTTATTTATTTCTTCCGGATCTGGGTGCTGTAATATTATGTATTACTAGCTGTTGCCCGCGACTTCGTAAAAAAGTTTGCCATCATCATCCATTTTCATGGCCAACTCTCTTGGCAAAAAATTACTATGCCAAATTGATCCTCAAACACTTTTCCTGTGTCTCTTCTGGTTTCGGATTTCCCCATACTGTGCCAGTAAAAAAAACACTGTAAGTTATTTCAGTACTATGTATAGGTATTGGAATCCGTTCAGCCGTTACGTCATATTAGAGGCACAAACATCCTCACATCGTCGCATCAGTCAAACTTTCGGATTTATAATATTAGAAGGATCAATTTTGGCTATGGCGAAAATCTTACCCCATATGATAGACCATAATACAAGACACAGACTGACTCACTCGAAACCGAAACACATTATTTCACCAAAAACCTAAGGCAGGATTATGTACCTATTTGACTTTTTCTATATTTGAGGCAGATTTTTCCTAGAAAACGTGACCGCAAATGGCATTACGAGCTGAGTGCTTATGTGCTTCGAAGGGCATTAAGCCATGACGGAGGCCTTACTTACTTTTATACCTAGAAAACTGCTGTAAATCGAAAACCTACGCTTACAGTATTAAATTAAACCTGGGTATGTGCTATAAATACATTGTAATAAATAGAAGAGGAAAGCTTCTCACAAAGTATTGACTATAATAATAAAGGTAGAATGTAGGATGGAAATGATTTCATTACAGAGCACGCAACAAAGGAGCAATATGGGATTACGAAAATCACTTGAGATTTATAGAGTTTTGCAAGGTTTTACCGTATTTCGAGAAAAGCTTGTGGGTTGTAACATTTCAGGATATTTTACTAGCTGCATAAAAAAAACTATGACTGCTCACTGTGATGAAAGATTTACAACCCATACGGTACCTTTTGAGATGGATATTGCGTTATTGTCAAAACCGTGGGCCGTGGAGGGACTTGACTAGCACAGGAGCATGATGGATAGCACCAACAAAGAGAGGCATATGCCCAGCAGTGGATAAAGTCGGGCCGTGGATGATGACGATGATGTATATAATATACCAACACCACATTTTTATATATTCACCTTATAATATACCGCTAACAAATCGATGATTTTCCTACTGATAATTTGCACATTAATAAGTATCAGAAACTTGATATAATCTAGATTTTCCAAACAAGAATTCCCTCGCAATACAGAAAAACTTTGGAAAAAGCAATTTTGAATTTCCATTTCCACATCAGCACAAATGCTAATTTGCTCGTTGACCGTAGTTACAAAGGTCTAAATTAAAAAAGAAAAATGCCCTCTCTGGACCCGGATGCTGCGATAATATAAAATAGCCTGAAATAAAATGAGAGCTTTGATTTATACCCACTGAAATTCATCATTTCCTTCACTGATTTATCTGAAATGCCTGAACCTGCCATGCTTCTAAATGGACATAAATATTTTACAAGTAAATTCAATCGAGGTTTGGGGTGGGGCTAAATGGAGGTCGAAATGTTATGAGCTGCCATCACCCAATATTTTACAGTTTTATGATGCAAACATTTAAAAGCACAATTTTATTTCGTGTTAAAAATAAAAATCGTGGGAAAATACGTAAATAAATAAGTATAAGTTGATTACTTTTTAAATACTTCACACTTATTTATCCATTCAAGACACGATTCTTTGTATTTCGATACCTACCTACTTATCGAAAGCCGTTTCTTATCGGAATTCGTAAATAGGGCACTCAATCAAAATGGCTGAACAAAATTCAGTGAATACTCCAATATTCATAACGACTTCTAAAGTCCACTAGAAATTCAAACAAACGCGAGCACGCTGTCGGTTATGGAAAAAGTTTTCGCAAATTCTAGCTTCGGATACTTCTATTGAAATTCCAATACAATTTGGAACTGGCAAGACATTTTCATTTTTGAACAAGAGTGAGCCCATTTACTATAAAAATAAATATATGAAGCAATCGGTTTTTCATTATAGAACAGTTTTTCAAAAAGAGTCATCATGCCTATTAAATCTTCAAAGGCTTGATAAGCTGGCTGACTTATCAATAAGCGTTATAACTATGCAATCAACTGCCAAGGCCAGCGACCAATCTCCTGTAATTATGTTCCTATTGGTCTGAGCACAGATATTGATCCGAGTTTCAAAGAGAATCTGTAACTATTAAGTTCCTAATCTGTTCCGAAGCCTCGATATCTACATTACCCGTAAAAGTAGCCGAGTTAACCTAATCGAGTCGGGACTAAGTACATCACCTTTATCTTTACAAGTAGGTAGGTTTTAACTGAGTTTATGAAGACAGTGCCATAAGTGCACTTGTTTATTTAGAGCAGATGCCTACTTAATACTTGTCTATATTTCTTATAACTTTGTGGAGCACTATAAACTTGTGTAAGCTCACATAAGATGTCATGTAATCATGCATAAATAACCAAAACTTTGTTGTTTGGTGTCTGCAGAGATGAAACAATAGCTCTCAGGGGTGTTAAATTCGAATGAAACCGTGTTTTGTTTCAGACGGTTTACCACTAGAGATAGAGACATAAGAGAATTGCTAAGATGACATTGCCGCAGGGCTATTATGTAATTATTTCTGCATCAACTTGTTACAAAACCAAGCAACTATGTTGATATAAAATAATTACCTACCTACATATAAAATAGTAACTTACATTTCAACTGACCTTCCTACCAAAAATTGAATGATTTAGAATATAAATAAAAATTAAATATGTCAAAATTACTATAGTTGGATTAAATTTATTAAAGAATATAAAAATACATAATATTATTATAAAATACATAACCTCGGTTTGCCTTCCTGTTGGTACTCCAACAGGGTTCATGTCAAACTACATGGAACAACCTGTAACAACTACAACTGTACCAACCATATAAAAGCAATAAATATATTGAGTATGTAACAAAGCCGCGAACAGATGTAGTAAGACTTAGGTAACCCTATTTATTATCAAACAATTATGTGTCGACAGCATAACCCACACTTGAAAAAGGGTGCTCTTTAGAAGCTTATAAATAAAATACCAATACATACTGTCGAAAGAGTGTTATCACTTACCTACGCGAATGAATTTGTCCTTTTCGCGAATGAATACTTGCTAACCAGTAAAAATAAAAAAAGACGTAAGGTCAAAGTTTCCAGAAGAAATTAAGAAATTGTCACCAGCCACTATAAATTATTAAAACATTGAGATAATAACTGTTAAGGCACAAAAGGACATACCAAGTTACAGATAAAATACAATGTAATACTTTAGCTAGTTCTTCGTATTTCAATAGTAACCCCACATCAAGAGGCTAATGCAGAATCTTCAGTCGTAAGCTAACTAATTAGTGAGCTTCTATCAGCCATCTTAATTGGACATACTTGATACGAAGTATCTGAATATACTATGCGAGAGAGTTCGCAAACATTTGCGCCACAGTGTGTTAGCAGTTATTCATCTTAATAATTTTATCATTTCATTTCATTTCACCTTTGTCCAAAGCAGGCTTTAAAAAACGTAAAAAAGGCATATTCATTTCAGCTCAAATGAAAAATAACGTGGAATGTTCGATCAGAAAGTTCGAGATTAACATTTTGCTTTCCTTGCTTTCATATTTTGCTTTGCTATGCTTGAAATGGTTCATAGCGATAAAAGAGTGATGCTGATAACAATATTGTGTTCTGTTTTATTGCAATTTGCATAATTGGATAAAAGACGGACATAATGCCGTTACCTATAAAACAAAAGCTTTTTAGTGTCCTCAAAATAAAAAAGAAAACAATATAAAAACTTCTTGCATACCCAAGTTGCATGCCCACTACCATACCTCTTTCATTAGGTATGTTTCTTTTCATTTTCCAAATATTTTATCAGGCTACCCTGCACCCAATAATTCCACTGCTTATAATACAGTGAACCGCAAATCTTCGGATATTGAAATCAGCGGCCCAATCGATCACGGTCACCCTTGAAGCCAACTTGTTGATAGGGGACCTTTTATGGGATAAGGGAACTATGCGGCTCACAAAAGAACTACGAGTAGATACTATGTTGTACACGCAGGTAGATATCCACCCAAAGTTGTAATATTATTTTTTGTGGTCACATAAAAAGTCCCAAAGGACCTCTCTTATTTTACTCTTGTAAATATAATAATCTTTTGCAACATAATATCGCGGTCACGATTGAATTTGTGGAAGACTTTCAGCTCAAGCGTAGAAGAGAAACATTCAAAGAATCAATTGTGTACACAAAAATGTTTTGATTGTTTTACCGAAAACTGCAGCTGAAATACTTTCATAGCACTCAAACCTACTCAAATGTAACGAGACATACAACAACAAACAGTCAAAGTGGATACTAAAGAGCTTCCTTGAAATTAAAAATAACATTTTCACAGATTGATTTCTCGTGAAATGGAAACAGCCACAGTTCGATGGCAGTTGCCTCATTTACTTTGTAGATCAGTAGCTGGCGAGAGGCGAAACTTCAACCTAAGATCAAAGGAATGATAACAGCCAAGAAATACAAAGCGCATAGTCAATGTAAACTGTGGTTATACCTACTTGCGTCGCGAGTTAGTAATCCGAGATCGATACATTTTGGAATGAAGTAATTGAATGCTTGGTAGATTACCTCATTTTAAAGATAAGGACTAATACAAACTCAAAACATCAAAACTTGTCCTCTTGAGATTGCTCGTATATGAGTCTAACAGTACCTGTATAAAAACTAAGACGGCTCCCATAGTATAGAATTATACTCTGTGGCTCTCATCTAAGCTTCTAGAAAACCAAAGCTTACTGACAACATATTGTGAAAATAGAATAGTTTCGGGCTTATAAAGAAAATGGGTCAGAAAAAACCAACGCTCAAGGCTCTAACGCACCTTTTTTTACAAAAATATATGGAAACACTGTGGTGTTTCTTGGTGTATCCATATATCGACTACAATTTTTTTATATTGTATGTACAATATTTGATTCAAAATTGAACTTTTAATTCTTCTTTTTCTTTTCGTGTCGATGCTTCATTCTCTATTAAATATTTCAGGAATAGAAGGTGGCCACCTCAATCGCGCTATCTGTAGCTGCGTTGAGGTCATCCCCTAGTGCAGGTGCTTGGACACAGGGAGCAACGAAACTTTTAATAAAAATAATTTACTTTCTTTATCATTCCTTTGCCTTCGTCGAATAGACTCTAAGCTATTTAGTACCTATCTTCTAGTGTCGATGTTTGAGTATGATGCAACTATCAGCAAGGTATTAAAAATATATGAAATGAGAAAATAACGACAGAGCATTGAACAACGATATTCGAAAATTAAAACGATAACGTGAATTTAAGCAAAAGCTTTCTTGACTTATAAGAATGATAAGAAAGTTTGAATTTATAAAAGTCCTCCATCGATCACACCGGGCAATTGCCAGATTCTGATGGGATAACGAGCGTCGGCCAGTGTTTGTTTACATACAATGCGAATACAATGCTCAACGTGTTATGAAAGGATTATTTTTACCCCTCCACGTGCATATGATTTTCTGAAGCGGTTCTATCAAATGATATGGTATTCTGAGCATAATATGCAGGTAGAAGGCCATATCATATAAATGGAAATGCATTTTATATGACGGAATGTTAAATATAAATACTGCTATTCCTCTACTGGACTGGGAGTAAAAAACAATCAGAAAGCGTAAGTAGTATCCTCTCCAACATGATGGACCTATATGGGCGATTGGCTGATCACCTATTACCATGAGTCACCATATCCGTCTTGGGATCAGGAGTAGCTGCAAGTTTTCTTATGAATACTTGTGGCTCTGTCCACCCTGTTAGGGTTCAGGCGTGGTAATATGATAGATAATATTTATTTATATATTTATTTTCGGAAAACCAACAGCTATGATAAATGTCGTTAAAATCTATGATAGAAACAGAGAGCCAATTACAGGGTTTCACTGATAGTACTAGAATATTTATTCAATGTGAACACCAATTTAACAAACTAATATAATATGTATATAGAATGAGATATTTCTTTGATATGAAAATCGCGGTCACGATACCATTACCTGGGATAACTAAAGCATCATCAAAACCTTGACTTGCTTTAAGAGGATAATATTAGATAACACAGATATAATCCGGTCATCCCTGTACATATAACCCTATTACTCGTTAGGATAGGTATAATTTAAAAGTTGTCCCAACGGGTATCTGTATTATAGTTTGGTGGTGTCTGTATAGAATAACTTGATCCCTACAAATATTATAGGTAAATGTGAATTGTCCTTCTGTCACGCAGCAATGGAGCAATTATAATCTGTTACCATGTGATAGAAGGACAAACCAACGAAATAAGGGAACGAACACACTTTTTTAGGTTCCGTACCAGAAGGGTGCCAACGACCCTATTACTAAAGCCTTCGCTGTCTGTCTACCTGTCAGCGGGCTGTATCTCATGAACCGTAATAGGTAGAGTTGAAATTTGAGTGTTTCTATTGCCGCTATAACAACAAATAATAAAAATAAAATAAAAGAGGACCACACAAAAAACATTTATGTACAAGTACGATGATACGGAATCCTTCTTGTGCGAATTCAACTCGCACTTGACCGGTTTTTTTATAATATTAATAGGGATTTGGTAACACCTATATGCTTCTCCAGCATGTTCCCTTTAGATAGTTTAAGAAGGAGACAACAGTAGTCTAGCACGCGCCAAGTAAAGGATAATGTATCAATTCGGTACAAGGTTTTTGAAATTACGAGGACCCAAATACCCTTTACCTACGTCCAGTACACATGGATGTATAATAAATACTCGGAAGTTTGAATTCTCTTGCACACATTAAACACTTTGCTAAAATGCTGTGTGTATTTAGGTGAAGTGAATTAATAGTTTCTCTGTAAGCTACAGAGATAAGGCCAACTTGCTCTTGAGTTACTAAATAAACTCAGAGCTTAGCAGTTTTGTGAATGGTATTCTATAACATACATACATATTATCACGCCCGTATTCCTAATGGGGTGGGCAGAGCCACAAGTAAACATAAGAAAACTTGCAGCCACTTCTGATTGAACCCTAAGATGAATACGGTGAACCGTGGTGTCAGGTGATCAACCCATCGCCCATGTAGATGGTCCATCATTTTGGAGAGGTCTATCCCTTAGTCGACTTTTACGACATGCTCGGGGTAAGAAGCAACTGGACGCATTCTATGCTTTTTCTTTACTTCCAGTCCAGCAGAGAAGTAAAGAATACTATATTCTATATATATTATAAATGCGAAAGTTTGTGAGTTTGGATGTTTAGATGTTTGTGCCTCAATCACGCCTAAACGGCTGAACCGATTTGAATGAAACTTGGAATATACATAGTACATGTACTGGATTAACATATAGGCTATTTTTTATCCGGATACCACGCGAGCGAAGCCGCGGGCGGCAGCTAGTATTCTATAAGCCAAGTAAAAACTCAAGTGATACATTTTACAAGTGAATTTATGCTTAGATATCATAGTCTTCTTTTAATTTAATTTACTTTGTTTGCTAGAGTTTTGATCCTTATGATTGACCCTTTTCAACTGATGCCATAAAAGTATAGAATGTTGTTTTTTTGGATTTTAGTCAGTTCCATTGCAGAGAGTGGTAAAAATTTTTTCAAAAAATTTTGAAGGCAGTTTTGGTTGTTTTTAAAAATAAAATAATGTTTCCTTTGAGTAAAAATTGCTATCTTCAGTATTTAGCGAACTTTCTCTCCGGGTGGCATTATAAAATTCCTCCCTGTAGGTATATGGTATCTTTTCTTATTTTTTTGGTACGTGAAAGTAAAGTTAGGTTATACCCTAGCTTTACGTACGAGTATAAGGCAATATATTCATCTCAGGAACGCAAATATAAATAAAATTGGAATCCCGCTTGGATGACATAATGCCATTATTGCGTTACGTCATTATGACGTAATTCTTTTGAATCATTTTACAACCTTCGCAACAAGATAAATCCATACTACAGACCATTTATGTCGAAGATAATCCACCTACATCTACATCTATAATATTATGTTGTAAAGTTTGTAAGTTTGTTTACTTACAAACTAACCGCTTCTGAAAGTTCTTTCACTGTAAAATCTGGATATCTATTACTAATATAAATAAATCTATAAAGGCATAAATATATGAGATAATTAGTAAAAAATATATTTTGAAACTACTAGAAATATCGCAATAATTTTGTAAATGCGAAAACTTGTGAAGATGTTCAATCACGGCGTGACCTCTTGACGGCCTCGGTGGCGTGGCGGACGATTGCTCGGCTGAGACGCAAGAGGCGCAGATTCCATTCCCGCTATGGATGAAATGTTTGCATGTTCTGCAAATATTTCTTCCGGGTCTGGGTGTTGTGGTACCACGGTACTCGTAGTTTCTGATACCCACGACACAGGGAATCCTAATGTGGGCTCAGGACTATGTAGGCATGTGACTGTTGGGTGTTATTTATTTATTTTTATAGATACTAGTGAAGCCCGTGTTTATTTTTCATAAAAATGTATGTTGGGTAATGGCGTTAAGTTATAATAAATAAGCATCTTTTGAAGTCACAGTATCAAAATTAATGGACATATTTCTATAGCGGCGGGAAGCGATCACTTTGCAATAAGGTAGAGTCATTGCAGGCGCGATATTAAAATCGTAGAGCAATTTTATTCGCAATATTGAATTTATAGACACCTACAAAAAGTGTTTTAACATTATGTTTGTATAGTGCACGAATGTAGCTTCTTGAATAGTAGTATGTTTATATAAATAAAAACAAATGATTTTAGATTTTACTCTCAAGACTTTAACTACGGTTGTAGTGAAGAAAGTATCTGTAAATAAACAAAATGTCAGTGTATCTCAACTTATTTGACTTTTATGTTCGGCGAGATACAATCTCGAAGTTCATGACAACAAATGAGTTTTCAGAGTTGTTTTGAGTGAAATTGATAAGGGCCTTATTCATAATCTGTCAAGGCTCTACAAAAAGTTTTGACATTGCAACTTTCATATTGTCTTATGACTACAATCGTATACTAGGAAAATGTTGACGAAAAAGCAACAGATGTTTTTGTGGAAATTATTAATTTGAATTAGGAACTGACTAAAGATAGCTATTTTTATTATTACTTCTATTTGTCGACTTTGACTTTGGCATAAATATTTCAAACTCAGACACATACGCTAAAAATAGAAGAATAATTATTTTAATTACCTGTCTAACGACCTATAATTACAGTCTACACTACATACAACACTAAGCAAGTAATCACTACGTTGTCTACAGTACAATACGGTCAGCGGATCTAGGCATTCGCGAATTTAGCCGTTTCGATGCGCAATAGACAATTTAGTACAAACAAGCTATTAAATTAAAAAATTAAATCATCCCTGATCCAGAACAGAACGCCACAAATCTTGTGAATCTGAATGTGAAAGTTGGAAAGATTCTTTTGTTAAGTAGGAAATGAGTTGATGATCTTCAAACGCCTCAACAGATCTTCATAAACTACAACTAAGAACCATCTCGATCATATTTGCTGTCAAACAGAAAAAAACCGCATCAAATCGGTCCATCGGTTTTTTCTCTGCTGGACTGAGAGTAAAGAAAAAACAGAATGCGTCTAGCTGCTTCTCTCTCCGAGAATGTCGTAAAAGTCGACTAAGGAGTACCTAGTATCCTCTCCAACTTGATGGACCTATATGGGCGATGGGCTGATCACCTGTCACTGTCACTATGGTTCACCATATTCATCTTGGGAGTCTTGGATCAAAGTGGCTGCAAATGTTCTTATGATTACTCTTGGTTTTGCCGATCCCGTAAGGGATACGGGCGTGATAATATGTACGTATGTAAAATCGGTCCATTCGTTTGGGAGCTACGATGCCACAGACAGATGCACAGATACACACTACTAACTTATAACATCCCTCTTTTCCGTCGTACAAATGCCTAGATCAGCCAGTATTGTAGACGGATAATTACTATGGAAGTCGCTGGTAAATAATAAGAAAGACACAAAAGCCGAACTCTCAAAGCCACGGAATGAATTAGGCTTCGAGAGGCACCCTCGGATGTAAGGAATTACGGAGATATCACAACATTAGCTGCGTAATCCTATCGAGGATTTGAAGGGACTTTAACTATATGCTCGGGGAGAGAAGCAGCTGGACGCATTCATTGTTTTTTCTTTTCTCCCAGTCCAGCAGAGAAGTACATACCCATTTGTCATGATACATAACCAGATAAACATGATAGAAGTGCGCACACTTAGGACCCTTCAAATCTTTGATAGGATTACGCAGCTAATGTTGTAATATCACTAAATATATACATTTTTATTTCAGCTTTAATCGAAAAAGCTATATCTATTTATCGCCTAATCAGTCTTTTAAGTCGTTAAGCCATGACGGAGGCCTTTAGGCGGCCTTAGAACACCGTCACAAGAGTTGGCCACTAGCTCATACGAACTTACTTACCTAATCAGTACTTACATACAAAAATGAAAATAAATGTAGACTTTAATGATGTATTGTTTTTATTATAAAACGTTTCTAACTAAAATATCTAAATATTATTATTCAATCTCAGCACCTACATTGGACAACGAAAGTTATTTTAGAGGGCAAATAGAATACTTTGTGTTATTAAAACCATTCAAACTGCATAATAAAGCTGCGTAAAATAGAATACTCAGTTTTTTTAAATAGTAAACTCACTAAAGCATACTTTTGTTCACGCAAGTACGACCAGATTTATTTATTAATTTAACAATGTATTCTGCAATTGCATGGACTTGTAAATGCCTTGAAACTGCCGTTTTTCTAAATACATCGCAATATGGTGCCATTTTTAGGAGTGTTGAAATGACTTCTAACAGAGGAAAATGAAAGAAGAATACATGTTGTGCTGACCCCTCATAAAGTGGGACACGGGCAGGGAAATGATGATGGTGCCATTTTTAGAACCCCTCGGAACAGAGTGCCTTTACCTTATTATGAATGAATTGTTTGTCAGCAACGCCTCAAAGTAAGACCACGACAAAAAACGTAGACAAACAAAAAGAAAAATAGCAAGAGTTCTATTTGTTTGACTATATAATTGGTGCTGGAGCTTCCATGCTCGCATTCATTTGATTGGAATTCGTGGTTCAATAAATTCAATTAATGGAATTCACTTGGAGCTATTAAATTGAACCTGCATCTTTTATTGCGTAATTACCAATATTACCAATATGGCCCAATTACGGTTTAAGAACTTTATTCTCATAAAGAATTAATATTCTCTTACAATATGAGAACTTAAAAATATATATATCTAATATATATATATATATATTTTTAATAGTAAGTAATTAATATTATATTATAATATTAATTACTTACGAGCGTACTACATACAAACTAGAACATAATTACGTATTTCATTATATTAGTCTTATTTATACCTAATTTACACAAGATAAAATGTAGGAGCGGGTAGTTTTGTAACAGTCTAACAAAAACCACTTTCTTGAATGAATTAAATAAATATAGCTGGATTTTTCACACAGCGCCATCTAGCCCCAAACTAATCAAATATTGCACTATGGGAACCAGACTGAACCAAATAGCTGATACTCATACTTTTTTTAGTAAATACATACCTACATAGATATTAAAACTCAGACAAAGAACAAACATTTATGTTCATCACATAAAATGTTTGTCCTAACTAGGAATCGAACCTAAACCTACAACCTACAGCGCAAAGCAGGGCTACTTTCAATTGAGCCATGAGGCTAATCTTTACAAATACTTACAGAAATTACTTAATTTTAAATGAATTAATAAAGTTTGTATCGATACATAAAGAAAGCAAAAGCGTGTATATAACAGTTGAAGAGTGATCTTCAAAGCATGAGTAAAAAAGACAAAATAAACAAACAGATGCTATATTTTTTCACTTCTGAGAGGATCTATAAATTGTATGACATAACAAAAATACACTGTTTCATATCATGGTTTCTTTTCACAAAACAATCTTATCGCTTTAATTTCATTTTTTGAAGTAATTTAGTCTCAAGATCAGCCCATCGCCCATATAGATGGTCCATCATTTTGGAGAGGATACTATCCCTTTGTCGACTTTTACGACATGCTCGGGGAGAGAAGCAGCTGGACGCATTTTATGTTTTTTTTTTTACTCCCAAGCCAGCAGAGAAGTATGTGTACCTATGTATAATTTTGTTTGTTAAGTACCTAAGTTTGTGCTACAATCACAGTTAAAAAAAACAATCTATAGTCTGTAACCCAGTGTACAGGAACAGAGTACCTTCCTAAGTACCTACCTAACATTTGATATATTAGTGTCATGGCGACATGGGAATATCATATGGGAACCCATAATGATTTGTGTACCTACAAGGCCACTTGTACACAACGCTTTGCTATTCTCCTGTGCAATTTTTGGCTTTGTTTACAAAAACAGAATTTTTAGTTCTCTATCCATATTTTCAATAACTTTGTAAACGGTTTCTATTTGTGGATTATATTATAATCCAAGCCAGATATTAAAATAAGCTCAATACAGAAATCACCGGCGAAACGTAGGTAAAAGAATAACAAAGTAACATTTACCGCTTAATAAATTACTGAAACCATAATAACGGATTTATGTACAGAATTATTGCTTTGGCCAACCTGCAAGATCAACACGCTTTATTTATGAGGAGGTGTTTGCACGTTGAAATCCAAAAGGGAAAAACTGCTTTGAATAAATTTAGATTACTATATTAGTACTTATTACGTGAATGGATGCGGCTAATACAGGGCCGTGTTGGATGACTTAAGCAAAGGAAAGCATTGAGAGACTGTCTTGGCCCAGCAGAGGGCAAAGACAGGCTGTGGATGATGATAATGACTTATTATTAACTAGTAGTTCACCCCGAACTAAGATCTCTCGCGCGATTTTCACAAGATTTGCATTCGCTTCCTGAGGTCTCTCGCATTTACACACTTTGTTTAAGTACAAGTACCAACTTCTGCTGTCCTGTTTTTTTTCCGATGCAATGTAGTAACTGAGTCGATTAGCATCGAAAAAAAATTTTGGCAACATCGCCCACTTTCATGGCCAACTCACACTTGACCAAATTTGATTTAACAAAAAAAGATCAAATGCCACTTTTCCTGTACTTTCCTGCCACTTCTCTTCTGGCTCGGATTTCTCCATACTACTACTATCTAGTCTAACCTGAACTACGAAGATATCGAAACTTTAACAAGAAGGAGCTCAGATTAAAGCGGTTTTCTAAACTTAACTTCTTTCGCTGTATTTCAAAAACTAATCATCCTAGAATAAAAATTTAAACCATTTTGGAATGTACAAACAAAGCCCTTTCATATGGCACCTCATTCGACACATTTGTAAAACTTTTACTCTCTTGGAAACCATGGACTCTACTATTAAGTCTTATTAAGTACTTAATTTACTGTCAATGTCATTTTGTATTCTAATGGTTACGAACAATATTAGCACTTAAAATGAGATATTTATTTGATGGTGTTTGAGTTTCCCTATATTTCGGTGCAGAAAATCAAAATTCATTTAATCATAGTAAATAAACCGAAATATCGATGTATTTTTACATGATTATTTATATTTTAGTGCAATACATACGCCACACGGGATCAATAGCCTACAAATTACGCATTTACGCCGCCAACCACCCACAGCATTGTCGTAGAAAAGCTCAGGTTTAGTAATGCTGAGTGGAAAATGTTGTAGGCACCACCTACCTTTAATATGTATAATATTTATTTATGAAACATAAAAACTTTATGACTGGAAGGCAAGCGTTTTCTAAGTCAGTTTATGAGTCACCTAAAATAAAGCCGTAATTATTTCGAAAGATTAATGGATGGTTAATGAAATCTTGCCTTATTAGGGATGTAAAGTTACAGCCAGTTAATTACATTTTCAGCGAGTATTTTGTTTACGATTGTATGACATATGACCCACAGACTCATAAATACTCATTAGAGACCCAGTGTATAATACAACTCGGTAAACTATCTATAGTAACCGTAAACCGTGTTATAAAAAAACTTAGATTTCAGCAAAGGAATTCAGGCCAGCGTTAGCTCTCAAGGAATAGGATTAGCTACGGCGGAATCTCTCAATGCTTCTCTCTACAGAGATTTAGCTTGGGCAGCTTAGTTTCACATTAAATTCTAATTAGTTCTCTACGCGTTCTTTATACTTATACACTACAGTATAGGTTCTAAACAAATTGCTCTTTTATTTTGATCGGTATACAAATGTGACTCTATTGTGCTGATAAACCTAAGATCACAATGAATAATTTACAGGCGGATCTTTAAATTGTGGACCCAGTTCCACACACTAACTTTGTAAATGGTGAAAGTTCGCTCACTCCCATAATTCGTTTAGTTAGTAGGTAGATACATAGTACAATTTGGTGAACTCCGCCTTGCTGAAATATATCGCTTTGTTATTTTAAGTATCTATATAATAACACTGATGCAACATGATTACTGACAATTAGCTAAATAGCAGCAATATTTAGATATGCATACAATAGAATGAATATATTTAGGAGGATAATGAAGAAGAGCTAATACGTAGAACGTGAATAGAGTTTTTATGTTACATTAGTTATAGCGATTAAGTAACGATTATCTGTGTGTCGATACTTATTATGAGTATGTATTTAGTTCTAGCTTCCGCACAAGGCTTTGCTCGTGTTGTGTCCATTATCATCATTTCCCTGCCCTTATCGCGCTTTATGTGGGGTCGGCATAACATGTATTCCTCTTCCATTTCCCCCTGCCAGAAGTCATCTCAACGCTCACTCGTTTCTTACTCGTGTCATCATTCGCACGCTCCATCCAACTTTTCTTTGGCCTACCTCTAGCCACATATCCTTACATTCATAAGTATCTAACACTCTTCTCGTCACATGACATTCTTCCCTTCTCATGACATGTCCATACCACGCTAACCTATTGCTTCTCAACTTATCCGTCACTCGCCTTTCATCCACCCCTTTGGTTGCCCAACATTCAGATCCATGCAGTACTACAGGTCTTATGACTGTTTTGTAAATCTTACTCTTTAGTTTAAGGGGCATTCGGGGGTCACACGTTTTTCCTGAGACCTGTTGCCATTTCATCTATCCCGCATTTATTATATTTTTTACATCTCTGTCAATCTCACCATCATTCTGTACTATTGAACCAAGACACCGGAAATCGAAACAGACTGGTAGGGGTTTACCATCTAAGGCAATAGGGGTGAAATAGGATAGACCAGCGAAGTCACAAAACAGATACTCTGTTTTGGTTCTGCTTATTTTCAATCCGACACTCTCCAAATTTCACTTGCCATTTTCCCAGTCTGCTGTGGACCTCAGTTGCGTCTTCTCCGACAAGAACAATGTCGTCGGTGTATAACATGCACCAGGGTGCGTCCTCCTGTATGTCCAATGTCAATGCAATATCTTATATGCTAGTTCAGGTTGGTAGAATTTGAATACACATGTGAATGTGTATTCAAATTCTACCAAATCAGCTTTTACGCTCCCATGATTGAGCCAAAGACATCAAAACGTCCCCACAATGTTTCGCACTTATAATAAAAAACATACTTTATATAAAACGGGAATAGCAAGATTTCACTAAGGTATTTTCGGCATAGAGATTAAGTAGCTAAAAGCCAAAAGTCCTCTTTACAGTAAAAGCCAAGATTTCAGTAAATCTGTCGTCCTACAGATGAAAGTTTATTTCACAAACTTCGGCTTCACAGCTACTTCACTTTTCAAATGCGAGTGTTTTGTGTTCATAAATATTTCTGTGTCAAAAAGTGCCTAAAAACTGCCCGTACCACTTTAACAAATTGTTATCGTGACCCACTTGAGGAATGTTAGAAATAAAAATTCGTTAAATAAAATGTCCAAAGGCAGTAATTATAAGAACATAACTTTCTAGGCACATTCTCCTTTCTTCTGAAGTCTTAGAACAGTAGAAAATCCTTGAAATAATAGGTATCTATCAGCGTGCCCCTATTATTGGCAGGTCGCTAGTATAGTTTACGAGCACCATAAGGAAACAATTTCCCGTATTAGTAGATTTTTACGATCCCACGGGATAAAAGCAGCTGATGCCATTCAATTCTGTCCGGAAATCACAAAACTAGGATTGATTTCATAACATCAGAGGCGCTCGTAGCTTGCTTAGACGTTCTTGATTGATCGTTGAAGTTAAGCAACGTTGTGCGCGGTCACAATTGGGATGGGTGACCGCAAGTGGCATTACGAGCTGAGCGCTTCCGTGCTTTGGAAGGCACGTTAAATTGTCGGTCCCGGCTTTTAATTTGTTAAGCCATGACGAAGAAATCTGTTTAGTAGTTACGGAGATACGTGTTAACAAAAATTCACACACACAAACTTACGCATTTATAATTTTAGTAGGATAGGATTTTTTCCGCAGGGGAATGAAACCTATCTCGTCTCGGCTGGGCACGCGCTCGCCACGCCGCCACTGAGTGCCACCATTCGAAGTCATCATTATCATCATCTTCCTGCCCTTATGCCACTTTATGTGGGGTCGGCACAGCATGATCCATCAGTCAAAGGGTTGTTTTTGCTTGTTGCAGGTGTGTGGGCAGCGCGGGGCGCGCGGGGGGTGATGCCCGTGCGCAAGGGGCTGCTCGCGCCCCAGAACACCTTCCTCGATACTATCGCAACACGCTTCGATGGCACACGTGAGTATACACAACGATCTGTATTGTATAATTTATGGTAGCACTAGCGTCCGCACGTGGCTCCGCTAGCTAGGTACCTAGATAAAAGTGGTGTGTTTCTTCAGGTTTTAAACTATGTGATTTCAAAGTTCCAGCTAAATCTACGGAGATTAATGGAATAAACGCACACTCACTGACATACAAACTATGTATTTTCTTATAGTGATCTTTGAAAGCTCATATAATATTACAATAATATCGATATGCCTAAGACGAGATGTTAATACATAAAAAGTTTTGATATCATAATCACTCACTGTTCTAAAATTGGTGACTTTTTAGTAAATCAAAGAGATTTTTTTCATAAGATCACAGATTGAATAAAAAGCAATATTTTCAGTATAAATAAAATGTAAATCATTTTGCATACCCAAGCAGCTGTTCCGGGCACCCTCCAACAAGTTAACATTAAATCCAGTGAATCTACAAAGTGAAAAATAATCGGATCCATAACGTCGTCCAGGGCGGGTCGAAAGGGGACGGCAATCGGTTGTAATTTTTCCTTGTCACTAACACCGGTCTCTGATACATTGGTTTATTGCGAAGTATCTTTCTGGGACGGGTACCTTTTTGATTTTTTAAGCTAGTGGGAAAAGCTTTCTACGTTTCTCACTTTACAATTATGCTTTGATCGCAGGCTTTGTTAGTTTGTTTGGTCTCGGCATATTATGATTTCCTTCCACGGATGTCATAATAATATAGTAGGTTCACATTGAAGGCGACATAGGAGATTGACTAGAAAATGGGCACCCGAGTGATCAACAAAAGCACTGTTTCCTCCCCTCCACCCCATTGCTTTCATTCTGGTTACGGTACCAGTTAAAGTAACAGTTAGTCAAGGGTTGGGAGTACTAGGAATCCCCGAGTTCGACCTGGTGGCCAGTATGATGAAATTTGAACGTCCTTAGGTATTGTGATATTTATTATGAAATTTATTTTGCTGCTATGCATAACATGGGATTGTGATTTAGTTAGAGTTATAGGTTTTTGCCGTTCTAATAAAATAAATAAATAAATAGTAACCAAAGAAAAGATAAACATCTCTAAAGATTTTAAATTCCTAACTAACCCTTTTCTTCGACGAATCTAGGATTGGAATCTATCTAGTTTGAGGATTGCATTGCAGGTGAAGCATGTACTACTTCCTACGGCATCCTGGCTACACCGTAGCCACTTGCTACCAAATTTCCACAAGGTTACGTAATTTATTCCTTCACATTCACTGCTAAACGGTATTCAAATAAAATGAGTCGAAAGTGTCGCTGAATAAAAACCTCAAACATAAAATGTTCCTGCTGTTATTTTCCTACCGCGCTGATATTAGACAAAGTAAATATTCCCAAGGTAAATATCATGTAATATAACTAATTGTTGATTAGGTAACTATCTAAACACCGTCGGTGACGTTTATGTTACTCTATGTTATCATCCTTGTTTTTTTATGTGTGTTTAGTATACCACTTTGCGTATCCAATGGTTTTGACTATAGTGGACCCCGGCGGATGAACTCGCGTGGTGTCAACACTTATAAGATGCATCCTTTGTATTTATCACATTTATCGTGACATACTCGTAGATCATCATCTCCCTGCCCTTAATCCACTTATCGGTCGGCACAACATGTGTTTTTCTTTCACTCCCCTCTATCGAAAATTACTATGACATAGAAGAAGAAAAAATTATTACCAACAAAATACTTCTAACCGAGTCCTATCTAACTTGTCGGCGCTCGATAACGAAGTGTCCCAACAAGCACTTAAACAAAGCGTAGTATTTACCTAGTTTAATTTTACCGGCACGTGGAGCTCCCCAGGCGTCCCTTAAGCGCTCCCTTTAATAACGCGTCGACGGAGGCCTCTTAACTTATTATCCTCAAGAGTTAGATTATACCGAGACACGTTTGAAACAGGACAAGTTTATCTAATACGCTCGTTTAAAGGAACGTCCCTGATCAGCGATCCAGCGCCTTGATGAAGAGCTTCCTGGCTTCTTTCCTGTTTGTACGACTTAACTAATATTCTACTAACGGTCATAGCAACGTTGTTATCTGTCAAAAAGCGCCATACATTTTTTTACAAAAAAACTGTGCCGTTGCGTGACGAATTCGCTCATGAAGGGTTCCGTACATTAAAAAATGTTTCTTGTATGGAGCCCTCTTTAATTTTATTTTTATTATTTGTTGATATATTATAGTAATATCTTTATTTCAATCATCTTAAGTAACAGATTATAAATACTTAATCTAAGGTCCATATTCGAGTGCATCATATTATTAGCGGTAATAGAAATACACACTCTGAGAAAATTTCAACTCTTTTAAGGTCCATGAGATAAAGCCCGCTGACACACGGACGGATGGACAACGGAGGCTTAGTAATAGGGTCCCATTGGCACTTTTCGGGTACGGAACCCTATAAACATGGTAAGTAATAAGCTAATGAACAACCGCCGTCTGTTAGTAAAATATAAGAACTGGGCATATAATATACTCGTACATACGTACATACTATCACGCGTATACGTACAATGTAAAATAAAATAAAGAAAAATAGTTGGTGAATATTACAAGAATAGATAATAAATAAAAATATCGGATCCCAACTATCACGCCCATATCCCTAATGGGGTGGGCAGAGCCATAAGTTAACATAAAAAAACTTGCAGCCACTTCGGATTAAAAGTCCTAAGATGGATATGGTGAACCACGGTGACAGGTGATCATATAATGTCTTGATCCAGGAGATATGTTATTTTTCTATGAAAATATCTACGTACATAAACATCAAACAATCTATTATCCAATCAAATATTGCTAAGATGAAACCACATAAATTTTAGAAAGTAATTTTCTCAAATGAGCGTGTGGTTGATGTTGATTTTTTTGTGACGTTGATAAATGAAATAACTTCCCAATTCAATTATGTTTACAACAACAAATTAAAACGAGCTTGTGTGACTAATTAGCCGTCACTCATCGTTCGGTATGAGTTCGGTATATTCAAAAACTACGTGGCCTCGATCAAATCAGTAGAGATTAAAATTAAGAAAAAAATTATAATAGGGTATTTTGTGGATGACTTACACCGTGATGTCATATTGACGTAATTTTCATTTATTTTCCAACTTCGTGTAGGTAGTAACAGCTAGTTATATCAACAAAAACAATTACTGAGCATTGTTTGATGATTGACATTTATCGACAACAAAAGAGTTGCGAAATGATGCTTGTTTAAAAATGTTTGCGTTTGGTATCCTAAACGGTTTTTCATAAATACACAAATCGCATCACAAAAATTATTAAATAAAAATGTCCACCACAAATCTCTCTCATATTTTTAAACCCTTATAATGTCACCTAAATTAAAACGCTGCTGCGAAATCTCAGGGAAGGCAGGACCGCCTCAGGTGTAAATTACAATTTATACGAAGCGTGACGAATAAAAATTGCTCTGACCCAACATTAAGATAGAGCTTCCTAAAAACATGTTACCGTAAAAAACTAAGGCCTTTTACCATATATAGTAAATGATTTATACAGCATCAGGAGGCAACTTTTACCTTCACAGACGGGAACGCTGTAATGCCTGGGACGAATTAAGATGGAGTAGGCTTGCCCAGCACCTATTCCATCCTCTCAGCTTAGTCGACCTTGTCCACAGGAAAGCATGGTCAATACGTGCGGAGCTGACTAAGCCGCGGGTTTCCTCACGATGTTTTCCTTCACCGTTTGAGAGTACTGGTATAGCGCACATAAATTTTTCACACATAAAAATCCATTGGTACACGACCGGATTTGAACTCACGACCTTAGGATCGGAAGGCGGGGTTACTACCAACTAGACCACCAGTGCTCTCACAGTGTTACCGTAATATGGCAAGATTTCAGCCATAAAAGGACCTATTCACTAAAATGATACGAACACCGTGTCAATGGTTCCTTGGAACCAGTGAAGTAAAATAATTCAAGTTCCCCACACGGAGGCTCCTTTTGTGCACTTGACACAGATATAAACTTTTAGGTTATTAGGTACTATTAGGTGTTATTTTATTTTTTGTTCTCACTTGATAATTTGACATTTACACTACATAATTTTATTTTAATTGCATGAATTGCGTACGCTGTTAAGCAAACCTCATTTTTTTCTAACAACATTTCTTGTAGCCTACTAGTGTTTGTGAATAAAGTGATTGAATGATTGATAGGTTGTACCACATGTCATCAGTTTCCTCGTGGTATCTTTTTTCACCATTTTAATGTACCTACTGGTATAGCACACATCATACATTTTTCAAACAAAAAAATAAATTGGTGGACCCACGACCTTAGGATCGGACCACTAGACCACCAGTGCTTTCACGATCTTGTTACCTAGATAAAGTATATTAGTTGTAAGTTTCTTTCTGTTAATAAAGATATTTTATATTAGTTATAGTGTAGCTAAGTTTGTCGTCCGTGCCGACACGAAATAAAGGTCCTGCCAGAAAACCAGCGTTGCATCAGCTTCTTGCTGAGCAACATAATGCTGAGGCAGGGCCTTTTGGTTCATCACATTTACTTTTTTACCTTCTTTTAGTTTTTGTTTAGTTATTGTGTGATGTACCATTAAATGTATTTTCTTTCTTCTTTCTTTCTATAAACACAGATGTCAAATGACGAGCGTACCTTTTCGAAAACCCTGCCTAAAGTGGATATCGCCGTGTCTGGGTGGTGCTAATGGTTATATTTAGAACGTGACTAAAAATGAGGTATTTCAGTTGCCAACATTTTTTCGAAAACGAAAATGACTTCCCAGAATTGTCCTAGTTTTTATTTTAAGTCGATACACCTTTCCACTTTGAATAGAGAAGCACAATAGGTTTTATAGACCGCTTGCAACTGTCTTTAGATAGCACGACTTCTTTATTTTGTATTTTGTAAATTATATTTGTAAATACTTGTAAGTTTCATTTTATTAATAAAGTTATATCTAATTATAATATAGTAGGTTTTATCTTGTAACTTAGGTAAGTATTTAATAGCAAAGAATGTAGTGGATAACAGCCAGAAAGAAATACAGGGAAATATCACTTATTCATTGCGAGAAGTGGTCCTTGGTGCCATTCACACGAAACACACGTTTCTTTGTATGTAGCGTTATGTGCCACAAAAGTAGAATACTAAAATGTTATTCCAGGGCCAAGGTTGCTGGCCAATAAATGACTATGATGCCATTCTTGGATTATTTATTAAACATCCTGCGGCCATAATAGTAGTCACACATACATACCTATACATATTATCACGCTCATATCCCTAATGTGGGCAAAGTCACAAGTAAACTTGCAGTCACTTCTGATTCAAAATCCCAAGATGGTTATGGTGAACCATGCTAACAGATGATCAACCCATCGCCCATATAGGTAGTCCATCATTTTGGAGAGGATACTATTCCTTAGTCGACATTTACGACATGCTCGGGAAGAGACGCAGCTAGACGCATTCTACTAGACCCTGCATTTTCATTACTATCAGTCCAGCAGAAGCAATAGTAGTCAGTTGAAACAAAACTCCTCTATGTTTGGCATTTCAGTCAAACTTGGAGAACATTCCAAAACTTTGAAATGAAGTTCATACTACAGTCTTAACATAGTTTGGTTGTGTAGAAGGCTTCAAACATTCACTACTTCTTTGATGTAAGGCGCGGTTTATACACAAATGCAAAAACTTCACACACTTGTATGCGTTCTTTGTAGACATACCTACAGGAGGATACATTATGTCCGCGATACTATTATTATTAAGGTACTATTATTTTATTTTATTTTTAGTTTTTTCGGGAACTTACAGCTAGGTACAGACAGTATAGACAAATTTTATATCATGAGCATCATAGCCAATTGAGGTAAGTACATGGATGCTAATTAAATATACGAACTATCATACGACATTCATACATTCCAAAAGACATAAGCCAGCGACGAAAAATGTTTATATGCGAGGTAAGGACTCTCGTTTATCCCGCTATAATCTAAAATTACGACATTCTCGTTACTCTTAATATAAAGTTCTGTGGCACATCATTTAATTTATATAATGGTACATGCTTAATTAATTTTAGGAGCCTTCTTAATTAATATAACAAGGAAGGCAGAAAATTATAAGAAATGTCCCTAGCATTTCTTAGAATTTATTGCCTTTATGGAAGGGTAAAAATTAAACAAATTACTTTGTAACAGGAAACTTATTATTTAAAATGTTTTCAGTTGTGACGTGCCTAAGAGAATCCCTAGACGTTTTATTCTGGCTAAAGCTTCGAATTGAAGAGAGCATGGCATTTTCCGATCTACAAAACGCAAACGTAACTCATAGGGATTAAGATTGATTTTTGCATGGAGAAGAATAACCCAAGAATTACTGTTAAAAGTAAGAAACATCCTTTGAAGATGTTAAAAAGCTATTGCGTTCAACATAGAGCGTGAAAATAATTTTATTAAATCATTTTCCTTATATTCCTTCGTCTTCCTTCATAAACGTTCCGTCGTGAGTTAGTTAAATATTGGAATCGGCCATATAAACACGTTCGTTTTGATCTATTTGTGTATATACGAGTATATATATAATTAAAAAACTATATTTTTTACTTAATTAAAATGAAGTCTGCGCCGCCATCTTTACAAACGGCTTACATTACAACCGCGAAAAAATAACAAAGAAATGAAAACTGAAATAAACTGAAAACGTTATCCCTAGACTAGTGTGATGAATGCAATGCAATTCAACGCCGACAGCTGTGTTGTTCGCTTGTTTCATGACGTATTGTACAATACTCTCGTAATTTGCATAAACAAATGAAAGTCTACGAGGAAACGAATTCTTATCGACTTAAATAATAATAACTAGATGTAGCCCGCAATGTTGTCTGCACAACGAAAATGTATCAACCAGCACATTGAAATTGGACACAGATTGATACACAGTCAGTACGTCATAAAATGATATTGATTCTCAAGATTATCAATACAACTAACACCATCTATTGGATTAAAAACACAAAATTTCATTAGCATGGTAGCCATATAAAGTAACAGCAAATCTCTAGGTTTGCTCCGTTTATTATTTATGAAGATATAATTAAGGAGATACTTAGTTGCACTTGAGTTCAAACATTACATTAGGCACATGCCCACATTTTTCAAGACCTACTGAGACGATATTGGAAGCACTAACTTATTTTTTATTCTCGCTGTGGTGCACAGATGACGATAAAAACCGCTATGGACATTCAGCATTGTGTTTGCGTGCCCAGAATGGAATGACACGATTCGAGCACGGAGGATAGCGTAGAAGTCAGGGAGCCCTGTTTCAGCGAACGCTGCGCGAATGCGCTCCAGTATCTGGGTTTTCTAATTAGTATAGGGAAGGTGTAGTGCTACATGATACATGAAAGTAATAACAAAAGTGCCTAATTTGTCTGCGCTTCAGAGTATTGGACGAATTCGGCGCCAGTTTCAATTAACTGTTATTTCTGGTTTAGCACTGAAACGGCGCAATGACCGCATGAAGAGTTGGAAGGTGAAAACACGGAAGAATTGCATACAAAAAGCCGGAAATTATTACAATTTTTTTACGCAAAACTTTTTTAAATAGGTCGTATAATTCTTTATGCTTATATAATATGGTATCTAATCGCAATCTAATTTGATGATAGATTCAAAAGCAGTTCCATGGAACGGAACTTATTATTTAGGAGGCACTTAATAATTTATCTCAGAGGATTCCTGCTTTAAAAGTAAGCCAGTTGGTCCCAGTTTATAGAGTAATAAAAAATAAAAACCTAAGGACTATGGTTCACAATGCTGTGCCGTTCTATTAGAATGTGGGAAATAGTTACAAAGTTACTTAATACACATACATACATACATAATATCACGCCTGTTTCCCATAGGAGTAGGTAGAGATCACGGATCTCCATTTGCTACGATCCTGACATACTTCTTTCGCTTCATTCCCTTTCATAACATTCTTCATACATGCTCGTCGGTTTAGGGTACCCTTGACCTGGCCCTTTTCTAAAACGAAGCAAAGTGTATAAGAAAAGGGAGTAAGTGTGAGCAGGACGTTACACTCATTATTTACTAAATACTACTACAAAACGGAACATCTGGAGATCTCAGTTATTAACGAATTACTAGTAAGTTTATGGTTCGGCTAATAGGTAACTGACCGACTCAAATAGGACGTTTCTTGACCCTTAACCGCGCATCAGTAAAATTAGCCACAGAATGCGCGATTCGCAAGTGCATACTGCAGTCATGACCGCAATAAAGTTATTTCTAGTTACATGATAGGACTATTAAAACAACGAACTAGCAAGCAATGCGAAAATATTTGCTATCTTGTCAGAGGAAAATTATTTGCCCTACAAACGAAATCGTCTTACGTGACAGTTCACTAAACTAACTCAAAAGGGTGAACATCATAGAAATTGGTAGTAATTTCAATTTATAGTAATCTAGCTAAATCGAATTCAGAGCTGATTTTTGCCTTCATCAGAGTACCTTAAAGCTTTTTGGCTAAATTATGCAAGATTTAGAAGACTTGAAAATCCCAAAATCTCAAAAAACTCTGATTATGGTAAAAGCATTCAAATCCTGCGAAGCACGAAGGTTTCAATACCGCAGACGTGGCGTACTTTTGTTCGCTCGGCTGGTGAAACAGTGTGATTAGGCAATTTTTTCAGCTTTATTCGGGACTTGAATGTTTATATTGGTCATAATTTATCTTTTTTCCACGAGCGTTTACCTTTAACATTAGCTCAAGAAGAATCCGAACAGAAAAGGGGAGGGAGGCCTTTACCCGGCAATGGGACAATGCGAGCTGATAATAATAATCAAGCAAGACGCTGTGTATATGTCACCGTAAAATTGAAAATACCGTTAGATTATAATCTCCCGAGATTGTAAACTGTCGCTTTGATCGAAATTAGTAGGTTAGGATAGATTAGTTAATGAAAAACTACGCGCGAGGCGAGCGAGCAGAGCAAGCGTACCGCGGCAGCGCCCGTCGAAACGCCAAAAATTTGAAGCAGTTAAATTGTGAGCAGTAGATATGTTATGGTTCACAATCTTTCGTCAGTTTACTGTCTCGCGAGATGGATTATAATCTAACGGTATTTACAATTTAACGGTGTGGTTTACTATACAGCCCACACGAACCTAACCCAATCAAGCTTTATCTATACAGATAAGTCTTACGGATTGTAAGCTTTTAACAATACAATTCCATTCAAAATGTTAGACAACGTAATCTTTGCAACACAGTCGGCTTTCACTAGCAGTTAGAGGGAAATTTTCAGGGACACCGTACCTAATACCCGGTCCCAATATTCTACGAGTAATCGTTCATTATCTTAGCAACGTTGTTGTCTGTTAAAAAGCGCCATACATTTTTTGACAGAAAACAACGTAGCTACGGTAATGAACAACCCGTCGTCCGTCAGTAGAATATTGGAAATGGGCATAAAAAGTTAATTGACCTAATTTTGGGCGACTTAAAAAAACAAGTGACATGGACACTACTCGTGGTAATCATAATAACAAAAACAATCTAGGTACCTAAGAGTTGATTTGACCATTCAAACTGAACGGCGTTATGCTTCTAAACTGAGTTCAACAGCTGTCACTGCTATCAGTTTTCATTCATTTGATAGCTCTTGAACTGTTACTCAGTTTAGAGTTAAACGCCGTTCAGTTTGAACGGTGAAATCGGCCCGAAGACGTAAAAATCTGAAAATCATGGTTCTTTTTTCATCAGTGTGAAATGAGTCGTGTTCCGACCTCCTTACAAAACCGTTTAAAGCGAATGTTTACAGAAGCTCGTGAAAAGAAACTTTGTATAGTGTCTAGACTAAAATAGAACGTGGAAAGTATGAAAATATTTTTAGAAAAATACACATGTGCCCTTCTTCCGCTCTCTTATAAAAATAAATAAAGTGTGTGAAGAGATACAAGTACCTAAGTAGTGGGTATTAGCAACCTTCACGGTAGGGCTAATAGAGTCTCTAAGTCGCGTGATTGTGTCAAGTTATAGAGCCGTGAAGGACATCATGACCTCTTTTCTTAAGGCCCCGGGGAGTTATTCTAGCCAACAAGTTAATCGTGCTTATAAGATACCTACTTGTTCTTCTTCGAAGTAAGTCTATGTTACGGTCTCATCTTGCTTATCTCTAACTTGTATGACTGGCCTCATAGCTTAATTGGTAATAGCTAGTATCGCCATAAGGTACTTGCTCTTCGATGCATGCTGACTTGAATAGTTTCCCTGGTCTTTGATACAATTTTATTTTTCCGTCGTGCTTGTAAAGCATAATTTTTATTCGTCTGCGAACATGACTCTTTGCCAATCTTTAAAGGTCCTATGTATGTTACCACACTACAGTTTAGGGCCGTTTGCTAAATGGTTTCAAATTTGCATCCGCAAGTCGTCGTCTTACAGCCCATGCACTTGGGATGCTTGCTCCGAGACGTAGAAACTGCTGTGTAAGTGTAGTTATCGTGAGACAGCGATTTCAAAGTGGTGTGCTGACCAAATATCGATCTTTTCTTTTTGTAGTGAACCTGGATCTGCCATTTACTGGTCTGTAGTAGGTTAACGCTGGTTTCCTCATAACGTCGGAGAACTCATTGTACCGTTAACAGCGACACACCAACCGTCCTTGCTGTATCACATTGACTTCGGCCGTTTTCCAGCATTGTGAGAATTCTGGTACATTCCACGGGTATACGCGACATTATAACAACATTATTAGTAAATATTGAACCTTAGGAAGGTTGTTTATATACTCGTACATTATTTGACAGAATAGAAACAAATTAAGCAAAAACAGATCCGTTTTCAAAAACCACGAATTTTTAATAATTTAATTTTTGATGTCATAACTTTACAACAACCATGAAGTTTTATTACTTTTATTTAGGATGAATTAAATTGTCTATCAAACACAAATTATCTAGCATTCATGGTTTCCAAGAAATTCAAGTTTTTATTAATGACCCGAAATGTTTGCTATAGAGTTACTACTGTCATAATGACCGCAAAAAGCATATATTTTAATCCCACCTGCCCATCTTTTCTCGTATACCTGCTTATATTCATTTAGTTAGAGCCATTCCTAAAGTAACCTGTCTAAAAGTTGTATAACTTTGTTGATGAAAAACACCAGGGCTGAGGCAAGCTCCCGAACTGAATTAGTCGAACAAGGTTCCCAAACTTTATAAAATTAGTGTCATAATGAGAATTTAACAGACTAATTAATCACCCTTCACAAACTTACTGAGATGAATAAACAGAACAAATAAGCATTAGAATTTCTAATTACTGAAGTAGAGCTGACAGTTTTCTAACATAACGGTGCTTTATGTGACCGTCACTTATTTAACTAATGGGAGACTGATCGTTCATGACAATTGACAATAATAATCAACGTCCTTACCTGTCGAAAAGTGCCATACATTTTGTTATCAGAATAAAACCGTGTTTATGGTAATCGACCCGTCGTCCATTAAAGTAGACAGCAAAATTATCCTACTAAGATATCAAAAATTAAGCATGTTTGAATGTTTTATTGTTACTCAAACACGAACTTTGGCGAATTTGAATACAAATAGGTAGAAAGGTACCTCCTAATATTACATCCGTCAAATTAAAGATACTGCTATCGTAGAGAATCGAGGGCAAATAACATTTACCAAGACAATAGAGAATAGGGTAATTTATTCATAGCACAAGCTGTTTAGCAGATTGAGGGTGAAACTTGAGGCTGTTTTACCAACTGTTAAGTTTTGAATAACTTTCACGGCCTCTGATGACTTTACCTGGTTTTCCACTTTGCGATGGATCTATCTATCTAGTCGTGTCACTAGTTCTTTCGAACCAGTGTGGTGAAAGGATTTAAATTGTCCCTCAAAAGCTGACATGCCGGTTTCTTCACGATGTTTTCCGTCACCGTTCGAAAGTATGTACTTAATACAGCGTCTTGTTCGGGTAAGCAAAAGTTGTCTTCTGACACTGTATAAATCATCTAATATAGGCACAGTTTTTCCACAAATAGCGAAGACTTTTTGTAGACGTAACGCAAACATTTTCTACAGGAGTTTGTACTCTGGAGCGTTGTCCGCGTCACCTATGTATAATTAACTCCATATACCCTAATATATTCTATATATCCATACACTCCATGAAACTGAGCGCCATACATACCTACATATTATCACGCCCGTATCCCAAATGAGGTGGGCAGAGCTACAAATCATAATCATAAGAAAACTTGCAGCCACGCCTGATTCAAAATCCCAAGATGGATATGGTAAGTAAAGTGAGGCAGTATGAGCTAGTGGCCAGCTCCGGTGACAAACTTTTTAAGCCGCTTAAAGGTTTCCGTCATGACTTATCTTAACGCCTTAAAAGCTGGGATCGACAATTTAACGTGCCCTTCGGAGCGCGGAAGCTCTCAGCTCGTAATGTCACATGCGGGCACCCATCCAAATTGTGACCGCGAACAACGTTGCTTAACTTCAACAATCAATCAAGAACGTCTAAGCTCTAGCTACGCCACGAGGACTTCAAGCATGGATATGGTGAACCATTTATATATCTATCATAATCAGTCCAATGATTAGATATGCGTCCGCACCACGTCTTCACGTCTATTACATAAAGGCATAATTTTCAGGTTCATGATTTAATTAAAAATCTATGTTGAAAAGCGAAAGTTTATTTTGAGTTTGACGTGGGCTCTCAGGCAACGTAAACAATCCATCACTGCTAAACAATTTACACTAGCAAACTTTTGTGCTAGGTACTTCTAAATTGAGTTTGGTGTTGTGTTGTCAATTTGTTATTTCGTTAAATAAATACTCAAACTACCCTTTTTTTCTTGTAATTGACCGATATACCCACACTCACACTGAAAGAAAGTAGGTACCCAGTAACAAAGTGTGGATTATCCGCATCAAATATCTTAATTATATATCTTATTTTCTCGAACAGGTACATAAGAATAACATTAATTAATACGAAACGACAACCGCTGTGCCTTGGGAGTACCTAATATTTAATTAATCACCAAGAGTTGCAGAGGAATAATTATTTTCACTTCATCTTGTTTAATTAAAATTAAAATGAGCATACACATCTTGTGCATTTACTGCACGAATGAACCTTATAGAACTCTCTGCACAGCTCTCAACAGAATCAGCTCTTATTTTAATTAATTTCTATACGCTTGAGTTTCAAAAGAGCATGTTCCCATCCAATTACTTTCCAGTGAATTCGAGAAGGAAACTCAAGGACCGAGTTTCGTGACTCGGAATTAGGTAGGAATGCTTACTTCTTTCAAACCGATACTTTCAATACGTCGTGGTTCGGTAAATATGAGAAGGGCTGATATTCCGCAGCTCATCAATCTTGGCTTTTTCGCCGACGCATCAAGTTTCGTTGCCGTCACCTAAACTGACTCAAACGGCCGATATTAATGTTCATAATATTTCACCTGAAATCGACACGAAAGAACGCTCTTTTGCTGAATGGTAACGTTGGTTTGAAATATTGCGCGCCATCGATTATTTACAATAGGGTAACTTTTAGTTGCTTTCTTTTTTACCTGAACTCTGACCAGCAAGAACTTTTAAGCTTTTATTTTGTTGAAGATCTATTCAAAGCTTCCGGTTTATAACTTCAACTTTCATTAAGAAAGTACTCCCTTTTTGAAAACCTGCACTAAATTATTTTGCTTTTATCTAAGAGGTTTGTTTTAACTGGGATTACGAACTTTAAGCAAATATTGGGAGCTTCGAGTTTGATTTAAATAACTTTGGTACACAGCAAGAAGAGCAAGAAGAAAATGATTTTTTAAACTAGGATTGAGACTACCAATTATTTCATAATAATATATTTTAATACCTACCAACTATTTTTAAATAAAAAAATAAAGGCCTTTTACCATTTATAGTTGATGATTCATTCAGCGTCAGGAGGCATCTTTTACCTTCTTTAACGGGACGCTGTAGTGCCCGGGACGAATTAAGATGGAGTACTAATAGTATGGAGTACTGGGCAAGCCTAGGCTTGCCTAGCACCTATTCCATCCTTTGAATAGAAAACCACTAGCTTATTGATCACTTTTGGTTTACCGATGCCAAATATACTAAATAAAACTCGTAAATAAAACATTGGCATAATAAAATGTTTGGTGGATGAGCTTCAATATTTTTTAAAACAATTATATAGCCTTACAGAAGCAATAAAAATGATAAAGAATGTCTCGACTTGCATGAGGTCGGGTATGAACAAAGTTTCGAGATTAAATGCTCAAAGTCTAGCCGGGGTCAGTGGGGGGAGAGGAGGGGTGGCAGAGGGTTTACAGCAATCAAAACTTCAGCCTCTGCTTACTACCGCTTCTTTAGTCGTTATAGAACTACCAAGGTATATTCAACGGACAATTTAACTGTATAAAATTACTTACGGAAGTAAAGTAGCATTTTCTGCAGTATTTTCTAAATCTTTTTTCCAGGAACTAATTTATTGTTTGATTTGAAGCTTTTACAGGTATCTTACCTACTTAGTTTCTAATTATATAGTTAACATCAAAAAGGTTTTGGACATGCAACTTTGCAAAAGGTCTTGACTACGAGTAGGTAGTTATAGGCCTTAGCGGCCTCGGTCCATTGTGGTATCGAAAAGTGGATTAGATTCCCTCATTCCTGTCTCTAAATTATACACAATGCTTTTAATATGTGGAAACCCATATCAGTAGATAGCTATACCCATTTTACCTTCGGGCATCCGACAGGATAAAAGGTCAACAATGAAAACCTCTCGCGCAAAAATATCTCAAAGGACCTAATGGACATAGAGAACAAACGAAATAATTTAGAACGAGCCCTTACTCAAGAGTACTTTGCTAAGCTGCTTTTAGAATTGCACTTAGTAAAATGTGAATCCTGGAGAAGATGACTTTTCTAGTGCGAAGGACAAATTATCAAAAATGTTATAAAATAAGTTTTTCACAATAAATTCGCCCTTCTCGTGTCGTTGGTCCTGTCTAGCTCACTCTGTGTATAATATACCTAAGATAGATACATGGTGTAAGTTGGTCCTAGAAATTGCCTAGAAAAATTGTGTGAAGGAAATCCAAGATCCTGAAACCTCTTGCGAAAAGAGATCTTGTAAAAGTCTTACTACGTTATTCTTCGAAAAAAGGACTTTGTTATGATTCACGAGGAAAGCACCATAAACATCTTATATTATAATCGTCTTCCTCACTCTTCTCTTTCGCGCCAATGTCGATCGTTCGTAAAATAAACCTGCCATTGGTTCACGTAGTCGAGTGATTAAATTATGTTCAATTACCACTCGGAGTTGGAAGAGAAAATCATTATAATAAAATCAATTATTGGCGTGCGACATCCTCTCATTTCACTCGACATACGAAACCCAACCGAACACCTTATGGCTAATGATTGTGAATACACGCATACATAGCTTGTGCCAGCCTTAATGAGGGAGGTAAGTAGGTTGATCATAAAATAACATTCCCTTACGAAGTGTACCTATACGGCTTCTCATATGAAACGAAATGAGTGAAATTGGTATGATTAACATTTCTGCGAGCGAGCGTAAAGGTAAAGTACTCTACTTACGAAGCTCGTAGAAGTGTCCCTAGAGTTTGTGGCAACTATAATAAACAAGGAGATACATTGAAACTCTTTGTTGCATCACCCTTTCCTGTCAGATAATTTACGCGTGCGCCATTAAAATTATTCTCGGGGTAGGTTATAGGCATAATTTATAACAGTAGACAAATATCACAGAAAAAATAAAAACTGCAAAAATAGTGCAATTTTGGTCAGTTTTCATATGTAGGTACCTAACGTTCTGTTATGCCTATCCCCGCGAATTACGCATCAGTCATACATATATGAAGCTTTTTTTTTCTTTTGGATAACTAGTTATTTCAAAGGATACATTATGTAGCTCCTTTCCTTTACAACGAAATTGCAAATCCTGCGACATCAAAAACTGCTTGCTCTGCTTAAGTTGTCACATGAATTACGTATCAGTAGACTATTACGCTCTCACGTTTACCTACCATACCATAGGTATTCACATGCGCACAACTCCATTAAAACACACACACGCTCATATTTTTAGCAAACCTTTTTGGATTTGATTTTTATAAGTAAGTTCGTATGAGCTAGTGGCCAATTCTTTGTGACCGCGAACAACGTTGCTTAACTTCAACGATCAATCAAGAACGTCTAGCAAGCTAGCAAGCTACGCCACGAGCGCTTATAAACTTTTTTCTTAAATTCAAATATTAAGTTCGCACCACACATACCTTGTAATCTTTAAATATGGCCCCCACGATACAGCCTAGTGTGGGGATTATCGGTATTACTTTATTAAACACTATACTTACCTACTACAATAAAGTAACTAGGTGCTGTAATGTAAAGGTAAATAAAAATAAATTTATTGTTATTATTATTAGGTTGTCAGTTGTAGCTAGAATCTTTCTAATGAAAATGTCTGGCACAACGAAACATTTCCCTAAATGGTCTTTTAGTTAGCACTGTTCTACCAACAACGTTGATTTTACTACGTATTCAAATAAAACTGCAAGTTTAACTAGTACCTACGGAACTGCTAGAGCACACCAGCAAGCCATCCCCTGTCATAAGTTATGGTAATTTCACCCACTAACCTGTTGTTGACTGTTTCTATGCCCTTTGTCTTTCCGCTGTAAATTATACGTAGCACTACGTTCTAAATAGAACCAAATTAATTTAATGTATGAGTCTGTTGTTCGGGACATAGGTACAGTTAGCAACAAACATTGATGAGTTTTTTTTAATAATGTTGAGTTTTTTTTAAACATATTTTAGTCGGTCTTAGCTATGCTTTGAATTATTAAGAGCCCAGGCTAATCTTGAATACCTATTAGTCATGGACCATGAGAATTTTAGAGCTTGATGATTCCAGAGATATTTGATACTAAATTCCGCCTAAATTTTGATATAAAAACCAATAAACCAACAAACGTGCAAACACACTTTAGCATTTGTAATAATTTAGTAAGGATTGAAATCAACAACGTTCATGAACGTCCATTGCTAACTGTGCCTATGGATGCTCGCTCAGTTCGATGTAGAAATTATTTACCACCTAAAATGGAAAACCAGAAGTGCCTAAATATTGATGTGTGTTTAGCATTTTCAAAAGTATTATTGCCCGTTCCAATATCTGCTAACCAATGAATCGTTTATTACAAAGCAACGATGATTTTCAAAATAAAACACCAAAACTTACCTACTATATAACGATTATACAGTGTTCTGTGCTACGACCGAGCAAACTTCTTCATTTAAATACTTGAGTTTGTTCATGATCAATCAATTTATACCATTGCCTTCATCTTCAATGTGTGGGTCTATAAGCACCTTTAAACGTGCACCCAGTCTTAACTGCCATGGCATTTTGATAAACATGAACATAATTTATTTGTTAAAAATAGTACAACATTACAATAAAATCCTTTCAGCACACTGCACTGGTTTGAAAGAACTAGTGACACGACTAGTTAGTATACCTACTATACTGAATCTCCTTAGGAGACAATAAACAAACGGCCAACATTTAAGGTGATAATGGTAGCCGTAAATGTGAAAAGGCATTAGACTAGGTCTAGCAAACAAACCGTACCCCGGCAAACACTTGCGGCATTGATTCTATCTTAACCTAAACAATCATTATTGAGAGCCACCGATAGTCGCCAAATATACTTATAGGGTGAATAAACTTATTTATTCACATAATTGTTTGTTACGTTCACCTAGCGTAAGAAGCGTCGTCCCAATATGTATCTCAGATTGTCTATTCTTCTTGTTGGCGTTGAGCACTATAGCTATAACAATTAATTTTTGTAGGAATAAAACTAACTGTCTAAATAGCTTACCTGATCCAGCTCATCAGACGGTGGAAACGTGAATGGCAATACTAATGCGTTCAGCCAAATAAGAAACCGCTCTTGGATCACGCTTCACTTCGACCAGACGCCCTGAAAGAATTTAATTAATATTATGTCTACTTAATAAATTCATATAAGTGTCTCTCACAATACCTATATTCATAAAGGTACCTACTGGTATTTAGGAATTGTGTTGTTAAACACAACATTGCTTTTAACAACTTTCTATGTAGCAAAGCAGGCGATTCTTCAAGTATTCGTTCCGAATCTAGGTGTTAAAAGGGTTTTAAATTTTTTTTTTTTTTTTTAAATACTGTGGTGAACTTTTATATTCATCATCATCCTTTGCAGCCAGACGTCACTCACTGCTGGACCTTTGTGTGTGTCACTTTGTGTGTGGACCTTTGTTCTCCACGGAATTAACTTTTATTTATCTAAGATATTTTCACCCACAGACAGCAACTTCGTCCTGGGCAACGCGCAAGTCCCCGCCTACCCGATCGTGTATTGTTCCGATGGTTTCTGCGAGCTGACGGGCTGGGCGCGCGCGCACATCATGCAGAAAGGATGTGCGTGCAAGTTCCTTCACGGAGTGGACACAATGGATGAGCATCGGAAGGAGATAGATGCCGCGTTGGATTCCAAAAGCGAACTGAAGCTTGAATTGATCTTTTATAAAAAAAATGGTGAGTGAACTTTATACCCGGCTTCTCATTTAAATCGGAACTTAGGGCTATACAGTTTACAGCATTTGAGATCAAAGCATTTGACAGCCGCTATATTGCTTCTCGATCTATGACGGTTAAACGCTGCATTGTATAAACCACAAAAAAAATTTTATAGCACGGGTCAAAAACATCTACACAACTCAGACTAGAAGTTATTGCTATCATAAAACTCCTTCTCAAAGATTCGCTTATGAGAAAACTCAAGAAAACTGCATGTCAGTTCATAAAATATCCGCAAACCGCAAATCCGTCTGAAACCGGACAACGCTAAAAAGCCAAAGCTCGTCAGTTTCTTAAAAGTAAATATATTTTTCCCAGACAGTGCCGCAAACGGCGACAGCAAAGTATTCAGTTATCCTGTCCAAATGCTCTCGAGCTTATTCACAGCTTTGTCTACCAAGTTGACTCTCGCACAAGAATAAGTACCTACATAACCTCAAGAGTATGGTAGAGCTTTTATGAGCAAAGCTCGTAAGAAATAATTTGGTTCATTCTTTTACCGTTCGTTTCTAAAGAGGGTAGAATTAAAATCAAATACCCATCATATTTTACTCTTGGCCCACAACTCTTGCACAATTTCATTCAAGGAAAGATTATAGGTTACTCATATTGTTTATTGGAGCGCTTCTTCTGAGCTAATCTTGCATGCGTTTAGCTCTAAAATTAGTATGTGGCAAAATCGATCGCCTCTCCGATGCCGCGTTTACGTTTGACCTGTATTCGAACTCCTCGATATATGAAGAAAGTACCTAGGTAAGTAAATTTAATGAAACATGAAGAAAGTACCTAGGTAAGTAAATTTAATCAAACATGCCGAGTTTATTGTGCTCTTGTGTCCATTAGGAGTTTATTTTGATTAGCTGTCTCATCATTATGAGGTTGATCATGATCATATAAGTTGGACTGGAATAGTTACCTATGAAATACTACCATTCCTTGTAGGTAGGCTATTTCTATTAGGAATTAAGTACGAGATACTCCGACAAGAAATCTAATCAGACGAAATTTAAATACATAGTTATTTTTGCAACACAGAGCTTGAAAATTAGCTTTTACTAAAATTGAAATAAAAATAAAACAAAAAGTGAACCACAATTTAATTAAAAGAGCACACCTCAGCAGGTCACTGTTGATAACTTGAACTCTTTATTTCGTCTACATTATCAGCCAGAGAATGTAATACCCAAACTGATATCTCTGATTCAGGTTTTATTCCAAAACCTTATCAATTCGTATTCAATACGTAAATCATTCGTACGTTCAAAAAGTTGGTAAACTTTTTGAACGTACGAATACCCAGAAGCGCTGGGTCTACTTTCGTAGAGATTAGTTGAAAATGGAAGCGATTAAAACCATCAGGCCCCGAAATTGATCAATGATCCTAAGCAAGTACAAGAAGTTTGCAAAACAACGTCCGGGCCGCACTCGTAAACAAAACCAATAAGAACTTTACGATTTCATTCGACAAAATTAAACTTTTACAAGCAGATGTTCGTCACCGGGCGTTTACTGCCTCTAAGAACTCAGCAATCGAGCATAAGTAAGCGCCCCTTCAAAATAATGGGCGTATAACATTTCAAGTCATTTAGGACTTTCACGAATAAATACGAATCCCTTAGGTCCTTAGTATCTACCTACTTGATTCACAAATGGATTTTAAAGCTACGAACACCGTGCCTCTTTATCTCGGAGGCAAACCTTCATGCTCTGTAGTCTGATTAAAGACTCTTTGCATCTCGCATGATTGTAGGTAGAGTCCTTTTCACAAAGGAAGTCCCACGGTAACTGGCGGTACTAAAACAAATTCTACAGCAATTTCCTGTAATACGAAAAGTACAGCGCCCCCCTCCGAGGAACTTCTTTCGTGAAACGGACTCTAACAGACCTTTTAAAAATCTTTCTATTTCACCTTTTTCAGTAAGTCAACCTTTTTATCAATGAACTAGCTGTTGCCCGCGACTTCGTACGCGTGTAGTACATTATTTTATTCTATAATAGCGGTCGCCCGCGGCTCCGCCCGCGTGGATGTCGGTTACCGCTGCAAAAAGCCTACCCAGGAAAGACACGGTCAGTCGCGAGGTCGGCTCCCTACGCAGCGGTCGTGCAGCAGAAATCGTAATATTTTAATTTCGCCATAACTTCAAAACCAAACGTCCAATTTTAATCATTCAAAGACCAAATATTATCTCCATAAACTGTTCTTAGTGATGAAATCATTTATTTTGATAAGGATTAATAGCATGAGTAAAATAAACGCGTTTAAATGTAGTCCAAAAAAAATTCAAGATTTTTAAATAAAAAAATGGTTGCTGTGCCTCACTCGACATAGATGGGTATAGTGTGTCGCGGACTTTTTTGTAGATATTTATAAGATCTACAATTAATTAGAACATTTTATGGTTCTATCTTTTATAGTTTAGGCAGCGTACGCAAAATAAGTAACTTTTCTGGTTGATTTTTTACACCTTGTGTCCAAAAAACCCAAATATCTTACGGAACCCTATTTTTTTCCAAAATAAAATATAGCCTATGTTACTCGTGGATAATGTAGCTTTCGAATGGTGAAAGAATTTTTAAAATCGGTCCAGTAGTTTTTGAGCCTATTCAGTACAAACAAACAAACAAAGTTTTCCTCTTTATAATATTAGTGTAGATAACTAAAAAATATTTTAAATTAGAAAAAAAATCAAGTAAACATCCAGCAATACGTCAAGGTAAATAACAGAAAATTATTACTTTTATAAATATTTTTGTGTATAGATCAAAGGTGTTATCAAAGATTGAATTACGGAATAAGTAAGGAGTTTTTAGGTCGCCTAAAGGTCTCCGTCATGGCTTAACAACTTAAAAGCCGGAACCAACAATGTAACGTGCCCTCCGAAGCACGGAAGTGCTCAACTCGTAATGCCACTTGCGGTCACCCATCCAAATTGTAATTGCGCACAACGTTGCTTGACTTCAACGATCAATCAAGAATGTCTAAGCAAGCTAGCTACGCCACGAGCGCTTCAATTACGGAATAAAAGTATATAAGTTCAATGTTTAGGCTGGAGATAGTGGTGGCCTAGTGGTAGCGGCCCCGCCTTCAAATCCTAAAATTGTGGGTTCAAATCCACTTGTGTACCATGAATTTTTCTGTTCGAAAAATGTATGTGCGCTATACTCTCAAACGGTGAAGAAAAATATCGTGAGGAAACCGGCATGTCGTACAACCGTAGAAAGTTCGAAAACATGAGCCAAGTTCACGAAAGGAGGCTTTAAGACGCACTTTTAATAATTTCCCCACACTATCTGGTTAAACATAAAGCAGCTCTTACATAAAATTGTTGGAACTGTGTAAGTAATGTGATTCTAAACTACTTTGTACCCAACCTTTTTGTATAACTTGACAGACAATTTTTAACAGAAAAAAAAACATTTGAACATCATAATTGTGTGTAATTTTGCAATAATGTTTATAATGTAAGAAGATAGGTAATGAGTCAACTTATTTACAAAGATTACAATGAGTAGACCACCTAAAAGTTAACGTTACTGTAATAAATGAAAGTCATCCAAACTGGATTTTACACTTGATCTCCTGAATTTTCCCCTTCGACAGGTACTGACATTGATCATTATCATTAACGACACTTTATAATAAATCTGATTGCGCACCAATAGAATTGGTAACCGTCGCCCTCCATTGATTTCGCCTTTACGTTGTAACTTACGGTCCTCCAATTTTCAGGCACTCCATTTTGGTGCTTGCTCGACATCGTCCCAATTAAAAATGAAAAGCGGGAGGTTGTTTTATTCCTTGCCTCGTTCAAGGACATCACCAACACCAAGATGGCCGCCATGAACACTAATGAGGAGTTCGACAGCGGTAAGCATTTCTCTTTACATAACAAACATCAAATATAAATAAAATAAATACTATTACCCACTAGCCAGGGAAGTGTTATTGCATAAACGTTTGAACATCTGTCAATAAAGCTGCAATTTGAGTAAAACTTGATGTTTATGCATTTACGCTTCGTTAGGCTCCGGATCTTAGATGAAACTCTTGGACCTAAACTACGCTAAGGTTTAACTGAGCACGTTGTTCTAGTCATAGGTACCTACACTGATAGCATTAGTGAGCTAGCCCTTAGCTCCCGGTTGGTTGCGACAATCATCGCACGGTAAAGTTCCTTTACGATTTTTGTATTGGTCTCTCCATTGTCTAGATCAAATAGAGTAGAAAATATAGCACAGCCAATTAGCCTGACTAGAATAGAGATGTTGGACCGCGTGTTGCTTTAGGAGAGAGCGGGGTAAGAATGGTTAAATCTAGATGAAAGGCGATATTGAGGAAACTTTTTTCTTGTTGCTTGGATAAATGACAATTAAAAGTAACAACATACATATTAAGTAAATGTGTATTTAGTACAATTGTTAGTCTCCCAACACCCCAGTCTGCCCTAAACGCCAGTACCTCCTACTATAGCTATTAGCACCAGTAAACACTGTACAAACGATTCTAGTCACTACGTCCATAGGCAAACGCACCAACACAAACACGGATTACCAATGAAGACTTTGTTTGCAAAGGACCCGTATAGATACGTGTATGGAGGCGATAGCCGCCGAACTTTTGTGTTAGACAAAGTCATTAGGTAGATTTTTTAACTATCAAGGTTATAAACATTATTAGCAGATATTGGAATAGGTAGAGGGATTTAGGGTCAATGATCACAAACACACATGCCTCCGAAATTCAGGTATTTTAAAATCATTAAGTAGTTTTTTCCGGAATTTGGAAATTATTATGTTGAGGCGTAAGGTGAGAAACGTATCAAATATGAGTAAGTTTTTTTTCTTATGTGTCGAGTCTTTGTTATGTGCGTAGAAACTGGCATGAATTTGCACACATCAATTCTTCAAATAAATCGGATGAGTTTTATGGAAACAAATAGGGATAATCGAAAAACTTACATTCATTTTTTTATTCGACAATTTTTTTTTAAATAGTTTCCTTTAAATTTCAAATTTAGAAGTTACTCAAAAGTTACTTTAATCATAATATTTAATTCAATCCCGTAAATATCGGCGATTTCCTGTCCATGTTATGACATGATGTAAGTACGAAAAATCACTCTACCTATTCCGATCTCTGATTATTAGCATAACGGGTTATTTACCAAGATTCGAAGTTTTTTGAGATTCCCGATATTTCGGCACACTTGCAGGACACGGTAGAATAGAAGTTATATAGTGTACCGGTACGGGTCGGAACTCGTTAAAAAATGTGAAAGATTTAGGTAGATACTAGATACTAGTCAGAGCCAGTAGAGTTCTTTTTATTAAAACCAGTACTCTTAAATGGTAAAAGAAAACATCGTGAGGAAACCGGAATGTCATTAAACAGTTCAAAAACATGCGTCAAATGCACGAAAGTAGCCTGTAAGGCGCACTTTATATCCGTTTACCGTTCGAAAGCTGCCACACTGGTGACACGACTAGTAGTATTAAAACCATTTTTTTATGTTAATTCCCACTTATATAGGTTTATAAAAAAATAGAGCATTTTGTGTATTTTTTGAGCGAGGATTGCCAATATAAACTTTAACTGACAAAGTCCATACGGTTCTGACGAATTTCCTGTTATTTTAATCGGCAAGATACTTGTTTATTGGATTTACAAAATCGATAGGTTCCGATCACAAATCAAACACCGACAGATGACACAAACCTACTTTAATGTTAGTTGAAATTAGAATAGTCTGCAGCATTTGAAGTATGTACTCGTAGAACAAGTTAAAATGTATTATTGATTATATAAAAAAAAACTGTTTTGTATGTATTTCTTTACTTCGATTGCTAAGATATTACTACTAGACTAGATGTACATAATTTATGTGATGAGCCTAAACCACCCTGTTTTTCTATATTCTTTTTAGGTACTACAATAGATTCTTAAAAATATTGTATGTCGCCAGTTGCGATGGTTCAAAACTTTTTTCTATTTTGCACAATTAATTTTCTCCTATAACTTTCAATTCTGTCATCTTTAATCCTTACATTTCTTCGAATGCATGTTTATGAAGCATGAATTTTACAATCGTTTAGAATGTACAAAACATTCGACACGTTTCTAAGCATGATTTGCACTTTTCTCAATCCACATTGAACTTTGTGAAAGTATTTTCTCATAAGAAAATTTAAATTCATCACGAACATTGCTCATTTTATATAGGTCATAGTAGATATTTTTTACAGCACACAATAAGCTTTATTTTAGACGAGGCGCCATTCAGATTAGACCCCTTACCTTATTATAATTTCAAATGTATTCTTGTCCGTATGCAATTGTTTAAAACAAAACAATTCTTTGTCTATGACACTTCATGTTTGCTTGAAATATACTGGCGACATTATATTAATTTGATACCGATGTGATCATTCATATCGAAAAAAAAAAATATCGAAACACAATTTTATCATACATATTTATATTGACTTTCCCTACCGGCTTAAGTAGTCTGAGAATAACAATCATCTTGGTATCAAATTACTAGAACAGCTTCACGGAATTTTCCATCTATTGTTGAAATGTATCTCTTAAATCCCGAGTTCCAACTATAATTTCGATGTATGGACCTCTCGAACGGAGAGTGCCTACTCGTAAATACTTACTCGTTATTTTCTTGGAAAAATACGTAGGTATCCGTAATCCGTATACAAGAATGACAAAAGGAGATTCTTTGTGGTTCTTCGGGTGCCTATTACGTTTAAGAGATATGTTTCTGGGAAGATTGCTTTATAGTTAGGCTAGATTAATGTTTAGCCTGTTGTGCTTGCTAGTAACAGGGTGGTTTGTGCTTCAGGAGCCGCGGTGCGGCCTTCGGCTGGCGTGGTCACTCTAGCGTTATCCCCATTTGTACCCGCAGCGGCACTATTGGGCGCCCGGTTTCGAGCTGAATCTAGTTGCCTACTTCCAGACCCGAATGGCAATCTTGACCCTGAAGCGCCCTCGCCCGCCAACATGGGCAGGCGGCGCTCCCGGGCGGTTTTGTACCAGCTTTCAGGACACTATAAACCGGATAAGATGAAGACTAAATTAAAACTCAACAATGTAAGATGAACATTCTACGTTCTTTCAAAACTCATAATCTCAATCAAACAATGCATTTTTTTCGTACTATTTCTCTTATTTTGTGCTACGCGCGCTTTGTTGATATTTCATCACAAGATTACGATTGACGGATTAAAAGGGTTAAAACCAATCAAGTAGACGGATAAATTATTTTTTTATTTACGGACCTATTTACTACGTAATGGGTATGATTTCAGAATCTCCTCCACTCATCGGACCCGCCGCTACCCGAGTACAAAACATCTGCCATAAAAAAATCCAGACTTATAATATCGCATTATGGTGTATTCAAAACATTCTGGGATTGGTTGATCCTCATTGCGACTTTCTACGTGGCGGTCGTAGTTCCGTACAATGCCAGTTTTGTTGACGAAGGTCATCCGAGGATAAGTGTCACGAGTGATGTGATCGTAGAGGCTCTCTTCATTATTGGTACGAAATATGATTATGATTATAAATACTTTACTTTAACTTTGCATATAAGCTAGTTTGATAATCAAATTGATGATTTAAACTAAGAAAAACATATATTTCCCGTATACTTTTAGTAGATAGTAAATGTGAATTCATCGAAAACCATTAACCCAACTGTTTTAATTTGTTATTTTAGTATAATTTCAAGATGACAATAAATATTATTACCAGAAAATGTTATATTGCTCCAGCATTACATTATGGAAATTGTTTCATACGAAAAAAACAACTCAAAGACAAAAAAAAAATATTCTCGTTTAAAAGAATAACTTAAGCAACTAGGAATACCTAATAAAGGCACAACTTTTTCATTTTGGATCTCTAAAATAAAACCTGATCACCATTAATTTACCTCACCTTATTTTCTGATTTTTTATAAAACCAATTGATAATACAATCAAAATGAAAATATTGAGAGAAAACACTGTCTAACAATTTTTTCAAGATTTTTCCCTATTACCTTTAATCTCCTTTGCGAGCAAGAATAAAAATGAGACACAGCTTTATAAACAGTAACTGTAGACAGGTTTTGGTGTAAACCTTCCCATATTTTCTTTCTGGTTAACATGTTCATCACTTCCAGATATAGTCCTGAATTTCCGTACCACGTTTGTGAGCAAGAAGGGCGAGGTGGTATCGGATTCGAAGTCGATAGCTCTTAATTACATCCGGTCCTGGTTCGTGGTGGATCTCTTGGCCGCACTCCCGTTTGACCTACTTTATGCCTCGGACGTATACAGCGGCGCGGTAAGTCACATCACGATAATACGAGATAAATTATACAAATTGTTTACTTTCATTAATGTAGTTCAGAGATCACGAGTAATATGAAGCAATCTATACACGAGAATTTATCAACCATCAGCTTATACGTTTTGGTTTTACTAAAATCAATATCCTCAAAGAAGCAATCTCATCTCGAAATCTCTGTGGTCATTCTGAAATCGTGTTATTTTGAACCACAACTTTCTTTGAACAATCCAGAATGCTAATAAAAACAATCAAATAAATATAACACAATTTACCCATTGTAAATCTATTTTTGTTAATAAATGTTTTATTTACCAATTGAAAGACAAGATAAATCGATTTTTAAAATAATCTTGTGGTCGCTGATGCAGTATATAATTGGATTTCCTGGCGAATAGGTTCAATTTCATTTAGATCGGAAAGTTGAAGTCTGAATGGGTTCGCCAATTAGTAAGGTCTGGAAATTGAAACTGATATTGATGTTATAGAATTAATGGAGTGCAACATTTGAACTGGCTTAATATAATCAGTCAGACACGTAGGTTATATAATTTTCACTCAAACAATAGACTTGAAATGGACATAAGAATTTAGCAGATACAAAAACAAATTATTTTTTATGCAGTTATTATTTTTATCAAAAACAATTAGTTAGTAGTAGTTCTTAGTAGACTTAGTAGTCAACTAAGAAGATAATATTTTTCTAACTACAGACCAAGATACAGCCTCAGAGGACCCTCGAGGAAACTCACCTGTATATTGAACCGATTTTCAATCCAAAGACTAACAAAAAAATCTAAAACCAGTAATTTTTAATAGTGGCATGTCAAATTTCAATTTATTCTTATAATTTGATATGCCACTATTTTGAACAATATTCAGGTATGTTCAGATTCCTTTATACTCGGTGTTATAAAGACGGCTTAGTAACACCATTTATAATACTTTGCATCGACGTACAGTGGTGCGGTAACGGGAGGTGGTTTGCTACTAATTAATTTACACGCTACAAGTTTTACCACCGGGGGTAGCGCTTTAATTTTAATTACAGCGCTTAAACCAAATAAAGGTAGCAGTCCATTCTGAGTTGTAGTATTGTGTTCAACTTTGTGTAATTTTGCCCTCACTTTGAAAAGCAAATATTATTTTTTGTTTTGATTTTTGCTAACCGGTTTTGGGGTTATAGCATACTACCTTTCTGTTATAGGGTTTTAGACTTTTCAAATATTAATTAGTCTTATTTTCGTGTGTACCATTAGGTATATTATGTTATAGTACCTAAGTAGGACCTTTGGGATTTTCAATTAAAATTATAAAATTAAAATCTTTCCATGCTTACCAAACGGTCAGATATCATGACAAGAGCCCAGAATTCAGCTCAAAGTAGGTAATCAATTTAAATACACCTCTTTTACTAGTTAGTAGTTATTGCATCTCTTTTCTAGTTTTTTTTTCTAATTTCTGCCTGTAAGACACGCGTGTTATGAATTTAGCTTTATTTCTAGGGGATATGAGGACTTGAAGAGTGTGTAATTGATTTGTGTTGTACAGGAGTCAACTCATGGGAACGTTCACCTAGTGAAGTTGACACGGCTGCTACGTCTGGCGAGGTTGATGCAAAAAATGGATCGATACGCGCAGTACTCTGCGCTCATACTGACTCTGCTGATGTTGTCATTTACACTTTTGGCGCACTGGCTCGCCTGTATTTGGTTCATAATAGCCGATAAAGAAATCGAGGTTCATAGAAATGAGAATTGGGATTTAGGTAAGTTGTTATTTGACACTTTACACCGCCTGACTATTATTTTGGAACACTGATAAATGACGTCACCTTTGATCAAATTCGTAAAACAAAAATACCTAAATTAATACAATAAGCGAATGTCATTAACAATAAAGCTATTATAAAGATCAATGTATTTTATTACACATTTATACAATTAATTTATTTGCTGGAGTGTCCAAGTCATTTCAAACATGGTCTTTTAGCTACTGTGTACTCCTACAACATCTTTGGCCTAAGTATATTATAATAATAGCTACACCATATATTGGAATAATTAGTAGTCACGGTACGGTAGACAGACATAAAAATCAAGATTCACGTCCTAATTGAGAACAGTATGTAACTACGCACATCAAAAAACCAAAATATAAAATCATTTTTTATGATCGATTTTCACTTACCTATGTATAAGAAAGTAAAAAAATTTCTCAAGGGAAAGCAAAGAACAAAATATTTTCAATGATAATATAAACCTTATTTCCAAGATCGAGTTTTACCTTAAACCAGATGCCGAAATAGGATAAAATTGGGTAAAGCTTAAGCTTAAATAAAACAGTAGCTACATTAAACTTCCAACATGGAACAGGTATCTAACAAACCTTAAACAACTTGTTCCACAAAATGTGACGTTTATTCTATCTTCCCTTGTGTACGGCTTCTATGATGCAAATGCTTCTATTTCCGACCAGTCAAGCCGTCAGTGCTAGCCACAGCCTCCGTTTAATTATCTCGATGAATAGTCGGTTTTGGGGCAAAGAAGGCGGCGAAGTAGCAAGGTGTTGAATTCTCTCTGAGTTTATTTTCGCTTTTTATTTGAATAAACTTAATGCCATGCACCTTACCTACTCCAAAAATATGAGGTCGAATCTGAATCTGGATAACTAAATAAGCTAAAGTAAAAACCAGCACGTAAAGGTCAACGGAATTGAAGTCACATTCATACTTTTTCCAAGGCTGAACTAAACAACTCATGTCCACTAACGTAAAGTTCACCCACCCTGTTAATACCAAGCCTGACTACATGTCTGTTTCAGGGTGGATAAACAATCTGGCCGAGAGGCTGAAGGTCCCGATTGTCAACATATCGCACAGTGAGAGCTATGTCACAGCCCTCTATTTCACTTGCTCATCACTGACCAGCGTGGGCTTTGGTAATGTGTCTGCAAATACTCTGCCTGAAAAGATATTCAGCATTATTACGATGCTTATTGGAGGTATGTGTACTTATCAATTAAAAATTCCGTTTTAACCCTTAAAATATAAAGCAAGTTTGCTTAGATCAAATTAACAGATTGAGATCTTTTTCAAAATACAGCCTAAGTATTCGAATAAATAAAGAATTCCCAAGTGGTTGAAGTATTGAAGCTGGCCGTAGATAATTCTGGCTCTTAGACAAGCGGTTATACTTCATTGTACCTGATGCCTCCCTACCGTTCTTTGATGAGCTCCATAAACATTGAGATTAATAGCTCGATCCACCTTAGCTTATCCATAATTTACTGCTTTGTTGAGAGTATAATACTTATCGCTTAGAGTTCGGAAATATGACTCCTGTTGGATCGACTTTCGAGAGCGTTGGAAACTTTCGTAATGTCGTACCTACTCAAGTAAGCTCACCTATGCCTATTCGTCGGAATTGCTGTAATGGTTAACGGTTGGTTTAAGAGCTTATTGGATAATAAATATTTTATCTAATTTTTAAAAGACTAAACGTGTTGTAAATGTTCAAATAAAAATCAACTTGACTTTAAATGCAATCGTTAAATTCAATGGAAATTGTCAAGGCAGTTCACAAAGTTCATAAAACAATCACGTTTTATTTCAGCGCTTATGCACGCCGTGGTATTCGGTAACGTCACAGCTATTATTCAGAGGATGTACTCCCGCCGGTCGATGTACCAGAGCAAATGGCGAGACCTGAAAGATTTCCTCTCTTTGAACCAAGTACCAAAGGAACTGAAACAACGGATGCAGGACTACTTTCAAACGATGTGGTCTCTCAACCATGGAATTGATATTCACGAGGTATATCCCTTCATAAATGGTTGGATATACTCATCACCATATTTGTGAAATATGTTACGCGCTTATTCATGTTTGCTTATCAGAACTGTTTTCTTTACATCGGCTGCCATAATAGATGCCCGTAAGATAGCTTAAATATTCCCCCTACCTATACTGCCTAAATTCACTGAACATACCTAAACCATTCACTTATCTAAGATTTAAAATAGTGTCTACATAGCTGTTTATAAATAAGTATGCATCATTAGGCCAGCATGAGCCCTCTAACAGTAGATTGTGGAGCACGATATACCCTGCTTTGAACTCATTAAAAAACTAAAATAAAGCTCAGCTAAATGGTCTAGAAAGTCAAATATAATAAATTTCATCTGCAGACCAACATTTTTATAGAGATTATTTTGCTGAACCTTTTATTACAAAACCTGAATTCATAGAAACATTTATCTCAAAACACAACACTGCGCTGTTTCACTCTTGTCTGAGAAAATAATTTATCACATCGTACCTGTGTTTACGAAACTATTTTAGCGTTTGTATATTTTTAGACGCTAAAAGAGTTTCCCGAGGAGTTGAGAGGGGATGTGTCATTACACCTGCACCGCGAGATCTTATCTCTGCCTATATTCGAGGCCGCATCTCAAGGCTGCCTGAAGTTGTTATCGCTACACATCCGGAACAATTTCTGCGCGCCGGGAGAGTACCTCGTCCACAAAGGCGATGCACTAACGTACATTTACTACATATGCAACGGCTCGATGGAAGTCATGCAGAATGATATGGTCGTCGCTATCCTCGGTAAGCAATAACGTGGCGGCCGGCGGCCGGCGGGGTGGACACATGGGCTCAGCAAATCGCTCTAACGAGCACCCACTCAATTTGTATTGATTTGTCTAGTCCATTTGGCTTAGAGGGATAGCCGACACATGTGTAATCGGCCTAAAAGCTATTTATGATTTTCCGAAAAAGAGTTATGAACCACGGATGTTCCATTTAATAATCCATTAAAACTTTACCTTTGCTACAAATAACGTACTTACCTAAGTAGTTTATATTACTGTTACTTCTGTTAATATTTTGAAAGTATCTGAATAATTAAGTTTATTTTGAAAGCATCATTCAAATAGGCATTGGATAGACACTTTAAAGGATTTCAAGAACCCACTTCAAAACAATTCAGACGCGATTTGAAATGTCGATTTAGATCGTCGACTTTGATCAAACTCTAAATTGTATACAAATTCAATTTAAACTAAGCATCATTTATCAGGTAAAGGAGATTTGGTGGGGTGTGATATGAACACCCATTTGCAAGCATACAATGGTACCGGCACGTCCCAAGGCAATAATCCCGACGTCGTCGTCAAATCCAGCAGTGATGTTAAGGTACCTATTATGTATTCATTCCCCTATTAAGAGGAGTACGCACTGCGAAGACACTACTGTCTTCGGCACCCACAATTGTACCTGCCTAGAAGACTGCGAGCTTTTGATAGAATACAGAGTCAATCAACTGCTTGGCGTTAGCTTAAACAGCATTAGCACTCTAATAGATTGGTCTTTTTTGCGCAATACAGTAGCGACTAGCAACCATCGTGTTCCATCGAAATGTTTGAGTCAATACCTCTATAGGTGTTCCCAATCACTTACTAGCAGCGCAAAAGATTACAATTCTGTCATATGTCATTTTTCACGCCCCCTATTGAAATTGACAAAGCTGTGTCGCAGTGCGGGCTACATTATGTACACTTAACCTTAACTAGTATTCGAGTACGCTGATGGATTTTCATTTGCATAATTTCGTGTACAGGCGTTGACTTATTGTGACTTGAAATCCGTCCACATGGGAGGATTGGCTGAAGTATTGCGGCTATACCCTGAGTACCAGCAAGAGTTTATTCATGATATACACCACGATTTAACGTACAACTTGAGGGAAGGGTATGAAGCGGAAGCAGAGTCTGATGGAAACGGTCACCCGTCACTGACTTTGCCCTCGATATCGGAGGACGATGAGAACGGAGATGAACATGCTCCATCACCTAAAAAGCTGCCCACTTCAAATACAAATAGTCCCCGTCATGCCAAGTTTAGGTAAGTATCAAACTTATTTCAATATACAATTGACTCTACCTCCGGAAATTACATTCTGTTTTAAAACCACCATTGCGATTTTTCTCATAACTGTGGTACACCGACTGTTTTCAGTTGATAAGTTATTTTCTTTATAATAAATATAGTATTTATTCCCATGTGATGCCCAACCATTATGCCAGGAAAAGGTAAGGTCTAAGATAAAAAAACTTTTCAACCTTTCAAGTTTCTTTTATGCTATTTATTCAATGTAACTATGCTATTCATAATCTTCAGTAGCAAGCTTAAATCACTACTATGCTTGCTTTTATTGTATAATATTTTGTAGAATTTAAAGGCTCGTCAACACGAATTGAATACGCAAGGCAATCTCATTCAGAATATCGCCATAATTTTGGACATTGCTCTGGATCTATTCAATCTTTCAAGGGGCTAGACTCGTACAAAGTATAATATAGCTTAGATGCGGCTGAAGATATATTTTCATTTCAACACTACTTATTCTACTTTATTTTCATCTTAAAAGTTCATAACGAATAAAGCTTAGTTCTTGTTTGGTGATTTGTTCCATCTGCTCAGGACGGACGGTCAGCCTCGCCTCTCACACAGAGAGCTGCGAGAAAGGATAGAGCGGCAACGCTCAGTGGCCACGCCCAAAATCGCAAGATCGGACTCCTTGGAGGGGTTGAACTTGGAGATGCACAACACGAGGTCTTCGGTAGAGAGGCTCGATACTCAAGTTTCGAGCTTGCATCATGACGTGGCAGCTCTAAGTCATGAGGTAACTAAAATAAAAACAGACCTGAACCCGTCCTGAATTGTGTTATAGTTTTTTACTGTGATTTGTTACATACATACAACGCAACCAAAAGAAAAACAATGTATTTACCTAGATATTTATTTGATAGTTGTCGTAAAACCAAAAGGATTTTATAGTATTAATGTTAAGTTCATTGCTTGCGAAAGGACTCAACGTTTCAATCCAAAGTCAAACAATGACGTAAGTGTTGGCCCATTTGCCAGGACAAGGATTCGTTATTATGATATGATATCACTCTGATAAGCTTGAAAAATAACGTCGCTTTGTTTGTATGGGCTTTTATGGATACCTATCTTTGGCATGGCAAATTAAATCAGATAATGTACATTTTGTTATGTACCATTTAAATGTAGATTCAATACAGCTATAAACAAAATCATGACTATCGGTATAACTTTTCGGTAGATTACAAAAATGTGCTTGAAAATATTAATCCATGTTGTATTTTATTCAGATGTGGTATTCCACAATCTCGGTCAGAATAACAAATATTGATTTTTAAAATACAGTAACCCGAAAACCAAAATGCAGCCAAACTTTCGAATTGCATGCAGTTTGCAGCCAAAGTTAGTTCTTGAAACTAGCTCATACGTGCTGTTATCGGGCATACTTTGTTTTTTAGCAGAATATTTTGCTATGGTTGTTGAGATTCAGCCGAATGTTGTGGAGAACAATCACGTTCAATTTACCACAGCGGTAGACCAGTTTATTTAAAAAAATGGTAGAAAACTTTTACCGTACTTCCCAATTGCGTAAGCAACAAAAGTAAAAATGTAGCTATAAATCCATTATTCAGGTGCGAAATGCAATCCAAGCTCTGCAAGAGATGACGGGCCCTCCAGGGTGGCAGTCAGCACATTCCAATCCGAATCTGCAGTGGAACACTCCTCACAACCAGCAGCTGGCTAGGAGTTGCAGTCATCCGCCAGATGTCTTTTGCTGGGATCAGGTAAGTCATACTTAAACCACACATTCTCTGAACTAAATTTGCCCGCGCCTCTTTTTAATGTTTTAAATTCATGGCTGGAAATGTAATGCAATTAGAAATAAAATTATTTTTCATAAGTTTTATCGTCACTGCGATAAACTCGCTTATTACGTTTAAATTCAGTCTCAACAGCTCTCATCGCATATACAATCTGAGAAAAACGTAAAAAATCTTATCGCTAATAAAAAAAATATAAACATTTCTAAATAGGGCTATTAAAAACTGGATTAAAAAGGGTTAAGATCGTTCAAATGAACATTTGTTAGAGCGGGTTTGTGTTAATCCCATTCCCTACAAAGACTTTTCTAAAGTAATTAAATGTTTTATTCAGAGCATTTTCGCTCAAAAGTATGATACAAAATTGTAGCTGACAGCATAGACAATACTTCCATTCACATTTCTAAATTCTAATGAATATCTACAGAGACGTTCACATTTCATTCAACAGCAAGAGAGGCCTATAACTCCGGAACGACCAAAGGTACATCGGAGTACACAAACAGAACCATTCCTACAGTGTGTTACGCAATATATTATGGAGCATCCAGCAACTGTGATGCTCCTATTAGGACTTGACCCCATGGCTAACCTAGCCCCAGTGATCGCGCCTACAGTAGACTTCTACGAAGCGAGAGGCCGTCGACAAAGCGTCCTAGAACAAATCGCAGAATCAGAGAATGGCAGTCAGACGCCCTCCAGTACGGGCAGCGAAAGGCATGGGCCTACTCGAAGCTTGAGTGGGAGCGCTAAAGAGCTCGACATTCAACCGGAAACTCAGAACCTACTTGACAGAGAAACGAAAATTACTATTATGAAGCGAAACAGATATTCAACGAGCGATTTAAGCGAGGCTTCTGAGAGACTTCTGGCAAACAGCTCCTCGCATCCTAGCTCGCGAAGCCTCAAATTCAACATGAATAGTTAAATGCACTCATCCTTAAGTATTAATTTCCAGAAATACATGCTCATTAGTTGTAGCTTTTGGTTAGGTTTTAGGTAGTTTTGTTGTTTAATTAATGAATTGTTATTATTTTTATGGATGCTGTTTTCATATATCTTGGTTGAGATAACTAATTAATTACAATGAAGTTTTGTACATATCAAATTTCTAAATTTTGTAACTATTATCTAGTCAATGTTGCGAACTAAAAAACTTTGGATGAGCGAGAACATTTTTATATTTTCATGAAAAGCATAATTATATCTAGAAGCACTCTAAAAATATAAATTCCTACATTATCCTACAATATTTTAAATCTAATACATTTTATGTGCTGTAGACATTATTTTTATTGATAGTCCAAATGTGTATTATTGTACCTAATAGAGACGTTAGAGAAACTTATTTTTGTGATGTAAATATTTTGTCATGCAACTAAGATGTGTGTAAGTATTTATTAAGACAATACCTATTGCTATGGTAAAAAAATACTAATAGCATTCTAAGAAAAAACATTTATTAATTGCGTAAATCGATCTCAAATAATTCTTACCTGACTGATATTAATTTCCTCAGACGGGTAGAAAATTCAAATATTTTCTTAAGAGTAAATTGCGAAGATGCAAATATTTGTCTTTGCATAAATTCAATTTATTAAATGACTTTTATTTCTGTAAAATATATTACTTTTGTATGTAGAGCAGATCCTTCAATAGAAATAATAAGTATTAATGGATGTATGTGTAACTATTGCGCAATTATAGATTTAAGTGTAGACCGTGTAAAATCTGATTTACATATTTTACTAAGCAATATTGTTGTTATAGATTAACTTCTTCTTAAACTTCTTCTTAAAATGTGTAGAGACCTCTGTTGCCTAATCTGATATCCTTAATAGTTTTAATAGGTGTTCAGCAGAATTACTGATGGGTAATTATAATTATTCGTAAAACAATGGCGAGAAAGTACACGTACTTTTGGCTCGACGACCTATTTTCGCTCGTGTGTCACTCTATACGCTCTGTACACTCTGTATGTCAACTTTGTAAACAAAACAAGATAAAAAAAGGTCATCGATCCACAAGTTAGTACACATACTTACTCGCATATGTGTAAGGCCCTTACACCTCTGATCTCTAGAAAGTGCGTACGGAGTAATACACCTAACGCACATTCGTTCAGCTAAGTACTGTACTTAATTATTTACTGTGACTGTAGGTACCGGATGGATGTTTGGGTTGTTAGAAAAATATTTTCCTAGTAGATATGTAATTTCGTTTAAAATTTATAAAATTGTTATAAGAACGGTGACGCTTACTAGAATAATTGATCTTAATCGTGGTGTACCTTGTATAGGCCAAGTATGTGATATGATGTAAACACGTGGTGTAGCAAAACAGTAAGATTTTGCACATTTGGGTGAAGTGTAAGGTTGTTCGAAAAGGAATTGAATGAATCACTTCTACGAAATACTGGAAACGACGGACGAGACGACACACAAATTGCCAAACACAGTATAATAGGCCACTTACTTGAAATGTACGCCTTCTCCAGCTGCGAATCTTCTGCCGGCCGGCTTGTCATAAATTATGGAAACCTTTTTACACATAAAACCACCACAATTATTTAAAATGTCTCGGATTAGAATTTTTTCTTGCGCGCCACAACGATGGAGATAGTCCAGTGAGAAAACATCAGGTGGCGCTGCTGTCACTGGGTTTTCCGGCGATTCGTTCAGTGACCCATTTGGCGCACAAATTTGAATGCGCCGCTGTGATTGGTTATTGTGGTCGGAAGTCTCGTCTTATTTGGTACAGATAAAAATGACCTACGGTTTCGGAATCGAGCCTTTTGGCTGAGGCATTTAATAAAAACTAAACATACCGCCCACCAAAATACACAATGGTATTTTCCTATAACAGAAAATATATGAACTTAACGATTATAAGGATATTCAGATAAATATTAACGAATTATTAATGAAAAGAAAAAAAAATAGCAAACTATAAGAAAGACGATTTAAGATAAACATGAGACGATATTTGTTTTGTCTATTTGTCACTTACATATATTTACAATTGAGACAAATATTATAATTATATCTATCATTCGTGACTCGAGTCAATAGGAAGCACGCAAAGTTTTGTTAATGATCGTTTGAAAATCGATTTATTTGCCGTACGCACCGTAGCCACACGTGCTATCCCATCTGAGCCGAAATGTAATTCTGTTACCCTAGCAAGAGGCCAATGCAACGGTATAGTGCTTTCATCTTTGAGCAAGACAATTGTACCAACGGCTAACGGTTGACAATGTGTTGTCCATTTTGATCGTTGGGTTAAGGATTGCAAATATTCTACTTTCCAACGGTTCCAAAAGTCTTGTTGGAAACGTTGAAGAAGTTTCCAACGACCTAGACGATTAACCTTTAAGCCTGTTAAATCTTTATCTGGAATCGCCGTAAGTGGTTCTAATGTTAAAAAATGCCCTGGGGTCAACACATTTATATCATTTGGATCAGAACTGAGTGGGCATAGGGGACGTGAATTTAACAACGCTTCAATTTGAATGAAAACCGTGTTAAGCTCTTCGAAGGTTAATGTTTGATCTCCGATAATGCGGTAAAGATGAGACTTTACGGCTTTTACTTGAATTTCCCATATCCCTCCAAAGTGAGGCGAGGAAGGGGGATTGAAACGAAACTCTATCTGATCCCTTTCACACGCTTGCTGCATAAAACCATTGAGTTGATTGCAAGCTCCAACAAAATTTGTTCCGTTGTCTGAATGTATTACACTAACTCTACCTCTTCTTCCTATGAATCGTCGAAGAGCTGCTAAATATGCTTCAGTTGACATATCCGAAGCGACTTCCAGATGAACTGCTTTGGTTGTGAAACACACAAATAGGCAAAGATAGGCCTTTCCTGATTTCGCTCCACGATAATTGCCAAGTTTTATACGAAAGGGTCCGGCATAATCTACACCTACAATTGAAAATGGTTTTACTTGATTTACTCTAGCTGATGGTAGATCGCCCATGAACGGTTCGAGAGGAATGGGGCGTGCACGGAAGCAGTTAATGCATTTCGACACACAATGTCTTATGGCACGCTTCGGAGATAGGATCCAAAATTGTTGACTAATTAAATATTGTAAAGTGTTAATTCCTGGATGACAGTTTTCACGATGAATTGCTTCAATGATCAGATATGTGAGCCTAGACTCCCGTGGAAGCAGTGCTGGATGCTTATGCTCGAATTCAAGCCCTGACTTTGATAATCTACCGCCCACCCTGAGAACGCCGCTTTCATCAAGAAAAGGATTCAATTTACGCATCTGTTTAGATAAGAGTTTACCTGCCTTGAGACGAGTTATCTCATCATTAAAATGTAAAGCTTGATTACGCTTGACGAACATCAACAGTGTTTCATGAAGTTCTCTCTTATTCGACGTTCGATTAGTCGATTTTTTGCGAATGGTATTAATGAACCGTAAGCAGTAAGCAAGAATGCGTTGTGCTTTCCGAATAGAAGAGAATTTCTGAAGAAGTTCATCTAATGTATTAACTTCTGGTGTAATACTCAATAGTGTAACCAATCGTTCCTCAGTTTTGGCATCAAGTTCGTTTTTGTCTTCCTTTTTTGGCCAATGTTCTATCGATTGGGTTAGCCATGACGGACCCGCCCACCATAAATTGTTTTTTATAAGTTCCCCAGGAAGCAGACCCCGAGATGCTATGTCTGCTGGGTTGTCTTCAGTTGAGACATGATTCCATTTAGCCTTTGGTATAGAATCCTCAATATGGCTTACTCGATTTGCGACGAATGTTTTCCAGCGACAGGAAGGCGAATTAAGCCATGCAAGAACAACGGTTGAATCAGACCAAGCAAAAGTAGTGGAATCCGGAAAAGACAATAAGTAAGTTTCCTCAACCAGTTTCAGTAAATCAGCTAACAGAACTGCGGCGCAAAGTTCGAGACGTGGCAATGATATTCTTTGAACCGGAGCTACTCGAGATTTAGCACATATAAAAAATACTCGAATGTTGTTATCGACATCTTCTGTACGTAGATATACTACAGCTCCGTATCCTGATTCAGAACTATCGGCGAATCCATGGAATTGACTTGATTTAAGCTTGTTGTCATATAGATTCAAATATCGTGGAATTCTTAGTGTTCTTATCAACTCTAATTGATCACAATAGCTTTTCCACTGATTAACTAAGTCCTGAGGAGGAACTGCATCCCAATCGATTTTTAAAATCCAGAGTTTTTGAATGTAACATTTAGCTAGAAACGTCAACGGCGTAAGAAATCCCAAGGGATCGAATATGCGAGCGAGTTCGCTAAGTATTGTTCGTTTAGTGCATTCACGAATCAATGGTTTCACGTCAAACATGAAGTCATCTGCGATAGGATTCCATTTTAGACCGAGAATTTTGATGGTATCTGAAGTTTCCACGTCTAGGGGTACATCTTCGACATTGATGAGGCGTGCTTCAGATGGTAGATCGTCGAGCAGCTCAGGAACATTGCTCGCCCATTTACGTAGTTGAAAACATCCTTTAGACATCATGTCTATCAGTTCTCGCTTTGTTTGCTTTGCGAATTCTAGTGTAGCGCTTCCGCTTACAATGTCGTCTACATAAACATCTCTGTTCAGAACAGTTGCTGCCTTAGGGTATTCCTTGCCATGATCTTTCACCAACTGCTTGATTGTGCGCAAAGCTGAATGCGGAGCAGACGAGGTTCCATACGTTACGGTATTAAGACGGTATTCGGTGATTGGATTGGATTCGTCAAATCTCCAAAAAATTCTCTGATAATCGCGATGTGTTTCTTTACATAAAATCTGTCTATACATTTGACGAACATCAGAAGTATAAACGACTGCATGCAAACGAAATCTCATAAGAAGTTCGATGATGTTGGCTTGAAGTTTTGCACCAATGAGCAAAGTTTCGTTCAAAGAAGTTCCACTGGCGTCTTTAGCAGATGCGTCAAAGACGACCCGCAACTTGGTTGTAGAACTATCAGGGCGTATGACGCAATGGTGAGGTATGTAATATTTACCTGTGTTCAAATTCTTTATATGTACTTTACTCATATGTCCACTATCGACGTAATCATGCATAAAGTCATTGTACTGCTGGCGGAGCCCAGAATCTTTTATCAAGCGTCGTTCGAGTGCATAAAATCGTTTTAACGCGACATCACGTGATCCAGGAAATTCATTGCGTTCATATTTGAACGGTAAAGTCACTATATACCTTCCGGACTCATCACGGGAATGCTCATTGATGTATTTACTTTCGCAGAGTTCTTCATCTGGTGTCAATTTTGTAGAGGTAGGTAAAGTATCTAGTTCCCAAAATCTTTTTAATTGATCATTCAATGTAGCTTCAACGCTATGTGGGGCTTCGTTGCTGAGGAAAAATGATCTTGTTACAACGTCGCAATGTTCGGCGCACTCGACGTTTCCAGTTAATAGCCAACCAAAAACAGTATTGAAAGCAGACGGCTTATTAGATCCTCCACTAACGACTCCGTTTAGCAGAAGCGATGAGAATACTTCAGCTCCTAGAAGAATATCGATCGTTCCTGGCAAATGACAGTCAGGATCCGCTAATGGTAGATTTCGGATATGATCCCATGTTGATTTGTTAAGTTTCATGGCTGGCATTTTACCGCAAATGGAAGGTAGAGTCAGTGCTTCAATATTGAATAAAACTTCTTCACCGATCCCGATTTTCAGATTAACGACGCCGGACACTGATGACGTAGACTGGTTTAGTCCACTTATCTTCCGAGAAGAAATGGTACGTTCAATTCCCAATGCGTCAGCAGCTCGTTCTGTTATAAAATGTGCCTGACTTCCCGAGTCAATCAACGCGCGCATAGTTAGAAATTGTCCTTTACAATCCATCACCTTAATTCTTGCTGTCGATAACAGAACCAAAGATTTGTCGCCCAGGTTAGTCAACACAACTTGTTGTTCACTTTCATTTTTCCTTCGTGAAGCTTCTGCGGTAGGCTCCTCTGAAACGTCATCTGGATGTAGAAGACTGTGATGTCTCTGTCGGCATTTTTGACATTTAAAGATTGATTTACAATCACGCAGGCCGTGGGATGATTTTAGGCAGTTGAAACACCAATGATTAGCCTTCGCGTAGTCCACTCTCTCTTCTACCGATTTTTTTACGAACGATGGGCAATAATTGATCGAATGATCTTCTCCACAAAATGAACATTTTGGTAGGTTTAAAATGGATGATGATTTGTCTGTTCCGGATATCGCAGCTACGGTATTGGACAGGAATGTTGATGTAAGTGGTTTGGTGATTATCTTTGATTTAACATTTTGATATGTATTGTTCAGAGTTCGACCTACGTTGGTTCCTTTTTCATTGCTTGTGAAGTGCGTATCACGAACGAGAGCCTCGCATTTTGTGTACAGAAAGGTTTTTAGTGTTATGTATGTTGGCAGCTCGTTACTGTGATATTCTTGTTCGAATTCGCAGCGAATGGTTGAGTCTAATTTTGATAAAAGAAGGTAGCATAATATGAAATCCCAATGTTCTACTGGCAGGTCGAGTCTTTTCAATATAGCCAGATTTTCGTTGAACATGTCCAAAACGCGTCGAAAATCATGAGGATTTTTCGATTGCAAAGAAACCTTTTGCATTTCATTCCAACACGTAAAAGCTAGTTCACGTTTATCTTTGTATCTCGCAACGAGTGCATCGTAAGCTTCACAATAATATTTACCGGTAGCCGGAAACACTCTTATGACGGTTAATGCATCACCCGCTAAACTAGATACTAAATAATGCATCCGTTCCGTATCAGATAGAGACTTATTTTCATGGATCAACGATTGGAAAATATCGTAAAATTCCGGCCATGTCTTTATGTTTCCCGAAAATGTGGGTATTTTGATTTTTGGTAATTTTACTTTCACTTCTGATTCAACATTATGGCAATGGGAAGCTAAGCTATTCAGTGATTTGTTGATTTCGATGTCTGTGGCTGTAACACGCCTATGTCTAGCCATAATGTCAAAGTATATCTCGTCAAACTCACATCTTATCTGATCCTCCATTTCCTCCGAGGAAGAATCTACTAAACCCAATATTGATTCATGAGCCTCCTCAAATTTAGCAGCATGTCGCGGGCATTCGGAAAAATATACCATGAATTTATCTATTTGACTTTCATCATTTTCGATTAATCTTGCCACTTCTAAGGTTTTGGTTAGTCGATTCAAAGCTAATGTTCGTTTTCGACGCAATGCTGGTAAATCATGAACGGTAACGATTTGATTCATATCGATTGATTTAGATGTATGTTTTAGCCGGCGCCTTGGTGTGTAAGACATTTTTCAGATGTTTACAATAGCTGTGTGATGGTTATAATGTTGAATTATTTTTAATTAAATTAATTAATTTTAACGTTGTAACTAAATTATTTCCAAAATTTTATTTTTTAAATTTTATGACTTATTTATCACTAAACTTTATGGCAACTTAGAAACTTAATATTCAATGAAATATTTGAATTTTGGTTGTACTTGATCAAGTTTGCCCGAGTTTTATTTTAAAGAAAGGTTGAACGCTGAAGTTAGTTTCACTATGGTTCACAACTACTGTCAACACAATTTCATACACACTATTAGGGAAATACAAAAGTTATAATACTGTCTTACAAAGCTGCTTTGATCCTCACTCACATGAAATCATTTATTTGAGATTCACCCGCTTGAGACAATTTGACCATTCAAATGTCTTTAATATACTTATTATTATTCTCTACTATTCTACAGACTCATAACACATAAGTACCTGAATTAGATTGTTTTGAAACAGTTACATTGAAGATCAATCTAGAATAGGTCTGCTAAATGGAATTTTTCAAGAAGTTTTAGGTTTTGTTTGTTTTTGCACCTTAGTAGGATTTGTATGAAGAGTTACAAATAGGTACCTATCTGGGCAATGCCTAGAGAAAAAGACTAAGTCAAAACCTCCAGCACTGAACTGTGCATTTATATAGATAATTACTGGGTACCTACTTTGTTATACTGAAGCGATAGTCAGCAAATTACGATTGGAAAGAGATATTTGCTTTAGATTTACAGTATAAATAACCCCCCAACGGCTAGTTGGTAGTACGGTGCGTGCGTGCGTAACGAAGATAGTATAAACCTGCTCAATTCTTGTAACACAATATGTTGCTTGCTACCTACTTTACGATAGTGATACAGTAAGTGACTGAACTTACGGAATAGATAGGTAAGTGACAAGAAGAAAAATTCTGTAAAAAGTATGCAAATAATGGCGGCGGTGGTCGGTAGGTAGGTTATGTATGACCGGGAGAAGATTGTAAGTATACTTCAAAGTTAGGAACAAAGGTTCCCGGGTTTCGGCACCATAAAAATGTAGCAAAACAGTAAGATTTTGCACATTTGGGTGAAGTGTAAGGTTGTTCGAAAAGGAATTGAATGAATCACTTCTACGAAATACTGGAAACGACGGACGAGACGACACACAAATTGCCAAACACAGTATAATAGGCCACTTACTTGAAATGTACGCCTTCTCCAGCTGCGAATCTTCTGCCGGCCGGCTTGTCATAAATTATGGAAACCTTTTTACACATAAAACCACCACAATTATTTAAAATGTCTCGGATTAGAATTTTTTCTTGCGCGCCACAACGATGGAGATAGTCCAGTGAGAAAACATCAGGTGGCGCTGCTGTCACTGGGTTTTCCGGCGATTCGTTCAGTGACCCATTTGGCGCACAAATTTGAATGCGCCGCTGTGATTGGTTATTGTGGTCGGAAGTCTCGTCTTATTTGGTACAGATAAAAATGACCTACGGTTTCGGAATCGAGCCTTTTGGCTGAGGCATTTAATAAAAACTAAACACGTGGAGTGCCTAAATTCTCATTTACTTTTGTTTATTTCTTGACCCTTTAAATCCAATATATAATCTATTTTACCCGTTGCATATGAATGTAACGCGAAGCGTATTGAATTATTTTGTACATATTGAAACTTTTATCTTGTAGTACAAGTATTAGTTATCAAGTTTAATAAAGACAGATTGATGTTCAATACTTGTTTAATTTTACACCTTTTTAGCACGCAAGCAAAGTGGCGAAACATAAGTCTACTTAAAAAGAATAAACTGAATAACGGAAACGATGGTTCGTTTCCAATGAGAACAGGTATAATGATTAGCGATTTTCTCGGTGAAGTTTTAACTAGAACGTTTTCAATCCATTCCTTTTATCTTTGATCAGCCTTTTTAATCAATTACATACGATTCAGGCATCTTATACCTGCTTAATGCGATGTAAATTAACTAGATAATTCTCTATTGGAGTGGTTATAATATTATGAATAGAGAATAATAGAAAAACATTTGTTTTGCTACCAATACACACACAAAGCAGACGAGCTATCGTCAAATAAGTACAATTCCAAAAACATAGGAAAACTACTAGGTACTGTAGTCACAAATCACAACATGAACATTTTTTACGATGTAAACACGAAGCAGTCTCCGAGCAAATCTACATAATAATATAAAGCCTATTTTACACACGTGCACTTGCCAACATGCAAAGTGCAGTAAATGACAGTCTTTACCCGACGTAATAAAGTAAGTAATGATGCAAATGTAGGTCGCAACGGGGCTGTAATTTTACCCACGACGCCCGTTCGGCTTAGGCTGAGTTCACCCCGCATTGTAGGTACTGCACGTTTTTTTGCGGGATATATGTTACCGATTTCACCGTTCAAACTGAACGACATTTAGCTCTAAACTGAGTTCAAGATCTATCAAATTGTATGAAAACTGTCAGCAGTGACACTTCTTGAACTCAAATTTGAAGCTGAAATTAAAGGTGAAATCAGACGGAAGTTAGTGGCGCATACATTGAGTAGGTCTTAGGAGTAAGTATAGACCCGTTCACGCGTCGTTTGTACTGCAAAAAACCGGTCAAGTGCGAGCCGAATTCGCACACGAAGGGTTCCGTACCATTGTACATTAAAAAATATTTCATGAATGAGGCCCCTTTTTTAAATTATTTGTTGTTATAGCGGCAATAGAAATACACACTCTGTGAAAATTTCAACTCTACCTTATTAAGGTTCATGAAATACAGCCCGCTGGCAGATGGACGAACGGACAGCAGAGGCTTATTAATAGGGTCCCGTTGGCACACTTCGGTTACGGAACCCTAAAAAACGTACATAGCTAAATACATGTATCGAATGCCCGCCGGACTTGTCAACACAATGTGATCGCTATACAAGACTGGCTATTCATCTTTACAATAAGAAAAATGTATTGTGTGAACAGCCCGCTTTTAATACGGTTCAAATCGGTATTGTAATTGTAAGCAACGTGCGGTATATTGTGAACTCAGTTTTAAGCGGACGCTCGCCCGGGATCTGCCTTACTTCAGTACCCGGATACAGCATATAATTATGAACTTAGTCAACAAGTCTCGTTCCGTTTTGGAAATAAAAGGGTTATTAACAGAGCCACAGAGGTCTTAGCAGGGTTTCACAATGAATCCTTACTAATATTCTTCCACGCTAGTATCATAAATGAGCTACTGTGTTAGTAGGTTTGATGGTTTGGTGGTTTGTTTGTTTGTCCTTCTTTCACGCAGTAAGAGAGCAATCTTTTTTCATAGAGGTGGTTTAGGAGCTGGATAGTGACATAGGCTGTTGTAGTAAGTATTATGCATAATGTATGTATTAACAAAAAAAAGTATATATAAGTATTATATTAGCCATCTAGTTCCCATAGTATAAGCTTTGCTTAGTTTGGGGCTAGATGGCACTGTATGAAATGTCCACAAACATTTATTTATAGGCTAGTTTTATCCGGATACCACCCAAGTGAAGTCGTGGGTGGAAGCTAGCGGATATAGACCGAATTAGGTATATACTTAACTGAATCACCCTTGTTTGTTTATCGTTTGCCTAGAATATCATATTTGAGTTGTTAGAGTTATCATGTGAAGCCTAAAACAACATTTCAATGTATAATTTAACTTTTGACTCCATAGTAACAAATATTGGACTTCCAATAGAGGTAAACTTTAGTATTTAGAATCTCGGCAAGGCAGCATGTTGCAATCCCTTTTAAAGGCTTTTTATGCAGTAGAATGGAGGGATTTCAGCGTGAAGCTTCCGTTAAATCAATATTGGGTCCGGTTATCGCTCTGAACTGCCAACAGACCGCAAACATGATTCGAAAGCAGATTGTTAATGGTTAAATATAATAGGAATTCACACATGAAAGAGTACCTTTCTATACGCTTACACAATATTGTAGTAAGATATGACTCACTACTTCCTTTACCTCTAAGACTTGTCCAAAATAATTCTAGCGATTTTAAGGAAAAAAAGTATTTTTTTATTGTGAATTTTAATTTTACCTTTGGCCTCAATAATCACATAAGTAGGTACCTTTTTTATTAACTATATTTTTGAATATTTTTAGGCTTATATTTTTTTTCGGAAAAAGATAAAATACAATGTCACTTACATAAGAGCAAAAACTCCAAAGTATAAAATTGATCTATATGTCGGTCGTTTCTGTTAGTTAGAATAGTACAAAGGTAGAATTAAAGTTTTGTTCATTTAACGCATATGAAGCAATGTGTTATCGTTGATAATATGATGGCTTAGTCAGGACTTAGGACCTTCTTTCTGTATTCGGAAACAAATAGCAACCCTAGCCTTGCTACGATCTACGGTACTACGACGTAGCGGTATAGCAGCAATAAATATCGCCATCTCATTATTATAAGAGCAAACTGACTTTTACAACATAGGTAATATTACGGTTTATAACGAACCTGAGCGAGCCTGCTACGAACCGTCTACGCGCTACGCCGTAGTTGCATAGATCTCAATGTGATCTTTGAAAAGTATTATCATGTTTACTATAGTCGTGTCACTAGTTATTTTGGACTAGTATGGTGAAATGATTTAAAGTGCGCCTCAAAGGCTAAGTTAAATCACTGTATCTAAAAAAACCAGCTCAAAGTTTTTATCATTAAAATCACGAGGATCGTTAAAACAATCTGTTAAAACTTGTCATTGGCCTTAAGCAAACATATACAAGCCTATGTCCAGCACTGGACTGCTATAGACTGATGATGATGATGATACATGCACGTACTTTGAATATTTGAATAAATTTATTTTGTGTACCCAGGGTGTAGGCATACTTAAAATTCCTAAATCAAATATTTTCAATAAAAACGGGCTGTGGATGATGATGATGTATGATCTGGTAACGCCTTTCTGGAAATCGGCCTGTAATGACTAATTTCTTTGCCTACAGACAAATCAATAAAATAAATTGGTTTGAAATAAGTGATGAAGCGAATATCGAATTTATGAGCCCTCTTATCGAAGTGAGCTTCGACACGTGACGTCGTTAACGTTTTCTTTATATCTGATTTATCTGTTTTCATTACATCTGCCGGTTTCCGATCTCGCGGCGCAACAAATGGCGCCCATAAATACCTATCTGAGGTGTGGAGTTGCAAATATTGATAAACGAGTTCTCTTACGCCTGTTCCCCATAAGCAGAGACCACGGATCTCTATTTGCTAAACATTTTTCAACAAATTCAGCAATATTTGCGCTCAAAAACAATATTTGTAGAGGTAATCTTGAGACGATTCCGCAGATAAATTCTTGTTATAATGAAATGGGATGAGATTATCCAATGCGAAATGTATCTGAATGAGTTTGCGAGAAGATTACTGCTAAATGAGTTTTCGTGACATAAATACATCCAGTACCTATTGATGTTTCAGAACGAAATGCTTGTAATCTAAATACGTAAAACCCGTTGCTGACTGACTGATAAATTAACGCACAGTCTAAATCTTAAGATCTTGAAGCACGCTTCTACCGTCTGATGAGCTGGATCAGGTGAGCTATCTGTTGACCATTTGCAACGGTCTTAAGATATCTATTTTCGTGTAACTGTTATTATTATTAATTTTGTAAGGACGCAGCGTGAAAATGAAGTTTGTATAATGAAAATTCAACGCGGACAAAGTCGCAGAGCGTTCTACTAGTTAAACATGTAAGTACTTTTTGGATATATTTTGATTTTTTCGATAAAAACTATTCAGTGTTTTTGATCTCTGTATCAGAAAAAAAGCAGCAACCATGGCTCTTCTATAGCGTAGCGATGTACATAATACATACATACCACTCCAGAGCCCTAAATAGGTAATCATAAGAAAACTTGCAGCTACTGGTGAGCAATGGTAACAGTAACAGGTGATCAGCCCATCGCCCATTTAGATGATCCATCATGTTGGGGAGGATACTATCCCTTAGTCGACTTTTACGACACGCTCGGGAGAGAAGCAATAAATATCACCATTTATCCATCTTATACAAGCAAACTGACTTTTACAACATTACTCGGGTCATACCGACCCTGCTACAAGTCGTCTACGAGCTACGCCGTAGCTGCACAGATCTCGAACTATTATTGACCTAGTTAAAAAATTATATACAAATAGAGAGTAAGGACTTATGCATATAGCTTTCAGTTTTACAACGAGTCTCTCGTGTTCTCGATGGTTCTCTATTTTGTCTCATAAATATTATTTCTATAATATAATAATCCATTTATATTTTTACTATAATCATCATTCCTAACATAGGTAAGTATTACACATTGATTTATCTCTAAAGCGGTGTGTGGCGGAGCGAAAATAACAGAAATTTCATCCCCTTACGTTACCATACAACCGATGCAATGATGCCTTTCGAGCTTTCGACATACTTTCGATGACGTCATCTCATGCAATGGTATGGCACTTAAGGTTAGAAGGGAATCTGTCTGCAAATTTTGTGCTACTTCTGTCTTTCAAGACAGACTTAAGATAGGTATTGAAAACTATCAAATGAAAACGAAAAACTAACTACTTCAAAAAATAATCTTGTTTGTCCGAAATGGGTCAGTTTCTTTCATTCCAACTATCTTTCAATTACCGCGAGAAAAAGAAAAGCGACAAGTTTGGGATGCCAGTCTCTCGAACAAACTGTTTTTCTTTATTGACCTATTAACAATGAAAGTAAAGTATTGCTATCCTGCTAATACAATATATAAATCTGAAAATTTCTTAAGTACCTGAATTACGCCGTAACGGCTCAACGGATTTGAAGGAAATTTTGAAAATTATACGTAAATTTACACGTACATTTACATATATATGTGCTGGAATAACATACTTCCATATATACTCGTATTATCACGCCCGCATAGGGTTGACGGAGCCACAAGTAATTATAAGAAAACTTGCAGCCACTCCCGATTCAAAGTCCCAAGATGGAGAGGATACTATCCCTTAGTTAAACGACATGCTCGGGGAGAGAAGCAGCTAGGCGGTTTTTATGTTTTTTTTTCACTCCCAGTCCATCAGAAATGTATACCTCACAGGAATCACATGTAAACAATAAGCATAACACGGAATAACATAGGATTTTTTTTATCCGTACCACACGAGCGAAGTTTAGTGCGTAAGCTAGTGTAAAGTTATTTTCGTTGGGAGCTCTTTTACACAAAAACATAATAAACAAAAGGTTGTGAAAATTATGATTACCTACAGTCCAAGATAGCGTACGAGACGTAGTGTAAACAATTTTAGTAAACCCTATGTGTGTTTTGTACATTGTATATTTTCCCTCAGTGTTATCAACCTTGTCGTAAATCATATTTTAAATCTAGTTAGTCATAAAACGTGGTATGAGGTTAAAATAATAACGTTGGTTCGGTTATGAAAAAATGCCGTAGCTCACATAACAATATGGCTAGATCACATGATGCAGATGTCACCAAGCATTGCGTACACTAAGGAAACACTGTGGGAACAACATTATATCTTAGATCGGAATGCGTAGGAAGGACATTTTCTTTTTTATTCTTCGACTGAAACAGCTGTTACTTTAATAAACTGTACCTACAGAATCTGTGTGTATTCCAATTCTGTTGGTATTGTTTGCACTACGCCAAAACACTGTCGTGATTTAGTGGTTGTTATCCCAGGTGTCATGTTTTGTTCGGTAAAATCACAAACGCTGCTGTTATTGTTAGAACGGGAGTATTTGTACGATCACGCCGTCCGTCGCGTGATTGATGACGGGACACAGGGGATGGCGTGATATTCACTTTCATTGTCACGTCCACGTGCATTTCGAGACAATTTATAGTTTTACGTAGGCGGCGGTAAAATCTTGGACCTATTGGGTACCTTGGTCAAAATTGGTTGAAAAAGTTTATCGGTAGACAGTTGAGCATCGAAATTTTGATCGATATTTTTTTCTATTGAAAATTAAGTTTATTATTTGTAACCAAGTACGACTACGAGTTTGGTTGCCATTAACGAAGTGGAATATTCTATTGCAAATTGACACATTATTTTCAACCAAAATTATTCATTTTGACAGTCGCATAGTTAGTTATTTTTCATTATATACATATAACGGTTGTTAGCTGCTAGCTTCATCTGGGAGAGAACTGTTTGCTGGGTTAAATCACACGCTTTTCCAAGAGACAACTGTAGTTTAGTGCCTTAGTTTATTTCTGCTCTTACTACTACTACTATTGTGATGCTATACATATGATTTTATGTTTATCGACTCTAATTACGACAGGTTGATCAACCTGAAAATAATAACTAGACCTATCCCCGAATATTCAAACGCGACTCAGAGTTGAGCACGTCTCAAGTCACGGTATGGTGTTAGTTTTTGATGAAAATCTGTCAAAAACTCGTCACTTGAGACGTGCTCAACTCTGAGATGCGTTTGATTATTCATGGGCTAGATAGGTGAAAACCCGTTTTTTTTATAATGGCGCCTGTTTCAGTATTGCAGGCGTAAGATACGTAAGTATCGGTATCAGTGTAAAGTATGTAGTTGAAGAACATACTAAAGAATAACACTTTCTTGAAAATTCTCTTTAGAAAAACCTATTTTCTATCGAACATTTAAAAACGAAGCAATAGACGAGCGTAATAAGAAAACATTTTCTTTCTAAGAGGATTGAACTCACTTTGCAGTCTTTGTCCTTGTTCTGCAAATCTACTTTTATTATTAAACTTTGTTCTGTTTTGTATCGTCTCAGGATTTTCACAAGAAACTATTTTGTCTGAACTTAAATCACACGAGTGAGTTGCTAATCAAATAATGTGAACAATAAGCGTATATTTTATACAGTACTACTATTACTACAAATCGTGTCACTAGTTCTTTCGAACCAGCGTGGTGAAAGGATTTTTTGAGTTCCTCAAAGGCCCCTTTCGTGCACTACACACACAGAAAATATTATTTTCTATTTTGTTCTCTTTATCCCTGGATAACAGTTGTTTAGACGATGTAATGTACAATATTCAGGTTGCATTCTTTAACATCTCCATTTGTAGACAAAGCTATATGGAATGGAATTGGAAATTTAAATTGGGATTTATGAAAAATAGGAAACAGAGATTTAAATGGAAAATTGTATCAGTAAATCTATATTTTATTGTAAAAGAGTAATGCATAGTGATTCTGTTTTCTAGTGTTGCCTAAGAAGGAAAGTTGGTTGAAACCTACCAGAAAGGGACTGATCACGTTCACAAATCTGTCTACACTGAGGCGATCTTTTAAAAACTATTATAAGACACTCGTGCCAACTTGCGCCCTGAGGGATAAAATTGAAACAATTAAATTAGTTATTTTGCATTCCAGCGTTTGTAGGAAACTACAAACGTGACCAATAGTAGGTACCTATGTGTGAAAAAGTCGAAATCCCTCGAACTTTTTCCTTGATTTAGGTTAGCTTGATTTCTTTACGGCGGCATTAGATAATACGCTCACTAAACGTTTAATTTAAGACATCAAAGACATTCTTAAGCATTAAAAAACCGGTCAAATGAGAGTCGAATTCGCACACACATAGAAATATACACTGTAAAAATTTCAACTCTACCTATTACGGTTCATGAGTAGTAATAGGGTCCCGTTGGTACCCTTCGGGTACAGAACCCTAAAAATGGCACCTAAAGGCGACCAGTTTCGAAGTAGGATAAACTTTTGCCTTAATCGTACTTGTTCCTAAATCGTACTACTGGCACTATATAGGTACAGCCCCTGACAGAGTTTCAAAAAGCCATAGTGGTTAAAAATATAGTTTTAGTCCGTTTAATAATTCGAAAACAAATGGATGCCGGTCGATAGATTTAGGGCAAAATATTTGAAAATTATGTTTTTTTGTATATTTATAGATACTTTTTGGTGTTATTCAATTTCAAGTAATATTGTGATTCTTTGTTTGAGGACGCTTATTTCAACCCCCTTAATTTTCGTATTTTTTGTTTTGATACATACTTTAGGTAGATACATTAATTACAATGGACTAAACATTAAAACTGGTAGGTAACGATTAAGGTAAGTTTACCCTACCTACATGCTGAAACACTAGTAAAAAACTAGCAAAGTTTTGAGTAACGACGTGAAAATTGCATTAAGTCGAGTGAGCTGACCGCCCGCAGTTTACAGAGCTGGGGAATGATGTTAACGCCTCTAGGTACTCTAGTTAGGTACAACCTGCATCTGCACATGTTACAGTCCAAGTGCGATTCAACCTGTAGGTATTTTATCTCACCGGCGGCACGGAAACTTGGCCACTTACGAATTTAGCGGTAACTTGTGTTTTTATGATTTTCATAAATTGAAGGATGGGTACCTTACGTTCACTCTTTTTTGAAATGCAAAGACTCGACGAAATATTACACCAATACGCTAGTTGGTTTGTATAATTAGGTTGTAACAAAACGGCGAACGTGCTCGACGTCTGGTTCGTGACGGTGATACACTATTAACATATCATAGAGCGGCTCGTTGTTCTGTTACAAGTGAATGCTCTAGTCTATACTCACCTTTAGGATTAGCAAGCAAGACTGGATTGGCAATTTCCACACGACTTCGACGTATTCAGTATAGTAAAAGTCATTAGGTAAAATACGCCTTTTTCAGTACCTAGCTAGCGTAACATATACCTACCTTTATCTCGTTGAGTAAATAGATGTGTGCTGTGTCAGTACGTTTTACATGATTACAATGTCAGAATGATGTTTACATTCGCCGAATTTGGAGCAACAGTAGTGACATACATAGATATACAAACCACTCTCCGTGATATTTCATTTTTGTAATGGATGAGTCGACATCGAGTGATGATATCTACCAACATAGGTAGGTAGATACAAAGAGTTTGTAGGTGTCAACGTTGTGGATTTTCTACTCGTGAAATAGCCACCGCCCGCGGGCACAGCATTATCGTGATTACTTTCACTGCAACAGAAATATCTAACTACCCTACATCTACCGGTCTACTTTTTTCAATTCCCTTTCAGAATATCTTGCAGGTCAAATCGCTTGGTAAGCTACGACATTTTATTCCATAGGTAATTTATTACATACATTAGGTAGTAATGTTCTAGTAGGTATCGAAACTTCTATAGCTAGAATAGGGCGTAGATATAAATAAATAATAATAATCAATAACACCCAACAGTCACATACATAGTCCTGACCCCACACTAGGATTCCCTGTGTCGTGGGTATCAGAAACTACGAGTACCATGGTACCACAACACCCAGACCCGGACGAAATATTTGCAGAACATGCAAACATTTCTTCCGCAGCGGGAATCGAACTCGCGCCTCTTGCGTCTCTGCCGAGCAATTGCCCGCCACACCACCGAGGCCGTCAGGCCGTATATATCGGTATTGGATAATGACTACATTTTCATCCGAACTTTATTTTAAAATACCCTCATTCAATGATCATGGAGGTACCTACAGAATGAAGTTCATTACCATTTGATGACTTTAAACATTTTTTATTTCTCCAGAACCCGTTACTGGAATATCGTTTATATGGTATACTAGCTACCGCCCGCGGCTTCGCTCGCGTGGTACCCGGATAAAAAATTACCTAACTATATGTTAATTTAGCATAATTATGTAATATGTATATTCCAAGTTTCATACAAATCCGTTCAGCCGTTTAGGCGTGATTGAGGCACAAACATCCAAACATCATCACAAACTTTCGCATATAAAATATAAATAAGAAGTAAGATATACCTACTCATTTATATGGAATTCGAAGCTTTTAGATTCATAGGCAGTACCTATTTATTTTTAAAACTCTTATGATTCTTTGCACCAACTTATACCGAAGCCCATCAATCATTGCCGGATTTATACAGGAATTTGTAAAGTATGGTTCCTTCCTACTTACTTATCATGCTATGCCGATAACTTGATGCATTAACTCTACACTCGTCAACACTCACCTCAAAAGATTGATGGCTTCTAAAATACAGCTTCTAGGGGCCCGTGACTTTGATATAGGTACCTATTCCATCATTTTATCAAAGGTAAGACAAGTTTCTAAAGATCTTTGAAAACCCACATTCATTGATCTTTTACGTTGCTTATGAAAATGATCCTTTTAAATTCTATGCTCCAGGAACAAACAAACCTTTACAGTTAGCGACAGAAGTAGATAACTAGATTCAGAATGTTAAAATGTTATGAGGTAAATCATTTTACCTGATTACATAACTTGTAATAAACTAACCTCTACCTCCTACCTCTGTTTACACTGATGTAGGTACAAAAATTCAAAATTGTAATTAGTTACTTTTCATTCACACAATGTTTTGAAATTTATTTGAAGGTTATTTTACTTTTGACGATGACTGTACATTATCTATCTACATAGGTAGAACTTGCTAAGTACAGATAAACTATAATAAATATGTAGGTACTGTTATATCCCGAGGCGCCCAGCGGCTCTAAAAAGGCTACTTTGAGCAATTCACTTAGGTATAGCAATTCATTTCCCGAATTCATAGCAGATCCTTAGCAATTCCTCTATTTTTTGCAAAATGGTCCGAATTATAGTGAATTGTGCGCAATTAAATTTAGCAGCAGATTTATATTTGGCCATAAAATGGTCCGAATTAAGGTAAATCGTACCTACGCAATACAGTTCAGCAGCAGATTCATTTAAAGTGGCCTTTTTAACCCTGGTGAAATAATGTTATATTATTGTAATATAACAGACAGGTGACGCGTTACACAATCCAAGTCCACTAGCCGAGCAATATCGCGTTTCACATCTGCTCGTTAATTATAAACTTGAAATAAACATTAGGTATTTAATGGGAAAGGGATCTTTTGTTAATTAAAAAACTCATAAATTTCCTTTTGTGAAACAGCTATGATGTACCTAATCCTCAGATTTATTTAGATTTTTTGACCGCTCAAGGTTTTTGTTGATAGACCTAGGTTTAGACCTGGTTAAATAAAAATCATACGAAGATAGGTAGGTAATAGGAGGCTCATTTAGACTAAAGCCGGATTCCAAAGCTGTAAAAATAACACTCAAATAAAAGCCCTCCCTTCCAATATCTCGATATAGATATAGGTACCTGTCTACCGTAGCATTGATAAATCGCAAATCCTCGGGAGTACCCACGCGCCGCAACTTCAATTTCACGCCACAAAAACCTGGCTTCGTTTGTGTAGGACGATCCTACGAATAAACTACCTGCCGATACCTTTATTTCACGCGGATTCAGAATCGCCAATCTAAAAACTGATCAGAGCAGATATTTCCTATTTCGAGATTTTAGAATTTATCGGAAAAATGGTATTAACAATATATCGAATAGGTACGTGACTACTAACGTGTTCTCTATTTATTTTGTATGTTTGACAGAATAACAAGATAATGTACATAATGCTTATTCCTTTATTTTGTACACTTCTCAAGAACGCCAAAATACAGATCCAATCAGGTTTGATAAGCCGAAAACGTGAATATTTGTACATAGGTACTAGGTACTTTAACAGCTACAACATTCTATAACTATTTACATAGAACTATGACATGCATATTTTCAACAATATTATATTAACAATATGTAGAGCCAAAATAGTCTAATTTCGGCCACACACCAAGATGAATACTTTTATACCGGCTGACAGGCCAGCGGCTTATGAGTATGTGGCAAAAAAATATTTGTCATCTCGTAGCAACCAAACGCCTGAATGCATTTTGATAAATAAGTAACCATTAGAATCCCAACATCCCAACATAATTTATATAAGATCAGAAAGAGTCAGAAAGTGAGCCATCTCGTCGCGTTGTGGTCGAATGTATGAAATAAATTATTTTTGTTAATAATAATGGAACTATTATAATAGGAGCTGATTTTTATTTCGACATGGACGATTGGTAAAACAGAATCAAGATTAGTTTTGTCTGCGAAACAAAATAGGTAAACACAGCTGTGTAATTAAATGAAATCCCACGATGCGCGATGGCTCACTTTCTAAACCGATTCTTATACCATTATAATTTAACTGTTTATTTGGAGGCAAAAGTAAATACTCGAGTCTATTGAAATTGAGAAAGCGCCATACCGTTTTTGCCCTTGGTATGTGCCCGTTATCGAAGATATCTCTAAATAATTGATTATACAAGTGTTTCAACATATACAGATATTAAAATATGATACATACCTATACATTTAATTTATGTATTGTGTGTATCGTGATTAACAGCATTTCACAACGTGCTTATTGCAATCCTTTTGTGTTTGGATTAAAAAAATTGCAGAAAATTATCGTGAGGAAACCAACATGACGCAGAACCTGAAAAAGGCTTGTCAAGTGCACAAGGAGAATCTTTGAGGGGCTCTTTAATCCTTTCAGGAAACTTGTTGGAAACAAAAGACCCATTGACACAAATTGTATAGTAGGTAGTATGGGTTTCAAGCTTTGGGCCCACAATGATATTGTACCGTATTTTCGCATTATATGTAGTGTTTTGGTAAAAAAGTTTTTACAATAATCACAATGCGTTAGGCTTGTCTTTTATAGCGCTACTAAACAAATCCTTCAATGCTTTTGGCAAGATAATTCATTCCTTCGTTGTCATTATGATAAATTAATTAATTTAGAAAAAAATAGTCTGCATTCGTGCAAATTAAATATACAAAAAACGCATTCCACACACATAAGATTTTTCGATAAAATGGAATGGTAACGTTTACATAAGAAAGGAAAAATCCCACACTTATAATTCGAATTGGTGATTATTGTTGGTCTAATTTCATAACTCTACACACGTAAATGCGTAACATTACACAGTACCAACATAAAGAAAGTAGCTTTTTGACAGGCGTATTCGTATAGGCGTAAAGAAGTTATTGCATTTCCAGTACTTATGTAAAATATAATTAAACTCTGTTCAATTAGGTTTTCGTTACTCAGGTAACTTCATAAAATGCCGGTATTGCGTAATGTTATGTGCAAAAATATCTACTCTACCGATACGTCTATCGAAAAGAGTAGTTGAGTTTTCCCTACAATTCTACGTAACAACACGACTCATGATTGCATAGACAATGATTCACAATTCAAAACTCACTTCACATCTATACTTAACCATGAATGAGAGCAATACATACGTCACAATATAATTTCATTAAGTATTTATTGGCCGCGGTTTTGATGGTAGCGGAAGCGGAATTGAAAGCGAAAACGCTCGACGAATTTTTTACGTAAACTATTGCAACAGAATGTACGAGATATGTAGAATCAACAGATTCATTCAAACAAGATTATTTTGGATATTTTAATCATTTTGTTATGACTTATTTTCGACATACTCATGATCTTCACATATGTAGTACTAGCTGCCGCCCGCGGCTTTGCTCGCGTTATACCCGGATGAAAAATAGCTTATTATGTTAATCCAGCACATATTCCAAGTTTTATTCAAATCCGTTCAGCCGTTTTAGGCGTGATTGAAGCACAAACATACAAACACCCTCACAAACTTTCACATTGATAAGTGGGATGTACAGTTAAAAACTACATATATGAGGATCATGGACCAGTAAGCTCAGTGAAAGATACCTATGGATTATTTGTAAAATTTAATTGTTTTATGGTAACACTTTATTTCGCTTCCGCTATCACTGCTCACAAGAATCGCAGCCTTAAGTATTGTGCTCTCTGGCATTCATTACGTGCCTCATCCTCATACGTGCATACTCCAATCCAACCGCTTCAATCTAGAATTGGACCCAGTTCGGGTTAGCTGGCGTCGTCGGCTTCTGACTGGGTTGAGCACTATGAAAGAAATAAAAGTGTTTATTGTATGGCCACAGGTTGAAAGCAATCCTAACAGATGAAAAATATTGTCTTGATACTTGAATCTCATAAGCTGATGATTGTGTGAGCGTGCATTACGTTTATAGTTCAGTCATTTGGGAGTTTAGCATGGAGTTTTCAGGAAGTTTTAAAAAAATATCATCACAAATAAGTTATTGGAAATTGACCTTAATTGACCAATGTAGGGTGTCAGACACCTCAAGGCATGTGTTCAGGCTCATCACGTCACTTTTTAAAAATTGAATTTAGTACGCTGTTCTTTTAGGTAGCTTCCTAAATGTATGTGAAGTTCATAATTAAGTCGCAAGAGGCACTTGGTTTTGGACGGTTAGGCTTGCAGAGCGTGTTTGGGCTTGGAGAATGTACCGAATGCCATGAACACTGTATGCAATGAACATACGATGAATAAATGAACATTTAGGGCACGTTAAAAACTACATAAGTAGTAGAACTTTCCTCCAACTCTGAGCCAAAGGGAAAATAAGCATGTGGCTTCCAATTGCAATTTTGCCGCCTAGTTATGACATGACCTGCTTCTAGAAAAATGTTAAAAAGCCCTTTAAACTAAACAAAGCTTCAGGTATCCTGGTGTTTATTTATAGGCAATGACCACTCAACATCAGGTGAGCCATTTGCCAGTTGGAATAAGTAATTAGTAAATTTTCTTTACCTGGCAGAGTTGAAGTCTCCCCACTCTGCATTGGCTGGGTTGGAGGTGGCGGGGGCGTGCTGCGGCGAGGGCGGGGGGGGAAGCCGAGAGGTACCGGTGCCGGGCGGCGGCGGCAGCAGGCTGCCGACCGCACCGCCGCCGACACCGCGTCTAGGCTTGTTGCCTTCGCTGCCATCCTTCTTCTACAATCACAATAAACACAAACCTTTATTTGGAAAACTTAAACAGGATAAAAATTAAAAATAGAAATATGACAAACTTTTAAAACTATAATTATGAACAACATTTTAAATAATATAAAACTCTTATGTTACTGACGGACTGACAATCAACACATAAATTAAACCACAAGTCCTAGAAGCATGAAAATTGGAAGGTACATTTCTCACATGGAGAAATTCAATTAAAATCAATGCAGACAAAGTAGTGATAGTTTCATTAGTTAGCACAGGAAAAAAAAGGTAATTAACTCAAAATAACCTAACCATGGCACATACAAACATAACCTTGGTAAATGTCCCATTAGAAGTGCTAATACAATATCAAAGGCTGATGCATACAGGTATCTGACCTGCCAGCAGGCCAAATGAGTCTGAGCACTCAATGGCTTATAGATGGATGGAAAGAACAAAAATTGTGTTTGGGTATAACGTAGCAACTTACAAACTATGTTATAGACAACTAAGTCGGCTTAGAAGAAAGAGGTGATTTCAAAATTCACATTAAGGTGTGATCCAAGTCTCCAAAGAAACCTTTTAAAATTCTACAAGGTCTATGTAATTAGATATTAAGTTATTATTGTAGGCAGTAATCTTTCAGCAAAATTTAAAGGTTTCTACACAATTGAGAATACTCACAGTAATTTTCATATTGATTTTGATAGTCTCTCCTTCCTTGAATCCAAGATCTAGCTGCTGGACTGGACCAGCCTGTTCACCTTCCTGTTCTTTTCTGAGCCATTTGAAATGGTCTTGTAATGCAACATTTAGGTCAAAGGAATCTGATCTGTCTCCAAATCCTAGCCCAATGTAAGCACTGCGACCTGGAAATGACAGAAATTAACATCATGATCCAAGCATCTCAAGTAAACCTAAGGTTTTCAAACATTGTATGTAAGACATCCCCAAATACCTCTAGGCAATCACGACATGTTATTGGTTGGGTTTTAAATGATAAAAAATAAACAGGGTAGTTCAGTCAGAATAGAGTCAGAATGTTATAGATAGATAATTTATTTTCAACATTTCTTACCATTATCATCCTGAATCTTCACGACGAAGTATCTAGAGCTATCTGTAACAGATTCAAGTGCTACTCCCGGGTATTTATCGATGGGGCATTTAGCAAACAGTTCTCCTGAAGCTTTGTCTTCAAGCTTCATTATGAGTTCCTCTCCCTTAGCAACAAGTCTCATACGCCCCGTCCATTGCGGTTCTTGAAGATTCCAATCAGCTGCCCTAAAAACGCCCACATTTTAAAACAATATTCAACAAAAACAATACCTATATAAATACTGCTGGTAGTGGAGTCTTGTTACACACCTGTATCCTCTGTTTGTAGTCCTTGGTGGTATTTTAAACACAAAAACCTCATTTTTTACGAGTATAACGCTCTCGTACGTATCCATATTTCTGATTGTGTTTGAGAGAAACAACCAGGGGAAAGCGATTTCATAAATTTTACCAATTTACTCGCTCAACAAGATTTACAAATGAACGAATCACGAACAATTTCGTTCGTCACGTAAATTTCGTCAACGTGACGTTTTACGATGCGTCACGAAAGCGTCACAAAATAATTTGTGACAGTGACTTTTTTCGTCGGTAAGCGAAATGTCATTGATCAAGCGAGCTTTCCTTTGGCATTTATGGGCATATATAACTTTTTTAGCCAAGTGTGAGCTGGCCATGAAAATAAGCGATGTTGTCAATTTTTTTTTATGTTAATTGACCCAGGTAGGTATGCTTTTTTAGGGATTGGAAAAAAAATCGGGACAGCAGAAGTTTGTACTTGAACATAAACAGAGTATGTATGTATGTTCGTATGAACTAGTGGGCAACTCTAGTGACGGAGTTTTTAGGCCGCCCAAAGGCCTCCGTCATGGCTTAACGACTTAAAAGCCTGGACCGACTGTTTAACGTGCCCTCCGAAGCACGGAAGCGCTAAGAGAATAACAGGTATCTCGTACTAACAGAGTGTGTAAGTACGAGAAACCTCAGGGCGTGAATGCAAATCTTGCTGATTGTGGACATCGCTCGCGAGATCTCAGTTCGGGATGAACTACTAGTTATCTGATAGGTAGCAGCGTTTAATTGGGTACCCTTCAATCAAGTTGTTGACCTGAAAATATGTAGCGTTTTGGGTACTTATCCTTTAATCAAGTTGCTGACCTGACAGTAAGTGCAGTAGCTCCACTCGCTTCGCCCGGGCTAACTAACTGCTGATATGACAGCTATTAAAGAAGACAGCTACTGCACGTGTGTCCTCGCATCATTTCTGTTTCAGTAGCTAGTAATAGACAACGTTTTCGTAAATTACCATATTATAAATTGCTTACGAGCTACTGTCATTTCGCAATACCGGGTAAGTTGATGTCCGAATCGCGTGCGAGGCTATAGTCGAAGACAGTACCTAGGTCTTCGACTATAGCCTGCCCCAAAAAGAACGGAAAAAAACAACCCCCCCCGTCTTGACCTTTGTTTGATTGAGTGTCTTGTCTTATTGTCATTGTCAACTGTCAAGTCAATAATTAATCAAACAATTTTGTTTCGCGATCGAGATTGCGAACTTTGAAAGTTTTATTGTATATTAGTACTTTAATAATAAAATATATCACTGAGATACAGGTACATACTCAACAACTTGATACGGTATCTATTACCTATTAGCTCAAGTTTTTTTGAAGTACTAACCCAACCTAATAATTATCATCACCTTCCTGCCTCTATTCCATCCTCGGGGTCATATATCTTTTCAAGCTTTTCCCTTCTCTTCTATCATCTCAATAATCACTTATAATAATTGTGTTTTTGCAGCCGACTGAAAAGAGACGTAAAGAAGATTATAATTTACAATGGCTTATAATGTGAGTACTTACTGAACCAGTAATTAACAGAAGAGTTAACTTAGCTAGTATAATATTATGTTCATTTTGAGTACCTCCATAGAAAAGTAAGAGGAGTTATTCTCAAAATGAAGCTTTGTAGGTATCTAGGTGCTGGTCTAGGTAAAAGAATATGGATACTTTTGCACAAAGGATTTTTCTTATTGTTTTATTCCGGTGTAATCTTACAATAGACAAGCACTTTTGTGAGAAATATATCCAATGGTGCTATCTATACCTACACACAGTAGGACACTAAAGCAGCAGTGTGAGGAGAACTCAGCATGAGAAATAAAACGCTTACTTAAAAGTTATTTTTTAGTTTATATAATCAATCAAAAGACCTGTCGTAATGTATGGATCAGAATGTTGGGCAACCAAAGGGACGGATGAAAGAAGACTGCATGCAACGGAGATGAGGATGTTAAGATGGATGTGTGGAGTGAAGAGAATGGATAAGAAACGGAATTTATATATTAGAGGAAGTTTGAAAGTAGCGCCTGTGACAGAAAAGTTGAGAAGCAATAGATTAGCATGGAATGGGCATGTCATGCGGAGGGATGAATGTCATGTGACAAGAAGAATATTAGATATGAAAGTGGACGGATACAAGGGTAGAGGTAGACCAAAGAAAAGATGGATGGATTGAGTGAATGATGATATGAGTAAGAAAGGAGTGAATACTGAAATGACGGCTGATAGAGGGGAATGGAAGAGGAAAACATGTTGTGCCGACCCCACTTCAGTGGGATAAGGGCAGGGAGATGATGATGATGTTACAATTTATTAAGCGGTATTATACAGAAAGCCATGGCCATTTTAATTTTATTTTCTGCTGCCTCATGTATAGTTGAAGAAATATAAAAAAAGAAGTCAGGGTAAATCTAAAACAATGTTAATCCTACTATATTATAAATGTGAAAGTTTCTAATGATGTTAATATTGTTTGTGCCTCAATTATTATTATGTCCACAAATATTATATTATTATGGTCGCTTTTAGTTTAATTAAGTTTTGCTTAAATATTAATTACATAAACAGCCAATGGAAGTTTTCATTCTGTAAATAAGTACATAATAAGCATAAACTTCAAATAACCTTCAATAAGGAAAGGATAAAAATTAAAAAAAAAATATATGTTAATATGAATGATTTTAAATAGTGATACCTATTTCCAAATTCCGAGGTCGCTATAAACTCAATCACTATACATAGGAGATATTATTACGTACCTATATATTTTCCATTTAGTTTGCCTAGAACAGTTAGTTTAATCCATGAGCTTGAAAAAGTTCCGTTATTTTATTAAAAACTTTCTTTGAAATGTTGCGTTATTAAAAATAGAGCGAAAGGCGAGGCCACTATCAACTTGAAAAAGTTCCGTCGCGCATTTTATTAAAAACTTGCTTCGAAATTTTGCCTTTTTAAAAATAGATAGAAATAATAGCGAAAAACGAGGCCGCTATCAACTATACTAATAACTATTCTTTAAGTCAAAATTGACGAAGTTTCAGTTCATATATGGGCCAAATATGAGCATTTAATTAAAAAATCACGGTCGTAATGTAGGTAATAAGCCTCTTAACTATATAAGTAGGTACACCTACCTACCTACTAAAATGTTTCAGCCATTAAGTACCTACCTACGTCTCTAGCGTCTACAAAATAAGTGCTTTACGAAGTCAGGTAAAATAATAGAATCTCTATCCATTAAGGTTATTGTAGGTAATCAAAACAAGTGAAGTAAATAAAATGATTACTAAAATAAAAAAAAATCAATATAAAGAAAAACAAAAATAAAATGAATGTTATTTAGGCGTGATTCTTCAAAATCTCTGCTTATCCTAAAGCAGTGAAAAGTTCATACGCACTCTATTATCTATGGTTAGAATTAACGCTAACAAAAAGTAAAATGGCGGACAAGTGTATTGCCGTGATTATGTTGCGTTGCTTTACGAGTATATTGTCATGTTCACAAATATGCATATGAACTATTCAGTGAATACAAGTGATGTGCTTTTAGTATAAACTTTACTTATATGGTGATTGATCCCAAAATTATGTAAGGAGAGACTTGGATCGCCCGTTCAATGTACCAAACGGCTATCGACACAAATGCATGAAAATGGGAGACTTCTATTTGTTATTGTTTTTATCGTTATTGATACAGCCAGGCTACTTTATAGTGGCGGAAAGCAACGAGTGCCCACATAAATGTGATTGCCTGCAACTATACGTCGATTGTTCCAAAAAGAATTTCGTATTCGTGCCAAAAATTCCCAAGTGGGTGGAACAATTAGATCTTAGCCACAATAGACTGAATGAAAATGTTACAGCCGCTTTCGACCCATTATCGAACATGGCTGAGTTGAAATTAGATAAAAACATCTTACATAACATACCTAACCTCCTAAAACATGAACAATTACAGGAACTGAGTTTGAATAAAAATAGTATTGAATCTATTGACGTGGGCAAGTTTCCTAGCAATAGCTCTATCAGAATATTGAATTTGAACAGCAATCTAATACAATTCATAAAGGAAGGTGCACTTAACAATTTGACCAACTTAGAAGTCTTAAAATTGAACAGAAATGAAATAAAATCACTTCCTGCACACTTGTTTAGTTTTCAAAGTAATTTGAAAACACTAGAGATGAACCACAACAAGCTTACTAATATAACAGGGCTCCTGTTCCAAGGATTATCCAATTTGACAACTCTGAAACTGAGATTTAATAATATTGAAAACCTAACTGATGGAGCTTTCTTTGGTTTCAAATCCCTGAACTCGTTGCAGTTAGATCATAATAGAATAAAGAGTGTTTCAAAAGGATGGACTTATGGCCTGGAATCTGTGATTACACTATCACTTTCAAACAATTTCATATCGGAGATTGACTTTGGAAGTTGGGAGTTATGTACAAATTTGGAAACTCTGGACTTGTCTCACAATTATTTGACACAAATAGAAGGTAGAACTTTCCAACACCTAATAAATCTCAGAACTCTGTACCTAGGCTACAATAAAATATCTTCAATATCACAAGAAGCCTTCAGTTATGTAGTGCAGTTACAGACATTGCATTTGAACAATAACAAAATATCATGGACAGTGGAAGACATGTCTGGGCCATTCTCCAAGTTGCATAATTTGATAAGTTTTAGTTTAGCGGCTAATCACATAAAGTCAATAAACCCAAGAGCATTTGAAGGATTAACCAATGTATATGAGTTAGACTTGAATGGTAACAATATCACATCAATACAGCAACATGCCTTTGAATCAATGACAAAACTGAGGAGGCTTCATTTGAATTCTTCATCTCTTCTATGTGACTGTAATATACTATGGATTGTGAAATGGATGAAGGAAAAGGCAGAACATAAATTCATCAATGCCAACTGTGCATACCCTGCAGAAGTCAGGGGGACGTCTATCACAAAACTGAAAGAGGACAACTGTGGAGATTCCCCTAAGCCAAAAGTAGTAGAACATCCAAAAACACACCTGGCAATCAAAGGGCGCCCTGCAAATTTAGTCTGTTCTGCAACATCAAATCCTTTCAACAATATGACATTTTTATGGAGAAAAAACAATGGAAACATAAGCAACCCATTAGTATATGAAAATATCACCATATCAGGCAATGGACATCCCAGAGCAACATCAGTTCTTATAATACCAAATGTTACTCATGCTGATTCTGGAAAATATCAATGTATGGTCAGTAACAACTTTGGAACCACCTATTCATCCAAAGCAAAAGTGAACATTGTTACATTCCCTCGATTTATTCAAACGCCTACTAATGTCACAGTAAAGACTGGTGAAACAGTAACTCTTAATTGTGCTGCTTCAGGAGACCCACCACCAGAAATTTCATGGAAAAAGGATGGTGGCAATGACTTCCCTGCTGCTAGAGAGAGAAGAATGAATGTCATGCCTACTGACCATCTCTTTTTCATAGTAAATGCAAAGACTACTGACATCGGTATTTATAGCTGTGCAGCAAAAAACCCAGCTGGAACTATCATAGCAAATTCTACATTGACTGTATTGCAAGAGCCATCCTTTGTACGAGTGATGGAAAACAAAGAAGTGACAAGTGGAGACTCAGTTGTATTACAGTGCATGATATCAGGATCACCAAAACCAATATTGAAGTGGTTAAAAGATGGAACGCCTATAGCGCCCTCTGAACGATACTTTTTGACTGCTGAAGATCAATTATTGATTATAATTGGTGCAGAGGCGAATGATGCAGGTCGATATGAATGTGAGATTACTAATGAGCTTGGCACAAAGAAGGATATGACAGAGCTCCGTGTTCTGCCGCCTGTAGCCATAATGGTGAATGAAGAAGATATGACTGGTATTATAATAATAACAGTTGTGTGCTGCGCTGTAGGGACTTCAATTATTTGGGTGGTCATAATATACCACACAAGGCGACGTATGGCGCGCGCTGTGCCTGCTTTCCCTGCTGAAAGTTTAAAAATGACTCATGTTGTGCATAGTGAAAGTGAATCACCTCAAATGTTCTCAGACAATTTATCAGAGCATTCATCGTGCAAAGATAGTGGGACTGGTGATTCTGCTAAACAAACGAGCTTTGACGGTGTGCCTACTGATAGAAGTGAACAAGTACACTTTGAGACTGCAGTATGCAGAAGTTATTCCCCAGTGCCTGAAGCACATAAACTTCTTCCATCTTCATTTAAGCCATCTATTCAAGTTTGCGTAAATACATCAGTAACACCAGCTACTTATAGTTTTTCTAGTCACAGTAGTAATGTATAGTATTGTTAAAATATTTCTTAATTCAATTTGAGTACTAGTTCTACTGCATTTTCACTAATTGCACTACTTATGCCAAGTATCATCAATGACAATTATTTATTTTCTTTTTCTACACACTATTTGTGCTGAAAAGATGGCTTGAGATGAATAGTATTTATTATAATGCCTATATTGTTTATTTTTTTGGTACAGTAGCTGGCACATTTCATAACTTTTAAAATAATGTCACAGCATTACAATAAATTTTTACTGAGTTTAAAACAGAAAGAGTATTTATATATACTAATTTCATAGATTTTTTGTTTTTGCTGTGTAATTCTTTATTGTATGACACTCACAACCTTTTGAAAGTTTTTGAATGTATTATTGTACTTACCAAGTATGTATTGAGTAGTACCTAATGTAATGGAATGAAAAATAGAGATATTAGGGGATACATTGTAACTGAACTAAGAGACAATACATTTTTATTGAGTGCACTATATTGTAGTTAGTGAAAAAGCAATGATTAACTTTGCTTAGTACAAAATATAACAAACTTGCCAGTATTGGTTTTGATTTAAAGACTGAATGTCATAGTGTAAGTTAGATTACAGTTATTATTGTTATTTCTCATATTAAATGTTAGAATCTACTGTTAACAAAAGGTTTCTCAAAACTGTATGAATTAACTACCTATATTGTATACTATGTCATACTTTTGTGATTTAAGTGGTAGCTTTATCTTATCTTATTATTATGTGTTTTGTTAAGAATCCTATAAAATGTGCAGCTTAAAATTACTATTGTAGATTTCATACAACAGACCTATTCCAATCCTCAATTTGAACTGTTTCAAACAACATTTTGAGGACTTAATATTTATTTCATGATTATTGCCATTATCAAACCACCGCATAAGTTACTATAAACTACCTCAATAAAATCCAAACTTACAAACTGCATTTAAATCGCTAAAACATCAACTAAACCGATTTGACTGGACTAATCAATCACACTTCAAACTTTCATATTTCTGTTATGGATTTTATGCTTTACATAATTTACTCCTGATATCAAAGACTTAGGTATGGCTAAAATTTATTATAATTTTTTAACTAAGTATCGTAGTTAAAGTGTATGTATTGTAGTGTACATAAAACTTATTCAGATCAAGTAAGCAAGCAGTTCAAAAAATCTGTATCATTCTGCCCTCAGATAATTTGTTCAAACTAAGATTAAAAATGTTTTTATACCAGACGTACACAGTATATTATAATCAGTTCGAGCTGAATATTTATGATAAGTATCTTATGATTATTTATTTACCTTCATAATATTTTACATTTGTACATAATATGGCAACTTTTTTATATGTGCAATAACAATCTTTATTTCTAAAGTTTAGTTTTCACTTTGGGACTTTTGGGTTATTTTAAACTTTTCTTAAGGACAACAGCTTTTCTCCCCGAGCATGTCTTAAAAGTCGATTAAGGGATAATATCCTCCAACATGATGGACCACCTATGTGGGCGATGGGTTGATCACCTGTCACTATGGTTCACCATATCCATCTTAGGACTAAATGAGAAGTGGTTGCCAGCTTTCTTATGTTTAATTGTGGTTCTGCCCACTCCATTAGGGATACGGGCGTGATAATATGAACGAGTTAAATGAACAGCTTGTTAAATAAAACAAATTAATTAACAACAAAAACCGATATTATAGCCTATTTTTAGGTGATGCTGAATAGGGTAACAGTTGCCTTTAATAATTTTAGGTAAACCTACTTAGATGTAAATCCAGTGTAAATAGTAGAATTAGTAAATAGTAGAAATATACAGTCTTGTATTATTTCGAAACTAATCTATTATGTAAATTGATAGTAACTATTTATACATTAAATTAAAATAAATTTGACAAATATTATATGAATTATTTTATTTGTCCCTGAAATTCTTATTAGTATGATTAATTTATCTGTTTGAGATCATTATTTTCATACTTTTCGAGTTAAGTAAGAAGTACTAAATTGTTAACACATCCACAGCCATAGTGCTATAATATTGGTTGGAACCGGACCGTGGAACCGTTGCGTTACTTCGAAATCCTACGCAATGTGAAAGTGTGTGTAGGTGTTACTGAGGGTCCTAATTGTATACCTAACCGAATTGGGTAAATTACTTTTTCTAGGTAGGTACCACGTTAGTAAACTTATTGGTAGTCGCCAAGCTAGCAAGAATAAACTTCCTTGCAAAAACATAGTATAGGTATCTGCATGTACCTGTATTGTACCTGCAGCATGCCTGTAACAAGTTAATGTTTTTTCCTCTACTTATATTATAAATTATCGTCTACTTTTTTAGCCCGGATATGGACAGCCTGGCTACGGAGGTCACCCACAGCAGCCTGGTGGTCAGCTGGAGATCGGACACGGACCTTATCCATCGATCGGAGCAGGCGGAGGCGTCTCTCCTCAAGTACAGCAGTGGTTCCGAGCGGTCGACAAAGATCAGTCAGGTTTCATAACAGCTCCAGAGCTAAAAGCAGCGCTGGTCAACGCTCAGGGGCAAACCTTTTCTGAGACTGCTTGTAATTTGATGATCGGTAAGTTTTTACCAGCTCGACCGCATACAGCAACTTAGGTACGACCTGATGCAGGCAGTCGTCCATTATAGGGCGTATGATGAGAGATAGACTTGTAAATTAGGTAACATTTTTTCATTTTAAGTAGGATTTGTGATAAAACTAACACATGTCTATATGTTTGCAGGAATGTTCGATAAAGATCGTTCGGGTCAAATCGATCTTGAAGAGTTTGATAAACTCTACACTTACATAAACCAATGGTTGGCAGTGTTTAAAACTTACGATTTGGACCAGTCTGGATGCATTGATGAAGAAGAGCTCTCTAAAGGTATCTATCTAAGTACCTATTGAATTCTCGAACAGCAAGCAGTCATTTTCACTTAGGGAGTTTTTTTTGCCCTAGTTGCAAGATATTGGTGGTGAACCAATGTCTTGCTTACAGATATCTACCAAAAGATGGCGCTAAGCAGTAAGCAACTTTATTAGTCGCGGTAAAATGGTTTAACTTAATTTATAATTTCAGCTTTGCTGCAGATGGGCTTTCATTTTTCTCCAGAATTCGTCAAATTCTTATCAAAAAGATGTGACCCGAAGGAGGGAAAAGTCTCTGTGGACAGTTTTATAGTTCTGTGTGTGCAAATGCAGCGCTTCACAGAAGCATTTAGGGCTCGAGATACGCAGCAGAACGGGACAGTCACGATTGGATTCGAAGATTTTCTCAATGTGGCTCTCAGCTGCTCCATATGAAGTTACATTAGAAAATAATACAATGATAAGCTTATCATTCCGTACCGAATACTGCTTCTTGCCTTCTGCTTGTCAATTTTTGATATTTGGTCTTTGAAATGACATGGTATTCGTCACAATAAACCACTGTTATGTTATGTATGTGGCACATTCAATAAAAACTGTCATTGTGAGCCCTGGATTGAAGTAGCTATTAAAGGCGCGGTGTCTTTGAGACATTTGCACATTTGCAATAATAAGTGCATTGAACACTACCTCATGAGCATTAGCTTGGACAATTTCCTTTTGTTTTATAATTTCGTTATATGCAAGAATTAATAATTCTATTGGATTTATTTTTATAATGAATAGATATTTTTTACTATTGATCTGTGTATTGTAAACCACTGTGTTGTAGGTATACTGAAATAATGTAGTTTTGCAATAAAAGATTATTATTTTTTACATTTATTTTTTAATTGTAACCTTTTAGTAACTCGTTGATCCTAGAAGTCGATTGATAAATCTGAAAAGAATTAACATGGAATAGATCAATTCTTTTAGTGTAACCAAAACATGAAGTGTGTTGCTTGTAAAAAATTCAAAAGATAAACAAACTTACTAGCATCATTTTTCCTCCTCAATGCTTCTGCCTTTTCAAGTGAAAACACAACTTCCTGAAAATGTTTCACAGCAGTTCTCATATCTGCCTGATTTTTCGCATTATCCGGTGCACTGTCATCCAACAATGTATTGATTGTAGGAATTTCATCTAACTTCATATTCCTTACATTGCTAGGTTTGAAAACTATAGACACCTTGCCGGTCTTGGGATGTATACTGAAAGGTGACTTCAGTAAGTGGTTGAATCCTTTTGTTACATTCACATCAAGTCTAGGGTAGGTGTATTGAATCTTTATTTCTTCGACCAGGTACTTTATTTTTCGCACAGCACTTACATTCTGTGGACAAAGGTATATAGATAGTTTGGTTAATAAGCAGTGAATCATTTTAAGAAACCTGCTTTAGCATTCTACTAATAGTATTAATGCAAAAGTTAAAGAGGATGTTTGTGATTCAATTATGCATTAACGGCCAAACAGATTTCAATGAAACTTGGAATACATTCTATGCAAGCAGAGCCACAGGCAGTAGTAAATAGGTACATAATATGTTATAATTGCTTACTTCTCTACAATACAAATCATATTCACTCAAAAAAGCATTCCATCTCTCCATGGATGACTTGTGCATTTTCTCTAAAACTTTTTCAACTTGTGATTGTAGTGTTTCATTTGGAATCATTCTTAAAAATTTATTCAGCCTTTCTGGTGTTGACAGAAACTCTTGGTCTTGTAATATTTCTTCAAAGTTTTTATCAATTACACTAAGGGCTCTCCTGAAAAGTAATAAAAATATTTTAATAGATGCTTTGTTGATGAATTGTGACTTGAAGTAATTTATAGGCTACTTTTCATGCACCAAAGCTGAGCTAAAGGAAAGTATTTAAATTTTATAGATTAAAAAAGACAAATACCTAATACTGGAATGTAAATTATCTGCTCCTAAGTGCACCTTTTTGTTTTGACCATCACCACCAGTGATCAAGCAGAGATAATCAGCCACGGCTCCTCTGCCTGGGCTGTCTAGGGTGCGGGCCTCATAGTCTGACACCCAGCAATGCACTCCTCTTCTTCCTGAGAACACCCATAGTATGCTCTGGAAGCCAAAGTCCTCTGTAATAAAAGATAGTTTTTGAAATAAAGTTTACCTAATACACACCTAGTTTTAGTACCCTATCCTCACAAATACTTTGCATATTCAAAGGAGTTTTTATTGCTCCAATGCCTTCACAGTTCATTTTAGATAACCCACAAAGAGCATCAGTAAATGTAGAAAAACATCACAAGACATAAAAAGTACCTTTCAAGGCCTTGTCAATGATTTCGCAAGCAACAACCATAAACTTCCAGCATTTTTCGCACACATTGGCTTCTTGGCAACAGGTTCTTACTTCATCGTAATCTGTGAGATCAATATCAAAGACCAGCTCTCTTGATAACACTATAGCATCATGCCGGCCGATAGATGGTCTGAAAATTTTAATAGGATTTTTTAACTGTTTGCTATCATAGTATTGTATTACACAGCAGTCAGACATAGATAACTTACTTTGTATTGTAAACAGCACCAATATCCAACTTGTATGGACACTTCTTTTGAAGAAGACTTTGTAGATCCTTTTGGTTGCAAATCGTTAAATAACGCAGGTATACATCATCAGCTAATGTGAAGGACAGCTCTCTGTTTGAAAGCGGCTGAGGGGCGCTGCCGCAAGCCAGCCAACGACAAAATATATTTTGGGGAAACAGTCTTGTGTAGTATATTGGCAGCATTTCAGGAAGTAAGTTATTATCGTAGCCTACCTGGAAAAAGACACATGAAGTTGAGTAGGTAACAAATCTCAGTATTAATAACTGTCCGAAGTTCCGTTGATTGTATACATACCATGATTATTTATCTATTTTAATATATACGTAGTATTAACAATTATGTAGTAATCTTCAATCCAATAAAAAAATAGAATTATCGTTCGTACAAAACCTAACAACTGGGTGCGTCGGCAAAATCAAAACAAATTATTCTGCTGACAGCCAAGCAAGCCAGCCAAAAAACCCGCGAAATAATTGTCATTTAAAAATTAACAAACAAATTAAAGGTAAAACCGTACTACCACTTTCAACTGAAAAGAGGATGGTTGGGAAAATGGACAATGTAGCTACTCATATACTTGTAATAAAATAATCTATAATTAAATAATCTGTGTAAAGTACTTTATGTTATGTTATTAAATAATATGAGTAGGTTTTATTTTGATATCCGGTATAAAACCTGTCGATGTGGTTACCGTGGCTTGAGGGTACTATGAAAGCTACATGAACCTCTAGGAGTAATAGTGTTCTGTGTTAAACCTACATTTGAAATAATAGTTCTGGTCCGGCTTGTTAAAATTCTTAAAGCTCGCCGTAGTCAGCTTATTTGCTGTTATCATGGAAATCAACTTAGAAAATGCATTTTTCAATGCCGTAAAACTTTCTATAGGTAAGTAAGTACAAAAGTAGGTTCCTAGATATTATACCTACTTGCTACCTACGACATAATAATATCAACCGCATCTATGGCTATGTATCATGCATGCTGATTTAAAATGCATCCTTTCTTGGATCACTACTAAATATTTGATCGTGGCTTGTAGGGCTAATAATATCCTGATACCTACATTGATATATTAAATAAGTTCCGAGTAGGTTTTTGATGTATTTTATTGATTGTTTATAGGTCCATTTGCTTCTAGCTTTGATGTTGCAGCTCTTAGAGTTCAAGCAATTATTCAACAGCAAACGCACAGCATTTTGGAAAAGCCCTTGCGCTCAACTTTGATAGCGTCATGCTTGCTAATATTATTGGTTTTCGCCGTTACAATATCAATGATTATAATAGTTGGAGTATTGAGTATTGTTCTCGTGATATTAATAGTCGAAGGTAAGATAGTTTGGTAAAAGTCCATTATCATTATCATAATTTTACTGTGTAATTATTTAAAAACCATCATCCAGAGACCTTCCCTGCAAATAACATCTTTAATTAATCTACTAAACATTTTACGTGTGAAGCAACATAAGGTTCTTATTTTCCAGGATTCGTGCTGGGATTAATTGTTGGTTTAGCAGCAGCTATAACAACATCTGCTTTTGGAGTTCTAATAATCCTTGCTGGACTTGTTTCATCATACAAAAGAAAATGTTGATTCCAAATATATAAATACTTACGTCAAATAGGACTCCTACCTATTAATATACCTACCTTATTATGCTTAATTCTGTTACTTAGATTAATATGATTTTCAAGTGGTTTTTTTTATAACTGGTTGTAAATCAATAAATAAAAGTTTTGAGTTAAAACATTCCTATTTTAACAATGACCTTCATTATTCCAATTAATTTAACTTTAAGTGATCAACTTATCACTTAGGTAGGCACCTATTTCACGTCACGCCTCCTAGAGTACCTTACTATGGTTTCGAACAATATTTTCCTTTATTTTTTGAGCGGAATGGTATTGTTCATATTATGTTTCACCTATCATGGGTTAACTGATTTTTACTTAATACGAATTTTATGACGGTCTCGTCTCTCCCCGCTTTACTCATTTTTTTTATCCACAAATAAATGTATGACATTTTTTATGTAGGGCCAAAATTTTAGTCACTTTTTTTTCTATTGTACACCACTTTTTTGACATTGGCAGTAGTAGCTTACTGACAGTGACCGACAGACATTCTAAAATCAATTAGAAAAAATCTTTGAATGAACGGTGTATTTGGGTATAGTGATGTACGTTCATCGGTGAACTTAAACTGAGAAAGATCACTTAGTTCAGTTGATTGAATTACATTTTGTTACAATTACGTTACGTACATTTTGCAAAACTGTCATTTTTCGGTAAACAGCAGCTTAGTCTGTTATATATCATAAAGATAGGTAAAATATAATGGTATTAAAAATATATAAATATATTAAGGAATCATTTACTTTATAAATTATCCACTAGTTAAAATAAAAATAAATAAATACCAACAGTCACATACATAGTCCCGACCCCACACTAGGATACCCTGTGTCGTGGGTATCAGAAACTACGAGTACCATGGTACCGCAACACCCAGACCAGGAAGGTATTTTTGCAGAATTATGCAAACATTTCTTCCGCAGCGGGAATCGAACCCATGCTTCTCGAGTCTCTGCCAAGCAATCGCCTACCACGCCACCGAGACCGTCAAATACCTAAACATTTAAATTATCTGCATTATGTTATAGGTAGCTTCTGTCCTAAATGTACCTTTATAAAATGTAGCGAAAAATCCAGTTTGTTACATTATAATCAGAGCGTGAAACAAATGTTTTAGCGCCAAACAGATGGCACTGTTCTGATAAGTATAATTATATCGTTCAGAAAACTGGCATACTAATCTTCAAACAGAAAATAAATTCACTATACTATAGCTCTCTCTAATACTCCAAACCTCTGGTTTAGTATTAATTTTGTTTAAATTAAGCATGTGATTACATTTTAGGTAGGTAATTTATATAAATATCAAAATTATCAATATTCTTGGATTTGGAGGACTTGGAGGTCGTGCGTGAAAGTTGGATAAAACTATTTTTCTCATAATTGAGTCAAATATGAAAACACACTTGGCATCAAATCTGCCTCATCCTCATTAGTATTAAATAAAATGAAATATTGTTGCATTAACCAGTTCAGTGATTTCACTAGTAATCAGTCACTAGTTTCACATCACTAATGGTAAGGCAGTGCGAGCTAGAGTTGTGAGTGAAGCGAAATGTGTGATTGTATTGTAAAAAGTCACAAAAAATGTGTGAGTAATGTAGTTTATTTCGAGTACAAGGTGCTGTTTGGGATTGTGTATTCGAGTATTTAGTGTGTTCAATCTATGTAGAAGTAAGGCTGGTGTTTCGGTTTCGGTTTTGTAAATTTTCATTCAAGCAAGTGAACGACTTTGAACGTGGGGGCGAACTAACAAATACAGTTTTTTGGATTTTGAACAGTTTACGGCAAGGTCATAGTTATTGCAGCTATGATGTAAAGTAAGTACATACTACAGCCTTTACAAAAGGTATGATGAGATACCTACGTGAGTACCTACTATTTACTCTACCTAGAAGTGATGAATATAACTTGACGCCTGTATTTGGAGTTTACGTAGGTATTTGGCTTTTAGACTGATGTGGTTGGTAATAATTTACAACTTGCCAGATTTTTATAGCCAGAGCATATTAGTCATTATTACTTGGGTATATTGGTCCAAAACAGAGGAGGGGTGGGGGGGTGATATCCACTCCCGCCCCTCCCCTTTACCCACAAAAAAAAAACCCTAGGTATGCTAGACTGGGGATTCTAAATAAATCCATAAGCTTTGATCAAAAATGAAATGGTTTTGAACAATTTTTTTTAAATAAATTCCCTTAAACAATAAGAACTTTAATTTTATTCCTTTTGAAGTTTTGTGATTAGTCATTAGCCACCCACTGCTCCCATTTCATGCATATCATAATCATAACCTTAAACTGGAGTATCTCATAAAATTTGTATCTCTGGTAGGGTTTCCTAACAGATACTGTCTGATAAAATTATGATTGTCTCTCATTGATAATGAGTATTTTCATAAAATTATGTCTGATTGTGATAATGAAGAATGATTCATGTAGAGCAGACCATAAGTGCTTTATGTTTTGTATAAACTGGAAATTATTCAATAGGTGATGTAAGTTTTATATAAAAAAAATTATGACTTTAGTTCTGTGAATTTTTTTAACTAGAATGAATAAGCGTAATGAATAAGCAATGTCAATATAATGTCGCACAAAAACAGCTTAAAACTACACAATAAACTAAGTTCATATTATGAGCTAGTAGCCAACTCTAGTGATGGAGCTTTTAGGCTGCCTAAAGGCCTCCGTCATAGCTTAACGACTTAAAAGCCGGGACCAACAATTTAATGTGCCCTCCGAACCCATCCAAATTGTAACTTCGCACAATGTTGCTTAACTTGAATGGTCAATCAAGAATGTCTAAGTAAGCTACCCCACGAGATACTAAAAGCATTTGTATCCAAATAACTCAGTGGATGAAGTTCTAGTTTGTGTACTATTCATTATTGTACTACTTATTAAGAATGGTTCCAAAGACCATTACTTAACTTTAAATAACTTTTGTCAAGAAACTTAATTTTTATGCAGGAAAATGCCCCTGAGAAACAGGTGTTATTCTTTTCTGAGTAATGATGTAACCTCATTGCTTTGCAATTAAAATCAATGTGAGTAATATGAATAACTAGCTTCCACCCGTGGCTTTGCTCGTGTGGTACCTGGATACAAAATAGCCTGTATGTTAACCCAGCACATGTAATATGTATATTCCAAGTTTCATTCAAATCCGTTTAGCCGTTTAGGCATGATTGTGGCACAAACATTCAAACATCCTCACAAACTTTCGCATTTATAATATAAGTAAGATTAGTAGGAGTAGGATGGTAGGATTAACTCTTGAGTTAGCAGTTGAGTTGCCTATCTAAATAACATCTTCAGGTCGACTGCTCTAACTAGTCCTGGGTCTTATCCAGTAGCTCTATTTTTTAACTCAATTATGTACCTAGTAATCAAAATCTGCCTCATATTACTTCCATAATTGAGATTATTATTATTACAGGGTGCATGTCTCCCATGATAGCTGATAAGAGTCTCCAAAATTGATTTTGTAAGTTTGTCTGTGCTGTTCTGTAAATTCCGATTTTTGTTTAGGCATAAAAAAAGTAGGTTCATATGAGCCAGTGGCCAACTCTTGTGACGGAGTTTTTAGGCCGCCTAAAGGCCTCCGTCCTGGCTTAACGACTTCAAAACCGGGACCGACAATTTAAGTGCCCTCTTTAGCACGGAAGCACTCAGCTCCTAATGCCACTTGCGGTCACCCATCCTTATTATGACCGCGCACAACATTGCTTAACTTGAATGGTCAATCAAGATGTCTAAAATAAATAAATGTTATTTTTTAGACTGAGTAACCCTTTGGTAGTTAAGTCATCAACCTGCAAATTATAATTATATAGATAGGCCCATAAAAATGCAAATGTGCAGTTATTTGGCTGACAAATAAAATGGATCCCATTATGTACCTTAAGTCTACTGGAGCCTGCTTTAAATCAACCAGCTTAATAGTAACTTTACAACTAAATGGGTCTTTGGGCAGTACCTACCTACCTAGTCTAAGATAGACAATTCATTCATCCAAGTACCACGCAAAGCAAGAGGCGGAAGCTAGTGCCTTTATAAATAACAATATCCTGTTAGTATTTTTGATTGTGACTATTTCAATTGAATGTATGTCATTACTTTTAGCATGGCCTTTCACAAAGGCTAAGAGCATTCCCAAACTGCGACACGATAAACGACTCATGATAAAATGAATGTACACATACCGCCAACTGTCATGTTAGACTGGTACTTTTAGCCACAGCTTTATTTTGTTTTTCGGTTGTTGGACATAGGTCCATGTGAAAAGATGGTCTTTGTTTTCGTATGGTTTGCTTTCCGATCGTGTGTCGTTCTATCGTGTCGTACAGTGCAAGGTGAAAATGCTTTAAACTCTGTTTGTAGATCAGTCCGTCAAGCTGGCGGCCCTCCAGGATGTGGTCCGCGCGCCCTCGCTAGCACCGCGCACTCGCACAGTTTCTACTATCACTGGTGAGTAGCTGTTTCACCTCCCAAATACTATTCTTGACCAATGAATTTGACCTGCCCGGACGATATGGGTCGGTTTAGTAAAATCTCTTTTCCATAGATCTTTTCAGACCAGCGCTAATGCTCACAAGAGAGCCCGTAAGAGATTCCCCTGTTGGTATTTCTTCGCATTCCTGTTCACAGTTTCATTGTGTATAATACACATGAAACTGTAAACGTAAAGGATAACGATAAATGGTGGGTACCTAAATACAACCCACTCAAATTAAAATCGAATATTGCAAAGCAAACAGAACCCAGTTTCAATTTGGGCTACCTAGATTTCAAATTCGTGGTATGCAAATAGAGTAACGTAAGATTGAATCTTATTTTTAGACTATAATGCATTATCTAGTGTTTTATAGCCACGTCGTAGACGCGTAGCCAAGTCTTGGGTTTATAAATCTGGGTTAAAAATTAAATAGTTTTTTTTTCAGAATGTTAGGGGTTAAAGCATGGGGTTTATGAATGGGGTGAACTATTGTGATTGGCTGGCTGCCAGGCTGTGCTATTCTGGGTTGCGCGGGCAGCGCGCGAGCATTTCAGTGTAACGTCGCGCTTTCCTCCAACCGCTATCGCTGGCGTGAGCCCCGTTCATGGTACACGCTTTGGCGGAATGATGTAACCAAAAAGAACGTTGTTTGGAATTCTACCGCAGTGCTTACCCATAACCGAAATAATTTCATTCATCAATTCGTAGCGAGTTTTATCGGAAAATTTGTGGTCGAATATACAATTTTTTTTAACCCACTTTTGTAGGAGTAACCAGATTTTTTTTATGAATATAAGCATAATCTTTTTAAATTGAAACAAAAATATCAATGACATAATGTGTTATCTTTTGTTTGACATTCAGCGACCGACGCTCACCATGAATAGCCAATTTTGACAAGAACTAAGCAATTAAAGGTACCTGATACAATAAAGTAGCATGTTCAGTTGTGCGGTTTGTCACCTTTATTAACAAGAATGGAGGACGAATGGAAGAATGCATCTGAAACAAGTATCCAAGAATGTATGCGATACTACCGCCATAGGCGTTACAACAAAGATTACCTATCTACTCGCTTAACATTATAATGTAAGCGTGTTGCAAAGAACGCAATGTAGGTGACTGACTACTAATCCACTGAATTTCTTGTTTAATACTCGTGATTATCAACAAGATTAACGAGTTCGGTATTTCAGTTTGTATTATAACTTAAAGAGAGCAAAAATTACACAAAACATTTTTCTTCCTATTAATTCATAAAAATATCTGAATCCACAACTTAATCTTGAATCATTGGTCAATGTAGGTATCGTTTGATTAGAAAGACCACCCTAGATTATGTTGCATTGATTAGATAATTCAAAGCAATTATAAAATAATGCCACATTGTGGTATCCTGACAGGTAAAAGAACTACACAATTGCAATCATAATATCTTAGCAATCAATCGATCTTTTGTGCCTTCAGTCATAATGTCATTGATAACATAACAAGATACGAAAACCAAAGCGAATTAAAACGAAAGTGAATTTACAACGCCCAGAAAAATGGCCAATTAATCTTTCATCCATCAGTTGTGTCACGTGTCTGTATGCACTGTTGTTACGAACGCCAAAACACCTTACATAACCAGCTTGGAGCATTTTAGCGTGCATTTCTTAACACAATCCATGCATATGATCGTGGGAGTCGACGACCCAATTGTATAAATGGTATGAAGAGAAGCGTACTCTATCGCTCTTTGAATGTTAAACATTGTTGAAACTGAGCTTAACAAAAGATATCTATTGTAAAATGTAAATGTAGCGTTGGCGGTTGGCTGGTTATTATATTTCCTGAAGGTAATTATGATGGTTATTAGGCCCTTGATGATACAAGGTCGGTCGGTTACGTCAGTAGTGTTAGAAGCGGGACAGCCCAACGCCGAGGTGACCCCGCTATGGTAGCGATGCCAACTCATTGACGACATCCTTATTTTTATTGGTTATTCGAATGAGTGCGTCGACCGAACCGCCTCCACAGGCGAACTGTGCATGTGGCCTCGCACCGTGTCTATTTACAGGGCTTTTGTCTGACGTAAAACTTTTTTCTTCTTTTAGTCAGTTAGTTTAGCAATGTTTTCATGATTCGTATTTATGAAGGTTCTTTAAATTTTTCTAATTCTTTAGTTTGTTTGCCGATGGCGCGGTATTTTCATTACTTTGGTTCTCGTGCTTTGCCAAAGCACAGTTAATTTAGAAAATTGTTCTCAGCAGATTTGTCTACTATAGTAGAATATCTCGAATAACATTTAGCGCTGACTTAATAATGTACTTATTATAATACCTAGGTACCTAAGTTAACTATCATTGACATTCAATGTTGATGTGTGGTGAGTGTTGTGTGTGATAGGAGAGAATTAACTAAAGTCGATTAATGGACTTTGCCGAAAGATAAAGCAGACACTGTGAAATACGAATTAGTTCTGGCTATAAATAGATCTTTACTGGTTTTGTGCATAGAAAAACCAAGATGGTATTTGTTCGTTTGAAGTATCTCTACTTCAAACGAACATGTTTTCTCTCTGGTAATTTAGTTACTAAATAAAATCTGTATCAGTTAAATACTGATACTCCATTGTCGCGTATGCTTTCAATTTTTGATTCAAAGTCGACTATACAATCGAGTGCATTTTTCTCAAACATCTGATCAGCTGAGTCTACATTGAGTAGATGTTTCCAGCGACGCACGTTTATATTATTGACTTGACGTATATGAACATTTGTAGTCAGCTACAATCAACTAATACTAATACTAATACTTAGTAATTGAACCGATTGTTCTGCAACACATTGCTTCGAAATTAATTTGCTGTATTTCTCAGCCTTCTAAAACATAAGCTGTTTTGGATAACGCAAAAATTATATTATAATATTTATTCACGTTTCTCAGAACCACTTACTTGTCTTAAAACAACCGTCGCAAAACGCTTGATAAAATGGAAAGTGTTTGTTTTATCTTTCAATCTATTGCGTTCAGATTTAGATTCGTGACCCAAGAACAATGTAACTGTTGTACTTACTTAGCTCATTGTCCCCTCCATGTCTGCCTCCCAGGAGATCTCATCTGTTATGAGATATAGATACAGTTGACTCTTGTTACCACGGTCATTGTTGTCAGTCCCAACTGATCAGTTTTGCTATCCGTTATCGGGTTTTTATGACGTTTTCTTTATCAGATATCTGGACGCAAATTATCGGTTGATTAAGACCGCGTTCGTTACACAGTGCACGTCCGCAGACCTAGTAGTGCAATTGGTGGTTTTATGGAGTTGTATGTTGTGATGTGTTTGAGATATTGCTGCACAAGTGGTTTTGAGTGACGATGTCGACAAGGATTAATCGGCCACGGCCGCGACGTAAGGACGAAATGCATGACAAGCGTCAGGATATACTTCTGGATTGGAGTAATGGTGAGTCAATTAGATTATGAGCATGGAAGGTTTCTAAAACAGACTCATCAGTGTTAACGATTTGGCCTTTGGCTCTGAGATTTATGTGTGTTTTGCTTGTCAACATCAGTTGATAGGTGAATGTACTTCCGTTCCCAAGATAAACTTTCGATCGTTCTTGTCAGCTTTGGAACGTACCTTCTTAAGCATGCCGTGGTGCAGCCAAACCCCGCTTAATTAGCTCCATCGCTTTCTACTCATGTTAATCTTTACTATAGTGGTCGTTAGTTTAATGAAAATGTCGGTGCGATGTTTACGAATTACCACTCTAACGTTAATTGGATAGATACAGATTTGTAACCTCGCGCAGCTGTAATGAGGGTTACCACAGCCTTAGTAATGGTTATCTAACTGCTCTACAGTACATAATTATGCCTCTAATTCCCGTTCGTTAGTATTATAAATATACGATGGGAATAGTAAATAAAGCTCTCTTTACTTTATCACCCTGTATTTCAACGAAAATGTTTTCACATTCTCTCTTGCGAGTTTCATTGCAATGCAGGGTTGTCAGAATTTGTATTTGTATTTTTCCGCTACATGTTTTCATTTTATAGCTTTGTCTTTTGATAAGACTTATCAAAACATAACGTAACAACTGCTGCCGCTTTTAATAATACGTTGAATCGATTGCGATTAATTGGAATTATTATTATTGAGACGCCGGTTGGTGTCCACTGTAGTAGAAAAGCCCTTCTCTCCAGTCATCCCTGTTCTGGGCCAATGGACCAGACCTTAATTTGGCCGTGGTCTGCCGGTCTACCGCGTAATTTCCGTTCATAGGCGTCCACTGCTTTGTAATTTTAGTCCATATTATCGCAGTTATACGAATGATTTTGATAAATTTAAACATCTAAAGATGATACGTGTTTTGGAATAAATTATATCAACACCTATTACTTGGAGGCACATTATTCTTCTCTACCATGTTTACATAACTAGCAGTTTTTGGACGCTTTCCAACGGAAATTCAAAAATAAATATTGACTTGAATATGTTGAAAATCTTCCTTTATTTATATTAGACATCTTTATTCCCTATCAATTACTGTTAATTCATTGAATTTGAATTATACCATTTCTTTGTGACAAGACAAAATATACGTGGAGTGAAATATATTGTTATTCGACATTCTATTAAAATGTTCCAAATCTGGCCTAAGAAAGCTATAAAGCTATTCAAAAATTTTAAAAATTGCCGACATCAATAATTCTACTATATTATAAATGTGAAAGTTTGTGAGGATGTTTGTATGTTTGTGCCTTAATCACGCCTAAACGGCTAAACGGATTTGAATGAAACTTGGAATACACATAGTACATGTGCTGGATTAACATATAGGCTATGTTTATACAGGTACCACGCGAGCGAAGCTGCGGGCGGTAGCTAGTAATGATATACACTGTAAACAATTTTATGACTATTTCATCATGAGAAACTATTTTAGAAGTAAAGAGTTGTGTGGTTTTTTTGGTAAAACACAATTCTAACGCTTTTACTAATAATGCATTGATCGATAATACAAAACGCCTCCCTGCAGTGAATGTAAATTATCCGAAGATCATATCTCAGAACCTGTAGTTATCAACATCTACAGTTACGATAACTTTAAGTTGAACTTTATTCCGTCGTAATAGAGACAACTATTATAAACACCCTTCTATTTAAAGTTGCTGTGGAGTAGACTGATGGTGCAGCATTCTCAGAGTGCATGCCCCCAGGGGCTCGGTACGTTCTATGCCTTCTGTGGCTCGGTCATCCGCCGCATTCGCGTCGGGTCGTGGAACTATCGATTCTGTCTGCATTTTCCATACTAAATACGGAATGTAGATGCCTTCTGAAGCTGTACTGTGTACTTATAAGTCTGTACCGCATTGCAAAGTTTACTACTCTGATCAATCCGTTTTGAACTTGTCGCTTTTCTCAGCTAATGAAGTTTCTCGAGAACTTATCATACATCTTTGCTAAGTATACAAGACATCGAGGTTGAATCAAAGGTTTCTTGATCTTACTTGTAGAGAAAGCAAATACTTCTTGCAACGACCTGATTTCGAGACTTGACCTGTGACCCGCTGTACAGTAACATACTTGAATGCAACAATCTTATAATAACAATACTTACTACTGAATGCAGTTATTGTTAAATGTATACCTAACCTACCTAATAGTTAGTTTGGCTATACATATTATAAATAATGCTGTCGAATCGAACAAGGAAAACTACTTAAGAGTATTTTATACTGACGAAATAATTAGGCCAACCTTTGTTAAAGCAAAAGTTTGAGTTCAGTAATTGGGTTTGATAAAAACGATGATACTCATTGATTTTATTTGTCTGTCTATGAAAATACAATGCAATTTCTTTTGTCTACAGAGGTGTGCAATAGCGAGGAAGTGCCCGAGGTAGAGATCGTGAGCCTCCTTCAAGAACACATACCGAAGTACCGCCTGAGAGCCGACAGCCTCACGCAATTTGGTGGCAAGTACTTACACAATCCTTTATTTCTGTTCTACATCTGAATCTACAACCGAAGTTTACAACAAAGCGTGTTTTTGAAGTAGGATGTCTCTTTGTTCGTATGTTTTCGTTTATTTACTGTCTGGATGGTCCTCAGCTGCGTGCATTCGCTCGTATAAATTACTTGACAAATGGAATGGCCCATCGCTTTGTTTGAAGGTTTATTTGAGAGGAAGCTACTTTTCATTGCCTAAGTAGTGAATTCAATGAAAATGAACAAAATGGAACTCGCAGGGTGCGTTGTTTTTGTTTGTCTTCATGAATTTAGCTGCTTTATGTCAGTAAGTTTTTTTCTGTATCAGTATGCAAAAATCTGATAGTAGATCAGAGACTTTTTGGAATTAACTATAGGGCTTGTTTTCGTGATTGTTTACTTCAAATAACGAATGTTGAATGTTGAACCGGCAAAATATCATCTGAGTCTCCGAGTTGAGTCTGTTCAGATTCTATGATACTCGTAGTTCACACCTGATCTGAAACGTACAAGTTTAGTTCTGATATTATACGCGCTATTTTGTTTGAACAATGATTGAATTATCACGTGAAACATTTAAAAAAGTTAAATGATCTTTTAGACAAAATTCAGTTACTGGATAAATCCAATAGATACCCAACACTGACATTACGACCTTTTGCTAAATTAGGAGTGTGTTGTTATCAGAGAGAAAGGCACAACATGGCACCGTCAATACGAAAATATATGACACAAAAAACTTTTGTTATTGAGGTTTTAGTATGGGATATGTCGTATTAATATAAAAGGTTCTACTTGGTAAAGGAGTACTTGCAGTTGATGTCAAAATATAAAGAACATTGATATGATGTGAAAACTGTTCTTATTTAAGAACTTTTGTGAAAGATGTGAAATTTTAGAGCTAATTATTGGAACCATCGGAATCAATACAGGTCTTCATCCATTGAGGAGTGGAACTGCCAATCTAACCAACGCAATGCAAGGCTGGTAGCTCAGGTTTGACTAGATGCACTCCTATTACGTAGTTATTCTGAGTTCTTCGACCTGAAAGGTAAGTCATTACGTCGCTTGCGAGCGGATTTTGTTTGGTAGTCTTGTCCTTGGGATACTAAAATATGATAACACTAAAGAAATTACAAAATGTCTGAACATTATTCAAAAATAAATACTTTTATTTCGGATTGCCCTAGTTTTGTTTCAGGCGTTCGTAAATTACATACGCTAGGTCAATGTTCCAAAAGTAGCACGCGGTCCATTTCTAAAGAATGTAAATAAGAGAGAGACATTTTTTATCTTTGAAACTGTAGGGTGTAAAGTGCCCGATTTCATATTTGTTTAAGCAATTTTCATCTTGAGGTGTAATGGTGCACTCAATGCGATACACCATGATAGTCTGATTAATGTTCGATCAGCGGTCTCTAATCCCATGTACAGTTAACGATTGCTTCACAACTTGCTATGACTCGATCATGTTGACCGTTTGCTCTCAGCGTCCTCTTTCCCTCAAGCTGTTTGCCCTAGAAGTCAACATCGATCAGAATTCCAAGGCCTTTTGCGAGGCTTTTGCTATGTAATAATATAACCGATCCTATCAAGAGAAACATGTAAATGCACTTTTGATTACTCGTCTTTTAAAGTTGATAGCTTCGTTATGTCTCAGTCTTCTCTTCGATTTTATGTTTGAATCGATTTTTCCATTTCTTGCCCACAAGAATCTTAATTTACTATCTTCACCGTGGTTTGAAATGTAGTTTGTGGTGAGAGAGCACAACAACCAGAACAATAATCAGTGGTCGATCTGATAGCAACAAAGTTATTTTGTGGATGATGGTTTACACAAGTGATCGATACATCAAGATGTTTTTTTTTCGAAGATCTCAAGAATATGTTAATTTTCTGAATTCCGGATACAAAAATGTAAAATAAATAATTCAATCCGCACTAAGTTTGCGATTCCCTGGTCGTTAGCAGAGGTTTGTATTTAATATTACGTCAACATTATGGGGATGTTAATAACAAGATAAAATTCCTGATAATATCCCTGATAAATGGAGATCTGCTTATTGGAAATTAGTTTTTGTTTGTTTGGAAAAGAAATTTGGTTTGAATTTCCAAGAATACAGTAAGGCATTCGGTGGTCAGCTAACATCGAAGAAGTCTATATTGGTGGTTCCGTCCCAGTGAGTGTTTGAGGCACGGTTTCCGGCGCAGGCGCCGTCTATATATGCTATAAATAATGGTGTCTCATCGCTCGAGTCATCGCCCGCTCCGCTACTGCCTCTATGCGTATGCAGACCTACTCGTATGTGACAGCAAATCTCCCATTACTTTGAAAGGGATTTAATAGCTCTGACCTTAGATTTATATCGATTATCTTTTATGTTGTTTTCATATTAGATCTACGAGTTTGACACTAAAGGAATTAAAATTCATTGCGTAGCATTTCTGATCTGATCATATATTTTAACGTAGCAGTAAATTTTGTAGAAAGTGTATCAATATACATCAAATATACATCGCGTCCAATTGCTATACGTGCCATTGTCAACTGCATTGGAGCACCACAGATACATCTCATGGAGCAGAAACTATAATTAAATCTATGGCCGTTGGAATGTACACCTTAACGATCTCGGATAACACGGAAATAAGAAACACTCGAATGCTTTTACGAGCGATGGAAATGAGATGTTGGTTGTTGCGTAATGAAGAAAACTTAAACGGCTTCTAAGCTGTGACTTCAGCTAACATAGTTATCGTATAGCGTCAATACAATGACTAATAATTTTAAGAGTAAAATTATGTAGTAAATGAAACTGAGAGTTATTTCGATTCAAAGTTGAATGTTGTAAAACTGGTCCTGCTTGTGTAACGCCAAGGTGTGGCTCTTTTGGCAAAAACTGAATTACAAAGTGGCCGAAGAATGATTCAGAGATCCCGTGACGAAACCGCCTCCGGCCTTTTGTAAATTGAATTTATTAACAAGATCGCATATCTTGGAAATGAGTGAACGCGTCCTCGTGTAATAATTGTAGACAATTTTATAACATTTTAATTGCTACTTTGTCGCTGTCGTCCATTTTCTCACGAGAATGTACGGTCCATCACATTAAAGTATGCTTTTAATGCAAAAACTCATGTGAATCTTGCATTATCTGTACATTCTTGAATCTTTTAGTTGCTTCATAACTTATGTTTTATCTATCTCGCTTCTTTAAGAATGCACGTGTGTTTGGGAGTTTATTTGATGTTTCTATATTAAATTGTTTTCAGGTTACGAGAATCAAGACTGGTTTATACCATCGCCAGCCCTTCCAGTCAAGCCCGAGGATCTTGCCCTAACACCTGACCAGATCAGGGAGACTCTTAATTACTTCCGTGAGTATCCAGTTTGCATACTTGCATGTGTCGGGTATTATGACGGTACTTATGTTGATTACAGATTTCTAGGAGATTATGTGTGTTATTAACCTTTATCATATAACTAAGTTATGTATTTTTGCCTAAATATTATATTCTATTATACTTAGTCGAAATACTCCGTTCCATAGTATTTGTTTGCCTGATATTTTTTTCTGAGCAATGCAATTGATGTCTGCTTCTATTATTATAAGGGTATACTATTGAATTTAGGATTATATGATTGTATATTAAATGTTATTAAATCTAGTATTGCAACATTTGGAATTTAGCAATGATTCTATAAAGTTTAGAATTGCAATACAAATCGACAGGATTGATTGCCATGATTATGGGAGCTTCCCTTGAACGACAAAATGTTGTCGAAATCGAACATGAACAAAGTCTACCCTCATATTTTCCCATATGTATTTTACAGATAAGTATGAGAAAAATAGCTTCAAAGTACACCAAGTGATTATTAACTCTATAAATAAATAGATTATGATTTGTTAATCATAGTCCAAGGTTCTGGAATAGTCAATATTATGTATACTCACTGCCGGCAGATAACAAGGCTGTGAATAGTGTAATAATAATATCACGTTCAGAATGCTAAACCTGGTCTGACTGAATACTTTGTAAGAAAAAAACTTCTATCAGTTCTGCTTGGAAAAAAATAATCAGTCTCGATTATCTGTTTATTCGGTCAATCAATTTAACCTCGAATATAAAATTATAAAATAGGGGCAATCTGACAATAGTTGTTTCTAATTACTTATCTCTTATCAAGCTTTGATCCCATTTGGTGTTCGGTCATATCTTAATTTATTTACTCGTTTCGTATAACCATCTTGTTAACGTCCCAAGATTAAATTCTGTTATAAAAATTGGTGTGCTCGTTAATATAAAAGTGTTTAATTTGAGCCGTATCGTTGGAGTAACGTTTCGAGTGACTTGGTATCGACATCCTGAGGTAGGTATCGGGCGCGCACGCGCGTTGGTAGCGCGCGGCGCGTCCACCAGTGCCGGTCGCGTCGGTAGCCACGAGACACGCGTGTCTCATATCGCCGGCCCTCGCCAAGCCCGCTGCCGATCGATAACTCCCGAACTTGTCCCATGCGCCGACCACGCCGCGCATCCAAACGCCCCAAACCGAACGCTAAACATAGAAAAGGTGCACCGCTGCATTCATATATCATTCGTGTATACACGTGCTAAGGCAAATATTGTGTTGACCTTTCCGTATTTGTGAAAAATCGTATGTATTTTGCATTTTTGTGCGTAAGTCCGCTTTCTTATTTACGTAACAAGAGTATATTGTAACAGTTTAGATTGTTCAAGAAGGTTAATGAGCTGTAAATTTGCACCCTCTGCGTCATCGATCGGGGTGGTTTCGAAGTGAGGAACGCGTCTCGAAGCCACGGTTCATGCAGAGTCCGCGTCGCAGCGCGCAACAGCTGTGAGCCAGATCTCTTATCTTGACCGTGAGACCATTAAATTCACTATGTGTTTGTGTAGTAATTGACTGTTAAGCGTACTATTAATAATATTATTCTGTAGGGTTGAACAAGTACTTAGTAATGTGTTGATTGGCTTCGAAGACTTTATAAGTTTATCTATGTTCATTGTATTAGTTACAACTGCTCTTTATAATAAGTATACGCTTTCCGGTAGGCAATTTAGCTGCTTTTGTACTACATTGTTTAATTTAGCATTAGCAAGACCTTGAAATACAAACACGGTTGTTTGGGTTTAGGTCTGCGCATGACCGAAGTGAAATCTGACCTCAGGAAGTCCTTACGATCGTTTAATACAGTTAACTGTTTTGCGGTTGTTGAGAACATTCCTTCCATTGCAAAATCTTCGGCTATTCTGGTGGTCTGCTCCAAATGCAGCGTCGTTATTGTTTTGTAGGTACTTGTAATTTTCTCAGCAAATGTCAGATCCTCTCTATGTCCTTGGAATCCCTTCGCTTCTATTGCCATTTGACTTGCAATTTGTGCAATAAATTTATCAAATGTTGTGGAAATGGTTTGCCAATAATGTTAAATTTAACGATCGCATAAATCTTTATCGTAAGTCTAGGAAATAAAGAACCGCAACAGAGTCATCATGCGTAACAGAACAGACTTAATTTCTTTCGTGTTTTTTACTAGACTTGACCTGTCAGTTAGCATTTTTTGTCCATAGATTCAAGTCATTGTTCAAAGTACTCTTTATTACGTCGATTATCAAGTTATGTTGTTCAGCGACAAATAATCGGTATTTGTACAAACTTCGTGTTATTTAACAAGTTTTCATTTCTACTTATATAATATAATCACTTATGCTTATTATAATTTATTTAGTTGGCACAGCGTTTTAGAAACTTAAGTTAATAAAGATAACCTATTATAATTTATATATTTTTTATTACCTATATTAATTAATTTCGTCACTCAATTGTGTTTAGAAACTGTATAAGTAGTTTAAATAACTAATTTAATTTTTTTACTGCATCATTTGCATGCATTTTCTTTAATTTCGGTGATAAGTTAAACTTTCTTTTCGGGTAATTAAAGTACTATTTACTCATAGTATATGCCTCCAAATTTGCTCATATGAAGTTGCAGGACAACTAGACCTAGAACTAGACCATCTGCCAGAACGACATAAATTGGAATGCTGTATAAAGAAAACGTATTACCTAAATAATTTCACTTCGTAGTTATTCAACACCTGCCTCTCAAGAATATTGTATTCGTATAGTGAAAGGTCCAAAGAACAGGTACTTGCTTACAACTATTTTGTAGCTTCATTAGTATGCGCATAATGTATTGAAAAACAATCGGAACTTAACTCACAGTGCATTTCGGCGTACCAAGATCAAGCTGTACTATCTTACAAGTCGCAATGGTAGTATGCTATTTAGTTATCGGTACGGCATCGGCGGAAGTGGTCGCCTCGCCGTGGTCCGCGCATTGCGGATTCGTTCCGAGTCCGGTACCACTCATGTGTCTTTTGTCAGTGTCTTACAATTCGCGTGATAACTCCAAGCTGACTTTGCCTGCACTTGATCGTGAAAGTTTATAACCACTGGCCTCAAATACAGGAACCGTTACTAAAAGAAATCGCCTTGCTCTAAGATAAAGGTTGATTTTGTATGTTTCAGCAGATGTTAGAACTCGCATTACAGTTTGTTCCATTTCTGCTCATCATCGCATGCTTTGCCATAAGTTTGTAAAAACGAGAATTGTATAATAATATTTCAGTTATGTATAATCACTATTCAATCAGAATCTATTCGCGTACGGTGCTTCTCGGTCTACCTTTCCTATCTTAGATCTGTAAACTATTTTCGTAGTGCTTGTTGAGTACGGACAGGGTCGATATTTCGTCATATGTTTCGTGAATTAACCTACTTTCGTTTATTGTAAACGGAATAAGGTATTTTTTAGTCGAAGTTATGTTCTTGAAACAAAGATTAATGTTCCACTTTCCATGATAAATTCTTATAGTAACTGCTGTATGGTCTAGTAACTCTACTACGAAAAAAAGTAATTTCACTTCATTGGGCACGCACTAGAAGATTTGATTTTACTTATCATTTGAGTATTTTCTGTTAATTATAAGATTGAGGTAATAGGGAGTGACGCGAATATTATTTATTCACTACCCTAGGTATCTCTCAAGGTTGTGTCATCGTTTCTTTTTACTTTTATTCGCAGAGGTCGAAATGTCGTTAAATCTCTTTACCTGAAGGAAAACTTGTACATTTGATGGAGGAAAATATTCATGGTTGTTTCCATTTATGGTGGTAGTATATTATACTGATTTATTAATAATGAAAGAAGCCTTGATTGGAATAAGAAAGTACTTAAAATAATAACCTATTTAGATTATTTCAGTATCTTCTGGTGTGTCGTGGGTGCTATTTGGTCTGAGGCTACAAAACGTACTAAATCCAATATTAACCTGGTTCAAGTGCCAAACGTGTCCTTGCCAGTGCTGCAGCGCTTCCAGTCAAGATTTTTTTGGTGACGATCATTAAATTTCAATTGCCATATTTTTGCTATACATCATGCTGTATTTATTCTAATAGTTATGCCTTAACTTCGCGCTCTTTACCACAACAGATTACTTGTAAAATTACGGTCCATTTGAGAAAACGAATTTGTAAATCACTGTCCTAGACACAATACATAATGAGTAGGAAGGCATAAGAAAATAAATTTACATTACTAACTTACTGACTCACAATCAACGCACAGACTAGACCATGAGCCCTAGAAGAGTGAAATTGGAGGGTATATTCCTCTGATAATGCGGGGATGCACTAAAAATGGGTTTCCTAAAATCAACTCCTAAAGGACGCAACGGGAAGACAAAGTTTGTATGATAAGACTTAACGCGGACAAAGTCGCGGGGCGTTTCACTAGTAATGTATAATATAAACTGGTAATACATTTACTGTGTTATATTCGACGTCAGATGATGAATCATGTGCTTAAGCGACCTTCGGTCCCCAGTCCCGCGTGAACTCAAACCCACTTTGCAAATATAGAAAATTGTCGTTCATATAGATAGGTACTGATACTTCACTCTCGTGATTGAAAAGCCTTGGCTAGTGATTGCTATCTTTTAACTCAATTTTCTAAACATAACACATTTTCCTCACAGTAAATGAGTTATATATCTGAATGGAGGCTATTAGAGCCATTACAGCCATCAGTTTTTTATATTCCTTCTCTGACCATGAATATAATTTCATTGAAATCCTAGTGACACTCCATTGGAGGTGAGATCATGGCATATTGAATTGATTTTGTCAATACAACCCATTGTCAGGCATTATTAGCTACAAATGATTGATTGTAGATTGTCTTGACTTATTTCTGTTTGAAAACAGAAGTGAAAGGAAAGGACAACAATCATTATTGTTTTTAAAATTGACATTATTGATAAGATCTCACTCCTGCAGATTGGGGTTTATATGGTATTGAGTTTTATTAATGAGATCTTGTACCTACCTGGAACCTGTACCTGAAACAAACTGAGTAACTTGTTTAGTTATTCATCCCAAGTATAATGTGATGCGTTAGTAACGTGATCATGTTCAATGTCTCGAGGTACTCGTAATGACATGTACTTCTTCTACAGTTGTTATGTCAACGAATTCGCTCCTTGCAAATTGTTTTGGTAGGTACTTAGCAAATACTGTTCGTAATATAAGGGTGTAAAACTTGAACGTTAAGTTTCTTTTTCCTAAGCAACTTTGATGTTTTCAAACTGACATCCAGTCTCCCATACTTATTTTAGATATGTCGTGGTGGGGCGTTTGGCTCGTGTTTCACATAGTATTGCGAATTTCATAAGAGAGTTAATTTAAACATCTCGCTTGGCCACCCGCGCGTTTTGTGGTTTGCTGCGAACTAGATGTAGCTAAAATCTTTATGGTCTATGTCTTGAAGGTATTCAATTTCATCTTCAAATTAGAGTTCTGCACGATTTACAGAGTTAACGTCATGCGTCATGGACACTAGAAATATCGGTTTTAGCGGAGTGTAAAATGGTTTGCCCGTTCAGTTTGTCCAGTACTTTTGTATGGATACATTGTGAATAGGATTGTTTAAACAATAGTTTTGTGAGTGAAGAGAGTGATCGCCGACCGGCCTGACGCGGGCGGAGCCGATGCTCGTGGCTCGGGCGCGTCACGGCGGAGGGCTCAGAGGGTGCGGGCGCGGGGTGCGCGGCCGGTACGCGTGCCTCGCCGCCGCCTGATGGCTTCGATCCCGAGCTCTTCCAGGAGTTGAGCACCCTTCCCGACGCGGAGCTGCGGGAGTGCCTCGGCGAGTACCCGGACTTTATCTATCACGTCGCACGAGATAGATTCGGGAGACTCTACTTCCGTGTCATCCGGACCTTGCTCCTTAATAGAGGTAAATGGCCAGACGCGATGTGGCTTTTATCCTCGACTACTTCATCTACTCTAAAGCTTATAAACATTTAGCGCTTCTTCTGCAGTCTTGCCTAGTTTTCAGACGATAATGTTCATTCCTGCCACGCTTACTTGTATTTAAATTTATATGGTAACACCAATAACCCACGTGCTGCTCGTATCCACAAAATCTAATTGACTAACCAACCATGACCTACAATACAATATTATGTTCGTTAAATGGCTTGAAATTAAAGGTGCCATTCTTGTCATTTCATATCTAATCGTTATAATATCATGTTACAAGTAAGGCTATTTATCAATATCTTGTGTTCGTACTTAAGTTGGTTGAGAATATTCTCACTGGGGTCGAAGAGCAATGATTAGTACGGGAAATATGTTTCATAAAAACTGTGAAAGTCTTTCGTCTTCGCGTGAGACGTAACCGCGACAATCAATATCCGTTGTAATCGTAATGTGAGGTAAGAATGGGAAAACTGACATATCTACCGCATTCAATGCTACTATTATAGCTGTATGTTCCCATAGCTTTTTGTCCTAGGAGGCAATGGTTACCACTGTTATACGTTTATTATTACTAAGTAAGCATGGCTTATATAAATTCATAAAAGTTACCTTGGTACTTTCATTAAAAAGCACGGTGATGGGAGCGGCTGGGGCGTGTAATTTGTGGGTGTGATGTTTACTATCTGAAAGTAATTCTAATGAATTTCGAAGGTAGTATTTTCTGTTATTCAACAACTGAGAACCATTTTGAATGATTAGCACTCTATTCAGTACTTAGGGTGTGGTACGAATCTATAGTAACAATGTTCTCCTGTAAACACAAAAAGTGTAATCATCAAGTCTATAATAATAGTCGATGTATTTGTTGTCTTTTGTGATTGAGTTTTCCCACAAGCGTGTACAATAGAATCGTTTGTTTTGCCTGTGATCTGTAAAAGCGGGCTCGAGCACGGGCGATGTGTGCTGCGTACACCAGTCGCTAACTGTATCGGTTACTTCGCGCTCGTATTCGTCGATTGTCGTCAACGTTACCTTCGACACCTTTATTGATACAACATTCGACCCGAGCATCCGTGGCGTTTCTGGAAAATGCCAGTTTTGATTGTGGGAATTGTAAAGAAGGTTCGATGAACGCACCGTCAGTACTTCGTAGTGCTAACTGTCTGTATTCTATTGTAATAATCTATCGTGATTGGTGAATAATTTTAACACTATTACCTATCTACGGTATCTTATCAGTACTCAAGGCGGGCAAGCTTCTAACTAAACCGGCTAAAGTGCTCGTCCATAATCGTCGTTGGGCGATATTGTGATTAATTTGTGTTTGTGTACATCGTGTTCATTGATTTTTTTATATTATTATATTTTTTATTCGAATCCGGCACCATGTGAAAACATTGCGAAAAATCGGAAACGATTCGTTTCGTGTGAATTATACCACATTCAAAATGAACGTGTCCAGGAGTAAGAGTCGACCAAAACTGGAATTAAATTATTACAGCGGTCAGTTTTTACATATTTTATTAATGTTTAAGTTTTATCTGAGACATTTGTCGAATGTTAGTCTTTTTACTGAAGCCATATTGACTACATATCACAATACATTTAATTCAGCACAGGTCTTGTTATTACTTATTTAGAATCCGTTGAATTAACCGTGCGTGATGAACCAGTATTATGCTCACTGTTGAAAGCTTTATATATAAAAAAAAATCGCATCAATATTGATTGACCAAATAAATAGAATGCATAATGGAGCTGCAGCAGCTCTGAGGAATTATGTGTAAAATAATTACATACAAAGGTTCCATAAACTAAAATTATGAAACATATTGACATAATCTAAGAATCTATTGTATTAAATAACCTGAAAAACTATTGTGCTTGAGTTTACAAATCATTATCAATCTTTTGTAAAGCATTGCTATCTATGTCATTGTTCGCATTGTGTACAAACAAACTTGTACAATTTCACGATAAAACGTAAACGTTAGAACATAAGTGCTATTATTATTTTGCAGTTCTATGCAGCAACAGGGTGAGCCAAATGACAAAAACCTACAATGATATCGAAGCGGTTACACGGCTTTTAGAAGAAGTAAGTTTTGTTTGTTTGACTTATATATACTTATTATCACATATATGAATGAAATATTATTGCATTTTAAGAATAATTAAAAAAAAACGCAACACAAACTTGAATTAACACCTGAATGCAATTTTGATCTCATAAAGGACATGAAAGATTACATCGTGATTATAATCAAAGTGCGTTCAAAGCCCAATGAAATGTTTACGACGAACATTACTCGTATTTTTATTACTATAAATATTGACCAAAGTAAACCATAATATCGCATTTTCTTTTAATGACCAGCATTTTCATTTAAATGGCAAGCTTAGTAAACCAACTTATTAATTATTTATTTCTGTTTTCCCTTGGTAACTTAGATCATTGGCCTGATTTAGGTTGTTTCTTGTAGGTACGCTTGGTTCTTTCCATTTGATTTTGAAACCGGTTTGTTATGTTGCAACTGTTAACTTTTCTGATAGAATCAATAGTGAGCCATCCACTAACACTCGCGTTCTATGAATCTGTATAGAAATACGGTGTAGAATGTCCCTAAAAGGTTGTAGATTCCGATAGGGATTATCGTTAGTGGTTGAACGGCTATTGTGTAGTTAAGATTTAAGCTACTGAATACCTTTAATTGTCAATTTAAGATGGACTGGTAATGTCGAGAGGAGTGTCAAGTGTGGCCATATGATTTATCACACAATCACGAGAATAGCTACTGTCTGCGGCTTCGCTCGTGTGGTACTCGGCTGTAAAGTGGCCTCTCACACACCGGCCCGTAAACTATGTATATCCATGTAAAAAACGGATAAGCCAAAGAAGAAAAAAAGAAGGATAAGCCAACAAACGTACAACACACTTTCGCATTTTATTAGTAGGTCGTAAGGATTGGTCGTGATGGACAAGGAGACAATACACGAATCATACTAATAATGCAATAGGAGCTAACGCGTAATGTGTTTCCAGAAAGAGAAAGACTTGGAGTTGACAGCGCGGATAGGCAAAGAGCTCCTGACGACTCAGGGACTGCTGGAGGCGCGCGTCAACTCTCTCGAGAGCGACCTGCGCAGCGCCAACGACCAGATAACGCAGCTCAGGCACGACCTCACCGTAAAGACTGATCTGCTGCAGGTAATGCTATTCATTACGACATGTTATACCTGTTTACTTGCTCAGGCGTGTAATGGGCATTGTTTCTTTCTGCCGACAATGTGTATTTCAGATGATAATCTTATTTTACAGAACAATGTTTTTGATATTAAACCACCAAATTCTGCAATATAATTGCATAATATATAACTGCTTATATAATTCGGCAATAGACCGCAAGGTGGGAAGAGACTCATGTCAAATTTTTAGAAATAACTTTATTAAAGTAGATCCCAAAATTTACTATCCGATTTAAAAGAACTACGCTACTCAAAACTGCACAGTGTGTTCTTGTAGTACGGGTAGCATAGGCATTTCACTAGCTTAGCATTCTGTTAGAAGAACTCATTCTTTGCCGGCAGGTGTTAACAAATGACACAGAGGAGCCGCTCTCCCCGACGGAGCAGGAGGAAGCGTGCGCGGCGGCGCTGCGCAGGCGCACCGGCGCGCTGGAGCGAGAGAACCGAGCGCTGCGGGAGGAGGCCACGCGCCTCGCCGCCGGCTTCGACTCCGCCGAACTGGCTGAGCAACAGCTGCTGCGGGACATCGCGAATCAACTCTGTGAGTCACGTCATTGTCCACCAATAGGAGAACGGCTCCATGATTAGACAGGACGAGCAGGTCACGCGACATACCACCGGCGCTGACTCCGACAAACTTGGAGAACAACAGCTGCTGCGAAACATCTCAAACCAACTCTGTAAGTCACGTCATCACCAATAGAAGAACGGCTACATGATGCAGCAAGACGAGGAGACTATGTGTGTCTTTGAGAAAGGACTACTTAATCTTTACTTTGTGTTCACTATTTTTAGAAATTGTGCCGCAATGTTACAGTTTACATGTTTTAAATATATTTTGATTTAGTGCACATTTCAAGTTGCGAACCATAAATAAAAAAAGGCTTTATGATGATCTAATGAAATGATCAGTCAGTTGATAAGAAACGTAGTGAGATTTATGGGTTAAAATTAGATGCAAGTTATGGTATCATATCACTGATAACATCTATTTAAATATATTACATTGATAAAACATAAACAATAAACATAGCCAAGATAGCTAAAGTATGTGCTGAACTAGTTTTTTTATTTAAATAAGAGTATGTTCACAAAACAGTAAAAAAATTATATTCTGCCACTACAAATATAAGATTTGGTGTGCTTGTTAGTGGTTTTTTTGTATCCGAATTACAATTTTCACCAGGTTATTAACCCGGTTACTCCAAAGTATACCTAATGTCCTTGGCTACAATAATAATTTTAAGAGAGTCACGCTTTTGATTTGGTTATAACCACGTCTAAACAATAGCACGCGACATGATAATGTTATTACTTACTTGTATTATTTACCTAGTCACTTCAAAGTGGCACTTCTATCTCAACTATTTCTGATAAAACGATACCTCTTATCGATACAGTGTGTAATTAGACATAACGTGTATTGTTTATCAAGGTATTTAGATTCAATGGGCTATTGTGATACCCGCGATAAGGAAGAATGCAAGACATCGACTTGGTGGAACAAGGTGGTCTAGCAGTGTGTTGTAACTAATTCACACCCTGTCAGACCATACTTGTTCTAACTTGTCGGAATTCATCGGTGCAGAAGACACAAGATCTTGAATCCTAATATCCTGTTCGGTGGGAACTGACTGGATTCGATTGGCGCATGATAAATTATTATGACGACCTCGGTGGCTTGGCGGGCCAGTGCTCGGCTGAGACGCAAGACGCGCGAGTTCGATTCCCGCTACGGGAGAAATGTTTGTATGTTCTGCAAAAATTTCTTCCGGGTCTGGAGGTAACGTTATCTAAATGTTGTTGTGTTACAGGGTGTTGTAGAACTCTGTATTATAAGTATGTATTTACAAAAAAATGTATATAAATATTCTATCAGCCATCTGGTGGTGTAAAATGTCCACAAATATTTATTTATTTATCTATTGTATGTTTTTTCTTTACTCCCAGTCCAGCAGAGAGGTTATGTATAGTTTTAGTAAAAGTATATACCTACTCAAACACCTCCTATTTAGTAAGTACCAATTATAGGTGTCATTGAAATAGGGATTTTTTTGTTACAGCTAGTGCGAATTCCGAGGCCAGCGTGCTTGGTTCAGAGTTGTATGAGGAGAGACATCGCAATTCAGAACTACAGTCTCAGTTCGATTCCGCCAACGCAAGGCTCACTGCATGTGAACGGAACTACCAACAGGTAAATTCATAGCACAAAATTTGAATGTGACCAATGCATCGTAGGTCACGGTCCAGCAAAACTATACCTTTTAGAGAGCGGGTAAGTTAAATTTATATATCAACAACCGTTAAATGAGCAAAAGAGTAAATCTAGTCCTTTTTCAACATTTTCTAAGCTCATACTAAAACAGGACTGTTTCATATTTTCCTTTTATAATGCGTTTTAGTGGCGCGTTTTAGACGCTATGGTGAATCTTAAATAGAAAACTTGAAAAAGTCCCGATGGGTAGAGATAACTAAATTATTACTGCAATTAGATAAAAAATAGTGAATTTATATTAGTTTTATAATTGATGGCGCAATAACAGGATTATAATTTTTAAACTATATATTTATAAAATATCGCTGCTATCGTTAAAAATAAAATTACAATTACTATCTTTCTAGAACATTCGTATTTAGCTACCGCCTGCGGCTTTGCTACTGTTGTACATATCTGGCCAAATATAAATTATAATGTTACCCCAACATCTATTATGTACTCGTATACTCCAAGTTGAAATCCACTCCGCCGTTATGGCGAGATTTAGGCACAATCATCTGAACAACCAAACATCTGCACATTCTCACAAACTTTCGGATTTATAATATTTTTAGGATATTTTCTTGTAAACAAATCATAAGGGGGTCTTAACATCAATGTTTTTTATAGACTGATATTGCTTTATCTATATTGTAGTTATTTATAAATTGGCTATGGTTAATCTATTGATATAAAATACCTAAGTACATAGCAGTCGGTAGTCTGTCTGGAAATCGACCTTGAAACAAAAGCGGATCATGCTATAAAATTCTTTTACTTATTGGATTACCATTTGTATTGTGAAGGTACTTTTGAACTATTTCAGTATTATTTCAGTCAGGTATGTGAAATGGGCTATAAATGTAAATGTTGCGAATTTCAATTTTCTTTCAGGCTCGTTACGATAGTTTATAAAAAACGACTAAATTATCACACCCAAAGTGGTACTCAATTTAGTTTGTAAGGAACTTTTGAAACCAGTTTCTCCCTTTCACTCTTTTCGAGATAGCTTTCTTACGTAATATCTTTTAAGTGATCTGTCGTAGGGCTAAGTACCACCAGGATCATAGCAATTCAGATCACGTAACTTGATATGAAAGGCAATAATAATGTTATATTTGTTACAGCTAACTGCAGAACATGAGCACACATTGCGGATATTGGAAATAACTAGAGATAACCAAAATGCACTCGCCGCCGAACTCGCAGATTACAAGGTAATTTATGATAACTTGAATGCCATAGTGCGGTGCGACCCAATTCGACCACACCTTGTTATGCAAATGAACCTTATTTGCATGACCGCACAGTTCATATTTGAATGGATAACGCTAGAAATGTTCCACTTTACGACTTGAAATATACACTGATGGCTATCACGTGCGGGAAATAGGATTTGGTTTACCTCACTTCACGTCAAACATCTTGTTTACGTCACAACTCGGCCTTGGCCTAGAAACCGTTAGGTCAGGCGGTGCTCTTGAAAGTTGTATAATACCCTGTTAGGAATAAATATTTGGTTGATCTGATAATATTCTAATAGGTTTGTAGGCCGTGATCAATTTAGCGTGGTGCCCTTATTCACAATGCCTTTTAGGTAAATTAAGTTTGTGTGTAATCGCTTATCTGCATGCTATCAGTATGATTTGCAAATTGGTTTGATTTAATTTAATTTCCTTCGGACACGGAAAGCATAGTTACTTGTCATTACAAATAAACGCGGCATATCCTTGTAAAACTAACGCCGTGATTTGTTTTTTGCGCCATGATGAAAACTGCTTTGAACGAAAATTCCGAACAAGAAAAAATTGAATTGTTCAAATGCATTTTATTTTTAAAGCCCGTTTGCAAGTTTTTTGTTCACAAGCGAAGGAGTAATAAACTATTAATATTGTTGAAGCCAGACATTTTTTGCGGCATGTTTTTAGTATGAGACGTGATAGATATACTTTTCGTTTTAATGTCAAAGTCAGTTATAAATAGGCGCCACTTAGTCCATCTGGGACACAGCTACTTTTACTTTTTATCTATTTTTGTCGATTACTGTCGAGTACTAATCCGATGACGTCATCAGTACTTGTACGTAAGTGGTAGCAAGCAAACTCCATTGAAGAAAAACGCCTAGCCTAGCTGTGAAATCACGGCAGCTGTACCGGAGAAACTGATTCAGTATGCCCGTCTGTTTCAGCAACGATAAACGCATCATTGCTGGATATGTTTCTCTTATTTAATTGAACAACTCTTCGCATTATTCTGAATTTACAAACGTCTACTTGTCTTTCTAGGAGCGATATGCAGAAATCGTTGCTCACCTATCGGAAGCCCAGGAACAGTTGCGGCAGCTTCGAAAGCGCGGCGAGCCCACACGTGGTCTTATGCCCAGCGTCGCGGCAGCAGCCGGTCTGCTACCAGCCAGCTTGCACAGAGAGATGCATTCCTCTGTCTACTCTGAATTCAGCCTAGACTCGGGTATTGGTGACCCGCTGGCACAGTAAGTGGTATTCATAACTCTACGGCCTAAGTTTATCCACTTGGCCTCGACTTTTGTTTGAGCTATGCCACTAGGGCGACACTCTCGAGCAAATCGATCGCTACTGACAGCGTCAAATTGCAGGTGTTAATCTCTCGTTCAAAATATATGAGGCTCTCTTGCCTGAGATTGCGTCATTTAATGAGTGCTGCAACCGCAGTGATCATTGCGGGATCGATTTTGAGAATGAACAATACAACAGAAAACCGCAATGTGTGTCGTTTGATGGCCTTATGCACAGAAGAACCATCCATATTGCATAGCACTTGTGCCATCCAGGACTGTTTATATACTTTTGGCTGTTATTTATAACAAACCAGCTGTTGCCCGCGACTTCGTCTGCATTGATTTTCTTGACAAAATGTAGCCTATGTCCTTCCCTAATTTGTTATCTATCTCCCTGCCAAGTTTTAAGAAAATCTGTTCAGCAGTTTAGGAGTAAAAAGGTCAGACAGACTGACAAAGTTACTTTCGCATTTATAATATTAGTATGGATTTCACATTATTATGTTCGCAGCTCGAGCATGCAGAAAGTGTTTGAGACCGTGCAATGCGCAACACGTTGGTCCAATGGTTCCGCGCCGTCCCTGCCCGGCTCGGACGCGGCCGACGGCCCGTCCGCCCCGCCGATCTACTTCCAACCGCCGCAGCTGCCGTCACATGACTCCTTCTTAGACGACACGTCGGACGTTGAATCCGACGACCTTTACCCGTAAGTTAACTGTATTCTAAGCTCGAGCAATGCCGAAGAGAAGCGGCGGAGAACCATTGGGTCAATGGCTCTGCGCAAACTCCCCGGCTCGGGCGTGGTGGACCTGTCCCCGTTCTCTAACCGTCGAGGTCGCCATTTTAAATTGAAAACTGTGAAAAATGTAGCTGGTCCAAAACCACGGGCTCCACTCAAAATCACGGACCCAGATAGGAGCGCGTTCTTGAGTAATGTATATGCAGTCCACGCTGTAATAACATCAAAATCTGTTTAGCAGTTACGGAGATACACGGTAACAGACATTCACACTGTGGCGTCTATTTAGCCACAAGTAATCAGGCTGACGCGTAACTTTTGTATGCGAAGTCGCCAGTTGTTATTCCCCGCTCGCTTGGTTCATTCATGTAGGTAATACTTTAAGGTGTAAATATATATTCAATATGTGGAATACTGATATATATAATTTACCTACTCCTCGGAAGATGAATATGCTCTCCTGTCATCCCTACACACACACACACACACACACCAACATTTATAATTAGTATGATCCGCTACTACTGCTGCATCGTGTCACTATTTCTTTCGAATCAAGTGAAAGGATTTAATAGTAGATTGTTTACCTAGGGAGCAAACAACTATTTTTACGTTTCTACGGCATGACGGTTTCTTCACGATGTTTTCCTTCGCCGTTTACTGGTATTATAACGCACATAATTTTTTCAAACAGTAAAATCCATTGGTATACGAACGGATTTGAACACACCACCTTAGGATCGGAAGGCGGGGCCGCTCCCACTAGACCACCAGTGAATAAAAATAGTATGTTTATTTATTTTTAATTTCGTTCGCACGCGGTTTTTTTATCATACAGCCAGTTGTTCTTTCAACTTGTTCGTTCATACAATATTTGTGATTAATCTTTTTGATGATTTGAACATTTACTAACAATAATCCACTTTCGAAGTTTAAATCAGTTTTCGTTCCTAGGGACGAAGTCTTTTTAGTCCCTAGGGACTAAAGAGCTACCTTGGTCCCTATTTACGAGGAACCAACCAGCTCTTTTTGAATAGATGTAATTTTATTTCATGTTGATCTGAAATATAAATTGATTTACAGTGTAGTTTTTCCTTTTCGCTACTCAATGGCATCGCGATTTTATTTAGAGTATAGATAAAAAAAAAAAAACATAGTAGCATAAACCTTGTTTCGGCTGTGGCAACACTAGCTGTCACTTTTTCTTCGCGCGCTCTGCCGGCATCGTTTGATTTCTGTATATTTTTTGCAAAATCCTTGTAAATCCAGTTAATCTTCCACAATATTAAGTGTTTTTGTTATCGGTGATAATAGTTCGTTGGTAGACATGCCCAGTGCTAAGAAATTACGAAAAAATGTGGTAGAAGTTATCGAAACAATCAAGCCCAATGAGCAGCAACAGTTACCAGGACCACGTCGCTTCGAGGATGGAGAAAATATCTCTCAGGAAGAGAATTATCAACTATTGGACGAGGAAGTTAAGTCGGTCATGACAGAGAGCTCTAAACTGAGGGATCAATCTCTTGAAAGGGTACACATCAGTTGAGAACGGCTACAACAATTGTGGGCCAAAATGATGACAGACTTAATTGGAAAAAAGGAGATCAATAGAATTAACTTTCAAAAAACTGAAACAAATGGGAAATTGATTGCACTACTTCTAGACAATAACTTCAACTTTATAGAGAAGGTCAAGCGAGATAAACACCTCTATGGCATTGACTTGGGGTCAAAAATAAAAACTAGCCAAGAATTGAAGAAGTCTTCATCACAAATCAAGAAGACTATACCAACACCAAAGACTGTAGCACTCCAGAATGTTGGCACCCCGAAACCGTGCCACACAGCCGCTGCCTCGGCAAGGAAGCCACAGCTACAGCCGTTCACGCCCCTTGAGGGCTGCACCCCGAGGACCTCTGGCACCTCAGGACCTCAAGCACTGAACAATCAGGTACAGGCAGGCAATGTAAAACAATATTTTTCCTATTGGAATCATATTACTAATGACCCTGTACTTCTATCTGATGGATATCAAACCCCTCTCTTTGAAGTGCCTACACAAAGCATAATACCTACAAATAATATATCTAGCACAGAACAATATGCAACAGGCTATCACTAATTTGCTAGAACTAGGAGCTATACAGCCATGTAATCATAGTAGTGATTAATTTATCTCCAAAGTATTTCTAAGACCCCTAATGGGAAGTTCAGATTATTTCTTAATTTAAAACTCCTTGAAAAGTTCATCAAAGTTGAACATTTTAAGATGGAGGACATTATAACAGCTATAAAAATAGCAGACCATAATTTTTATATGTGCTCTATAGATTTGAAAGAATCTTATTTTTTAGTGTCTGTGGCCCCGGAGAACAGGAAATACTTGGGTTTTCAGGTTAAAAATTTCCTGTATCAATTCACATTTCTCTCTTATGGCCTTATACAGCTCCAAGTGTCTTTACAAAATTACTTAAACCTGTCATCAGTGTCCTTCAAAAACAAGGATTCTCATTAACCATTTACCTGATGATTACTTATGTACTGGTCATACATACAATGAATGAACAGCTAACAGGGATGCAACATGCAACTTATTTCATTGTTTAGAGCTTATCATAATACAAACATACATATTATCATGCCCATATTCCTAACGGGGTGGGCAGAACCACAAGTGATCATAAAGAGGCTTGCAGCCACTTCTGATCCAAGACATAAACTATGAAAAAAGTGTCTTAAGACCAAGCACATTTTGCAAATTCCTGGGTTTCATCATTAATTTACATGACATGACTCTTGACCTACCACAATAAAACGAATTTAAGTTTTAGTATCAAAATTCAAAAATCTTAAGCATTGCTAAATAAGAGTTTTTCAAGCACTTTATTAGCAGCTTGGCCAGATGTACCTTTTTGGCATATTACATACTAAAATATTAGAAAGAAAAAAGTACTTAGCTCTATCATTAAATCATGATAACTATGATGCTACAATGACACTAAAACATATTCTCTTACCTGACTTAAAGTGGTAGTCTTCTAACATCAATCTCACAAATAAAAGTATATGTTGTAAACAATTCAAAATGGAAATATTTTCAGATGCATCTTTGATTGGATGAGGAACACATTGCAGTGGCGAGAGTGTTGGTGGTTTGTGGTCACACTTAGAACAAGAAATTCACATAAACCAGTTAGAACTCCTGACAGCCTTATTTGTATTAAAATGCTTTGCGAAGTCACAAAGTCACTGCAATATATTAATTCGAATTGACAACACTACCGCCATTGCGTGTATTAGTAAAATAACATCAATACTGAGTGGGAATTAAGCAATGAAGCCTATTCTTTTATAAAATATTAGTTTGAAGTCCCCCACATTGATCTATTTGCTTCCAGAATCAATAAAAAATGTGATAGTCATGTCTCATGGAATAGAGAACCTTGTGCATTTAACATAGATGCTCTGACACTTAACTGGGAATCATATTTTTTTATGTTTTTTCCACCATTTGCCCTTGTAACTAAAAGTTTACAAAAAATAAAAATTATAAAGCCAAAGGCATTATAGCCTACCCAGTTTGGGAGTCACAACCCTGGTATCCACTTGCCATGAACCTAATAATAACAACTTGCTGATATCTTCTTTTAGGTCAATATACCCGCTGAGCAGCCACCTTACCCTGGCAGTGAACATCTTCTGTGGCAGGCATTTAGATGCCGAGGTTTGCCGGAAAGCTCATTGAACGTCATGTTAGCTTCCATATCTGAAGGTACTATGAGGCAATACAATACTACTTACAAAAGCTGGTAGAGGTTTTGTCACACACAACCAGGAGTTATTTCTGACATCTGTGCCATTTGTCATACAATATTCTTAACAGAAAAAAAAAATTAAAATGGAGCAGGTTACAATAACCTTAACTGCCATAAATCGGCACTATCCCTCATCATGGGGGAAAAATGAGCACAGATGACAGAATTAAAAGGCTCCAAAAAAGGAGTGTTCAGACTAAAACCTACCATGCCACAATATGCAGAGATTTGGAACCCAAGTATTGTTTTACATCATCTTGCCAAATTACCTTAAAACTCTGCTTTGAGCAAATAAATGTTCACAAAAAAGTTGGCCACTATTAGCTTTAGCAACTGCTCAATGGGTGCAAACAATATCTTTGATTAAGACAACATTACTATGTCTAATAATAACATTCTCATAAACTATTAGTGACTTAGTCAAAGCATCTGTAAACACAAGAAAGGCTACTAATTTAAACCTCCCATTTTATTCTTAAGAGCCTAAAATATGCCCTGCCAGCTTCTTCAGCTTCACACTTCAAGATTACATTCAGTACACAGCTTCAATTAGAAATGAGAAACCATATCTCTTTCTTACCTATAAGAAACCTTATTACCATGCATCAAAGCAAACTATAAGCAGGTGATTAAAAGTACCCTCACTGAGAGTGGAATTTATACAAGTAAATTCACCACTCATAGTACCCATCACTCTGCTACCTCATCTGCTAATAAAGCCCTGTGTCTATGGATGTTATCAGGAAAACAGCTGGCTGGTCAAATAAATAGTTCATCAACATTTGCCAAGTGTTAGGTATAATTTACCCATTGAAAACCAAAATAATAACAATGATTTTGTTCAGTCTATTTTCAATGTGACATGTCTTTGTCTAATATAATAATTTATTTGACTTATGATTAAGTGGATTAAATATAACATAATTAGGCTGATCTCATGTAGGTAGTAGGAAAGCCTACTACCATATTCATCAGTAAAACCACACAACAGGAAAGTGCTGTGTAGTCATTTATTGTGTATCATTCAACTACATAGCTAACAATTAGTTTATTTGATTTGAAGTTTGAGTTGAACTTATTACATAACTAGATGGCAGCACAGGTAAAATTAGTACGCGCTATCGTTGCGTTTTGAACTTTACGCCGGTAATTTCTAACAAACTAAAGCTTTTCAATTTTATAATATAAGTAAGATGTTTTGTATAAGCCAACAATTAGCTTAATGGATTTGAAGTTTGAATTGAACTTATAACATAATGTTTTGTTTGTATAAGGTAACCTTATATACTACAAATTAAACAAAATTGAAGTTTAAAAGATTTATTATTGTTAAAATAATTCAGATTAAAACAAAACCAAATCTTACTAAATATCGCCCATTATGCTCTTTACTCTAAACAACTACACTGTAAATCAATTTATATTTCAGATCAACATGAAATAAAATTGAAAATTGGATGAACTTACCCAAGTGAAATCCAATTGTAATTTTATGAATGTTGATCTGAAATATAAATACCCACCCAGCCCTGTATCATGGCCCAAGGCATAATGGGCACCTAGGAGGTATCCGGGTTCAGCTCTGAATCAGTGACAGCTAGTGTTGCCACAGCCGAAACAAGGTTTATGCTACTATGTTTTTTTTTTTTTATCTATACTCTAAATAAAATCGCGATGCCATTGAGTAGCGAAAAGGAAAAACTACACTGTAAATCAATTTATATTTCAGATCAACATTCATAAAATTACAATTGGATTTCACTTGGGTAAGTTCATCCAATTTTCAATTATAGCCTATACTGGACCCTGATAATGTAGTTTCTATTGGTGAAAGAATTTTTGTAATCGGTCCAGTAGTTTCGGAGCCTATTCGTTACAAACAAAAAAAATCTTTCCTCTTTATAATATTAGTATAGAAGTATAGATGAAAGCAATTTAAAGGGTGCCTCAAAGGTTCTTTTCGTGATATTTTGCGATCTAGGCTGTTTGTTGTTACAGTGGTGGGTGCGGGGTGGGCGTGCCGGGCGCGCCGGGCGCTGCGGAGCTGGCGGCCGCGCTGCGCCGGCTCACGCCGCAGGAGATCAACTCGCGCCGCGCCTCGCTCGCCGCCTCGCATGTTCTGAGGCAACGTCGGCATACAGGTACAATATTAAACTAGTGGTCTCAGACTAAAAAAAAGAAAGACGGCGCGCCACGAACAACAAAAGTGAAGCCACACAAAACCGTGCTCCTGCAAGTAAACACACACGCTCACGCACACACCTATACTAAAACCATGCTCATCGCTCTTAGTACGTTACGTTACGTTACGTTACGTTACGTTACGTTGTTCGCGGCGCGCCGTCTTTTCTTTTTTTTTTTGTCTGAGTTAGTGGTTCGCCCCGAACTGAAATCTCGCTTGTTACCTGCGCGATATACATACATAATGGATATTCTATAAAAAAGTTAGAGCAGATAATAATGTCTAGATTACAATGCAAAATCAAGACGAGACCGAGACGTAGCAAACACAACTAGTGCAGTACCGCATAAATCATAAGTCACTAAACTACTAACTAATAAGTCAAGAAACTCGAACAAAAAGGAGTTCAGGTTACGGCGGAAAACAATACATCCTAGAATAAAAATAAAAACCACCTTAGAATGTACAAACAAAGTCCTTTCATATGGAACCCTACTCGACACATTTGTAAAACTTTTTTTTTAATATCTTGGGAACCCAATGTCTTTACAACCTTTTCACCGATTAAAATCATATGCTTCCTATCAAGTTTCATGCAGATTGGATTAACGGTACAAAAGTTATGCTCTAGCAAACATATCCACAAACATACGAACAAACAAACATACTACATTGCCACTGAGATCTTCGCTCACTAGATCAATAACCCCCAACAGTTACATAATATTATAGTGCAAAGGGTATCAAGTACGACTATGGTACCACAACAGATGCGAAAGAAATGTTTGCAGATCATACAAACATTTCTCAAAGTCACTTCTAGAAGTCGCTCCTGTCGCAAGGAGACTATGGAGGAGCACTTTTTTTCTCTTGTATGCTTTCATCGGTCACTCCAAATTTTTTTAGCTTCATTTAGATGTTTCATCAACACTTTTAATAGAGAGATCTGTAGCTCTGAAATTGTAATTTTTTAGCGTTCAATCGCTAGGAATAATTGTCTAAAAGTGATTAAAATACCTTAATCTATCCAAACCAGTTCGCGCATTTTACATATAAGCCTGTGCCCTGTACGATGAAATGTAGTGAATGTTGTATTTCCAGAGCGAGACGTGAGCGAGGAGAGCGCGGTGTGGGGCGCGGGCGCGGCGGGGGGGTACGCTCGCTTCAGACCCCCGCACAAACTGCAGATCGTCAAGCCGATGGAGGGCTCGCTCACCCTGCACACGTGGGCGCAGCTGGCCAAACCCAACATGTCAGGTGTGGACAAGCTTTGCTTAGTTGGGGCTAAGCAGATCCTATCAGCCCTTTCGCTAGTAGAAAAATTAAAAGTTAAAATGTTTGTATGCATTAATTTTTTCACTGGTCATGTGACTTTTTAAAACACACAAACCAGCATAACGTAGGTGGCGTTATGGGAACGATTCGATATTGTAATAGTTACGCGTGAGGCCGGCATTCGTGTTTACGTCATCCATCCCTTTCACACCTATAGTGCGTACCTATCTTTTGTAAGAAACAGAGAACGCTGCGACGCCGACTCGAATGTGTTACAAAATCGAAGGCGGGTCGGTCATATTAAGCTGAAATATATATTTTTTAAATAATGTTTCTCATAGCATTTGTTTTGCAGGGTTGTTGGAAGAGCAAGAAGGCGTGGGCGTAAGAGGCGTACGCTCGGCCGCGGCTCTTGGCATGCGGACTTATCGACTGTCGGACGTAGAAGAAGACGACGATATGTTGAGACTGCCACAGTCTAGCCTCATTTACACATTTACCAATAGGTAAGTTGGTTTTGATTTATTTAAACATTTAACAATAGGTAAATTGGTATTTGATATATAGTTTTTTTAACAATAAAAATAAAAAGTTTGTTTTTCATTGATGTTACATGATGCTTTTTTCACTCTATTATGATATCGGACTATCAGGATATCTGTATCAGAATTGCACGTGAGGAATGATGCGCTACAGTCTAAGTTATTTAAAAGCTTAGATAAAAGCACAAAAGTAAAATTAACTTGCTCTTTCGAACGATCCATTGGTTTTTCGTTGAACTTTAGAAATCGTAGTCTGTTTTCGAAATTATAGTGTACTTATATCGATGATTACTTATTTTACTACTATTTTCTATGACGAATAACGTTTATTTCTTGTATTTCTAAACTGCTTTATCCAATGTGGGATGTACCAAGTGGTTGCTGAAATAGTAACACACACATAAACTTTGTATATCTCCATCCTTCTAATGCTCGCTTGCACTTGCCAGGGTTAGCATGACTCCAAGCTAAGCTCTACAATTACCATTCTCAGCGCTCATACTTCTGACACCAGAATATAGAAATTCTGTGTCAAGTTTATTTTGACTGTGTAAACGTAATTCTGGTAGGTGCAAGGAATCGTATGATAATGTATGTATTAGTAACAGAGCATGCACACGCTGTTTGTTTCTAAAGCCTGGAATACGTCAACAGTACGGTGATGCATCCGAACGACGGCAGCCTCGCGGGAAGCAGCGTCAGTAGCGTCTGCAACAGCGGCGTCAGTAGCCTCGCCAGCAGCGTGCTTGGCTCCGCGTGGAGTTCCAGAATGACCTCGCGGCGGTCATCCGCGGCCGTCTCTCCCGAACGCTCACGGCGGGAGTCCTTAGTGACTCCACCGTCGAGGCCGCATTGGTCACCGACTGCTACGCCGGCCAACAGCCCGCTTCTCGGCTCGCCCGATGCCTCTCCCCCCGCCACGCCTCGCCCCGGCGACGTCCCGCCGTCATTACACGCCCTCATCGCGTCAGGCACGTCGATATTACGCAGGCGGCATCTCGGTGCGGGTTCCCCGGCCGGCGAAGGCTCCCCCGCGCCTTTGGCTCTACAGACCCCCGGCTCCTTATACACGGGGTTGGTTCACCGCAGTCCGATGGAGCAGCTGACTTGCCTGAAGCGAACGCTACGATCCCCGGCCGCGCCGCCGCAGGAGCGACTGCTATCTGAGAGCAGCGAGCCTCCTTTAGGCGTGCCTGCGCCGCTCGGCTGCGGGGCTTTGGACGGTAGTCCGGAAAATGCGGGGTGCTCTAGAAAAACGAGGGTTCGAGCGCCGCGCCCGCGAACGGACCTAGGCACGGTGGAACCCAAAGCAACGAACACGCCTTCCGCAGCGCACACCTCGCCTTTAGGCACGCTCAGTCTTCTATTCGGTAGAAAAGGCGGCTACTTGTAGTTTTGTAAGGATTTTCATTAAACAATCATGTTGAGGGGCGATGATCGCCCGTGATTTTATTATCTTGATTCTCCTTGTATTTGGATCATTTCTGATTTTATATATTTTGACGTCATTTATTTTGTAATTTTTGTTATTTGTTTGCATTTATGTGCCTCGCCGGCGCCGGCCGAGGCGGACGAGTCGAGTGTGCGGTCGGAGCGGTCGCGGTAACTATTCGATTATAAAACTTTAGCTTTAAAGGTGGCCGCCCGATCCGCGGCATATAGTATTCTCTCTATCTCTGTCTTAGACATTCCTTTCACCTAGGAGCTCGTTTCTTTACTGTTTTGTATTCGGGAAAAGATATATTATTACAAAACCAAAGCGTGCTATTGGCACTGAGGTAGAAATCAGTTTTATTTATATAAAATCGATATTCGAAAGGATAAACGAGTCGATACATCACACGAATTATTATGATAATTTTTAATACTTTGGATACTTATTGTGGTTGTTAATTGATTTTTATTTGAAGTTACTGTTAGTGAATTTACGGAACAAATCATCCGGTCATTATAAGTCTGTAGTATTATTTTATAAGGTTGTAATATTTATAATAGATTAGTCTGTAGGTAAAATAGTGAGACTTAATTTTAGTTTTGTAGGTGCTTCTATAGAAAGCATAAATCATTTTGATTTTGATATATCATCACTGCGAGCTGTCTTGTATTTTGCTTAGTGAATATATTTGTGTATGTGTAATTGTAAATAATTGAATTTCCATTGATTTAGCAGAGTACAAATTAATATGTTTAATATTCTGAGTAATTGTAATGAATATAAAAATCGATCAAGACGTGATCATGATTCTCGCGGTTTATAATTCAAGTATGCCAAATTTTCACTGCTATAAAATACTATACATTCTTTAGTTTGTTATTCACTGACATTTGTCTCTAAACCATCCTTTGTGCTTGAGATTTGTTAAAGACTAGTTGGTACTGACATAGGGTCTGAATAAAATAATGGTGCATGGCATAGGATAGGTAGATTTGAATTAATCTAACTGCATACTAAAATGCGGCCAATATAAAAGTCTTCAGGTTTAATTAGTCTCTTCTTTATAACAATCAGTATAATAGTTTATTTAACTAATCATAGATTATTGAAATTGGTGCTAGATAGTTAATATTACACCAGTGATTCTGTTGATACTGTGTAAGCACACACTTAATTATTTGTAATATTTGTGTTGCTATTATATAATTTTTGTCTCTTTTGTTTGTGACGAAAACATAAGACAATCGTGTGGCGTGTGAGTGAGAAAGAATGAAAACAGTAGGCGGCACTGCAACTAAGTCAAAAAGGTTGTTAACCTTAGTCGAGAAGATAGAATATTTAGCAAAGATTGTGTAAGTGTAAGTACCTAATATGTAGTACTAGCCTAATTGAATAGGGTAACGATTAGACGATTATGTAAAGGTTCCTTAGCTCTGTGCTGGAATTTGACTTAGTTGGAGTGCAGCCTTCTAAGATTGCGATCTGAAGAGTGTTTGGCAGCCAATGTGTCTCCGCATTTTAGTATACTTGTATGCAGTGAGGTAGGCACAAATTGTTTAGTCTAAGGGCAACTTGTTGAGATTTTGACGATTACAACAAAGCGATAATGATTGTGTATTGAATAATATCAGAAAAATATAATTTATTCACAAAAATGCATTTGTTTTACTTCAACATTAATTAACAAACAGTTACTTAGTAGAAGTGGCTTTACCATCAATTCATGCATGGGCCTAAGCTGTTTATTAATATAATAAATAACTACACTAATGATACCCACTCTATTTTATACTACCCAAATTATACAGTGGTTAGGTGTCTCATTTTAATCTTTATTGAGGCTTCTTCGCTTTGTGAATTTATGTCTGCCGGTGATGTAGGTTATGTACCTGGCTGTATAATGTAAGAAAGAATATAAAAAAAAACAGATCAAGTGCGAGTCGAATTCGCACACGAAAGGTTCCGTACCATCGTAAATTAAAAGATGTTTCTTGTTTGGGGCCCCCTTCCTATTGTTTTTTATATCCATCTTGGTTGTTTTGGATCAGAAGTGGCTGCAAGTTTCCGTATGATTACTTGTGGCTTTGCCCACCCCGTTAGGGATACGGGCGTGATAATATGTGTGTATGTATGTTATAGCGGCAATAGAAATACCTACTCTGAAAATTTCAGCTTTACGGCTAGCTTTCAGCTGACGGACAGACGTTGGAGGCTTAGTAATAGGGTCCCGTTGGCACCCTTCGGGTACGGAACCCTAAAAAGATGAAAAGGACCTAACCTTTATGATGCTACTGGCAAGAAATCAAACTTCTTGGATATACCTACTTACTGCTTTGAAATTCTGTCGCTATGACAACCCCAATGACAATTTATGTCAACAAATGGTTTTGAAAACATCGTGGGATTCTGTTTTGTGAGGTAAAAATACAGTACTTTTTTCAATTTAACGATTATGACGGAGCAAATGAAGTACATTATCAAGGAACTAAACGCCACAGTGGGAAGGAACTACGATCTAATAAAGTTTGATGCACTAAATGAGAAGCAGCTGCTACAGTTGCTCGTGGAGTTGCTGGCTAACTTCGAAGCTGGAGAAAAGGTAAGTTTTATTTTCTACTTGGGTTTTTATCTTCACTTTTGATTGAATGAAACTTAGTGGAGCTCAAGAAACTCGAACGCAATCTTCAGAAAAAGTTTTCATGATTTATACGTCTCAGTAATGGTAGCTACTAGATTTTATGTTTATGTAGGTAAGTACTTGTTCTATTTCGATTTTATAGATTTTATAACGCCATGGTCGTATGTTACTCCCTCAGACGAACACTACGAGAATAGCCTCGTTTATGTCCAGAGTTGACATAATATGTAAAAACACAATTATAAGGAGTATGGCAGATCGTTTGATCCCAACGGATATGTACAAACAGTGGGTGGCTATTGCCACCTAGAATGTATTATTTTATTTTATTTTGGACGTAGGTACCCTATGTACCTTATTTCTGTGTATTTTTAGTTTTTTTTTCTTTAGTTAAGTTTTTTATTGTGCATTTAATTTTATGGATCTCGTATCTGCCAATAAAGAATTTATTATTAATATTACTACGAATATTTAATAATAGAACTATTATATTTTTTCATTTCCAGTTGGATATAAATGAAGACGATACAGAAACCGTATCCTTGCGCCTGCTCGAAATGCTAGGCAATGTCAAATACCGTCCTCCGCCGGGAGTGGAGCCCACCCGCTTTCGAGCTCAGCTGCTGGCTGGTGACGCTAGGACAATCCATCACGTGTTACACTGGCTTCTGACTAACAAGGATCAGGTTAAGAGTACGGCGTATCTTGCGAAGTAAGCCTACTTTACGTACCTACCTACCTATTTGTCAAAATAAAACGGTATTGCTTGTTCTTAGCTACGCGCTCATTATGTATGTCAAAATGAAACGGTATTGCTTGTTCTTAGCTACGCGTTTCGGTGTAGCTTTTAGCTACGAGCTCGGGCGTAGCACAGTCAGCACTTGGCTACGCCTAATTCAGATCTTGGTACACCCGACTTATATCTGAGCTTTGCGTTAGCTAACGTTTTGGACGTCGTCGTCTCTCTACACTGAGCGTTACTAGAAATTGACCATGACTTTTTAGTCTCATATAGAAGCTTGATAGGCTCAAAGTTGAGCACTCACATTATTTTCACTGATTCGAATAAAAAGGTACGTCGATATTTCAGTAAGGTACCTACTGTTAATGGGAAAGTTAACCATGATAGGGGTTCGAAGATACCCCTAATCACCTTGACAAGGGGTAAGAGGATCCCATATCTTTATTATCTTAGCTTGGTTTTCGCTATCGACAGATAAAAGGCTACGGAAGTGACCGCAGGTCTGGTTGTAACATAAACAACATAATTTATTTGTTTACGTTTTTACGAATAAAAAGTCTGAGAGCCCTCTACGAAAGCCTTGCGACATAGTTCGATTTCAAACTTCTTGCTTTATCTTCCTCTATTTAGTAATTGTTTCCGTCGTAATGGTTATTGTAACATATGGCATACTTGCGTACGAGTTTTGTACAAATAAAGGAAAACACCTAAGAACTTGAGAAAATAAAATCCATTATTAACAACAAGTGTACGAAACCAACATCTTTTACGACTTGCGCTCAAGACCTGCGCCGTTATGTTTATTTTATTTTGTAACACATGTTTCCGCTTTAATACTTACTAAAGTTTTGGAAAGAAATGCAGTAAATTCTTTTCCAGATATTTAAAATTACCTGACATACCAACGGACGTAGCACGGAATAACACGATCCAAGATCTCCTCGATTTATATCAAAACCTAATAGACGAGTTCAAGGAGGTACATAAAAGGACGCGATTGCTTCAGAAGGAAAATGCGTCCGAAATTATAAATGACATCAAGGAGATGGCGGTCGAGAGAGACATCGGTAAGTATTTAGGCATAACGACTCTCCAAACAACACTCATTAACAAAGCGTTTGTCTATGGTAAATTCTTCCCAACTCCAGCAATTATTGCGGAGTTTTGACATCTGAATTCAAGCACTCACATAAAATTTTCAACCTTGAAGCGACTTTGAATGCTCTCTTCCTCGATAAGGGTAATTATTCGTCCGACGTGACTTGTGTTTCAGTGATCAAAAGATTAGAAAACGTTCAAGTTAATCTCGTAGACGTAAGTAACAAAGAAGAACTTTTAAGTGTCAGTAAATCGTTGAGGCTTCAACAGGAAAAGGCCAAGGAACTAGAAAATCAGGTAAATGAGTTTTCCAAGTGAAACGATCAATAGTTACGACTAACTAATTACGAACCCTAGATTATTGTTGGACTTTAAATTGTTTTTCTTTCAGTATGAGACTCAGCAATCGCAGTTAAAATTTGCGTCCGATCAGTTGAAAAGATACCTAAACGTAATCCACGGCCAAAGTGCAGCTCCTAAAAACGCGATCGATGTCATAAAACACTTGCAAGAAGAAATTCAGGTAGGAAACAATTTAACTTTAGAAGTGAGCTTGTTACAATGTCATTTAAAGCACCCACTTACTGCAGTCTCCTTTTTAGTTGAACAGTTATCTTGTCAAGGAGAAACTGCCGCAAGAAAGTTCCCATTTGCAAAAAGAGTTGAATATTATGCAGATGATAGCCTCGGAACAGCATCCTACTAGAGCCGACCTACTCACCGTACAAGATAAGGTAAATGCACTGAATATAATTTGAGAGTCTGGGATCTGAAACGAAAATGCACCAATTTAATTCACAGAAGACTAAGTCTCTTAATTTGCTTATAGTAAATGATATTTAAATTGAAATGGCCGCATACAAAGTTAGGTCTTTTAAACTATCTTGATCTTGATAAAAAAGGAATTTGATAAAACTTCATAAAAAAAAAGCAGAGACTGTATGGTATCGATTTTCTTCCCGTAGCATTATATCCTACTTCCTACTATATTATAATGTGAAAGTTTGTGAGGATGTTTGTATGTTTGTGCCTCAATCACGCCTAAACGGTAGAATTGATTTCAATGAAACTTGGAATATACATAGTACGTGTGCTGGATTAACATATAGGCTATTTTGTATCCGGGTACCACGCGAGCGAAGCCGCGGGCGGCAGCTAGTTATATGATAAAGAACAGCAGCATGTTCCCACTTGGTTTATAGATAGCAGCGGTGAACGGAGAAATGGAGCAGTTGGTCCAACGGAAGCTGGCTATGGCTGGTCCTCAGGAGGACAAGTTGGCTCCGTTCCGTCAGCAGGCGACCGTCATCAGGCGGAACAAGGAAGCCAGCGCGACCAGGGTGCACGAACTAGCCGCCACTTTGAAGGAGCATGAAGCTACATTGGCTGATTTGCAGTCACAGGTTTACTACCAGATCGTTTCTATGGTCTCAATTTTTTGTGCTCAGCCTGTTAGAAGTTTGGGTACGAGTTAAACAGCCGTTGGATGCCAGTAAATCTACCTAGTTTCTATTGGCGAACGCTACTCTTGCGATGTAAACACATACAGTTGTGTAAGTATTGAATGTATCATGATTTTTTCTCTACATTTTGAAGTAGGTTAGACCGAGATGGGGCTCTATGTGAAAATACATAGGTTTTATACAAACTGTAAACAAACAGATAATATTTCCATTTTGTTATCAGTGCCAAAAGTATACCTACACTAGAGAGTCTAAGTATGCGATTGGAAAGGAGGCTGAGTGGCTCACTTTTCTAGCAAAGTAAAAGACGACTTGGCAAAGACTTTACTGAGTCAGTCGCCATATAAACTGGGTTATAAAAAGCATTTAAATTAAATTCAGAGCATTTGTTAAATTGACGTGTTTGTCTCAATAATTACGTTATTTTTTGGAAGACATTGTAAATGAAAAATAACAAAAAAGCAATTGCAATATTATAACCCATTTACAGTAATTTATGTGATCATTAAATCAAATGAAATACGTTGCGTGACACACGAGTGAGCTATCTCATAAATGAAAACGAGCATGGATCATTAGCAATTTTTGTCACCTGGCAAACTACCCATTAATTTATTTACAGCCAGCAAGAAAGCACTTATTATTCTGCTTCAGTGTCGTTCGTTAACATACCTATTATACAAGCACTTATTAAGCATTATCTTCTGGTCTCAAAATCGCTACTAATGGTCAACGTTTCCCCTGCCGATCACGTCATGAATATCAGATAAAACATTTTTCTCGTTTCAAATAAATCGGTCATTATGTCGGGGAGCGCCAGATTGAACTCAGATAATGCTCTGTACCCTCCGAGATTTATGTCCAGGGAATGCTTTCATCTGATTTATTGTAACGAATATTTTGGTACACTTTCATTAAATTGTGTTGTCTCTCCGATGCTTCAGGATTAATGAATGAAGTTTTATAGTTTGAACATTTTAACGTGGAAAAATGAATCTGCGTTCAGAAAAGCTAAGAAAATTTGCTGTGGTTTTGTGATGTCGTAGCGAAAACACGTCTCGTGCGATGTTGGTTCTCATTTTCATTACTTATTGTATTGTTTACTTATCAGGTTAGACAGCTCCTCGGAGACACGGTTCTGAGGGGTGAAGAATTGAAAAAGTACGTTAATTCTTTACGGACAAAGAGCACCGTGTACAAAAGGCAAAGAGCTAATCTCTCAACATTCAAGGTGAGCTTTCATTTGCATAATGACTTGGATTTACAAAAAAATATTACAATCTAGTCAGCTTGATTCATACAATCGTTCTTTACAATTAATACGTGTTATTAATTTTACCTATTTAAATTTGTAATATGTCTAGTTAGGTATGTTTATTTTCTCGCTTACTAGCACGCAGTTACCATGTGTTTGATATTCTTAGGTTGAAGCCGGAATACTAGCCCGAACTATTCAAATCATCAGCACTTCAGACCCAACAGTAGAAATGGCACTGGTCAATCATAAGAAAACTAAAATCGAGTATGAAGACGCCTTGGAAAAAGAAGCGGATAAAACAGCGGATTTGGCCAAGAAATCACTGCACGATTTATCTCAGGTATCTTTTTACTACAGTAAAGTAACTTTGACAGCTTAACTGCTTTCCGATATATTGGAAAACTATTAGCCCTATCGCACTGACCTAAAACTTAAAAAATCGCCTGGAAGGTTTTCTAGATTTTTCACAAAATGTTTTAAAGTCATCCATGAACTCCGTTCACGTAATACAGATAAAAATGTAACTCTTTCATTCTATCATCTCGTACCGTGCGATCGAATCCAGATTCAACATACAAACTTTTGTTTTTATGTACTTACTTTGTAACGAAATGAAAACTTTTGAAGACGAAACTAAATAGCGGGTTGTTTCTACTTATTGTTCACAGTTGGTTGCCCAGACCGCTCAAAAGTTGTCTCAAGTCCGCCAAGAGATTCAACCTCTAGCCGACAAAATTAAACCCGTAAAGGAGGAGTTTCAAACAGTTCAACAACAATACGAACAAAAGAAAAGGGTTTACGAGGCAACCTCCATAAATATAACATCACAAATGGAACCCCTCAAAAATCAAGTGAAAGAGTTGACTGACCAGTTGAATAAAAAAGAGGATGAATGGAAAAACTTGCGGCAAAAAATAACAAAAGCTGAAAGTTTACAGGAAGTCGTCATGTTTGAAATGAAAAACTCAATGCAGTCACCCAGGAAGCCGTCCAAAATGGAAGCTCTAAAAAAGAAAGTCGCCGACGTGGAACAAATAGTCAAGGGTTTGGAAGAGGCTAGTTTTCACATAATTTTTTATTGATTAATAGACCTTAACTAAACCTATAAAAATCTTTAAAAGTGGTACTTTAAAATACCGTTTTTTTGTCCAATGTTCGTCCTTTAGTCGGACCGTTTATTATCTGCTAGGTAGCTATATAACTCTTTTTTTCATGCCACTATAATGAAATATTAAAAACACCGTGCCGGATAACAAGTTAACCAAACTATACAGAGCCTTAGGGCGAGAGTCCTATGTAAACCTGCCCGTATTTATTTAGAAAGCGTTTTGAAAGCAAAAATCATTATTTCAGGAACAAAGAGCCATCAGTTCACGCCAGGGAATAGTGGAGGAACAGACTCGTTTGTGGGAGAATACTCTAGAACTGCTTCGTTGCAAGATGCGCGCGCGCACCGAACCCGCCGCCCGACAAGGACGGATGCACATCACGCAACATTCGCAAATGCTCACACTCACATAGGAATAAGTTTAAGAATAACACGAAAAGTAACACAACAGCACGTGTAATGTAAGTTTGATGATTGTTACACATCAGATTTTTTTCAAATCGTTAAAAAAACTAAAAAGTAAAAAATAAAAATGCTTTATTGTGTTAAATATAGTTAACACTGAGTAGTTTTGAATCCATAGGCTCCCGAACTTGTATTGAACTGTGTTTCAGGAGCCAATGGCTTCTCCCAAAGCAAGAAGTATAAAAACTTCAATGTCTAACGGAATTGTGGGTGGGGTGCGATAAGACTATGGACGTATTATACGTATTGGGTAAGACGGAGTGTGGATAAACTCATGGTAGAGTCAGTAAAATAATTTTAGAAAAGCCATAAAAGATGTAAGATGTTCAGATGGAATGTCTATAAACGTTTCGAAGCTTACAACGTAATATTTCATCTGACTACGCTACGAGCATTTTCACTATCAGCCACGGCCACACTCTAGAGACAAGAAAATTCATCCCTTTTTTATCTTGTTATTGTAAAACGTTTTTCTTGTATCTGCCATTAAACTTCAGTAAATTTGAATGCTTCTGCTTGTGACGCGTTTCTTTATCTTCATTTTTATTTAGGAAACCTTTCACGATTACTTTGAAATGTTCTTTATCTTTGACATACTTATAAAAGTAAACAGCGGAGACCTTATAATTAAATGCGACGAGGAAAAGCTTTACGATTCAGGAACGACCACAGAGACCAACAACGTTAAAACATAAATAAAAACGCGTTTTTATCACTGCGATATTGAAGGAAAAAAATATTACATAGGAACTTAAGCTTAAATAAATTTTCTCTAGTCTCGTACCGTGTGCCGGCAAACTGAGGTTGATTTACATTCCTGATGAACTCGTTTTATATGAATAGCATGGAAATAAGTCTCACATGCTACCGACGAGCACAATGTGTTGCACGTGTTATATTAAACGGATTATTCTGCATGGGAATAATCTACTTAATACCTACAATTCCTTTTTGTCAATCTGTAGAAAATTGCGTTATGTGAGCAGGATTATTTTTAAGTCAATAACTAACCAGGTAATTTTAATATATAAAACGATTTATAATGAACTTTGAGATCTACAACACTGGTGGTCTAGTTTTAATATCCTCGCCTTCCGAACCTAAGGTCGTATGTTTTAATGTCAATTCGTACAAATGAGGATAAAGGTTTTAAAAATGCGGTTCTAAAATCTTTTATTCAAAATAAATACCTACTTCTACTAAATCAGTGATTCTATTTCATTTTTTATCACTGTTTGTGATAAATATAAAAAAATATTCATGAGGCTCACTTTACTCCTTTATCTACGCTGCTTCGAAAGAACCAGTGAGATCGAGTATAACTTCTACAAGATAATGTAGTTTACACGCAAAAGTTCTATAACTTTATTATTATATAGATAACTTTTAGAATAGGTACGTATTTCACAGAGTTGCTCTCTCCAGTGTAGTCTGAAACAGTTGCTCTTTCACAGCAAATGTTTCAGACTACACATTCAATTAAGTTTTAATTATTTTCTTTCATTAATTTATTTGATAAGTTTAAATAAACTTTCTAAGAAGCAGGCCTATAGGTAATATGAATAGGCTCAATTGTTTGAGTTGAGTTGAAGTGGTTAATTAAAAAGAGGCCCTCTTTATTCCTGGGCACGCAATTTAACGAGATTGTCACTGTGGCTTTGTGTACTCCTTAAAACGGCTCGCGTAAGATGTTAAATTTGATGAAATTTTAATTGATGTTTGAATTGCCTCATCGATGCAGGAAAATTTAATTTGATTATTGTGGTTCAGAATTTATAGATAAGACTCTAATATAAAAATATATATTGAACAAACAATTATGTTTCAATTGATCACACTGCAAAATTACAATTATATTGAATGACAAAATGGGTTAATGTTAGAAAGTTTTCGATTTTTAGCTGCAGAATGAAGTGGTGCAGATGAAATGGTCTGACTGATGGAGGCGGTTTCCCGAGGGTCATTCCAGTTTCGACGAGTTCGACAGCTGTTCTGTTCGTAGTTCGAATGGCGTGCCGGAATTTCGCGGCTGATTTAAAACTTTTAATGTAGTGTTCTCATTATTATTATGCCTGCCATCAGCAGATATTTGATTGATGAGTTGGAGGAACTTCATTTTCTTTCTAAGTTGGAGGAATTGATGACGAATTTACCAATAATTTATAACAACACTATTATATTTATAACACACGACGCAATTCAGTATGATCCATTTGCGGTGTACTTCTAGTCCGCTAACACTGAATACGCATTTGAAAATAAACTTAATTTTATTTATACTTGAATCATATTAACTTCCTGTGTTTGCATGCCTAAATAAACATACACTTAGAAATATGAAGGTTCCAGTATCGTGATTGATTTTATGGGTACTGCGGTTTCAGTCAATTTGAATGCGCAAACAAATATCGCGTTCATCGCATCAATTTATTTTGTTAGATGTGAAATATGTGGAGGTTGAGTAAACTAATTTATTTTGTCAAAAAGTACCTATCAGTACTTGCTACTAATTCAAGTCAAAATAAGTTACATACTTCGTTCAGTGAGCGAGTGTTCGCTTACTGCCTTCGATACAATTATTTTAACATTTGTTACAGTCGAGCATCGCCAAGAGACTTTGCTGAATTTAGTTTTATCGAACAAATACTTAGCAAGTGTTAAAAGTTTTTGTTTTAGCTTGCAAACTCATTACCCAGCTGTCAGCTGTGGAGTGGTTCAACCAACTTGGGCACAGTTCTAAAAGTTGGTATAATGACTGACAGTCGAGCCGGAGAAGTTCGGCCCACTTGATGGCTTGTGCTACGTAAAGTTGCGGAGAAGCGCTACTCCATAGCGCCGTGAAATACTTTGCTGAAATTCCAGTTTCGTAAAAATAAATAAGAATTGTTATTAAAATGTACCAGAGTTGCGTAGTAAAAATATATACTACGTTTTCGCGACCAGCTGGAATTAAATAAAATAGATTTCACAGAATCGTTTATTTTATCAGGAAATGTTGGTTTTTTTGTTGGAAGGTAAATGTCAATTTTACGTGAATGGCTCGACTGAGGACGAGGTGTAATTGCTATATAGTAAGCAAAATATAAATTATTTTGTAGGAATTATTTCTGCTTCCGAAAGACTTATGAGTCATACTGTATTTATGAGCTTCCAGGGTCCCTAATTAAAAGAGGTAACATCATAGTAACCGGTTACCGGTGGTAGGTATGTGTGCATTTGGTGGAATGTGTATTCATGCTATCAACATTAGTTGTTAATAAGTAGATGATCATGGTCATGGTTATTTAACAATACACGGTAAGTCATTTCTGAGTTTTAAGTTAAATTAAATTTGAAATAACAATGTCTAATGCAAGCAAATCATGTAGGTACCTTAATTTAAGCTATTTTTAACTGGAAAGCTCTATAACAAAGAGAGTTATAAATTTATCATTTGAGTTGGCGTTTACAGGATGAGAATATCACAAGCCGCATTGTTTGCCGAAGGAACAATGAGAGATAATTACACGAGGAATTTAGACAAAGTCTTTGTGCCGCTTTTATAGCTTGTACCCTTTTTCATTTGCTTGCTCATCATAAACGACCTCATTGGCGCGGTCGCCAAGTGGCTGACTGAACTGAGTGCGGGTTCATCTTATTAGGTACTAACAGTCTTTTATAAATTTGTTGAGCCATTTCATCAAAGGCTGTTAAATATTTAACAGTCATCTACATAATAACCCATGTTTTTGTTTGTTTTAAGTTATTTAATAGTGTAAGTATTTTAGGAAAACAAGTAGTACTTAAAAACACATAGTATTGAAACATCCAGATCCGGAAGAAATATTTGCAGAACATGCAAACATTTCTCTCGCAGCGGGAATCGAACCCTCACCTCTTGCGTCTCAGTCGAGCACTCGCCCACCAGGTCACCGAGGTTGTCAAAAAAAATTAAAAAGTAAATACAAATAAACTTTCGACCATTAAACAGTCTTCGTGCACCGTGTCACATATAAAATTGAAAATAAAATAAAAATACACTTTTCATCGCTGCGCCGCGGTCTTCAAACTTTATTATGCAATAAAGCCACGAATATTATTTTTAATCGGCCTGTCGTTGATTGCGCCTTTTATAAAGAATTTTCCGATTTTGTGCTGCCTGTATTACTATCATACTTGCTCCATTTCATCCGTGTAGGTAATGTGGTGCAGTACCTGAAGGTAGAAAATTTGGTAACCATAATGGATTTGCAATATTTAGGAAGATAATTAATTTAGATGTTTTCACACCGTTTATACTACCTCAATATCAAATCATCTTTTAAGAGACAGATCTAACATAAAATAATCCAGTTAGAATAAGTTTGAACAGCCTGCTCCCGAAAGACTCATGTGTCGTACCGTATTTAAGAGCTTCCAGGGTCCCTAATTAAAAGGGGTCCATATCGTGCGAGCTCTCGGAGCGTGCCCTCTTTTATATTCACAACTAGTTTCCGCCCGGCTTTGTTCACGTGTTAGATAAAAATACGCCTTTAGTTGCATATGGACTGACCGAGCAGACTCGTGAGGCAAATGCGCGAGGCAAATGCTCGCTTAGTCAGGACACGCCTCGCCCGCAGTTTACAAGTTTTCTTCGGGCGAGGCACGTCTCATCTAAGCGAGCATTTGCCTCGCACCAACGTCTCGCGAGGCTGCTTGATGCTGCGGCTGAAGTTCCAGAAATGAGCTTTGATATCATGGAAACCTATTTATGAAATGGTTGTGTAAAATACAACCATGAAACCATTTCATGAAATGGTCGGCCACATCATAAGTGATCAATTGTAAGTTCTGGCTACCTACATACATACCACAAAATATTCTCAATTTTTTTTTATCGATCATTTAAACATTTCTCCTGCAGGGGGAATCGATCCCGCACTTCTCAAGTCTTTGCCAAACAGCCACCCGCAACGGCATTGCCACCGAGTTTGCCAAAAGATTATAGTGTTACAGAATAACATCATAAATTCCTATGTCATTTTGTAAGTGGAAAACAAATGTGGAATCCGTTTGTTCTAAATAGTCGCTTTAAAATTCTACTATAACTTGCACTGTACGTGTTGTCTTTGTTATTCTCGGAGATTTGTTGCATCTGAACCTGAAGCAGATGCTCGTAAATTGAGAATGGGATACGTTATTCGTCCAAGGTTTCAGCTTACGGTTTGAATTGTAGCACAGAGTAAATACGAAAACTTTAACTGAATTGTACAGGTTTAAGACGAAATGTGGGCACAGAGACTTTTAAAATTCATTTGAAGAAACTATCGCTGTAACCGAGTTTCCTCTAACAAGCCAGAAAGTTTTCATATTCCAATATTTCGTTCGTACGCTACCAGTTTTATTCAAAACTCACAATGAACTCACAGCGAATGCTCAATAACAATCTAGAAATAAACAAGATATTGCAAAGAAAACAATAGACTTTGCCTTTAAAAATATACTTTCCCGATATTGTTATAGCCTCAATATCGGGCTTCCTCATTTAGAGATAAGTAAATGTAATACCTCCTAAATGTAGAGGTTGCGTGTGTTTTGCTATTACTTCCGAGTTTCCTGAGGTGCTTCACCTTGCACGGAACCGAGGTCGATATAAAAGCTGCGAGTAATTTTAAGGCCGTGACCGTGGACGTAGCCAGGACACCTTGATTTTATTCAAGGGGCGAAACAGGGCGAAACTCATCTGCAAACATAATTATTCAACGGCGTCTATATTCAGAACCGAGACTTTACAAACTGTATTTTATTTTTCAACAAACATGGAATAGGATGAAGCAAATAAGGTTTACTCGGCTTCAAACACTTTTTTGAGAAACAATGGAGCGTTCAGTAAGGTTTCCTAATCGATTTAAGGCGGATGACTCAGCAATACCCCTGTCTGTTTCTAGCTACATTACTACCCGTGACCTTATCCTCTGAGTAGTTCCTAGAGTATAGTTTTCCATATATTCGCGAGTAGGTACAGCACTGTCTGAATTAACGATGAGGGGCGTAAATGCATCGATTTAAGCTCGCGATAGCAGTTACGTGCTCCATACTGAGTTTAAAATTGAGTCACATTAAGAACCTATGTAAAATAGTGCTGCTTTGTGGAAAATTTGCATACTGTGTACAGGTGGTAGAATTTCCATACTTCTTCAAAAAGCGGTTCTGTAGATTCTGTTGTATTTTAGTAAACTATCCAAAAACATGACATGTCATCTCATTTTAAAATACATCGAGATAATAATGACCACACACTAGAGGTAGGTACCTACTAATTTTAGTGTCAAATGAAGTAATGGAAAATGCACAACAGAATTGACAGCGTTTTCCGAGGATCTTACCTCTTGAGTAAAAAAATGTAGGTGTTTTAATAATCAAAAATAATAATATTTGGAAGATACTTAACCATCAATATTTTGTATTGAAGAAAACTAATTTTAATTAAAACTAACAAATAATTTTCAGTATGGCAACTCGTAATAAAACTTTACGCATCTAATCCGAATGATAAATGACCCGCTAACCGAATTTCATGACAGACTGTTCCTCTCATTTATAAACTTCTACATTTTAGATTAACATTTTTATACCATCAATTCACATAATTTGTTGAGTCATCCTTCAATCCCGAGAACATCAAAAAGTTGCTTACTTTTTGAAGTTGCTTTACTTGAGGTCCCCCTCCAGGACCGGAAGACTATGCTCATCGCTGGAGTATTACCATCCATCACAGGCTTGACACAAGCCAATATTAGATTTCAAGTCGGACGATCTTTTAATCGAGATTGTAAATTACTTTTGGTAGGTAGTAAAAAAGAAATTATAGAAAAATGCTTGTATTTTCCGCACTGTTCTCTCAATTGAATAACAATTGAGCTTTAATAATGTGAATTAGGTAGGTACCTACTATTTAAAGTTTATAGCGGGACCTATAAATATGTTAATTTATAATTTACTTTGGTTTAACCCTAGAAAGATAACCATACTGCGAGGTACGTAAAAGATAACCATGCGCTTCAGAGGCGCCAGATTTTCAAATGCGTATATCTCAAATAAAAAGTAAGATATATTTTAAGTAACTACGTCCTTTTAAAGGTATTTCTATAGCCTTCAAAATAAAAATAAAATTATATTTCACTTTGTTTATTAAAAGTAATTTATAACTAAATGAGTAGACCTCCAAAAAAATTAATAAAAATCAACAGTCTTCTGTTTCTAAGAATAATTCCCGTAAATTATAATCTAAATCGGTTGTTTTTTTCTTGCAATCTAGCTAATTATAATATAATCAGTCTGAAAATAATCATCATCATTATAATAATAAGCTTTATAAACAGTCATGACACACGTCATTCTTTTGCTCGCCACAGACTGTCTTTTTGCATTTAGGGCAGGTTATCTTCGACATTCATTTTTTTTAGATGTGCAGTAGCTGTTCTTCTTCCGGTACGGTATCTATAAACTCGTCTTCAAAGTAACTCTGTACGTCATCTTCGCTCAGATAATTTTCTATCTCACTGGCACTCTCCTGAGATACATTTTCGTCATTTTTCCCATCTTGGTTCAATAAAGACCATATTTCTTCTTCTCTCAGCGTCCTTCTACTTGTCATGGCTACTGCCTAAGTCTTGTAACCTAAAATCAAAACAAACACATATATAAATACACTTTAACATCAAGAAATTATATTTGCTTACTAACACAAAAAGTCACTTAGAAGATAACCATACGCCTCTCGAGCGCACCAACTCATCATAACTACTAAAATATTGCACTTACCGCATAGAAACAGTCATCCCGTGGTAGAGCACACCGACGACTGAGTTGGCTTCGAAGCACAAACCCATACACGCGTCGAAGAAAAAGATACAACAATATATTTATTTCGCAGGCGCCTCTGCGGCGTAGGTTATCTTTCTAGGGTTAAAGTTAAATAAATACCTACTATGTGTTGTGTAATACTTTTCTATTTTGATTCCGAATCATCCTAATGTAATCTCAGTTATCTATAAAAAAAGTATAGTAAAGCAACATTATTATAAAAATATCTGTGGCTTGTTGTCATTCAGTCTTAGGTACCTAGTTTTGAGCCGGGTAAAAAGCTATGGGCGCGCCAGCAGGCACTCATTGTGCTCGACGGCGGCTCATTTGCCGGCAATTAACTGCAATTAACGGATGACGCACCATTTGCCTCATTCCGCGCTAAACGAGGATAATAAACATCTTAATTTTACTAGTTGATGTCTAAATGGATGAAGCTAGCCTCAAGACCATGTTGGATGGCACAAGCAAAGGGAGGCCTAGTAGTGGGCAAAGATGGGCTGTGGATGATGATGTTGAGTTGGATGGAGAGATCTTTTACTAGTAGTGGCAGCAGTCATTTATCGGTTTTTGTTCCGACCCTCCTCATTTATGTTGCTTAGTTACATGTGACATTTGGTGATTAAGGTCGTTAAAAGTACCTAAGTTATTATGTTATTATATTACAAAGGTAGATGGCGAACACACTGACTGGTCTTTTGTGGTGCGGTGTAGATAAATATACCATTTATACTAGCGGGGGTGGTATTATAACCTCAATAGCTTTATTTGTACCTACCTAAGTACCCATTGTCGTCATGCGATGGGCGGACTTCTATAATTATTTTCTTGTAGAAAGTCTTATTGGTAAAGTAACTTAGCCATGCGCGAAATGCGTACCTATCCAATATTATTCACTTGAATCGAAATCAGGTTCACGTTGGGTGTTCGATCGTAAATTGAAACCTTTTTTCTTCCATTTTTTTGTACATCTGGTCGATTTTGAGATACAAATGTAATAAGCTTTGATAATAAAATTGAATTATGCTGCTTATGAATTGGTATGAAATAGTGCAGAATAGATATAGGAATCGAAAGGAATTGATGCGACAGCGACACACAAATCTAAGGGGGAACCAAGGAGTAATAGTGTTCTGTGGACGAGACGGACTATATGTTCCAGTTCGCTATTTCTTAGTACTCGTAGATCAAAAGCTTGTTAGTTTCGTTTGTAAAGGTTTGTATAACTACGTGCATCAACCACCAGCCACTCGACACACCCAGCAAATGCTCCAAATCTCTAATGAAAACTTACTACGACCACTTATTATACTTAGGTACTATTTATTATTCGAAATATCAAGGGTAAAAACGGAATACTTACTTTGACTAATATTGTAATAGATATTTTTTTTTAATTATCATCACAATTTATTGTAACCACACATTCGACACTATTCAAGTTTTTTGAAAGCAATGTAAACAGACAAAACTTACAGAAAAACAACTGGGGCCCTATTCACGATGACCAAACAAAACGAGACGCGGGAAAACGTGTGGAATTACCGTGTTATCGTATTCTGCATGACAATGTCAGATTTCATAAACGAGAGTAGGCGCGAGACGAGGCTCGTTTTGAATTGTCAAAATTACATGCTTCAATATTGCGTGTTTTGCTAAAAACTAGGTTGTGTTTTTACTAATTATGTAAATAAATTAGTCTTCTTTAAACTATTTAATAGCAGAATAGATTATTTGTACAATAAATTATATAATCTAGGTACCATTGAATAATATCCCTAATAAATGATGTGGTAAATAAGTGAAATAACCTAACCCTAGTGTACAGAATAATTATTACTCCCGGAGCCCTAGTGCACAAAAGGAGCTTTTGAGGCGCATTTTGAATCTTTTCACCACGCAGGGTTCGAAAGAACTAGGGGCTAGTAGTAGTTGTAGTAGGTACTAACCTAACCTAACTAATAGCTCTTTTATTGTGAATGCAAAAGTTTGTGAAGATGTGACGATGCTTGTGACTCATAATTTAATTCTAAATGGCTGCACGGATTGAGTGAAACTTGGGATATGCATAGTATGTGTGCTGGAATAACATTAGGCTACTTTTTATCCTAGCAATAGGCGAGCGAAGCCGCAGGCGGCAGGTAGTACTTAATAAGTTAAAGAAAAGTGAGCATTTTTGTGTTTTATGGTTTTAATGCATTTATTTAACATAATATAACTGTCATGAGCTGCCCCTCCTAATGTAGCACATGAGTAGGTATGCCTTTAAGCCACTGTTGCAAATCTGAAACGAGGCAGAAATCATTGTTATTGTTTTTATAGGTAGGTACATACTTTCATGTTTTTGGAAATAAAGATTATATTCTACTAATATAATGAAAGTGAAAGTTTTTTTCAAAGAATCTAATAAAGTTAATTTATTTTAGTTCGCTGATGCTCTCACAAATACTATTATGTAATACCTACTAAAATAAATAGTTGATTAAAATATTACCCTTGTTTGATTTAATTCCTCTCTTGTTCAGAGGTAGGAAATTTGATGTAGGTTGGCATCATTCAAGGCATTCACCGCTTACTCTATGCAGAGGCTTACAGGTGCTAACCAAGTTTCCCACTGGCTTTTGATAGCTACTGGTGATCAGGAAATTGAGGGTTGTAAGTATCTGGAAAAATACAGTAAATATAGTAGGTTTCAGTCTAACCTAATACCTAACCTAGGTACCATTTTATTATTGTTCAATAAATTAAGTTTATTAACCGCAAGTGGCATTGCGAGCTGAGTGCCTCCGTGCTTCGGAGGGCACGCTAAATTATGGGTCCCGGCTTTTAAGTCGTTAAGCCATGACGGAGGCCTTTAGGCGGCCTAAAAACTCCGTCACTAGAGTTGGCCACTAGCTCATACGAACATACATACCATACATAATAGGTATCTATTTACTTACTTATTCATATCAAGTGCCTATCAAGAAAAAGCAGGCAATTTGTGGTACAGTACGGTCAACGGATCTAGGCACTCGTGAAGTTAGCCGTTTCGAGCAGTAGACAGTATGAAAAACTTCATTGCGCATGTCAAACTGCTAACTTCACGAGTGTCAAGATCCGTTGACTGTACTGTACTCGCAGTTTCTGATACCCAAGACACATAATCCTAGTGTCCCTCTGTATTGTGGGTCATGTTTGTATGTGAATTTAGAGAGTTCTATATTTAAAAAAATCAACATTTTTTTATGACACAATTTTCCCAAATTGAACCATGTAGGCTCAGACCAAATAAAAAGAAAAGACCCCGCGCCGCGAACAACAAAAGTGAAGCCGCCATTTTATCTATGTGTGTGGTTTTAAGGTTGTGTGTTCCAAGTAACCTAAATTCACAGTATAATAATTAAGAAACGATGCTATTTGAAGCACTTACAAGTGAAAAGTGATTCCGTGAGACTTTTTATGTGATTTGCTGCTGTTTTTACAAGTTTTCACTACACAGGAAGGCATAATTCTATTTTTAAGACTCGTGACGTACTAAGAGCGATGAGCATGGTTTTAGTGTAGGTGTGTGCGTGAGCGTGTATGTTTACTTGCAGGAGCACGGTTTTGTGTGGCTTCACTTTTGTTGTTCGCGGCGCGGCGTCTACTCTTTTTATTTGGTCTGAGCATGTAGGTAAGTAGTTGTGTTTTATAGTAAACAAGTCATACCTGATTAAATCAGCTGGAAGAAGGTGTGGTTGTTCACGAGTTTCCTGAAATAAGATATAATATCTGATGAGTTTCAAATATAATAAAGTAAACAAACTATATCTCAGTCTTATTAATCATAGGTTTGGAATTGTTTGTTTGCTTCTATTCTAAGAACAAGTCAGTCTTTTTTAAATCTTAATTAGTATGATGGATCACTAGAGTCTCTTCCTCATGAGCTCTTCCTCCTCCTAGCTCATCTGCACAGGCAGCAGCGCGCGGATCTGATACAATCCCACCTACAACTTCGCACCTCCAACTTAGTCTTACGTATATTCTTGATCTAAATAGGAATGATGGCTCACCAGAGTCTCTTCCTCATGAGCTCCTCCTCCTCCTGGCTCATCTGCACTGGCAGCAGCGCGCGGATCTGGCTCAGCCCCACCCACATCTCCGCTACATCCAGCTTCGTCTTCGCGTTTATCACATAAGTCTTCTCGAGAGCACGGATCAGTTCGCCAACAGCGTCGTACTGACGGACTAGGAGACTGGAAGGAAGAAATATATTATTATTATCATTAGGAGTCTGTAATATATCTGCCAGTTTCATCATGTTACATGAATTAACATATAAATAGTGTAAAATATAAATGGCAACGAAGATACATTTTTTTTGTTTGGTACCTGGAACAGAGATATGAGTAAAATTACCTGAACATTTCTCTGACGAGTTTGGGCGTCTCGATCTGCGACTCCTCGGCCCAACTGACAATAGTGCCGATCAGGACTTTACGAAACTTCTCTTCTGGAGTCTTATTTGCCGGTTCTTCTATGGCCTGTAGGTACAATAAATAAATAAATAGCACCCAACAGTCACATACATAGTCCTGACCCCACATTAGGATTCCCTGTGTCGTGGGTATCAGAAACTACGAGTACCATGGTACCACAACACCCAGACCCGGAACAAATATTTACAGAACATGCAATTTCTTCCGCAGCGGAAATCGAACCCGCGCCTCTTGCGCCTCTGCCGAGTAATCGCCCGCCACGCCACAGAGGCCGTCAAATTATTATAAGACACTTTTATAATAAAAATTACTGTAGATTCAAGTTTTTTTTTTGCACTAGTACTGAACCTTTCGTGTGCGGATCCAACTCGCACTTGACATTTTTTTTTTAATTATACTTTCACTTATTCTAGTTCTCTTTCAACTATAATTAACCTTTCACACCTTCAACTCTTTCTAGTTCTCTCTAAAGACTTTCGCTCCATAGATAAATGTTTTTCAAGAAATTCCAAATGTTATTTACGTTATGATTAGTAATAGTTACCTCAGACAGTGGCTCTTGCAGAGCGTTGAGAGGCACATGCATCATGAGGCTCTCGTGGATCTCGTTCATCCTGACGATGAACTCCTCGCCACAAGGACAATTCTCCTTCCAAGATTCTTCTTCCTGGTCCATGTGCTTGAAGCCTGTAAAAACATCATAGTTACCTAGTAGATTTCGTAAAAGGCCTAACCTCCGAATACTCAAACGCATCTCAAAATTGAGCACGTCTCAAATGACGATTTTTTGACAGATTATCATCAGAAACTGTCAAAAAACCGTGAGTTGAGACGTGCTCAACTCTGAGTTGCGTTTGAGTATTCGGGGGTAAGACAAGTAGGTATATAGTTGAGCTCGAGGCTTAGGACAAGTATATAGTCAAGTTTACTCCTTTTACTCCATTTACTCTTTTCTAAACTAGTAACACCTACCAGGTAGGTCCGACCTATTACTCAATTAACCTTTTGTTAGGGTTTCTGAAATGTATAGCGAATTATGTATGTTGTTTTACCATTATAATTATATAAAAATCGAAGAACTATTATTTAGTAACTATTATTAGTGTAACAGTTTTATAAAATATATAAATTCCTCAGCTCCCAAAAACAGAATGTCCTTCCAAACTCATATCTCGTTTTTCAAAAAATAGCTCCCCGATTTGGTGGCAAAACGCTTATCCAATCACAGCCCGAGCGGCTCTGTGAATGGCTAGCGTCATTGCTGCAAAACTTCAGACCAATCGTGGGGCTTAACAATAGAAGTGTAAATTAAAAAAATACAATAAAAATGAATTAATCCTACTGATATAAGCTACCCATAATTTAAAATATCAATTATGCCAATCAAATACTTATTATATACATACCTAATATAAAACAACCTTGTCCTCGTGGTGTTAATCACCGGAAATGACATCTTATAAATACAATTGAAAAACTTTCCTACATTAAAATAATAGTTCTTCGATTTTTATATAATTATAATGGTAAAACAACATACATAATTCGCTATACATTTTAGAAACCCTAACACTTTGAATTTATAATAAAAGCGTCCATTTTAATTGCGGGTTCCTATCAGACGGAATAGGAAAAAATAAGACAACGATGTTTTTATGAAACAAAGTATTAATAATCAGTCTTTTATAAATAAACTATATAATATCTACTAAAAAACAGCATAGAAAATCACAATCTTTTAAACAAATTTTTAACCGTATTCTGGTAATAATTTATAGAAACTACTCAAAATAAAATTAGTCTTAAAAAAAAAACAGGAATACAAATATCTACGAATATTTAATTTTATCTACATAATCATTATAGGAACTATCTTATTTTTTTTTTTAGTGTAAAGTTCCGTAAATTAATATCCTGAATTTAGATGTTAGTTAAATTAATATAAAAGTCAATTTATGATTTTAATGTAAGTCACTGAACGACTACCGGTACGACATCGCCGCCATCTTGTTGTTTACGAAGGATTTGTATAAAAGCGCTCAGCCTGTCGTATCGGGCGTCATTGCTCCGTTGGCTTTGCGTGTTTCGACATCGTGCTGATAACTTGTGTTTGAGTAAGTACCTATATCGTATTAATACATTAGTGTTCTGTGGGTAGGTACGTACTTTTAACACAAGTTATCAGTACGACGGTAATGTACATTACCTAGGTTAGTTACATTATATTTTAATGTGTTAATTCGATATTGCTATCTTTGCTGCCTATGCGATCTTTGCTGCCTATGCTATCTTTGCTGCCTATGCGATCTTTGCTGCCTATGCGATCTTTGCTGCCTATGCGATCTTTGCTGCCTATGCTATCTTTGCTGCCTATGCGATCTTTGCTGCCTATGCGATCTTTGCTGCCTATGCTATCTTTGCTGCCTATGCGATCTTTGCTGCCTATGCGATCTTTGCTGCCTATGCGATCTTTGCTGCCTATGCGATCTTTGCTGCCTATGCGATCTTTGCTGCCTATGCGATCTTTGCTGCCTATGCGATCTTTGCTGCCTATGCTTAGCGAGCCGAAATTTTTAACTCAATGTAGCTTTTAACCATCTCTAGAAGTCTTTAGAAGCTAGCGAGCGAAGCGAGCTTCAAACCAATGCGAGCGAAGCGAGCCAAATTTTTTAACTCAATGTAGTTTTAAACAATTTCTGGAAGCCTCTAGAAGTTAGCGAGCGAAGCGAGCTTCAAACCATTGCGAACGAAGCGAGCCGAAATTTTTAACTTAATGTAGCTTTAAACCATCTGTAGAAGTCTCTAGAAGTTAGCGAGCGAAGCGAGCTTCAAACCAATGCGAGCGAAGCGAGCCATATTTTTTAACTCAATGTAGTTTTAAACCATTTCTAGGAGTCTCTAAAAGTTAGCGAGCGAAGCGAGCTTCAAACCAATGCGAGCGAAGCGAGCCGAAATTTTTAACTTAATGTAGCTTTAAACGATCTCTAGAAGTCTCTAGAAGTTAGCGAGCGAAGCGAGCTTCAAAGCGAAGCGAGCCGAAATTCTTAACTCAATGTCTGATGGTTTAAATGATGCTTTAAACCATCTCTAGAAGTCTTTAGAAGCTAGCGAGCGAAGCGAGCTTCAAACCAATGCGAGCGAAGCGAGCCAAATTTTTTAACTCAATGTAGTTTTAAACCATTTCTGGAAGCCTCTAGAAGTTAGCGAGCGAAGCGAGCCGAAATTTTTAACTTAATGTAGCTTTAAATCATCTGTAGAAGTCTCTAGAAGTTAGCGAGCGAAGCGAGCTTCAAACCAATGCGAGCGAAGCGAGCCATATTTTTTAACTCAATATAGTTTTAAACCATTTCTAGAAGTCTCTAAAAGTTAGCGAGCGAAGCGAGCTTCAAACCAATGCGAGCGAAGCGAGCCGAAATTTTTAACTTAATGTAGCTTTAAACGATCTCTAGAAGTCTCTAGAAGTTAGCGAGCGAAGCTAGCTTCAAAGCGAAGCGAGCCAAATTTTTTAACTCAATGTAGTTTTAAACCATTTCTGGAAGCCTCTAGAAGTTAGCGAGCGAAGCGAGCCAAATTTTTTAACTCAATGTAGTTTTAAACCATTTCTGGAAGCCTCTAGAAGTTAGCGAGCGAAGCGAGCCGAAATTTTTAACTTAATGTAGCTTTAAATCATCTGTAGAAGTCTCTAGAAGTTAGCGAGCGAAGCGAGCTTCAAACCAATGCGAACGAAGCGAGCCGAAATTTTTAACTTAATGTAGCTTTAAACCATCTGTAGAAGTCTCTAGAAGTTAGCGAGCGAAGCGAGCTTCAAACCAATGCGAGCGAAGCGAGCCATATTTTTTAACTCAATGTAGTTTTAAACCATTTCTAGAAGTCTCTAAAAGTTAGCGAGCGAAGCGAGCTTCAAACCAATGCGAGCGAAGCGAGCCGAAATTTTTAACTTAATGTAGCTTTAAACGATCTCTAGAAGTCTCTAGAAGTTAGCGAGCGAAGCAAGCTTCAAAGCGAAGCGAGCCGAAATTCTTAACTCAATGTCTGATGGTTTAAAGTTTAAACCATCTCTAGAAGTCTTTAGAAGCTAGCGAGCGAAGCGAGCTTCAAACCAATGCGAGCGAAGCGAGCCAAATTTTTTAACTCAATGTAGTTTTAAACCATTTCTGGAAGCCTCTAGAAGTTAGCGAGCGAAGCGAGCTTCAAACCAATGCGAGCGAAGCGAGCCATATTTTTTAACTCTATGTAGTTTTAAACCATTTCTAGAAGTCTCTAAAAGTTAGCGAGCGTAGCGAGCTTCAAACCAATGCGAGCGAAGCGAGCCGAAATTTTTAACTTAATGTAGCTTTAAACGATCTCTAGAAGTCTCTAGAAGTTAGCGAGCGAAGCTAGCTTCAAAGCGAAGCGAGCCGAAATTCTTAACTCAATGTAGCTTTAAACCATCTCTAGAAGTCTTTAGAAGCTAGCGAGCGAAGCGAGCCAAATTTTTTAACTCAATGTAGTTTTAAACCATTTCTGGAAGCCTCTAGAAGTTAGCGAGCGAAGCGAGCCGAAATTTTTAACTTAATGTAGCTTTAAATCATCTGTAGAAGTCTCTAGAAGTTAGCGAGCGAAGCGAGCTTCAAACCAATGCGAACGAAGCGAGCCGAAATTTTTAACTTAATGTAGCTTTAAACCATCTGTAGAAGTCTTTAGAAGTTAGCGAGCGAAGCGAGCTTCAAACCAATGCGAGCGAAGCGAGCCGAAATTTTTAACTTAATGTAGCTTTAAACGATCTCTAGAAGTCTCTAGAAGTTAGCGAGCGAAGCGAGCTTCAAAGCGAAGCGAGCCGAAATTCTTAACTCAATGTAGCTTTAAACCATCTCTAGAAGTCTTTAGAAGCTAGCGAGCGAAGCGAGCTTCAAACCAATGCGAGCGAAGCGAGCCAAATTTTTGAACTCAATGTAGTTTTAAACCATTTCTGGAAGCCTCTAGAAGTTAGCGAGCGAAGCGAGCCGAAATTTTTAACTTAATGTAGCTTTAAATCATCTGTAGAAGTCTCTAGAAGTTAGCGAGCGAAGCGAGCTTCAAACCAATGCGAGCGAAGCGAGCCAAATTTTTTAACTCAATGTAGTTTTAAACCATTTCTAGAAGTCTCTAAAAGTTAGCGAGCGAAGCGAGCTTCAAACCAATGCGAGCGAAGCGAGCCGAATTTTTTTACTTAAACTTTCGCATTTATAACATAAGTAAGAAGTAAGATTTTAGTTTCGACGATGTAGATTGTGTGCTTATTTACCTACTATAGACTTCGACTTTGAAACAAGACGAGACACTTACCTTAAAACTGAGTTCATCTGTTCTCTGGGCGGACAGCGGAATTCCCTGGTCTTCTTGGCAGCCACGGCGCTCGGCAAATCTGACTGCTTGATTTCTTGGTAACGTCTGAAAGCAAGAAAAATATGCGTACATAATATTTAATCAGTTCAAGCTGGTATTATTGTTTCTGGTGGCCACAAGCATTGATTGATTGGCTTAGATTCCCGCTGCGGGAGTATTCTATCAGCCATCTGGCTCCCTTTGCTTAGTTGGGGGCTAGATGGTGCTGTATGATAATGTCCTCAAATATTTATATTTATACTAGTTGCCTCTCGCGTCTTTGCTCGCGTAGTAGGTACCCAGATGAAAAATAGCCTATATGTTAATCCAGTATATATCCGTTTAGCCGTTTAGGCGTGATTGAGGCACAAACATCCAAACTCACAAACTTTCGCATTTATAATATAAGTGAGATTTATAGAATTTTTTTTTAAAGCAGGGTTATGCCGATGTTACCTCAACTGATCGCTCTGCAGATCGCCTACGAAGTCGTGAGCAAAAGCTATGATGGCTTCCACTCTATGCCTCAGTTGTATGTCGTTCAGATGTTGTTCCTGTGCTCGTCTTTTCCTTCTATAGGACATAATTAGAAACATTTATAGAAACTTCAAAAATGTATTTACAAAGACAATCTATATTATCATTAAAAACTTTCAGGTAATCGGTGTAATAATAAGAAAATAGAGTGATAGGTTAGCGTGGGCATGTTATGCGGAGGGAAGAAAGTCGTGTTACAAGGAAAGTGCTGAATATGAATGCGGATGGATGCACGGACAGAGGAAGGCCTAAGAAAAGATGGATGGATTGTGTGAAAGAGGACATGCGTATGAAAGGAGTGAGTACTGAGATGACGAATGATAGAAGATGGAAGAGGAAAACATGTTGTGCCGACCCCACCTAGTGGGATAAGGGCAGGAAAATGATGATGATGATGATGATGGTGTAATAATATTTAAAATAATAATGTTTAATTTTTTAATAATATTTATTTATATGTATGTATATATTGTATATATTTTTGTAGATATATATTATTTGTATATGTATATATTTATATTGTGTGTAGTATATCTTATTAGTTTATTATATTTGTAAGCTTATCTCTATGTTTTTCTTTTTTATGTCTCTGTACACATAACTTCCACTTGTGTTAAAGCCTCTCCCTTGCCTGAAAGGTTTGCTGGCAGAAAACTCTTTAAGAGTTAAGCTCGCCTTTGTACATGTACTTTTTAATGTTTTGTGTGTATTTGTTTCGTTTCGTGCGTGTACAATAAAGAATTTCAGATAATGGAAACTTGTGGGTAAGGCAGTAAAAATTTTATGAATTGTAACTTTCAAAGGTGGGATCCCACGTCTCAGGGTTGATCATGATGAGGAGCTTCTCAACGTCTTCATCTCGCATCATACAGACTAGAAGGAGACGGTCTACCAGTTTGATCAGAGGTCTGAAATACATTTAAAAAGTTTGTTTTGATGTGTTTGACTTAATTACAGCTTAACGTCTGAAGAATAATAAACTCTTATCGGATTAACAGGTTGAGTTGCCTATGAATATTTATTTATTTATTAAAATGAGAGTTGGCCTGATGATAGGGGTAAAGTACTTACAGGAAGAGTGTACTCACAGGAAGAGTACTAACAGGAAGAATGTATTGTCAGGAAATTATACTCGCAGGAAGAGTGTACTCACAGGAAGAAGGTATTCGCAGGAAGAGTGTACTGTCAGGAAGTGTGTACTCACAGAAAGAGTGTACTGACAGGAAGAGTGTACTCACAAGAAGAGGTTCTCATTGGTGCCGCCCACGGGGTCGCGGTTGTGCACCTGGTTGGTTGTAACTGCGTCCGCCAACGCCTGCATCACGAACTCACGGACCACCTCCAGCGGTAAGTAGGGGGAGTAAAAGTTGCTGATCTCCGTTATACTCTCTCTGAAACAAGATGTTTTGAGAGATGAAGATAAATTGGGACTGGAAGATTTTCTATCGAAATAACAACATTCAGTACCTATTCGTAGGAATTCACAGTTAAAATTACATGTGTCAGAACAAAATTAAGTTAACCTTAGTTTGGGGCTAGATGGCGATACATATTTGTCGGAGATTAATTATAGCGCCATCTACAATCACACTGCAACACTGACTCACTACCTACAGAACGCAAGCGTGACGTCACAGCCGAGTCATGCTTGGATGCGGCCGTTGGAGCTGGCGGGCAGTCTATTTTTAGAGCTCGTGCCGAGCGGGACGTATCTGTTCTGCCTACTTGTTTATTCAAGAGTTACTTGGTATTTGTACTGGACGCTAATAAGTTCGTACGATTATACCGAGTGTGATTTTTTTCTCGAGGTTACCCATTATGTCGGAACCCGACGAGAACACGTGCCCACTGAGCCCTACAAATCGGCCACCTGGGCCATATTTATATTCTTCCGAATGTCTGTGAACACGAAAGCAAGCAAACTCACGTGATATCTTTACAGATATCACGTGAGTTTGCTTGCTTTTTTCATTCTTCATCTGCGGTCGAACACTCTCTGTTTGCAGCGAGCGGAGGCTGTGCCCCATCTCTGGGTCTTCGTACAACGCCTTCAGTTCCGGTCCCAGGGGGATCACGAACTCGTTTTTGCACACCTCCCTGGAAAAAACAAAAACAAGCAAAAAAAGTAAGAACTTGTCTGTTATATAATTATCTTCTTGATTCTTAGACATTATGGGCATGCATTATTATTATTATTATTATTATTATTATTATTATTATTATTATTAGCCCATATCGTCCCACTGCAGGGCAAAGGCCTCCCTATCCCCCTTCCACCTTTCTCTATCCTGTGCTTTGGAGGACCAATCCTTCATGAATGAGTCCAAGTCGTCTCGCCATCTCAGTGTTGGTCTGCCACGATGCCGTTTACCACCATTAGGAGCCCACTCGGTAGTGGTTTTCGCCCATAGGTCATCCGACATACGGCAGACGTGCCCTGCCCAGTTCCACTTCAAAGTGGCTGCTTTCCGAGCAACGTCAGCGATTTTTGTTTTGGAGCGCAGTATGGTGTTGCGTATTCGGTCAGTGAGTTTTACTCCGAGAATACTGCGCTCCATCGCTCGCTGGCAAGCCCCGAGTGTGGACCTCTGCTGAGCCGTCAAAGACCAAGTCTGCGCGCCGTACGTGAGGATAGGGAGAATGCATACGTCAATGAGCTTGCGCTTAAGGGAGATTGCCTGCATGCATGCAGGCAATAAAATAACGAACGAAACTAAAGTTCACACAATCACTTTAATAAAGCTACGATCTCAATAATTAAATTTGAATACAGATAAGTACTTTAAATTACAAAACGGAACGGAACGGAATGACAGAAGTCAAAAACTCGTCACTTGAGATTGAGACGTGCTCAACTCTGATGCATTTGAGTATCCGGGGGTTATACTATATGCTTCTCTCCCCGAGCATGTCGTAAAAGGCGACAAAGGGATCTTCTCCAAAATGATGGACCACCTATATGGGCGATGGGCTGATCACCTGTCACCATGGTTCGCCATATCCATCTTGGAAGTTTGGATTACCAGCGTAAAGGAAATTACCAGCGTAAAGCTCAAAACGCAACGATAGCGCGTACTTTACCTGTGCTGCCATCTAGTATTTCATAATTCTGTTCTTTTCCAGATGCTGTTCAAGCGAAGCTGGTGTACTCACATGGTAGTGGCGTGCGACTCGAGATGCATCGCAATGAGGATGTCGTAGAAGCCCTGGCGTAGTGGACCAGACATGTACTGAGACTGTATTGCGTACAGCAATTGCTTCTGATCCACGTGTTGGCATAGTGCGTGGGCGGCTCTGAAATATAACAATTTAAATGTAACAATCTAAAACACACGCACACAGTCATGCTTACACATATACACTAAACTTCTTAATATGCACATGTAACTTAAAATAACATAACTTAACATAGCTCTTTTATTGTGAATGCAAAAGTTTGTGAAGATGTGACGATGCTTGTGCCTCATAATTTACTTCTAAATGGCTGCATGGATTGAGTGAAACTTTAGATATGCATAGCATGTGTGCTGTGAGTATTTTTGTGTTTTATGGTTTTAATGCATTTATTATTACTTATTATACCTACGCAACCCCATGTACCCATACGTTAACACTAACACACACACACACACACACACACACACTCTCACACACACACACACACACACATCTCATGATTTCTGATTATATTTAACATAATATAACTGTCATGACTCATCATGAGCTGCCCCTCCTAATGTAGCACATGAGTAGGTATGCCTTTAAGTCACTGTTGCAAATCTGAAACGAGGCAGAAATCATTGTTATTGTTTTTATAGGTAGGTACATACTTTCATGTTTTTGGAAATAAAGATTATATTCTACTAATATAATGAAAGAGAAAGTTTATTAATTAAAATTTAAATTAATTTATTTTAGTTCGCTGATGCTCTCACAAATACTATTATGTAATACCTACTAAAATAAATAGTTGATTAAATATTACCCTTGTTTGATTTAATTCCTCTCTTGTTCAGAGGTAGGAAATTTGATGTAGGTTGGCATCATTCAAGGCATTCACCGCTTACTCTATGCAGAGGCTTACAGGTGCTAACCAAAAGTTTCCCACTGGCTTTTGATAGCTACTGGTGATCAGGAAATTGAGGGTTGTAAGTATCTGGAAAAATACAGTAAATATTGTAGGTTTCAGTCTAACCTAATACCTAACCTAGGTACCATTTTATTATTGTTCAATAAATTAAGTTTAGCTAACACAATACTTACTTTGACTTCTGTTGTAATGCTAGAACATCTCTGAGGCCCAGAATTAACTAGCCTGCCTCCAAGAACGCCGCACAATACCAAAACAACTCTTTGGCCACCTTATAAAATAGCACGAAAAATTTAGGGTCCAGCTCAGCAGAATCCCTTGACAGTCTCCTATTTATGTGTGGGCGTCGCTGGCGCCAGCATATCATACGTTGTCTTCGAAGAACAACGTCCATTTTTATCACTCCGTTAAAATATTATGTATATCCAAGTTTTTTTCAAAACAAACAATGCAATATGTCAGTCAATATTTTGATTGATAATTCGTTCGGAAACAAGTTGTGGTTGGTTTGATGTAGCTAACCATTTTACGTTATATATATATTTTTTGTTCTCTAAACTTTAAAATATAACGAAAGTATTAGTAGAAAGAGTTTAGCAATTTTATAATTCAATATTTATTTACTTGAGATTAAAATTGTAAACAAAAAAATAAAATCAATCTAAAACCGATTGTTTTCCGAAAGACCGGATGCTTGATTTTGAACGAATCACGTAAAACCAAAACACGGTCATAGACAACTAGTATTATGGCATGCAGAATACAGTTTTTGATTTCACACCATGGCGTGTCTCGTTTGTGTTTAGAGACACGATGACATTTGGCTCGTTACGTGGCTCGTTTTCTTTGGTCATCGTGAATAGGGCCCCTGAATGATATACCTAAACTCTTACCTATAGGTAACCTACCTAATAAATCTACTGACGTAAGAGCAAGATCGTTTTATTTGTATATTTATCTATATTCTCATAGAAATGCAATCATACCCAGATTAGTAGCGTAATCCTTTTGATGAGATCTCTGTAAAATGAAACGTTTTAATCCAATGCTCGTTGCACTCTGAATTGAATGAGAGTGGTAGAGCGTTTCAATTTCAAAATTGAAGTTTTTGTTTCATCTGAGTACCTACTGAAACAGACATTTTTCGCATTAAAATATTTATGTACTTATAGTAAGTAGATACTTAATGGTAAAACAAATTACTTTCCTAAGTCATGTAATATAAAACGAGAACAAAAAGTCGATAAACTTGTCTCAACCATTTACTTAGTTTATTAGAGATTCTGGAACAATTCTTCCTCAAGTCGTCATTATTTTGCAACTGTTATGATATGAAACACGTTCCCAATTATCTTTAAAGCAGTTTAGTGTTGGGTATAAGAAGTTTTTTAGTAATATTGAATCATAAGTAAATCCTTTTATCTCGTGAGAGACTGCTGCCTAAATAACTATTGGAAAAACCTTTGTAGTATAGGCCAATAAAAGCATGAGAATATATATACACTAGTGTGGTAGTTGAGTAGGTAGTTACACAGGCGTGATAGTTCACGCCCTAACGAAGTGGTCAGAGCCACCTAATTAAAAGTCCCTAGATGGTTATGGTGAACCACGGTGACAGGTGATCAGTCCATCGCCCATATAGATGGTCCATCTTGTTGGAGTCCCTTAGGTACTCAACGCTCATATGCTCGGGGAGAGAAGCAGCTGGAGGTATTCTGTCTTTTTTTCTTTACTCTTAGTTCAGCAGAGAAAAACTAAGGCCTTTTACCGTATAAGTAGTAGATGGTTTTTGCAGCGTCAGAAGGCAACTTTTACCTCCACAAACGGGGGACGCTGTAGTGCCCGGGACGAATTAAGATGGAGTAGGCTTGTCCAGTACCTATTCCATTCTCACAGCTTAGTCGGCCTTGTCCACAGGAAAGACATGGTTAATACGTGCGGAGCTGACTAAGCCGCGGGTTTCCTTACGATGTTTTCCTTTACCGTTTGAGAGTACTGGTATAGCGCACATAAATTTATCGCACAGAATAATCCATTGGTACACGACCGGATTTTAACCCACGAGCTTAGGATCGGAAGGCGGGGTCACTACCAACTAGACCACCAGTGTTCTCAAAGCATCAGCAGAGAAGTAGCATGAGAATTAACATGTGAAATAAGATAGGTATTATGGTTGTAGCAAGTGTTACACAGATTAGCCACTTTGCACGTATTTATAATCCGACCTAATTAAAATGGAATGGGATGAGACACGCAGCTTGAGTGTCTCATCTCATTCCATGACGCCCATGGCACCTCTTACATAGTATTTCTTATGCTAATAACGCTTATTCACTTCCCTTCATCGTTCGCACTCGGCTTCTCTGCCTGCGGAAGTATTATCCTCAGTTATAATAACGTTTGTTTTGAGCATTGAGGAACGATTTCCAGCGACGGATTTTATTTTAGTCACGTTTCTTTTCAAGGAATAAAGGAAAGTACTTCCTTCCTTTATTTTGATTCTCATCAACGAACATGCTTTAAATAAACATTTTATTCTACTTGATTTCAATATAACTGTTCATTTTTTAACGTAAGGTAAATTCTGGTTACAATAAAATCTAGTAGGTAAGTGAGTCACGAAATTTAATAGGTAGTGATAAAGGTACGATACAAGATCTAGTTAGAGATATTACCCAATTTGTTCCATGACATCGGGCATGATTCTCGCGCCATTTCGCTGTGAGCCATCCATCACCGGTAACGAGGTTCATGCGAGGTTCGGTTACACGACCTGGGCGCAAAGAGTACCTTAGTATCCGGCATCGATTTCCACTTGACATTTTCATTAGATCGCGCGCTTTCAATCAAGGAAGAAGTTCCAGCGCTTTTGAGCGTTGAAAAACTTTTCTTTTTCAAATACTAGGGTGGATTGAAAAGTTCGCGGCCTGACATATAAATAATTTAAAAAAAAAATTGAAACTACCCTCGATTTGTTTATATGTTTATTGGCAAAAACTGTGTAAAATTTTATTACCGCACCGTGTATAGTTTTAACGTTAGAGTCATTTGAGCAAGACAAGGTGCAGCGTTTTATAAAAATGGAAAAAATTGAACAACGTGCGGTTATCAAATACTTGTGTAAAAAAAGTTTAACACCGAAAGAGATCCATAATGACATGAATTCAACATTAGGGGAATCTGCTCCGTCGTATACGACTGTGAAAAAATGGGCTGCAGAATTTAAACGTGGACGAGAGAGCGTCGAAGACGACCCCCGCGCTGGCCGGCCTACGACGTCTACTACTGAAGAAAACATCGGTAAAGTGTGTGATCTCATATTGCAAAACCGGAGATTGACTATCAGGGAGATTGCTGACACTTTAGGCATCTCGTATGAACGAACGTAACACATCATTGTCGAAAAACTTGGTTATTCTAAGGTTTCTGCTAGGTGGGTCCCCAGGTTGCTTTCATTTGAGCAGAAATGAATTCGGCTAACAATTTCTCGCGACTGTTTGGAGATGTTTGAAGCTGATCCGCAAGATTTTATCAACAGGTTTGTGACAATGGATGAAACTTGGGTTCCCCACTATACTCCAGAGTCAAAACAACAATCCAAGCAGTGGAAAAAACCAGGTGAACCGACTCCGAAGAAGGCCAAGACAATTTTGTCGGCTGGCAAGGTGATGGCGTCTGTTTTTTGGGATGCTAAGGGTGTCATCATGGTGGACTACCTTCCGAAAGGTGAAACAATAAACTCTGCATACTACTGCACCCTTTTGCGTCGTTTACGTGAAGAAATTAAAGAAAAACGCCCGGGATTACTGCGAAAGAAAGTTTTGTTTCACCATGACAACGCTCGCGTTCACACCTCTGTCGAAACCATGGCTCAAATTCGTGATTGTGGATTCGAATTGCTGCCCCACCCTGCTTATTCTCCTGATTTAGCACCGTCGGACTTTCATCTATTTCCAAACCTATAAAAACACCTCGGTGGACAGAAATTTTTAACAAATGAAGAGGTCGAAGCCGCTGTAAACCTCTATTTTGAAGGCCTTGAAGAATCATTTTTTAAAAAAGGCATAGAAGCTTTGAAAACTATATGGAAGAGGTGTATTGAGCTAGATGGAGATTACGTCGAAAAATAAAAATATTTTTGCATGTATTTGATTTTGTTTTCTTTACTAGGCCGCGAACTTTTCAATCCACCCTCGTATAAGGTTTTCAAGATCGTTTTCATAAAAGCAACGATTTCTTTATGCCATTTTCGTCATAACTGAAATGAGCATCATCTGGGTCCAATTACTTTGAGTTCTTTCCTTTCACAACGGTAGCTATAGTTGGTATATTTTATGATCTCTCTATCTCCGTGGTAATATTTAGGTATCTATTACACATTCAATACGATATTTGGATTCAGTCGCTCGGTCCTCCATCGCAAAGATTGCGGACGTGTATTGAATACTAGCTGACGACGTCTCAAAACCACAGTCATACTTTGATTGCATGCCTCAATGGTTTGCAAACACAATCTTGCTCCATTCTGAAAGTTAAAAGATTATAAAACTAATATATTTCACTTCCCACAACACTAATCATGAAAGTTTTGATCATAATCTCTATAATATATGTCCTTATCATTATTTACCTAATTTATGAGCTCTTATATATATTCTTACCTACTTGTACCCGATTCAATTATATTTACGCTTATTGGAGTTGACTGCTGCGGATGCGTGCCTGACAAGCTATCTCTTAATTACCTACCCAGATTTGTAATTATTCCAACTAACTCGGTTTGGGCCTGGGAAATAGTACGGTTGGCTTGCTCTTGGAGCTATCTATCACTTAGATGAAACAGCGATTTGTGTCCTTGTAATTGGTGCTCACGCAGCTTGACTTAGTTATAAGGTCTAAGATAAATCGTAGCGAAATTTTATTGTGAACATCACGTTTTGTTGATTGTTTTATATTGATGTAGTTCGTAGAACTATGGTTACATTCTACGTTGTCGTAGAACTTTTTTACTACGCAATCGTAGCTGTTAGTAGAATCGGTTACGATTTCTTTACTTAGCAGCTATGCGTAGTACTTCGAGTTACGTCACCATAGTTTAGTAGTTCGTATGAGCTATCGGCCAGTCTCCAAAGCACGGAAGCGCTCAGCTCGTAAGCTCAGAGGTTATTGTTACGTAGTAGTAGCTTAGCCGTTAGTAAAAGTTAGTATTGCAATCTACATGATTAGGTTCTGTTTTCACTCCCTCTTATCGTAATTTATGAGCATCTAAGTACATTTTAGACGATAAGCCTCTGTCGATGGGATAGCCCATCGACATGCTCATAAATTACATTCATCGGAATGCAAGCTGTGCAATATATCAAGATTAAGAGATTATCTCTATCTGTAATAAGTTGATATAAAGCTCTTATCGGTTCGATAACTTTTAGAAACAGGTGCAAGTTTGAATGTTTCGTAAATGATCTATTATATTATATTGGTATTTGATCGAGCAAGAGAAGTATGCTAAGATATCTCGTAGAGAAGTAGGAAATCAGAGTCGATTGGTTCTGTATGTCTATTCGTATGTTATTTAAAAACCTAAGGATTAAATGCGAAAGCTACAACTAGATAGCGAGCAACTACACTATTATCATTAATTTACATAATATATGTCTGATATGAGAGTGAATGAAGCGAAAGAAATATGTCAGAATCCGCGATTCCTGCCTACCTCTATGGGAAACAGGCGGAATTTTATGTATACATTAATAAATACTACACTTGTCTTACAAAACGAACATTGCAGGATCAGTCAGTTCGGGTTGAACTACTAAGTAATGTTTTGGCATTATTTATTTTGGTACATAATATTATTTAGTATAATTAGCATTGTAGCTTGTGGGCATTCATTGTGGCGGTTGCCTAAACTAAAACTAGTTAACGAGTTGTTTCGGCAGTGCAAACAGCAAACTTAAATAATGAGCTTAGTAGCTATAACCACTTGTACTGTTATTTATTCTGTGCCACACCTAAACAAACAGACTTTCGTGATTTAAAAAAAATATTATAACGAGAGAATTGTTAAACTTACAGAGGTGTCTGTCTGTCACCATACTTAAACAAGCTATGTTCTGACACAAATAGCTCTACCATTGGTTTTCTCAGACTGTATTCGCTAAGCCACAAGATTAAAATAAATCTAAAACATCCTTCGATCTCCAACATGATGGACCATCTCAATGGCAATGGGCTGATGACCTGTCAGCATAGTTCACCATAATAACCATCTTGTGATTTTGAATCAGGAGTGGCCGTAAGTTTTCTTATGACTACTTGTGGTTACTTTGCTGACCCCGTTAGGGATACGGGCGTGATAATAATTATGTATGTACAGCCTTCGATTTCAATTTATACTTATATTTACTTATAGGAATAGAATTTCAAGACAGAAAATAACAATCTATTCCTATAAAAGAGCTTATCCTGACTGACTGACTGACCGTGTTGGACCTTTTTAAAGGGCGGTTGGCTTGAATCTTGGTTTAGATACTATAAATGCAAAATAAACGGATACGTGTCAAAGTTTGTGTGGGAACTTTTTAACGGGCGGGGGCGGTGCGATTGGTTTGAAACTCGATATGGATGCCTACTTTAAATACTTAGGTACATACAAAATAAATGTATATGTGTTTTCTAGGTTTTCCCTCCCTCAAGGAACCCGTTACCTCATTCATGACCAATATTAATTATAATACTAATAAATCTAAGTGTAGATCTGTATCTACTAATTCTAAACAATAAATCGATTGCCCAGTGGATAAATGCTCTAGCATTATGCCGAGAAACGTATTTCGTATGGCATCGTGTGATCTTATCGTAAAAATCTGTTTCCTTACGTGTGCTGACGTAAGCAGGGGAAAATAATTGTGTATAGGGGTTTGTTGTTTTTCCGCAAACAATGGCAAATAATTACACACGAAGATACGTGCGATAAACACCCTTCGTTCGGCTAAAAACATCGTTATCGAAGTAATGAAAGCGTTACAATATTAGTTTTGTATGTACCCACACACTGATGTTATCTCAAAGCGATGTAACTCATATATCATATCCTACTGATATTATACAGGGTGGATTTTTTTAACCCCACTTGGAGGGAAAGTACCTACTCTAAATACAGAAGATATCAATGGTCTTCCTTTAATTTTATTTACCATGTTTGATAGAAAGAATTGGTTCTTATGCTTGACCCTATCGATTGGTGCCATAAATGTACAGAATGTTGTTGTTTTCTGATTTTAGTCAGTTCGATTCTTGGGTGTGGCAAGCGTACTTTCCAAAATGTTTAAATGCAGTTCTGCTTCTTTAAAAATAATAATTCCTTTGAGTATATTTTGATAAGTAGGTACCTAGAATTTTTTCTGCAGGTCTTTAGGTATAGTATGTCACAGGCTAGTGACACTGAAGGCTAGTATGAAGTGTCAAAAAATTCAACATGGCAGCTGTAAGAAGGCATTTTTCAATTTATTATTTTGGTTGCCTCTGTAGCCATAACGGTTAAATGGACTAAAATAATTTCAATAATACTTTAAATATAAATAATTTTACATACCTAGTTTGTGAAAATTTAGGCTACTTTTAATCCGGGTACACAAGGGCAAAACCGTGAGTGGAAGCTAGTGTCCAAATCCACTCTTAATCTTAGCGATTAAAAATTCTAAAATAAATTGCAGATCCAAAGAAATCAATGGCAATTATTTTAACCTATATCTAGTCGGTATTATTTTCGAACTAGAATAGAATCTGGAAGAGCACTATAGTTATTTGTTGTAGCACCGAACTACGCTGAAATACCTATTAACGATGATTGACGATACCACTTTGATCTCATCGTTTATCCTAAATTCTCTTCTTGTTCATCAAATGTGACCCTATTCCACTTTTAAGTTTCCTATTCCACAACGCTTAAGTTGGTAAGGGTATTTCATTATCTGTGTTGTTATTTACGATGCGACGTAGCGAATGAATCAATTTAATGAAATGTTGAATATATCCTACATACATAACCTACATTGACCTGGAATGGACTGGACTGCGTATGGACTATTCATTTCGCTATAAAAAATCGAATTACCTACCTACAAAGAAAACTTTTCAAAAATGTCAAACGTGGGCCAGTAATTTAAACTTTTGTGGTATACATACATTCATTCATATTATCACACCCATATCCCTAATGGGGTGGGCAGAGCCCCAAGTAATCAAAACAAAACTTGCAGCCACTCCTGATTCAAAGTCACAAGTTGGTTATGGTGAACCATGGTGACAGGTGTTCAGCCCATCGCCCATATAAATGGTCCATAATGTTGAAGAGGAAACTATCCCTTCTACGACATACTCGGGGAGAGAATCAGCTGGATGCATTCTATGTTTTTTATTTGAATGATTGACTAGACTAGAAGACAATAATTTTAAAATGAATAAATAATAATCTATACTAATATTATAAAGCTGCAGAGTTTGTTTGTTTGTTTGAACGCGCTAATCTCTGGAACTACTGGTCCGATTTGAATGATTCTTTCAGTGTTGGGTAGTCCATTTATCGAGGAAGGCTATAGGCTATGTTTTATTTTTTTCAAAATTAGGGATCCGTAATAAAATTGCTATTTTGTAACACAAGGTGTAAAATCGAAAACCTATTTTTGCGTGCGCTGCAAAAACTATTGACAATAGAACAAAATGATGTACTACGGGTTTGTAGATCCCATTAAGACCTACAAAAAAGTCCGCGAGAACATATATCTAGCTATCACGGTTTAATCACAATAATCGATTTTGTGTTCAAAATAATTATTAAATCGTCTGAAGAAAAAAAACTACGTTAAATATGTATCGTAATATTAATCTTTATCGAAATTAAGCATTATGTTATCAAGAGTATTTATGTAGAAGTAAAATACTTTTTGTTTCATCTCAATCGGATATTTCGTTTAAAAGTTATCACGTGTGTAAGATGTTAAGAGTTGGTACCTATTAATGAGTTATGGGCCATAGAGTTTTTTATCAACACAAAATCCTGTAATAATCTTTTTGAAATATATTTGTTGATGATTGTAAGTATAAGATCTTTGAAGAGTATAATAAATACATTTCTAAAATAACTCTGCTAATGAAATCCACGCGCGCTTGATGCAAGCAAGACGAGACGCTGGCGGCGCGGCGGCGGGTGAGACGAGGAAGCCGCGCTTGCTGGCCGCCTGTGAGAAAAACGCGGGTGAAACCGCGGAGCACAGCTAGTAAATAAATAACACGCAACAGTCACCATAGTCCTGACCCCACACTAGGATTCCCTGTGTCGTGGGTATCAGAAACTACTGCCGAGCAATCGCCTGCCACGCGACCGAGGCCGTAAATTATTAGAATTCTTTTGTTGTAGGTATAATATTAGCCATAAAAACTAGTAGTTCGCCCGAACTGAGATATCGCGCGTGATGTCCACAATGTTGCATTCGCGCCCTGAGGTTTCTTGTACTTACACACTTTGTTTATGTGTATAGGTTTACTTATTATGTTGTCTCGATTTGATTTTTCGATGTATTAGAAGTATTTGAGTCGATTAGCATCAAAAAATATTTTAGCAACTTCGGCCATTTTCGTGGCCTACTCACGCTTGGGGAAAAAAATTAGTAATTAATTAATCATAGTTAATTGTTAAAAAAAAAAGTGCAAATGGCTCCTAAGCAACAGAACCAGAACCAGAAGAGAAGTGGCAGGAAAGTACAGGAAGTACTTCAATTTCCCCCATACCAATATCCAGTCTAACCTGAACTAAGAAGATATCGAAACTTCTACAAGAGGGAGCTCAGGTTACAACGGGTTCCAAGTTTCACTTATTTCGCTGTATTTCAAAAACTATAATACATTCTAGAATAAAAATAAAAAACCATTTTGAAATGTACAGGTTTCCTTTCATATGATACTCCACTCGATACAATTGTAAAATATTTTTTTATTTTCATTTTGGGAACCTTATATCTTTACAACTCTTTCACCGATTATGCTCCAATAGATTGGATTAATCCAACCGTTAACGGTTCTAAAGTTATGATCTAACAAACATATCCACAAACATACAAACATACAACGCCAACTCACCCAAGTTGCCACTGAGATCAACAAACATGATTGTATCAAATTATCTTAGATATTTTCTCTATTTTATAGAACAAGCTCAAGTTAGAAGTTAACGTTTATGCAAACTGATGGGCTAGGCAAAACATTGTGCGCATATCTCCATGATTATTCACCCCTGCCTTTTTCAATCCATTCCAATTTATTTTGAGTTTCCCTTCCCTTTCTTTCGTCCCGTGGTATAAGTATAAAAGATCATATTTTTTCCTCGTTCCGGGGAACTAATAAGGCTTAGTAAACAGATGTGATAGCTAGCATACCAAATGTGTTACAAATTTACGCTACGAGTACAAATTATTGCACGTCTATTATAATTGTTTTGCTATCTTTTGCTAAGATGTTATTGTCTGAATCAAGTTATGAAACTTGATTCAGTGCTACTATTTATTGCAAACTAGCTTTCACCCGCGGCTTTGCTCTCGTAGTTTCCGGACAAAAAGTAGCCTATATGCTATTCCAGCACACATTACAACCGTCACCTATTACAACTACAGTCACCTTGGTTTAAGGTCTGTGGCCAGATTGAAGCGTCAAAAAAACAACATAAGCTTATAGACCTCAGTTTAATCAACCTTATCTTTTAGCGAGTCGTTCAATTATTGCGGTCCTTTGGGAACAAATCTTAGCATCATTCATAGAGTCCGATAAGGATCTGTTTAGTTTATCGAGGTATTCATGGGCTAATAAAGATGGTGAGTAATAAAATTGATTAAAACAGAATGTGTCTGAAAAATTATGATGATGTGTAGTATTATAGCATAAACGATTCTTCCAAACTTGACCAAATATATCTGGAAGTTTTGCTTTAATAAAGTATATGGCTCATAGTTGTGAAGTACATATAATGTTTTTGTTCCGAAATAAAAAAAATTGAATTTGAAAATTTGAACATTGTGGGTATTTATGACAGGATTGTAGATATGTTTTTTGTTTTGTTGACTGTACCATTTAATTTGTTTAAAACTTTTAACTGAATTACAAATGCCGTGCTTTGCGTAAATTTACATAAACGGTCGCTGTGTTTAGGACAGCTCTGTTATTTAATTAAAATACGTGTGCGTCCGTCTGAATCAGGGTGGGTGATGTAGGGATGGTAATTTGATTTAGATGAGGTTTGACTTTGTAATATAACGGAATGCATGACTGTTTTATTTCATTTATTACATACATACATATATACTATCACGCTCATATCCCTAATGGGGTGGGCAGAGCCACAAGTTAACATAAGAAAACTTGCAGCCACTTCAGATTTAAAGTCCTAAGATGGATAATGGTGAACCATGGTGACAGGTGAACAGCCCATCGAACATATAGGTGGTCCATCATTTTGGAGAGGATACTATCCCTTAGTCAACTTTTACGACATGCCCGGGGAGAGAAGCAGCTGGACGCATTATATGCTTTTTCTTTACTTCCAGTCCAACAGAGAAGTATTTCATTTCTTATTGCTATCCATAAATATAATTACACTGTATCACATCCTACACAGTACGTTTTGTTTTGTAGCTCTTCAAGAAAGTTTATTATTTTACTTATTCATAAAAGGTAAGTATTTTTCCACCATTTTATTGTATTTTCTAAAGATTCACTTTGAAAATATGTTTTAATTAAAATGTGAACGGAAACCGCGCGTGTTCTCTACCCTGATATATTTGAATTTCATTATATTAAAGCCTTAGCAAAGCTTTTGCTCATCCACTTGTACCCAATATTCAAAGAATACCTGAATATAAATTCCATATTTTCCTAAAAAGGTTTACCTTGTGATCTATTTGTTGGCTCACGATCTTTGAAAATTTAGAAGTTACGAGGAATAGATAGATAGATAGATGAACTCTTTATTGTGTATAACAAACAATATTAAATTAAACAAAATAATAAAACTTAGGTGCTAACAAAAAAAACAGAAATACACAAACGGCGGCCTTATTGCTTAAAGCAATTTCTTCCAGACAACCTTGGGATGGAGAGGATAGAAAGGAAGAAAGGGCGATGGTGATATAGTCTAAAGAGGAATAGTCTAAATTGATAAGAAAATGATGTTCTTGATAAAGTGGATATTATAAACAATTTAAAGGATAAAGCCGCACTAGCTAGAGTAGTCCATCATTATACAATACACACAAAAACCATTTATTTTATCGTATTTATTCTAATTGAAAGCGGTTTGTAAATTGATTCTAAAAATGCCGAAGGAGTATTTCACATCATTCTTAAGCTGAGCTTAAGCAAAATGAATAGCGTCGAATTACTGTATTTGTTTGGAAAGTTCAATCATTTATTCCACATTCTCATCTCAAAAAGTTAAAATTGGCAGCTAAAGTGAACAACAAGTTTTAATATTGTTTCTCCAAATTTAACTGTTTTGTATTATTGTCCATTATCTCATATTTTTCGTCTCTTGAAACCTTTTCAATTCCCGAATGTGTATCTACTTTAACAAAATATCAGTACTAGGCAGGCACGCGTTAGGGTCTATATAAACGGTGTTCTAAAATGTCCGTAAGCTTCATGAAAAGTTCGGTCGCTCAGTAAATTTTTGTCGTAGATACAAGGATGTTAGTATTATTGATTAGCGTTTTATTTTTATTATAAGTGATCAGCATAGACTACGCACCAGAAAATCCTGCTTTCAAATATTCAACGTCAAATACTTGCTGATAAATTATAATTCTCTTTTACCTAGGTATTTATTTCATAAAGTCAAAACACTTGAAGTAGGTATTATTATTAGTGAAGTAGTTTTTATCTGGCCTGGAGTTAAGTAGTATTATGTACCACTTAGTATTTTTAGTAACTACGATGCGGTACTTTGAGACAGGCTGTTAGACAGATCATATATTGCAAAAATTGACAAGTTGTTTTAACCAATTTTGTTCATTTTACAAACGCATAGTTAGTAATTTTTCTTTTTCGTTGTATATAACTGTTGTTAGATTATATTACACACATCTTGTGGGTAATGTGCAAGGTACAGCCTGTATAAGTGTCGTCTTGTAAGGTGCTTCGTGAAGAGAGCTGCCATACAAAGTGCCCTTTGGCTCCATTAACCCGCGTCCATTAACTAATGGCTGTAGCTTAATGGCGCTCAGCAAACACCTTGGCTTAGCTTAACTTAGCATGCATTTTAGTTCACTTCTCAAATTACGTCGTCTCTAATTGGATAGTTTTTACATGGTCTCAATATTGTCTTATAATGTAATGAAATTCCATATTTATTTTTTCATAGTTTTACTCCAGGTACATCATCATTATCAGTCTATACAGCATATAGAAGTCCAATTCTGGACATAGACCTCTATAATACAACACTTTCAACGATTTAGTGCTGCTTCTGCCCATCGACCAACCAGGACATTTACATTGTCATTACCGAGGCCATCCAACACATTGATTCCTTGTCCGTAGTCGCCACTAAAATATCTTTAGGTACTTCGCAACGGCTGTTCTTCGAGCTATATGACCTGCCCATTGGTACTTCAATTTGCTTATTCTAAGAGCTAAAACAGTTTAGGACATTATTTATTTTCTAGTATTCCTGCAAAATACCAAAATAAAACACCAGATTCAGGTATGATGGTGCTAAAAAGAGCTTTTAAAACGGTGGTGAATACAAACTTTCTCATGTATAGTATAGGTATACTTCTTTCCGAGATTCACTCGGCTTGGTATTTTTTACGTTATTGATCACTAAGGTATTGAGAGTGGATTCGGGAACAGATAATGGATCCTTTGCGGAAAGCCATCTCTATACTCTGGCATTCAGGTAGGGTAGGTGCTTGTTAGTACAAAGGAACGCTCCACAAGTAACGTTCTTTGTAGGTACTTTAGGCAAAAATGGTTTTCTTTAGTCATAAATGTGACCATCAATCACATGTATTGAGTTTAGGTATTATTTGTATTGTATGCTTTGAAATGTAGAAAAATATTTCTATCATTTTATTCTTGAGAGCCTGGTTATTTGAGAGGATAGACATCTCACATATTTCCGTGCTTGGGTCTACCCTACAGCTATGAATATGTTTACGTTGGTAGATGGAAGTAAGTAATTGGGTATTACATATATGTAGGTAAAAAAGCTTTGACCCGTCTGATATCTCAAACCAATAACATAACTCACTCCACTCAATAACCATAATTCAGTCAGTAATACTCGCTCGTTCGCCGTTTTATTAATTGAAAATACCTGCCGGCATTCAAATTGGCTGAATGCAATCCCTGAGATTCTAGAAACAAAGGCAATTCAAATGTAAGCAAAAGTACAACTCAGCTATTTCGCAATTAAATCTTTTCAGCGGGAGTTCCGCTGGATATGAATTGTTGACGAGAAGTTCTTTCGCCCTTCGCCCGGTAGCGATACGTCGGCTAGAGTGAGGGCCCGAATTTGTAGAGGTAGGTAGCGAAGCGACATCGGTGAATCGTACCCAGGTTTGCGCTATATCTATAACACTCTTTTAAAATATTTCAATGCTTAACAGAAAACTAAAATAATTTCCAGATTTTACTGGATTACAACCAGTAATTACATGGGTATACTTTCGCTAACAACAATTATTCTCTGTGAATGTGAACTTTGTTCTTTGATAAAAATAAATCGTGAGCACAGTAGTGCCCCCGGCAAGACGAAAGAAGCGGGGCACTACCTCACTTTTTTGGAAGCATTTCCATCTTTAACCACAATTTTCTATCGTTAGTTTTTATCTTACTAAATGCAAAAATAACAATGATATATTTTTACTTTTGCGTGCACAGTATGCTGTGATTGTGGATGGCGAAGCCTGGTTTATTTATGCTATCGGGCTGAAAAATGTTATTCTAACGAGCATATTTTATCTCTCTCAGATAACTTTGTAACAAAGGGTCACAATAGGGTCAAAGACATACTAAGTTTAGATATTAATAATATCTTGATATTAATAGACCAGCGTTTTGGGATGTTTCGTCCTGCCTTAGCAAATGCTGAGTGGTAGCCATTTTTGTTGCCTTATTTAGTTGTAAAAATGACATACTTTTGCATGTGTTAACAAAATAAGTTTTTATTTATTTATTTTTATTTCATTTTACTCTCATGGATTAAACAAACTTCATATTAAAATAATAAATCTTCTATACCTACATATGAGCTTAACCCACTGACTGATTCATCATCGCCGAGTCGAAACCGCTGAAGCTAGCTGAAACTTGGAAGGTAGCTTCCTTTTATAGCAAAAGCACTCACTAAAGCGGGATTTTTCGTAATTTAACCCCTAAAGGGGTGGAAAATCGTGAAAACCTTTGTATGGAACTTATAAACGCGTGGTGCGATTTGCTTGAAACTCGGTTCGGATACTCTAAATGCAAAATAAATGGAAACGTATTTCATGATTTTTCATAACAACCCTTAAAAAGGGGTGAACTGGGGTGTAAAAGTTTGTATTGAAACTATTTACAGGGCGGTGCGATTAGCTTAAAACTCTGTTTGGATACTATAAATGTAAAGTAAATGGACACGTATTTCAGTATTTTTCAAAACAACCATAATAAGGGATAAAATGGGTGTCAAAGTTTGTATGGGAACTTTTTAACGAACGGTTCGAATGGCTTGAAACTCGGTTTGAAATCTAACGCGTTCGCGTCGCGGGCATCAGCTAGTTATTATATACATTTAAGAGCTGTAAACTATCGCTATGGCTTACTTAGAACCTCCACCTTAAATTGCCGCCTTGCCTTCGTTCTCCATGAGCCAAGAACTACTAGAAATGCCCCAGTTCCGAGGTAAAAATAGTCTCTTTGGAACAGTATTGGCAACCTAATGTAATGCATGTTCTTTGTGTGGCCTAGTAAAGAGTAAAGAAGAAGTTTATTGCCAAAAAGAAAACACATAGAATTATTTTATAGCACACTACCTACATGGCACACAGCGAATATGCAATTTGGCTTAGGTACAATGTGAGTTTCAGTTCTAAGGATTTGTAGTGATGTTGTTAGACCTAAACAAAAGGAAATTTATCTATTCCTGAGTGAGTGAATCAATTTTAACCAATGTAAAAGACGATACTTTTCTTCCATTTATTATTTATGAACAAACAATGATGTCGATTTTGTAGTGCAAAATCAATTGGACTAATCGGAATAACAAACACCTCGATTGTTTTCTAAGTGACAAGTTAAGTTTAAAGACTTTGTACCCTTGTACTAATTTTTATTCGTCCAAGTTTTATTTGTTTTTATTTACATTATATAAAAAAAACTCCTAGGGAATTTAACTTTTTTCGTTAATTAGGTTTGTATGATAATCTGCAGTCAACGAAGAGAACAGTCCACGTAACGAACCTTATCATATTCAATTTTCAGACACAAATAAAGATAAAATTGATGTAATGTAGTTGTTAGTAAACTTGACATTGCCATTTTTTAAAATTGCTCCATGTAAAATAAATAGTTTTGGGAATTTTTATAAAGAGATTAGGTTTGTATGATAATTTGCTGAAGTCAGTGAAGAGGCGTTTAGTATTTAATGCCACTTGACAAACCTATAATCGTATTAAATTTTCAAACACAAGTAAATATGAGCAAAGTTAATATTGGTATGATCAGTGACTTTGTTCACCTTGGCATTGCAGACAGTGGAGTGCGTCGGTGACGGACGCCGGCGCGCCGGTCCGTCGGCGCGTGATTAATGAACACTTGTTCACGCTGCGGCGATCACACGCCTCACCTGTGGCTGGATTCATTAAAAATAATAGATTTCGTTCTGACATTTTTGCCGAAGCCGACAAAAAGTGCCGCCCTTATCAAAGTCCCGCGTGGGGCGTTTTTAGGTTGATTGACTCGACTTTCTCACTTCTCTGTTGGACTGGAAGCAAAGAAAAAGCATAGAATGCGTCCAGCTGCTTCTCCCCCCGAGCATGTCGTAAAAGTCGACTAAGGGACAGTATCCTCTGCAACATGATGGACCATCTATGTAGGCGATGGGCTGATCACCTGTCAGCATGGTTCACCATATCCATCTTAGGACTTTGAATCAGAAGTGGCTGCAAGTTTTCTTATGTTTACTTGTGGCTCTGCCCACTCCTTTAGGGATACGGGTGTGATAATATTATGTATGACTCGTTTTTCCCATATTCAAGAATGAACCATGACTCACGTATTAATTTTAACTTTGCCATCGAAAGCTACCAATAAATCTGTCGTGCACCAATGTATTTTTCTATTCGAAACATTTGTGTGCGCTATGTCAGAACTCTCAAACGGTGAAGGAAAACATCGTGAGGAAACCAGCATGTCGAAATGGCATGTCAAAAATCGAATGTGGCAGATGTATTATGCTTTCTAAATTCTTCGCAGTCCGGTTTATTGTTCTTATAAATAAAATACTTGTTTAAAATGTTTTTCGAACCCTGTTACAAAAATCAATGCAGCAAATTTAATTAATTTTCTAGTTGAGATGATCAGAATAGCAATAAGTGAAGTGTTAGATAGCATTTGCTCTTACACATTTACAAGGACAAACTCATAGTGAATCCGAAATCACAAACACAATACTCCTAACGAACTGAACTATAAATGGAGCAATTGCTTGAGTAATTACAAGTTGAGCTTCCATACATATTAAGTACCTAGTACTGTGACCCTCAGCAAGAGCGCCAACAAAGGATGTATTGTGTAGTAGTAGACAATAGAAAAACTGTTTCAAACCAACACTAATAAATAATGTCAGTCATATTCATACATTACGTTGAAATTACGCCTGTTTTTATCGCAACCGAACATCTAACATAAATAAATAAATAAATAATTGTGGACATTTCACACTGCGCCATCTAGTCCCAAACTACTAAGCAAAGCTTGTACTAATATGGGAACTAGATGGCTGATAGAATACATAATACTACAACACCCAGACTCGGAAGAAATATTTGCAGAACATACAAACATTTCTCCCGTAGCGGGAATCGAACCCGCGCCTCTTGCATCTCACCCGAGCACTCGCTCGCCACGCCACTGAGGTTGTCGATATATGGTTGGATACCTGCTAGGGAAATGGTTATGATGATAAATCTGAGGATCTATCCCGTTGGTAGAATGAGAAAGCATTGGTTTGCCACGTTTCTGCGTTCTTCTGAAAAGGTTGAAAGTTTAATGTTAGATGGCGGTCTTGTGAACCATGAGTAGGCGGTAAGATCTATCGCCTACCCAAAACAGTAAACTATGAACAGAGCAAATAAGCAAATAACTATCACTTGACAATTACTGACGTTAATCAGAAATATTCTTATCGGCCAGTGTGGTTCGTTTGGATTGAATCGAATTAAAATAATAGAAAAGAGAATGATCTGTGGTGTAAGTGATATGGCGGGAAAAAAAAAAATTTGGGAGCGTCTGCTTGCAGTTGTTCAAAAAGTTTGCAAATTGATATAAATTGTTTAATCAGTTATAAATTACGGTTTGAGGTCACATATATTAATAGAAGGGAGTGTACAAAGTGCGTGCTACTAAAACTCATAAACGATTCGCGGTACGATTAAGTTAGTTACATGGTGTGATAGCCATCTATCTCCATCCATTAAATAGGATCCCGTTTTTACTTGCGTTTCGCCCTTTAAAAAATTCTGGAACATTCGAGAGTATTCGAGAGCGTTCGGGAATAGTCTGGCACGTCATCTCAATTCCCTGAGCGAAGCTGGGTACCCCAGCTAGAATGAATTAATAAGTAGTGTGGAGTATTTGTTCTTTCCGAACAGGTTTACGTTCAGTTTAAGTTTAGTTAAATGATCGTTTATCATATTTAAGAGCACTGGTGGTCTAGTGGTAACACTCCCGCCCGGCCTTCTGATCCTAAGGTAGCGGGTTTAAACCCGGTCGTGCAGCTATGGATTTTTCAGTTCTAAAAATTTATGTGCGCTATGCCGTACTCTCAAACGGTGAAGGAAAACATTGTGAGGAGACCGGCGGCTTAGTCAGCTCCGCACGTATTGTCTTTTCTTTCCTGTGGATAAGGCCGACTAAGCTGAGAGGATGGTATAGGTGCTGGGCAAGCCTACTCCTTTTAAAATCGTCCCGGGCCAAACCGGAACAAATAATAAAAATAATAGAGGGGCCCCATATATGAAACATTTATGACGAGCTCTCTGTGTCGTGGCGGGCGAGTGCTCGACTCAGACGCAAGAGGAGCGGCTTAATCGTAGACCTACGGTAGTTAGTGCTACGAGATTTTAATGCTACGAATATATACGTTTCTACGCTTTTCGTAGATGTCTACAAGCTGCGGCTTAAATACTTTATACCAATGCACATCGTATTATCAAGCTGAAACAATTGTAAAAAGCCATTGAACACAAAACGAATGGTACTTGCAAACTGTCCCAGACGAAACTCTCCACAAACTATATCTCTAGCAATAAAGCGCATTGTATGACTGCAATAAAGAGCACTGGTAGTCTAGTTGGTAGTGACCCCGCCTTCCAATCCTAAGGTGGTGGGTTCAAATCCGGTCGTGTACCAATGGATTTTTCTGTGCGAAAAATTTATGTGCGCTTCTCTCAAACGGTGAAGGAAAACATCGTGAGGAAGCCCGCGGCTTAGTCAGCTCTGCACAAGGCCGACTAAGCTGAGAGGATGGAATAGGTGCTGGGCAAGCCTACTACATCTTAATTTGTCCCGGGCACTACAGCGTCCCGTTAGTGAAGGTAAAAGTTGCCTCCTGACGTTGTAAAAATCATCTACTTTAGATGGTAAAAGGCCTTATTATTACTACAATTGGTCAATTTTTCAACATACTTGGTTTTGTTTTGGCTAATGCCAAAACTATGAACAGTTCCTCGACATTATATTTTAAACATTTACGAACGTGTTTTGGTGAAAACGCTATAAATTGGCGCTATTGCCTCCCAGTTTAGGTCAAAGGGTCTAGTCGTTCATCATTCTGTGGTGTGAGCGCACAGCTCAGCATATTTGTTACAATGATTAGAATGTAGTAGTCATATACATTTGTACAAAACACAACTCATTGCACTTCAGACAAGTAAACACGCATCAAAACATGTAGACTATCTTTCACTATACGCACCCACTAAACCTACAAACAGTCATAAATTACAATTCGTTTAGCTTAAAATTTCAACATTTCTAGATCCTAACCTGCATGGTGCCAATCTCAACATGCTATTTATTACTATGCTATTAGTATATGCTAGTAGTGGTACCATGGTACTCGTAGTTTCTGATACCCACGACACAGGGAATCCTAGTGTGGGGTCAGGACTATGTATGTGACTGTTGGGTGTTATTATTATTATTATTATTACCAGTACTCTCAAACGTCAAAGGAAAACGTCGTGAGGAAACCGGCATGCTGCAGAACTTAAAAAGTTCGAACATGTATCAAGTGCATGAAAGGCTGAGGCGCACTTTAAAGCCTTTCATCACACTGCTTCGGAAGAAGTGACACGACTAGTAGTAAGTAGTAATAGTACATTGTCACTTTCTATCTACATTCTAACCTAATCAAGTCAAATGCCAGCCTAATGGGCCTATGAATCTCAAGCTATTTACATTAGTTGAACTATGTTTACTTTTAGGACCGTTATGTGTAATTTAATTACCCGTATAACATGCAGGTAATGCTTGCTCGTGTGATTAATTAGGCCATTAAGGTTTATCTCATATACGTATTAAGGGACCACAGAATGGGTTTTTTAATCTCTTTAACGTGAGGAATGGTTCCGAGTTTATCTAAACCAAGTAGGACTAAGTAAGATTTATCTTTGTTTGGGTCTAGATAATCTAGTCAGTAATACTAGCTCAGAACAGTAAAACAACTTTGTTAATAATATAATAAAAATGTTGACTTTTTACTATGAAAACCGATGTAGCCAAACTAGCACATTTTAAAACTAACACACATGGTAATAATCATTGGCTTTTGGACTCTAAATGCATTTTAAATTAATTTTCCGCAGAATCTTCTATAATGACAGACCAAATAATGACTGATGTTGACTGAAGTGATAGAGAATAGTAGTACTATTATTGTACAGAACCTTTTCTCTATCTAAAAAGGTGTCGCGTGGGCCACGCCCACTTACTATCTCTCTTAAGTTTATTTCTCTATAACTATCGTCAACGTGCCCCTAACAACACTTTACACCATCGTGAAGGGGTTAAAATGTAGGTACCTTAAAAAGGCTTCTTTGGCGAACTACACAAATCTATTGGAACTTTTAAGGGGTACCCGAAAAGTGCCAACGTGACCCTATTACTAAGCCTTTGCTGTCCGTCCATCTGTCTGTCCGTCCGTCCGTTAGTTCGTCCGTAGATCAGCGGGCTGTATCTCATGAACCGTAATAAGTAGAGAATTTACATTTTCACGTGTTTCGAGTGTGTATTTCTATAGATGCTATACAACAAATAATAAAAATAAAAATAAAAAATGATAGGGGGCCCCATACAAGAAAAAAATTATGTACATGTCCGACGAATTCGACTAGCACTTGACCGGTTTCTACGACATGTCGGTTTTCTCGTGTTTTGTTTCACCGTTTGCTACTGTTAGGTATAGTGCACATAAATTCTAACCGAAAAACCCATTAGTGTTCTGTTTTTAGTCGGCCATTCTATCATAAGGGCTGATGGCGACGTCACTATAGTTAAACCTCACAACTTTATCTTAGTAGTATCATCACCATTGATTAATTGATTTTTGATGAGCAAAATGTTACGTAGTGATTTTAAATTTTATGACTAATATTTTTAAATTGTATGGTAGAGTACATCAATAGGATTTTCCGACGGATTACTTTCGGTTATCTGAGCACTCTAAAGTGCTTATGTTTCATCTACATTATCCGTGCGGCCATAAAATCAGTTTGATATCCATATCGTATCAAACCACTCAGCCATTTGGCGACCAAAATAGCACCGCGTGTGACAAAGTTCAAAATAACTTTACTTATCATGGTTACCTCATAATTTGTTTCTAGAATAATATAATCAATAACAGCATGCATGCGCTACTATCTGAATCTGTTGAGCTATCTAATCTATACATTTGTTTTCACAAAAAAGAGCAAATTGTTCCTAAGGCACTTTTCTTGTATATCTTCTGGTTTTCCTCTTATTGTCCCAGTTAAAAAAAACACTGTATATAGTTTGCAACGGTCGATACTATAGTTGTCCCAATTGTTTCTTTATTGTAGGGTGTGCCAACGGGACCCTATTACTAAGCCTCTAACCTGACTGTTTTTTTGTATTTGTAAATATTTGTATAAATGTTAATCTCGTTCTGCAAATACATGACAATAATTTAACCTTTTTCACTTAGACCAATTCACGTATTCTTATTTCTTTTCTTATTCTATATATCAGAGTAAAAGTTAAAAAAGTAAAATATGGCAAGAAATAATTAATTTCTTACCATTTTTATGCGATGATATAAATGGCTGCTATAACTGAGCTAGAGCAAGGCTCTAAACTATCTATAGGTGATTGTTAGTACATACCTTACCTACTTAATATTATTTTATTTTATGGGTCGTAAAAACTGAGTAGAAATGCTTTTCGTACTATATTTCCCAGGTTTTATTTCATGCGCTTCCAATATTGTTCTAACGGGCGGCGGGTCGTTCATTGCCATAACTAAGGCCTTTTACCATCTATAGTAGATGATTTATACAGCGTCAGTAGGCAACTTTTTACCTTCACAAACGGGACGCTGTAGTGCCCGGGACCTTAGTGGTCGGCCTTGTCCACAAGAAAGACATGGTCGATACGTGCGGAGCTAACTAAGCCGCGGGCTTCTTCACGATATTTTCCTTCACCGTTTGAGAGCACTGGTATTGCGCATATAAATCTTTCGCACAGAAATATCCATTTGTATACGACCGGATTTAATCCCACGACCTTAGGATCGGAAGGCGAGGTCACTACCAACTACATCATCAGTGCTCTCAATACCATAGCAACGTTGTTATCTGTAGAAGTGCCATACAATTTTTGACAGAAATAAAATGTTGCTATGGTAATTAACGTTTCGTCGTCCGTTAGTAGAATATTGGATCTGGGGCACCAAACATACCAATTGTGTCTTTAACGGCCGAGTTGTTTTAGCATTGTTCAATACAAAACATAATGTTCAAGTGCTTTCTTTTTATTGGTCCATTGGATCGAGTAAAACGTCTTTAAATCATTCGTTATCACATCGCTAGGCGAACTGGAACTTTTATCTAATGTTGTAAAATAGTTTCTAACTATTGGCTGTTTGCCAGGATTTAGTACAACCCTGTATCAATAGGTATATACATTTCAGGACATCAAATTAGAGCTGTAGGTTCTTTAAAATCGAAATATGTCACCGTAAAATTATAAATATCGTTAAATTATAATCTATCTCGCGAGATTGTGAACCGTAACACTTACAACACACAAATTTAACTGCTTTAAATTTGTGGCGCTTCGACACTATAGTGTCCCATTAATGTAGGCAAAAAGTTGCCTCCTGGCGCTGTATATGTAGATGGTAAAGGCCTTAGTTTTTTTCCTTAATAACTTAATTGCAGATTGTACATTATTCGACCTTTAGTGAAAGGTACCATTTTATCTCATAGATAATCTCTATCCTAATTGTTTTCTACCTCAGTCTTATCCTACACGTTATAATATATTCACATGAAGATAATCATAGCAGATTATCTATCTATTCATTACAGATTAAGCTATTAATACACACGGAGAGCAAATGTTGATTTAGGTGGGCTATGCGGGTATTCTATGACGTTCATTATGAGATACGTGCTAGGAATGGTTCGAAGCTGACAAATATTCCTACATGTGGATAATTTAAACGTGCTATAAATGTATATATCCTGCTTTAGTTTCAGACTTTATGGCTATCAAGATTTCCGCCTAAAAGCTTCATTTTACTTTTCACTTCTAAAATGGGGAGAGACAAACTACTATGTATTTTTATACTTGGATACCGATTACTTAAGTACTTACATAAGTTAACCTAACCTAAGGTTAGCAATAAACATATAAATTGGCTAAAATTTTCCATTTCGTATTTTCAATAAATACAATAATTTTGAGTTTTCATTTCCTGGAGTTCCACGGTATAAATTCGTTTTCAGAAATAGAATACATTGTGCAATCATTTCTGCAAAACAATACAAAATAAGCATCTCCAATAGTCAATTTCTGTATTAAGAGTAGACTGACAGAAAAGCTTTTTATTTATTTGTTGTACGACTTTATCTTTATCCATATCGTAAGCAAATTAGATTTCGGTTTCCTCTGGAATAAGGCAGTGAGATCGAGATTTTAGGGTAAATTCTTTCACTCGTAGAAACTACTAACTTGTTAACCCGTGGTGAGAACGCATTTATTAAGATAGACTTTCGAAGTACGCGTGGAAATGGAACGTCATTCACCGCATTATTAACACTGCGCTCAAATGACGTTTCCTACCATTTGGTAGTAGCTCTGACGCGACGTCACTACGTTTGCTTCAAAAGTCTACTTTACAAGTCGTGTAACTAGTTCTTTTGAACCAGTGTGGTGAAAGGATTTTAAGTGCGCTTCAAATGCGCCACCTTTCGTGGCACATGTTTTAGAACTTTTTTTGTTCTACGTCATGCTGTTTTCCTTCGTTGTTTGAGAGTACTAGTATAGCGCAAGTAATTTTTGGGAATAGAAAAATCGATTGGTACGCGACCGGAATTTAATCCACGACCTTAGGATCCGAAGATGGGGTCACTACCTGCCACTAGACCATTGGTGCTCAAGTCTATTTTTATAAGGATATACTTCACCTTGACAGCTGTGATTAATTATATAAATTGTATTAAAATGTTCATAAATTTTAAGCAAATAAATGATGTAGGATTAAAATAACAGATTACAATCTAAGGGGTTAATAGGGGTCCTAACTTCTCTTAAAGCCTGTCAAAACTTAAACAACGTTTAAAGTTCTGTCGATCCCTTTTCGTTAGATTCTGACAACTAGTGACAGGGCTATTTTTAAACAATGTTTTAACACTAGCTCGTTTTAGCTAAGCATTATTTACATTCAGACCTTGTAAATTGTAGCACTAGTGTAACGTCCTTATATTTTGTCTGGAATGATAATTTTCATAAAATTTCCAATTTACAGGAATTGAATTCCTTTCTTAATGTATACCAAAATAGGAATATACCCTTCAAGTTTCATGCTTCGACGACTTATGGTTTAGGCTGTGTGTTTATTGTCAATCAGTCAGTCAGTAATGTAAGAGTTTTATATATACAGATAGATTTCATTAAATTATTTGGAAACTGATAACACATTCATTTCATATGAAGGTACATATTCTCGTACCAACTTAGGCCAGATATGCGTAAATTGTCACCGTATTGTCGATTCAAGACGAATAAATTTGTGGATTCGAATTATGCTGGCTCTATAAAATGTGGTTGTATTGCAAAATTAATAATCATAGCTATTTGGGTTGTCCACTTGGAATTTTAGTTGTGATTTTTGCTAACCTAATAAACGTATTCATGTTATAATAGTTTTTCCGTGATACAGGTATAACCTCATCTCTTGGTTTCCAAGAGATGTTATTTAGTATGCGATCTTTCATAAAAGAAGCTTTCCCGAAGGATATTATACTGAGACGGCATATTACGATATGTCGTTTATCGCACTGGGATATTGAACAAGATATCACTGGAATATTTAAGCGAAATATAGCTTCTATAGAAAAGTCTTACACAGCGTCCCGTTTGTGAAGGTAAAAGTTGCCTCCTGACGCTGTATAAATCATGGTAAAAGGACTTAGTTTTTAGAAAAGTCAAACCTGCTGCTTGTATAGTGTTCAGATCACAGTCACATTTTCAATGTTGAAGGAAAACATGCTAAAGCTAAAACACACCCTTCTCATTTCATGTCGATAAATAATGATAGCATCGCGTCATAGTTTGATGTACGCAGGCAGTTTCTCATTTTCCCAAACAAGGACGGTGACACCGTTTTCCCAGTTTACAAATGGTGTGGAAAGTTTTGTTAGTGCCCCACTTACCTAGATGATTTGGTACCTTTGCCTTTTCAGGGTTCCGTACCCGAAGGGTGCCAGGGCCCTAATTACTAAGGCTCCGCTGTCCGTCCGTCCGTCTGTCAGCGGGCATCACGGACGGACCTCATGAACCGTAATAGGTACCTAGAGTTGAAATTTTCACAAAGTGTGTATTTCTATTGCAGCTATAACAACAAATCTATATATATTATATATATATATATATATATAAGAAAGTCGTGTTAGTTACACCACTTATAACTCAAGAACGGCAGAACAGATTTGGGTGAAAATTGGTAGGGAGGTAGCTTAGAGCCAGGAGACGGACATAAGATACTTTTTATCCCGAAAAAAAAAATCAGAAAAAAAGAATCAGACTTGGAATAACAAAACGCAAATGATAGCTATGTAATTGACGTATAAATCAGCATTGCACCCGAGCAATGCTGATTTTGCAAGCCGGGGCGCGTCGCTAGTAATAATATAAAAAAGGGGGCCCCATACAAGAAACATTTATGGTGGGTGTGTATTCGACTCGCACTTGACCGGTTTTTTATATTTCATCCTTTTTGATTGCTTGCAAAATTAACTTTCAAACAGTAACTTCATAATCGGTATCGCATTTACCAGTTTGTTCGAGAAATAGAACTTTTTTCACGTTAAAGCCTTCAAGAAAGGTACCCCAGACCTTCTGTCGTGCTTAGATATTACACAGAAACCGAACGAGAGGAAGGTGATTGATCGTTCAAGTCGGTAGGTAATTGGTGTGTTCTCGTATGGTGTTACCAACCACTCACATATGTAATAACCATTCTAAGTCTAAGGTGAAAGTAGACTTGCGTAGTACCTAACAGAAAATACATTGATTAGAATATTTTTGTTTGATGATGTAAAATTTTGTGGCTAGGACTTATTTTTATATACCTACTTAGGTATTTTATTTGAATTTTCAGAAGCAAAACATATAGGTAGGTACGTATATGTTATACTTACAAATCGTAATCGACTTCGCCCTCGCGTCACGAACCAAACTTAAAATATTGGGTCATAAAAAACGTAACACAACGTAGGTACTTTTTACACCTCAAATGGGAAAACTACGCACGGTTGGGGGCCACAAATGGATTCGACTTTCTGTGCCCTGCATGAACTTTTCGTGAAATAACCTATTACTGTTGTATTCATTATGAATACAGTAGGTTACATAAGTCATAAATTGTTGTAGGAAATTTCTATAAGGTAACTGATAAATCAGTAATTTGAATCTTCTGCAATTCTACAGTTTAAAACAATTACCAAGCACCTAAGCACTGAGCAGCACATAGTTAAACCGAGTGGAGTCAGCGGCTCTTGTTTATCGTCAAAGTTGCGGGCTCCCTCAAGATTTATGTTGATCAGACATTTCCTCTCTCGGTAAATTGACTCTGTAGTTTGTTATAGTGAACAAAACACTCTCAAAACAATGTTCCTACAGACATCTTATTTTTCACTGGTTTTCAATGTTGACCTTATACTAAGTTTAAATTAGTTTAGTTAGAAATAGAGCATTATGAAGTGATATACTCGTATAACTGTATTATAACAGTTTATAATTTATAAACTGGTGCCACCTCAATAATTATCTGCAATAAATAAAAATGCTAATGATGATGATGATGATTCCTTAGGTTAATAAATCATATTTGGTAGCGGTCTAATGGAGCTTGCAACGCTATTTCAAAATACTTTCATCACGGCTTCCACCGTTTGTAAAATATCAGAATAAAGTAAATTTAAGTTTTAAAACAGCGAGCAATTTTTTTTTAAACTAACGCAATGTATAGGAAATATACCTGTAATATAACTTAGCCAAAAAATAATACGTAAGTTTATTTTACATGAGTAAAACCTACCTAACACACTAACCTTAAGTATAGAGTACTAGAACTTGTCAGCCACCGAACCTAACGTGAGATGGCAACGTCGAATCGGATTAAGTGTGGCACAATAGAAGCTTTTATTGAGAACCCGGCTTAATGAATTAATGATGCTTAATTCTGTTACATTTGCCGACTGAAATTAACTGAGCGTAACTTTTAGATAGCAAAAACACTCGCATTTGTGTTTTCATATCGGATTTAGCGATCGACGTTTTTGTTACCGGTGAGTGCGGGGTTTGCTGATTCAATTTTCCGCTTCAATTTCAAACCATGGTCTCATTCTTGTGATATACGTTGAGTTATTTTATACATATTTCATCTTTCTGCTGCATCCTCCAGGAGTGGAATTTCGGGAATTCGTACATCCCCACGCCACAATTGGAATAGTCCTCCAAGTTTCATGTTTCTAGGACTTATGGTTTAGGCTGTGCACTCAGTGTCATTCAAGCCTAATCTATCTAAAAATCACCCCTGGCGCTACAAGTCCCGTTTGTCTAGGCAAAAGTTATCTTTAGACGTTGTAAAAGTCATCAAGTATGGTTAGTTTATAAATATATAAACTTTTCCGTAAAACTTATAAGTACTAATGACAGTGATTACTAGTTATGTACTTGTTTACCGAAAATTTCAAAATATTAGTTTGAACTTAAAAAGTGTATCGTAAGTAGGTACTCATTTAAGTAGTCTATTTTCTCACCAAAAATATTTATAACGGTAGGTACTTTACCTTCACCGTGATATTTAATTGAAATAAATTACAATAGAATTCTAATGTAATTGTAGGTACCGTTTACTTCCCAAAGACATTATTAAAGGACTCAACTTATCTTCTTAGCAATAATAATAAAATCGTTATTGTTCGACCACAACGTACCTATAAAAGGCAAGCAGGGAATCTAATGGTATATTAAAAATATGGGCATTTCCATCGTTGAATGACACTTTAGGGTTTACGTCCAATAAAACGCTATCTTTGTTGTGAAAATTTGATTACATGAGTTGATAATGACTTCTGTGACCTTTTTTTACAAAGGTCACTACGTAGTCTGATCTACCAATGCGACGGCTGACGCTGAGTTTTTAAAATAAAAATAGTAATTATAGCTACGGCTAAACAACTACGGTTACATTTACGTTTTATTTATGTCACTATAGTTTGTAGCTTTCTGCTGCCGAGAATCGAATACACAACTGGGCTTTCGCCTAATATATTCTGTAACCTTTTAAACTTTTCATCCCCAGGGTTTGTTTGCAACTACGATTTTACCTCTAAAAGTAAAATGTGAATTCAGTCATAGTTCTCTACTAAACTAGATTAAAATATGGTAAGTGTGCAGAGCGGATTGGATAAATTGTTTCAGTTAGATAATGGGATTTGAATATGACCCAAAAGCCTGCACGGTGTCGCAATAGTCTCTTTGGAAACAAGAATTATTGTAAACAGGGATCGGAATATGAGATAAATAATACAAATACTTAGTAAAAATCAAATAAAGAGAATTTGTGATTTATTAACTAGATAGGTTCCATTATTAACATTTATCACGTACAAAAAATAATAGGGTGTAAATATATCTCTGAAAATGTAACAAGATAACATAAGGTAATGATGAACTAGACGAGGTCAGTCGGGAGGATGAGGGGCGCGTGGGGCGAGGAGGCACTACGGGGGTGGCACGCGGCGCCGGCGACGGCGGCCGCACAGCAGGCGCTGGAACGCGTGCCGGAACTCCGGGCTGAATACCGTGTAGATAATCGGGTTCAGCGTCGAGTTGAAGTAGCCCAGCCAGAGCGACAGCGACATCAGCACCGGGCTGACCTCGCAGTCACAAGTCGGCACTAGAATGGCTAACACGAAAAAGGGGAGCCAGCAGGCGACGAACGCGCCCGTTATTATTGCCAACGTTTTTGCTGCTTTTCTTTCTCGTTTCGAGTCGGCTGCCTCTTTGGGTTTCCGTCTCACTAGAGTCGGGTAGTAGGCGGCTGCGACGGCTCCATAGCCCGTCGTCGACGGATCAGCCTCGAGTCCGTTCACGCACGATTGCTTCTCGGGACTAGTGTTGTTCGAGGACACGTTCGTGAAGCCTGTGGTCGTGGTCTCGGAAATGGTCGGGAGCGGGCGGCCGATGACGGCGACGACAGCGGCCGCGATGCCTCCGCTGCCACCGGCCGCGACCAGCGCGCCGCCGGCAGGCACCGGTGGAGGCCCGCCGCGTGCTGTCGCTCCTCGTCGCCGACGTATTCTTTTTCTAGCAGTTTGGTAGATTCGCCAGTAAAGAATTAATATAATTAATACTGGCACGTAAAATGATGAAGCTGTCGCGAATATTTGGTAGCCTACATCTTGGCTCACGACACAACGCAAGTCCTCAGATACGCGACGGTTCCAGTCGGGGTCCTTCCAGCCCAACTGCGGTGCTATGCACACACCGATGCTTACTGTCCACACACACACGATCATGAACGCCGACCTCCGCGGGGTCCGCGCGTGGATATAATCAATGTTTGTCACAGCCCGATACCTAAGAGAGAAAAAAAATATTATAGTTTTCATCGATATATTTAGAGAATTTTAGTCTATGGGTTTAAATAGTTACCTATCAAGTGCAATAGCAACGAGATGCAGAATGGAAGCGGTGCAGCAGAGCACATCTCCTGAAGTCCACATATCGCAGAGCTGAGGGCCCAGCGTCCAGCGCTGGGCCACCTCGTACACGGCGCCCAGTGGCATCACCAGGCACGCCACCAGTAGGTCCGCCACCGCAAGTGACAGGATCAAGTGGTTGGCGGCACTACGCAAGTGCCTCTCTAACAATATAGCAGCTATCACGAAAACATTACCTGTAAACAACAATTTAAAGTGAGAGGTGTTAGCAATGTCAAGTCACACATCATCGCTCAAAATGTTGGATATTGCTGGCGTTATCGCGCCATTACATTGACTGATGTTGACCGTAAAGAGTGTCCATCGATAAAACTCTAGGGGAAAATTTAAAGAAATTGCTGCATCAAAAATAATTTGAAATATCGTTTCTTCCAGCTGAACGTTAAGCACGTAAGTTGTCGAACGATAGATTTGCTATTCTGAGGTCGGATAAAATGTATGCTGTTACGAGACTTTATGTAATAGATGGACTCGATAGCCGAACTTGCAATATCGACTCGCTTCTCGGAAATAATGGAATTTTTATAGGGTAAGTTATGGTTGGCACTAAGTTGCATGAATCAATATAATATGCACGACCGACTTTTCTGAATAAAGCCATTCATTTGGCTCGACGTGAGGAGCGATGCATACGAATTGACATTCGATTCTCTTGGGAACAGACTCGATATGGAGCTTGGGATAGCGTTAAGTTCTTCCACACTTTATTTCAGCCTCTTCCTCGAAAACTTTTGATAATCACAGTAAGACGACATACTTCAGTACTTACTACTTACCAACTACAGTAGCTAGAATGAGCAGGCCTAGGATGATGGCCTTGGCGGCGGCGCGGACGAGCGCGGCCGGCGAGTCGAAGGGCGCGACCGAGTCCCACCAGGTGGCGTTCGGGCTCTCGGTGACATTCCACACGGCCAGGTCAGTGACATTGCTGGCCCAGGTGAGGTTCTGAGTCGGCAGGCGCAGGTACAGCGCCTCCCAGTCGACCGGGTCGTCGTCGTCCGCGCCCGCCATCCCCTCTCACCGAGACTCCACGCCACTTACTGAACAAAACAGATCACATATCATACTATAATTAATAACTTATAGATTTATAGAGGGGCAAAGTTATCAAGTGCCTATCAGCGGCTATTGCTTTCATGCCCTTTGAGTTCAACTAAGTCTAATTAATCATTTGATAGAAAATATACTCACCTACGAATGTTAAATGGTCATGAATGAAGTTACTGAGGAAATGTAAGTCATGGTTCCATTGTCATCTTCAAAATGAATGCTAACATCAGACAATACAAAGTTATGCAATTAAGTTGCTGTATGACAACCAACAAATGAGCCTGCCAGTTGCTAACCGAGTCTTGTGAGCGTTTAAATGTAGTAACTTCGTTGAGTTGAAACAGGCAGGATTACCTAATATAAAATACATGGTACCTTATGAGTTGTCATCTGTGAATGTGTTTATTGCATTGCAAGTACTTACTATTTGAGTCGTATTTTCGGGAAAGATAGCTGAGAGCCCGGTCCATTGTTCGGTTTATTTAATTCGAACGCACCGATTCTGTAACAATGATAAAAATAAAATAAACATCAGGCCTTGTGTTTCCACAGCTGGGATACAAGATCTCCTGATTAGTAAGAATGTAAAGGTCATTTCATAAGGGTCTATTACGTTATCAGCTTCATGTTGGTACATACAATAATTTCCTCATGACGATTTTATCTTGTTTGTTTCTGCAAGTTTTGCAGATTGAAAGATTTCTGCAGGTTTTGCATTAGCGCACTGGCGTTTCTTGGACTTACACACTTCATTTATGTACAAGTCCTCTTAAGACAATTGTTTATTCTATTAAAAGTTAGATTATAGTACAGAACAAGACTTTATGTTGATACTTATTATAGAACGACGTAGCAAACACTACTACCTACTGCAAATCACAACGATACCGCTATCTAAACTTCAAAGACATCGAAACTCTAACAAAAGAGAACTCAGGTTACAAAGGTTTTCTAAAAAATACTTTTTAGGATTCCGTACCCAAAGGGTTCCACAGGGAGGGTCCCTGTGGCACCCTTTGGGTACTACTAAGCCTACTTGGGTATTACTAAGCCTCCGCTGTCCATTCGTTCGTCCGTCCGTCTGTCAGCGGGCTGTATCTCATGAACCGTAATAGGTAGAGAGTTTAAATTTTCTAGAGTTTGTATTTCTTTGCTGTTTGTGTTTCTAGTACAATCTATTTTCCTACCTAGTTTCATACAGATTGGATTAACAGTTCGAAAGTTATGTTTTAACAAACATATCACGCCAAATCAGCCAAGTTGCCACTGATAAATTCGGTCGCTTCGCTCGCTCCATACTCATATGAATTATAGCGGTACAAAGCCCTCAGCTATTCTGAGGTCATGCATTGATTGTCATGTCCAAGACTAAAGCGATGCTAGATGCGGGAATGTCGACTGCCCAATAGACATTTTCTCTATTTTCATGAGATTTTATCTATCAATCTTTGCCAAGCCAAAGTATTTAAAAGTAAGCATTACTATTCCTATGTGTCGCGACACATCTGCTAAAAGTACGGCGCCGAAAGTTTGCAATCGTTTGCAATCCAAACGCTCGCAATGTTTGTTAGGTAGATAACCTATGACACATCAGCCGAAATGACGAATGATGAAAAAATGTGCCTTGCTTTAAGAACCTAGATGTGTCGCGCGCAACACCAACCCCAAAGCTTGAAATGTACAGAATGGCGACACCGTCTCGCAGGCACGCAGTCACAAAATAACTACTGTCAGCTTACATCATGTTTTACCTCCTTGCTATTGTCACAGATTAAGTACTACTCAGTATTGCCGCTCTCATTGCCGCTAAACATCACAAACCTCATTTGTTTGGTAGAATGATAAAATACTCCTTGGTCTAGTACCGATTTGAAAGTGGAGAAAAGGCTGAAAAAGGCGGTAAAGGTTGTAAAATATTTTGAAGCTGACACTACGCAGCTCTATTTTAGCAGTCGCTCGGTCGCATCAATTTGAACATAGCTTTAAATCATAGCTCGTTACAGTTCAAACAGAGCAATATTCCAATCAAATATAATCGCAATTACCTATTGAGTTTGACTTTCACTACTATTGTGAGGTCAGGGTTGTTTGCTTGAATAGCTACAGTTTGCTTAGCATTTTGCTATAGGTAAACTAAGCATGATGTTTACTGACGCGGGGCGAAATGTTTTGTTTTGTTCGTAATTGAAACTTGCGAAAATATTTTACCTCATCACCATCATCAGCCTATAGAAGTTTTCTGCTGGGCATAGGCATCTGCAATATACTTCCACGACTAGAACTAGTGACTTTTTTGCAGAATGGTATTTCCAAGGGGCCAAATCTATACCTACATAAAAAAATAATTTTCGTTATATTTTTTACTATAAGTACATTATATAACATTGACTTGCTGCAGAGATATCTAAAAATTATGATTACCGCGTTTTTCTCGAAACCGCCATTTTGCAAGTACTGCATTTGCTATTACAAGAGCAGTATTAGGTACTAACTTGCTTATTCTACAATCTAGCTAGTCAGTCGTCAGTAACTTTTTAGACTAGGTACTACGGATTTCCTTGTTTCAGATTCATCACGTAAGGAAACCCCAACCACTACTTAACCCGCTGCGCGACTTTAAGCTTTTGTAATTTACGCTGGACTTTTGTCCAATGGAGCAGGTGTTTATACTTTCAGTTAGTTCTCTAGTTTGATAAAAGCGATGAACTTTGTCTAAAGTATCTGAAGCACCCGTATAATTTAGAGGCAACCAATTGAAATGGAATAAATAAGTTTACGAGCGTCATCGACCGACCATTCCAGTCCTAAATGGTGATTCGAATCAATTGGACACAATGTTTAGTTTTAAAACTCCTACATTCAGTCTATGCCTACACTTCTACCTATATGCTCCGACTTGCGATTTTTCAGGAACGGACATTTTCCACCCTGAATTTTTTTAGTACCTTCCCATTTATTTTAATCAAATTCTCGACTAAAACGTTTCCAGTAAGCGGACTCTTAGTAATTAAAATGGTACCCTTCTAATCTATCACCGTGTTTATTTGATTACCCTCGTGAATTGCTTTCAAAAAACTTCAATCAACGTCCCTCCATGTAATATAATATTTTCGGGAGTTTTGCCTACCGCAGTTTATAATGCTGTACCTACAATACCTACATGTGTTATACTAGTAGTCGGAGTACCTACAAACCTACATTGGTATTTTTCACTGGCAATAAGCAGCATGAACTGTGGACACAACTCGACCGAACGATGGATATAACATGGTTTGTTTGACCAAACAGCAAGGTCACTCCCACTTTTTGTTAGCGTGGACATATTTTGCGTAAAATAAGGTACCAAGCTCTACACACCTACGCATACAATTCTCTTGTGAGGACTTTTGTAAAAGAGAAATTTGCTCCTTACTGAAGTGTGCTAATACATGTAGCCATACCCTAATCCGTCATACCAAATGGTGTGGTAATATTGGGTAATATTGATTTACCAGAGAGAATGCCATTGGTGTATTCTACGTGGTCGCATTGATCGAATGTCTGGTGTCGAATAGCTGAAATAAGATGTGATTGTGAGATATAATGATCAAACTGGATCAAACTAAGCCTTTTGTTGTGTGTTATGCGATGATACTTTTTGGAGCTGGAGCCGTAGGTACAGGCAGCTAAGACACGCGAGGTAAGATGAAAAAAATATAGTAGGTATTACGAGAGATATATCCTACTCCATTTAGCAAAACTAAAATCATGAGCTTTCTAGATCTAGCTGAGAAACTTGCTAAGTTAAGAAGGCCCCTCACTTCGTCACGAATGCGCGAACCCACAAGTGTAGGACAGCATTCGCAAATGTATTCGCGGATGCGAACTCGCTCCTTCGCGGATCGGTTGCGCATGGGTTTGCGAATCACATTGCAAAGTACCTACATGGGTTGACGAAGTTAACCCCATACATGTGTACAAACATTCGTTCAATGTACTTGTGAATATTCGTGGCGAAGTGAATGCTCCGGTTAGAACATGCTTTGACAACTGAGCATGTTCCATCTAATTGTGGCAAAAAAATGTAATAGAGCGGTATAATATTTTGATCAAAAAATGAAACTTGAATGCTGCTGTACCTCGTTGCAGAATATATTATACTAGCTGTGCCCCGCGATTTCACCCGCGTTTTTCTCGTTTCCGTGGAAATACCGAGATAAAATATTGCCTATATTATAGCCTCCCTACCAACTCTTAACATCTTACACACGTGATAACTTTTAAACGAAATATCCGATTGAGATGAAACAAAAAGTATTTTACTTCTACATAAATACTCTTGATAACATAATGCTAATTTTGATAAAGATTAATATTACGATACATATTTAACGTAGTTTTTTTTTCTTCAGACGATTTAATAATTATTTTGAACACAAAATCGGTTATTGTGATTAAACCATGATAGCTAGATATATGTTCTTATGGACTTTTTTGTAGGTCTTAATGAGATCTACAAACCCGTAGTACATCATTTTGTTCTATTGTCAATAGTTTTTGCAGCGCACGCAAAAATAGATTTTCAATTTTACAAAATAGCAATTTTATTACGGAACCCTAATTTTGAAAAAAAAACATAGCCTATAGCCTTCCTCGATAAATGGACTACCCAACACTGAAAGAATCATTCAAATCGGACCAGTAGTTCCAGAGATTAGCGCGTTCAAACAAACAAACAAACAAACTCTCAGCTTTATAATATTAGTATAGATTTAGCTGTATTAACAACTCGTGGTGTCAATATAAAATACTAAAATGTGTGAAAATTGCATATTTGGTACCGTATTCCATTTTTCGAAATCTAGTGAAAAAAGAGTAATTTTTACTTAACCTACTTTTATTCAAAATAAGCTTCATAATCTTGACCTTTTATTTCCGCACTATAAAATTTTCTACAATAAGTATCTAGTCTTTATTTCGTAAAGCTAGTTATAATATTTTGGAAGTTATTGAGGTTTTTGTTACAGACTCGATTTCTTTGCGGCCCAGTGTATACCTATTTCTTCTTTAACAAATATATTTTATCTAAATAATAATATTTTCAAAAAATATTTATTGAAAAAAGGACTACCTACGGCTGCACCAAGGCTTCGAAAGTAGGTAAAATAATCTTTCGGACCACCTTTTAGGTACCTCTCAGGCGGATTTTGAAAACATAAATAATGCTGTTTATTTAAAACCAATTCGCTTCATTGATTATTATGATTAAAAACCACAAGCTCTGTGGTTTTCCACGCCCATACACAACTATCAAATAGCGCGACCTATTACTACTGGGTCACTATTTGGTCAGAGGAAACCATTCATCTGCGAAAACAGAACATTATTAGCATAAGTACCAGCATGATGGCCAAAATACACATTACACATTTAGTGCAAACAGTTCGAGGATGCAACAGCATACTGGTATCCAACAATAATATATACGCAGTTCACACACGCTTCAGTTCTATCAATAGTAACGAATACCTACCTACACTACATCCTCGATAGGAAATGGACCGATATAGGGCCGATAAAGCTTTTTAGTTCCAAGATAAATTGCCTTATCATTCTATCGTAAGTGGTTTTCCCAACGAAACAAAATAAGGTGACGTGCGAAAGAAAATCGGACAAAAGGATCCCCCATTGTCTATTTTTCTTTTGGAGGTCTCTCTATACTCTATTCTCTTTCTAACATGTTTTTAATCGGTTCATCGGTGATTATGTCAAAATGATGTCAGATACATTATGAAATTATAAAGTAGTGTATCAGGACCGTACCAAATGGAGATCCGTGGTCTCTGCCTACCCCTATGGGAAACAGGCGTGATATTATGTATCCACAGAGATTCAGGGATCACAGAATTATTCAACTTATAGTATAGTTACACATCATGGTTTCACTAGCAATAATTATTAAACTTTATCAGAACATTTTATTTTTTCGATTTTGTTTATGAAACTTATTAAATCTGCAAGTTTGTAACAACAACAATGTAGTAGCTGACCTTTTCTGATTGAATTCCTTTCGGTCAGTTCAGAATTTACTTCCCCACGGGGACTTCCGGCCGCCTGACTTGTTATCAGCTGCGCGCCTGCGCTGCCAAATGCCATGTTATTTATTTACCTACTCTCGTGAAATACCTACACAACGCGTCAGATTTATGCACCTTACGGCAGTTCCCAAACAAGTCAGCCAGTGTTGTAAATCGTAATTGTCAACGTGTCAATTGTTTTACATAGGTATCGGTAATGTTTTTGTTCCAAAAATAAAATTTTGTATTTGTAAAAAAAAACATCATTAAAAAGTTGCAACAAGAAACAGACTGGTTATAAAAAATCCGTTTTGTAAAAAAAAAAATATTTGAGCTCACAGAATTAGCAAACTGAAGTGGCAGTGGGCTGGCCATATCTGCCGAAGACAGCGGGGGTGGCCTATGTGATACGACTAGTATAACTAAGTAAGGTTTGTATTTTACTAGAATGTGTCCCTGTCTCAAGTTTATCCATCGTGCAGGTGGCTCAGTTGGTGAAAGCATTAGTACCATGTCTGTGCAAATGGTTCGATTACTATGTGGAATAATAAATAGGAATTCACGTAACGTCATTGTAGTCCTTATGAGCACTGTAGGTATTTTAGACAAATTCGATATGGCAGGAAACCACTGTCAGCAGGTGTAAAAGTCATTTTGTTGTTTTTCATGAAGAAGATTAGCTTCTGACCATTTAACCTGCCCGCAAGTTAACGTCATTGTAATTATGATATATGATATATTTCTAACATAAAGGTCTGCGTACTATCATTCTCTTAAAAAAACCTGAGTCTTAATCGAAACTTTGTAATGTAGCCGGAACGTCTTAGAAGCGGAAGTTGTAACAGAATCGGAGCCGGGGAACACTTCTTCCTCCCTCGGATACCGCTCATATCCTCCAATTTTCTGTTCCGCTCCGATCATCAACGATGCACAAGAACAGGAGCCGTTGACTGCCGTTCTCCACCAGATGCTTCAGCCACCAGCTGTACGTAGCTTATTCACGACTGATAGGTCCAGAAATACTTTGTTCATGCTCCGGGCAGTCTAACTACATTAATAACATTGTATACACAGAAGACGTTATAAATGGTGTCGTGAACGAAGTCGCTGGTACAGCTAGTATTTAAATTAAATTATAGGTCTATTATTACTGACTTAGCCAAATTATTATGTTCATGTTTAAATGTCCATATTGAATTTAGCTACGAGTAGTTATTCCCCTGGGAGAAGAATAGAAAATTATAAAAATAGAGTATGACCGGCGTGAATTTTGAATGAGTGACTCACATTGAGTGAGTTCATCGACACATAGACGAAGTTCATTTGTTTCAGGTGATTCAGTTTAACGATGCCACCGGCAAGCTAAGACAAGCTAAGTTAGTATTCCGTTTGCTAGATAGATACGTAAAGCCGTTTGAAGTCGTAATTATTTATGTTCAGTTATTATAAGTGGACTTCAAACGGTAATTATCTGCATGAAGACGAGAGATTGTTTATTCTGGCAAATTTTGTGTAGGTACCTTTTGTTGGCTCGTTTGAAGCTACGTTATTATAAATAATTAGAGCTTCTTTGATTAGGTATCTTGAATACATTCTAATAGGTAGTATAGGGCTAAGTATTCCTACTATGAATTTACAGCGTTGTATAATATCAGTAAACATTATTTAACATGCTTTTATAATTACATAACGTGAGTTGGCAATTCCAAGACTACATATTTTATTTCATCAATAGCAAAATCGCAGAATTCCATTCCACCGAGTATGTAACCATTGAGTGCCCTGGCTACCCTGCAGTGAGGTCTTAATAAAATATTAATAAAAACCCCATAACATTTTCGGCAGCCAATGAACTGTTCTCTTGAAATCCACTCTATGGCACCTATTCTATTCATTCCCAGCGGGACAGACTAGGTATATTAGGCAATCACTTGAAATATTGTTATTGATATTAAGTATTTTTTTATTATCGAAACACGCAATATATAAACCTGGAATAGCTGTAACGACCACCCGCGGATTGCCGTAGCTCTGTCAATTGCCACTACCCACAGTTGCTAGAATTCTAAGAACTAAAATAGATAATTTATTATTGTTTCATAAACTAATTACCTGTTTACTATAAGTGGAAACTTTAAATTAGCTTATTGTGAGTGGTGTATGATGTGCTCTGTATGTATTAATTCACCAGATGCATATTGGGACTCTTGAATCAGGAATGGCTGCAAGTTCTCTTATAATTACTTTGTGGCTCTGCCCACCCCGTTAGCAATACGGGCGTGATAATATGTATGTATGTATTAAATATGTTGAACTATCAATGTAAATGCTAACCAAATAAAGCTGTAGGTAAGTTTTCCAAAACCCATCAAGATGAAATTAAATAAGAATAAATTAGAAAAACCATCATCAGACGTTGTAAGTACTGTTTCTGGTACATAAGTCTTGATGCCATTTGAGTAGACTTGGTCGAGTCGATATCTATACCATTTTTCGTATCGAAACATTTTCCAAAGAATTTGAAAGCCTATATTTTATCGGTTACTGCACACAGAACGTTAAAATCCACTTAGCATCTCAAAACCGAGGAAACGAATTTATCGCCTTCTGTCTGCTTTTCCGGAGTTTTCAGGCGTAAAAATGTACATACTGCGAATGAGATTACTTACGCTATGCGTATCGGTTTGTGAGATCTCACTCACAAAGGGATGATGAAACATCACAAACAGATGTTTTATAATACCCGTTCAGTTGTTCTAGTATTCCTCAGACGTGGAGCTTGTTTTAGGATTTTAAGAGATTTTCAATACGAAAATATATTGAACTAGTGAAACGCCCCGCGACTTTGTTCGGGTTGTTTTTTTCTTTCATACAAATTTAATATTCCCGATGCATTATAAAGATATTGGGTTCCCAAAGGGGTAAAAAAAAAGTCTTACAGTAATGTGTCGAGTGAGGTGCTATATGAAAGAGCTTTATTTGTAAATTCCAATATGTTTTACCCTAGGATGTAGTTTTTAAAATACAACGAAAAAGTAATATTTTTTTAATCCGTTGTAACCTGAGCTCTCTTTTAGAGTTTCGATGTCTTTGAAGTTCAAGTTAGACTGGATATTAGAGCTAGATCGTCGTTAGCGGTATCGTTGTGATTTGCAGTAATTGTAGGTGCCGAAATCTACTCGTAACTTTTTATAGAATACACAATTGTCAAATGAGAACTTGTACATAAATGCAATATACAATATACAAGAAACCTTAGGGCGCGAATGCAAAACTTTTGGATTGTGGACATTGCGCGCGAGATATTAGTTTGGGGCGAACAACTAGTACTAGATGCAGTTATGCTAAAACAGTTTAGTAAAAATAAATAGTGGCAAAGGGGTCTTTTAAGAGCTTTACTGCAATTAGTGCGATGGGCGACGACGCCGAACGGGGCGCGAATTGTCGCTTGAAGGTGTGACGGTGCATGCTAACGTGCTGCCAGTTTTACATAACCATCATAATTTTGCGATGCATACGATTATCAGATTTACGCATGCAATTTTGTGGATATATACAACTCTGTTGTTGGGTGGTTTTGGAATATATGATTCTGGAAGTAAAGTGAAACACATTTTATTCTAGCTTTAAATATCGTAATATAATTCAATTGTTAGGTAGGTAGGTAAAGAAGTTTCATTGCCCTTATGAAATCATTCGAACGTTATCAAGTTCACTCTGACGGAAAATGGCAGATAAAACCACTGAAGTAGCTAACTTTGTATAAAAACGCATTGTTTTACCTTTATATGAATTTCATTTACAAGCAAAACTGCATATTGCCCAAAAGCATAATATTAGAGAGAAATATGCAAGGATTTTCCGACGTGTCGTTCACTTTATATTTAGCGCTGATGCGAGAGTGGAAAGAATCACGTTCGCATTTGAATTTTAAACAGGTATTTGAACCGATTTGCTGTACCTAATATTTTAGACTAGATATCGCTATCATCTTAGGTATAGGTTTTGTGGTTCCTTCTTTGCGTGAGAATATTCTAAGGATTCAGCTCTTTATTCAGCGTTTCGGGCTTTCTTATCGAAACCCAATATCCTCGCTAACAAGTACGCAAATAACCACCGATAGTCCATGTCTGCCACCGATCAATTTTCCCTATCTCAGTCGTTTCTGAAATTAAGTTTTGGTTCCGTTGGGAACACTGATTGTGTCTCGAAAAACGATCAATAACATTTTACGCAAGTAGGTTAGGAATATTGATAAACAGTGATATTGAAAATATACAGTGATTAGAATGTAATAGCGTTTGCAGGTAGACGTTAGAGCACCCATACAGGTGCAGTCATTGTAAAAAGTAGTTCATTAAATTTTTTGAATAAATGACCTTCTGACAAGTTAGGTAAAGTATGTAATGAATGAACCTTTGCTAAATGATGAACAGTTCAGTATATATAAGGCCTTTTACCATCTATAGTAGATGATTTAGTACAGCGTCAGGAGGCAACTTTTACCTTCACTAACGGGATGCTGTTGTACTCGGGACGAATTAAGATAGAGTAGGCTTGCCCAGCACCTATTCCATCTTCTGAGCTTAGTCGGCCTTGTCCACAGGAAAGACATGGTCAATACGTGTGGAGCTGACTAAGCCGCGGGTTTCCTCACGATGTTTTCCTTCTCCGTTTGAGAGTATTGGTATAGCATAGCGCACATAAATTTTTCGCACAGAAAAATCCATTGGTTCACGACCGGGTTTGAACTCATCACCTTAGGAACAGTTCAGTCTAGTCATTGTAAATCTGACAAAGAAACACACGTTTGTTTTCCACGGAGCAGGTAGAGCACGGTTTTACTCTTAAAATAATGTTTCGGAAATCTGAAATTGTTTAGCACCTAATGTTGCTGGGTGTACCCATACAGTGTGGTAGATAATCGATTGGTCAATAGGCACCCGCATTATAGATAGGGCACACTGAGGTTATCTCACTGACTGTTATTGCTTTCTGATTCAGTTGTACGCATTTTATGTATTACTTCACCTAACATGACTTTGAGCTGAAACACGTACCTATTTATAGTAATTTTCAGAATAACTCTGCATTGTGACGAATAACAATCATTCCCTTTTTCCACAGAAACAGGCCATGTGCCAAGGTGAGAGTCCTTCTCGTCTCTGCTTCACGTTGAGTGGGGTTTTAATGGAAATATCATAGTATAAGTCCTCAAAGCATGAAACTTAAAGGGTATATTCCTCTTATTACGGAATTCCCAAAATTCAACTCGTAGAGGACCCAGCAAAAAGTCAATGTTTTTATGAAAAAAAAAAACGTAACGCGTACAAAGTCGCGGTGCATTCCACTATTAGAGGTATAAAATAGGTTACCTATACTGAGCTATTAGTTCAGCCAAACTGGAGATACAATTTATGTAAACAAACCGTCGCTTATTTTTCGTTGTTACGATGAAATCACTTTAGTTTTAGGTAAATAAACCCCACAACATTGGTTTTCACACCTTCGTTTAATTATTAGTACTACTTAAAAGTTCCATAAACATGTAATAAAAAAGTAAGTTTTAGGTTAGGTACCTACTGACGGGTTTGTCTACATAAATTGTATCTCTAGTTTGGCTGAAGTATAGGCCCGGCTATTCAATTATGGTATCTATTACTTAAATATAATTCAATATACAAATATACTTAGGGTGCAATTTGGGCTTTATCCATTACGAGCACTCCAGAGAATAACTTATTACGTGGCATGCAACGTCTGAAGACATTCTAGCTTTAATAAAGTTTCAAGTACCTAAGCGTCTTCATGCTTTCACGCCAAATTGCTAAAACTAGTTTTTAATATGCGCAAACAGTTTACCAGTTTAATTTTGCTGTAATATTGTTTGTATAAATTTTAGGATTTTATCGTAGTCATTTTCTTGTTTAGAGAAGAGAAACAAAAGTGGTCTCTCTATGCTTTGTTGAATATATGTATACTCAGTATATAAAACTGTTATGGCTTTACCGTTATCTTGCGAATCCAGTGAATCTATTATAGCTTTGACATACTGACTTACAATCAAAGTACCTACAACCTAAGACCAAGATTAAAGTCACGTAGGTGTGTTGATACAAGAAAGGATTTCCCGAAAGTCAACTCCTACGAAGTGAAAAGACTTCATGTATTATGTCACCGTGAAATTGTAAATACCGTTAGTTATAATCTATCCCGCGAGATTGTAAACTGTCGAAAGATTGTGAACCGTGACATACTGCTTACAATTTAACTGCATTAAATTTGTGGCGCTTCGACAGTCGTTGCCGCGGCACGCTCGCTCTGCTCGCTCGCCTCCTACTTTTTTACTAATTTCCAGATGTTCAGTTTACAATCGGGCGAAATTATAATCTAACGGTATTTACAAGTTTACGGTGACATATATAACTCTTAATACTCTTACCTATTGAGGTATTAAGAGGCTCTTAGTATCCTTCAAGCACTGTTCAAGACAAACAATAATATTTGATGTGATATTCACCAATTATATCTTGGTTTATCGGCTACTAAAGGCTACTAATGTTACTCCTAACCTTACGATACATTTCTGGATACAATAAACTAAATTAAAGCGATAGAGTACCTAACAAAAGTAATCCATTATAAAACCAGGTATGGATAAAAGAGCATTAGACAAGACAGGTTCCGTAAACCTCTAACATGGTTTTGACTTTAATATCTTTAGAACCCTGGCTGGCGTGACTTGGTGGATTACGGCAACTGGAACAGGACATTTATTAACTTGATTTTATTACGAAATAAGCCACACACATTTCACCTCAAATACGGTGTTTCATTAAATTTAATATGAGGTTATGAAGCTAGAAACCTTGAATGATGTATTGATATTATATTTAAATATAGAATCTGAATCGATAAATTGTATACAGACCACTACTTTTTATCACAAATAATTATACAGAGAAGGTCTTCAATAACATGGGCTATAGGTATGGGCGATGGGCTGATCACCTGTCATCATGGTTCATCATATTCGTCTCGGGACTTTGAATCAGGAGTGACTGCAAGTTTTCTTATGACTACTTGTGGCTCTGCTCACCCCATTAGGGATACGGGCTTGATACCTACTATATATACATACAAGCTTTCGCCCGCGGCTTCGCTCGCGTGGTATCCAAACAAAAAGTATCCTATATGTTATTTCAGCACACATGCTGTGTATTAAGTTTCATTCAAATCTGTTCAGTCGTTATGGCGTGATTGAGGCACAAACATACATCGTCACATCCACACATCCACATATCCACATATCCATCGTACCTATTTCCGGATGTAGTATGAGGACGACCAATTCAAGTGTGAATGTCTGTAAACTGTCGAAAGATTGTGAACCGTAATAATTACAATTTGACGGTAATCTAACGGTATTTGCCATTTTACGCTGACATGAATAAACACTCAAGCATAGATTTTCTAATAGTTTTCAATGATAAAACAGAAAATATATAGATTTTGAGCATTGCTCTTGAATAATCACGTAAAGCTTTCATAAGTGAGGAGATGTGTCAGAGAAGGATAAAAATTGAGTTGTAAGGCAGAAGCACACAATTTACGTACTAGGATTGGAACAACCCGAATCTATAGTAGTCAGTGATAGAAGGATAAGAATGAGTTTCAGATTAGAACTCGTGAACTTACGACACATTATACGACATTGCACTATAAGTTACGAATTTTGGAAGGCAAATTATTCCTTACTTCATTTCCTTATCTCATCATCATCATCATCTTCCTGCCCTTATCCCACTGTATGTGGGGTCGGCACAGCATGTTCCTTGGATCATGCTGTAAGAGTTTTGGCTAAGGTGTTTTATGACCGGCCGCCTGCCTGACGTAAACCCTCCTTGGGAATAGTTGCTTATTGTATCTCATCATGTTGGAGGAAACTATCCCTTAGTCTACTTTTACGACATGCTCGGGGAGAGAAGCAGCTGGACGCATTCTATGTTTTTTCTTTACTCCCAGTCCAGCAGATAAGTACATTTACATTTCCCTATCTCAGGTTGTACGTATAATCAGTAACCTAATGTTTTTCTAGGTCACGAACTATGTGTATTTCAAATTTCATTTAAATCCATTCAGCAAAATAAGTGTAATAATATTAATAATAATAATATTTACGTTATATATAAACATACTTTCTGATTTATAATGTACCTATTCGTTAGGATTGAATTGATTACCTACCGCGACAATGATTTCGAATGATTCCCTTTACTCTTTCACTTTACTTTTGTCTTGCGAAAATACAAGCGCTGCCACCGCATCTAATATTAAAACACTTTACTCTTTATTAAGTAATACCCTATCAATGCCAAGAGTTCATTGACACATCCCTAATATTTTAATACCAGTCAGCAAGGTCAGTGTCAGTGTTTCTATTTTGAACTTGCCTAGAACAGGTATGGTCTATTATAGCTAGACGAATAAACTTAGAGAACATAACAAAAAACTTTTATTCAAAAAATAAATAGATTTTAAAGATAAAACTCTCTTAAAAGTAATAGGGAACATAAATTAAGTTGTAAAATTGATCAGATAAAGACTTTTCTGCAAGGATGTTATAAAAAAGTAACAAAAACTAAAATACTTTATTTAAGGTACCTACACAAGGTCCCTTCGTGTGCGAATTCAACTCGCACTTGACTAGTTTTATTATTAATTTAGAAGGCGAAAGGTAAGCGGTAGGTCCCTGCACAGATTAATTGTATTAGCAGGAGGCTTTCATGGATACCTTTGTTATCCGTCGAAAAGCGCCATACATTTTTTGACAGAAAAACAACTTTGCTGTGGTTTTGAGCAATTCGTCGTCCGTTACTAAATATTGGAACCGGACACTAAAGGAACAATTCTTTTTTTTTGACAGCTTACTAGTTAAACGTCAGTAAGTTCCTATGAGCTAGTGGCTAACTCTAGTGACGGAGTTTTTAGGGCGCCTAAAAGCCTCCGTCGTGACTTAAAGCCGGGACCGACAACTTAACGTGCCCTCCGAAGCACGGAAGCGCTCAGCTCAAAATGCCACTTGCCCATCCAAATTGCGACTGCGCACAACGTTGCTTAACTTCAATGATCAATCAAGAACGTCTAAGCAAGCTACGCCACGAGCGCTTCGAGTAATCTTACGAGTGATCCTGTTAAAATACATATTATAGGCTTTTTATTGTATATCAAACAATTCAAGTACAAAATGCTAATCATACAGATTGCGAGCCTGCCTCGCTAGTGACTAACAAAACGCTGATAAAAACTGAATACATTCAGAGTGATATCATATTTTACGCCAGACAACTAACAGGAAGAACTAAATAGATTTACCTACACGAAAGATTGCAGGAATATGATGTAAGTATTCCTTCCGGGGGAAAGAAATGTCAGATTTGTTATTGTGGGTGAAATAAATCTGATACATACCTACACACCTACCTATGTATATGTATACACTTTACGTAACGTAGCATCCCCTTAAGTGATTGCATGGACGAACATATGTTGTGTGGAAGGCTCTCTTTTCTTCGAAGCACGTTAACTACACGTAACATACAACGTGATCCAAATACGATTCATTCAGCAACAGCAAATTAGGCAACAGATTTCCTGAGCGATACATATGTTCAAATTGGCATTATAGAGTCGTATTGATCTGGTAAGACTTTCCTATGGTAAGGCCGACTAAGCTTACATAATGGTAGGTGATTGTCAAGCCTAGGTACTCTATCTAAAATCGTCCTGGACATTACAGCGAGCGTCCAGTTAGAGTAGGCAAAAGTGACGCTGTATAAATCATCTAGTATGCAGATACCTATACTTAAATGGTGAGTAAAGTCATTTTTTTATTATGTTGTTTGCGACCTTTTATACAGAATACAAAGTAAAGGTTGCTTTGTGAGTACACGGCAAACATATTTCTGCGACAGAGTAAGTAGGCGGGTACCTACTGGGGGAATGTAAACATGCCCCCAAACGGTTATCTATCACTCAGATCATCTTCGTCAATATTTCTCGTAGGCAGATGGGTTGATAGGTAATGTTTGTCAAAGGTACACAACCCATGTTTTGTCCATTATCGTAGCTCTTGGAACTTTGTTCACTTTAGATTGACGGGATACTTTTATCTAGAAACAAGATAAGGCCTTTGTTTTTGATAAAATGACTCTAGACATTTATCAATTTAAGGTAGGTTCAATTGCTTTTCAAAAAGCTCCATAAACCTATATCGTTTTTAACAACATTCACAATGAAAATAACTGATAGGTACCTAATGTAATGTATTCTATTTGATTGAGTGTAACTGAAAGAAAACACGCAGCGAACGGCATAATATGATTTCTTCACCTGGAAAGCTGCCGTGGGAAAGTCACCTGTGTAATTCATGGTCACAGGTGCGTTCAGAGTTCTATTCGAGCCCACTGTGGTGGGAGCACGCATCGTTGCGTATTCACTAACTCTCCTTCACATTGCCTACCTACCGACTTGCCGCCTCGCCCACTGGAGTAGAAACGGGTTGATTGCAAGTCGGCGCCCCGACTACTCAACCGCAGACTGAAACCTAAAACCGCACTAAGGCCGCATTTCCGTAGAAAGCCGGTCGCCTTCGTTGTATCATGACCAATAGGTGTAAAACCTCACAAAGCCTCCTGGTCATCTCTATCGGAAAACCCCCAGTTGGCAGATTCCGCCTGCTTTCAGCAAGACTGCGGTCCCACCACTGACCCAGACGGCCCCATTCGGTACCTAATCACTTACAGTATTGGCTCGACTAAAACTCAACATTTTAATTGGAAATCTATCGGTCAAGGTCAACGTTATGGAATTTGGCAGGTCACTTAACACTTTGTTACGACAAGAGGGTTTTCATTGTGTGATTTGTCCAATTGGTTGAAACCTTACATATGCGGTAAGAATAGGATTTTTTTTAGAAAAGGTTAGGATTCCATTACAGCAAGAAATCCGTACTTAATTCTAATTGATCGGTCAAAGTCCGTTCAAAGAAATGAGAAAATATTTATGACAGATGTTCGTCATATTTTTAGAAAGCTCTATTTATAAGAAATATTTAATTTAATTACTTCATAATCTTATAGTATAGTATAATATTGTGTTCATTTATCTACTACCTAATAGTCTACACTGTTATGTAATAGTCTAGTCAGAGCACTGGTGGTCTAGTTGGTAGTGACTCCGCCTTCCGATCCTAAGGTCGTGGGTTCAAACCCGGTCGTGTACCAATGGATTTTTCGAAAAAATTATGTGCGCTATACCAATACTCTAAAACGGTGAAGGAAAACATCGTGAGGAAACCCGCGGCTGAGAGGATGGAATAGGTGCTGGGTAAGCCTCCTCCATCTTAATTCGTCCCGGGCACTACAGCGTCCCGTGTGTGAAGGTAAAAGTTGCCTCCTGACGCTGTATAAATCATCTACTATAGATTGTAAAAGGTCTTAGTAATATTCTACGAGAAAAATGCCTCTGACTTTGGGCTACTATTACGGATCTACAACTCAAAACATTAGGAACTCCAAATTTTTTTCACTTCACCTGTGTGAACCTATAGATTGATTTATAGGTTTTCGGTCTAGACGAGACCTGTAAATCAATTTATTGGTGAGATGTCTCTTTAGATGTCATAAACTAGGCACTTAAGTTTATGCTAAGCTCTCTGTTTACAAAGGGCCTAAGGCAAATCTAGGTGTAGTCTAATTTACTCACATTTAAGTGTTTACTATTTCCTTAGCTTTCCTCTCCCGTCCCATTTATAAACAACATATAGGTATCGTACTGTATGTTATGTTTACGTACCTACTTCATTTCATTCATTACACTCATACTACAAAACATAACAGTCTCAGAACTACGCTCACTCTGAGAGCGATGATTATAAATTTATGATTTCACAGCGACAAACATTGACAGCCTATTCGAATTTGAAGGAAATTGAACTAGCGTCCTAAAGAATGCGTCCAGCTGCTTCTCTCCCCGAGCATGTCGTAAAAGTCGACTAAGGGATAGTAGGTATCCTCCAACATGATGAGATACAATAAGCTAGTATTCCCAAGGCGGCCGGTCATAAAACACCTTAGCCAAAACTCTTACAGCATGATCCAAGGTTCATGCTGTGCCGACCCCACATAGAGTGGGATAAGGGCAGGAAGACGATGAATGAGGCATATCTATGTGTTGTCTGACGTGCCACTGCAAAGCTGGCCGAGATAGGATATAATATTTAGGACAATCACACAGCGCGGCGCCCCGGCACTCAGGGTATTATGTCAGTCATAGTTTCGAAGTAGTAAATAAAATCAAAGATTTGACGAACAAGTGCACAAGGATGTTTATTGTATAAGTTAGTTTAATTTAAGGTATACAATAAAAAAAAAATACTGTATACCTTAAAATGACAGCCTCGGTGGCGTGGCGGGCGATTGCTTGGCAGAGACGCAAAAGGCGCGGGTTCGATTCCTGCTGCGGAAGAAATGTTTGCATGTTCAGCAAATATTTCTTCCGGGTCTGGGTGTTGTGGTACTCGTAGTTTCTAATGCCCACGACACAGGGAATTCTAGTGTGGGGTCAGGACTATGTATGTGTCTGTTGGGTGTTATTTATTATTATTTATTATTAAGGCGCACTTAAAATACTTTCACTACACTGATTCGAACTGACTAGTATCACGACAAGATATAGATAAATCATTTTCATTCATTCATTTATTTATAAACCGTTATTACCGTCTTATGAACGGAGATTTCACATTCGACACAAACGCCTTGATTTCTATTTTTATCTTAGGGAATCGATTAGGATCACATTGGTAGGTATACGGCAGTCTATATAAATCTGTTGAACAGCCAAATTTTAAATGTCTGAACAGTGATTGATACTTACAATTCATTGCGGACGCAGTAGGTAGTAAATTTATTTGCCTTCTAAAGGTATAATATATAACATTAAAAGTAACAAGAGATTCGAACGCGAGCTGCGCGCGAGTCGGATGTATGGATTTGTTATTCAATCAAAATGTTTTATTTGGCATATCAAAGCAATCTGTACAAGTGGCAACCCTGCCAGTGGTTACAACCATTAAAGTACCAAATTAACTAAAAAGGAAAAGAGATAAATTAATGAGATAAAGAATCGGTATTATTTTGCACAATAACGGGTAAGATATTTCGATATCATCGTATCCATGCACGTGTTTAGTGCTGTCAATTTTATTCTACGGTTCAATTGTCTTAAAACTCTTTAACAGGCATAAAAGCCTGAACCGGACTTTTATGCCTGTCCTTTTTATTTTGATCTCTATCTAAATGGGTAATATTTTTACTGCAATAAGTATATAGCTGCAACACAGCCAGGCTATACAATATACCTATAAAATATTGTAAGTGTGGCCGGCCATATAGCCACATACATACTCGTATTTTTGGTACTGGTCGATATATTTCTACATGGATCTGGATACTATAAATAGGTACAAAATAATTGGACAGTATCAGGATTTTTAAAAACAACCCTCAAAAAGGGCCAAAATGGGATGTCCAAGTTTGCAGAATTTTTTAATGGGTCTTGCGATTGACTCGAAACTTGGTTAGGATACTTTAAATACAAAAGTAAAAAACACGCGTTTCAGGGTTTTTAAAAATAGACCTTAAAAGTGGTAAGAGGGGATGTCAGAATTTAGACAACGCGAGCAAAGCCGCGCGTTAAGCTAGTACTTAATAATCTATTCCATAAAACATCGCCACCCAAGTTCCTTGCAACATGAATCTTTGTTTATAATTCCGAAAAGCTTTCAAAGTAAACTTTTTCAAAGAAACCTCTTTCAGTATTCCGCAAAATTGGACAATCAATTATCTTCCTGAGTTTCAACCGAAAATTTGAATAAAAATGTCTCCGTGACACTCTTGCTGCCGTAATTTGATTTATAAGCAATCTTTATTATCCTTGTAGTGAATTGCATGGTTAATTGCAATTAATGGTTTTGCATGGAATCAACATTATGAACCTACAATTGTCCGGAATGCTTCTCTGAATTCAAAATCGGAATCCAGAAGTTGCATAAACCGGTAAATTTAAATTCGCAATTGCAATTCACATACATTTTCCAATGTAAACGTATCATCACGAAACATCAATTATTGTGATGTTTCGATTGCTTAAGTACCTGCCTGGGAATAATGTTTACGCAATTTTCAATGTCAGCCGCACAAATGAATTTCACTATCCAATTTGCAACCAGCGCGAGCGTAACAACAAACATAGTGGAAATAAACAGTCATTTATCGTGATCATCAGTATCTAATATCCACTAAATCCGCAGAGCTTTAAATACCTTTTGAGATATAAAAGCGTAGGTAATGTTTGATGGTAGGTGAATCTATTATTCATTGAATAGGATGTCCACACGGCGCGCATCGCGCATGGTTTATGCATGAGTATCGAACAAAGCCCACAATACACTTTAGAATGCATGTATCGACGCTAAATATTAGAAATGCATTCTGAACAATTCTGACACCTAAAGACCTACTGTTATGTGGCCTTCACAAAACTATAGGTAATATTGAATTTTAACCCAACTGCGAAGAAGGAGAGCAATGTGTTTGGGGTGTAGGTATGTATGTGGGTATGTGGATATATGCATTATTTTGGCTGAAGCTATAGTCCAAACGGCTACTAGACGGATTTTGACAAATGAGGTCGGATTCGCCTGGACGACGAAAGTGTCATAGTGCTATATGAAGTGTCAAAAAATCCAACATGGCGGCTGTAAGAAGCCATTTTCAATTTAAAATTTATTATTTTGGCTGCCTCTGTAGCCGAAAACCTAAAAACTCCGTCACAAGAGTTGGCCACTAGCTCATGCGAACTTACTTTTAATAGAAATGTAACTAATAAGATTAACGATTCCTATTCAATTTCTATCTCTTATAAGAATTTCCAGTGTGATTTTCATACTTTAGAACCTCGCAACAAACGCCCCGATGTTTACGTTCCATTACACTTCTATTCGATTTAATCCATTAAAGTTTAATTTACAATTAAACGTGCAAACGAGGCTTGAATAACTTATTCACCAAATACATATCTGAATCCAAATCGAGTTGAGTTGTAGTTACGGGGCTGAGCTCGGTCCGCAAGTCTACAATGGCGATGCAGAAGTTTGTTAACTCTGCGGTCTGCTCTTGTCGGCGACTTAAAACGCTTTAGTTATGCATTTCAAATGTCGGCTAAGAATGTTTTTATTTCCTTTCGAAATGGAAAATCCAGCGCAGCTTAATATAGAGCACCTACTTGGTTGCTTCGATAACTGTGTTTCCATTTAAAAATTTTAAACGTACCTATCTATTCTGTACTCTGTGGAATTGTAGAGCATCAAGAGAAATAAAAAGTTATGAGTCACATTCAAGTTCGAATTGTTTTAATTCAGAAGCGTGTAGGTCCAATATATTATGTACCCGGCCGTGTAGGTAGGTACCAATTTATCTGTGTGAAAAATTTATTCTACCAGTGCTCTTAAACGGCGAAGGAAAATATCGTGAAGAAACCCGCGACTTAGTCAGCTCCGCACGTATTGACCATGTCTTTCCTGTGGACAAGGTCGACTAAGCTGAGAGGATGGAATAGGTGCTGGACAAGCCTACTTCGTCTTAATTCGTCCCGGGCACTACAGCGTCCCGTTTGTGAAGGTGAAAGTTGCCTCCTGACGCTGTATAAATCATCTACTATAGATAGTAAAAGGCCTCAGTAGGTCCAATAAATACCTACATGTTCCAATAAATTCGAACATACCTACACATCAGAACGCCTCTGAAACTAATTGTATAGGTGCAGTTTTACTGTATAAATTTATTTTAATAACACAGCTACAAAGATAAACTATAATAACATTAAAATCTTCAAGGTAGGTAATCAGTATAATAATAATAATAATAGTTTTACTGTTGTTGTTAAATGCTGTTCGCGTGTAGTTTTATCTATATAAAAGTTAATCCTGCGTTTAGAAAGGGTTTTCTGAAAAAGGAGGCCGTGAAAGCAATTCATGGAACGTAAGTCTTTACCGCAGCTACCACATTATTACCATAACGTTTCCTGCTGCTTATGAAAAGCTACCTTTACTTACGCATAAAGTAATTTGAACTGTGTCAAGTTTTATGAATATTGCGTTCTGAATCCTGATGAATGAACCAAGGTATAATTTATGGGTTTGAAAACAGTAGGCGGAGAACGATCGAATTTAAATTAAGGTGACATTCAGAAAGCACTCCCCCATAATTACGCACTATTGATGTCTGTTGAACGCTAGTTGTTCATAGTTTCCACTTTTGGATAGGCGATGATGACGGAGACCTTACTGCCTAGTCTTTCGTAAATTCAATTTATTTCGTAGTTTTTATGTCTGTGATTCGCCGACAAGACCGCCATCTTTTTGTGTTGAACGTAGTAGAATCATCTAACGTTCTTTTTCTTTTACTTTTTATTTTTCGCTGTAGCAGTTTTCCACAAACTTGCCATCATTCAACACTCACCAACATTATTAGCAAATAGATAAACGAGAACTCAAAAGTAGCGTTAGAATTCAGAATTCGAGTTTGAAAATTGGAATCACGCTTCTTTTTTTATTTCTCGACGAATGGCCAGCGTTGCTGGTAAAAATAGGCTGCATTACCAAGCGAGGGTAGGTAATTAAAGAAAGCCATCAAGTCGGAGGAAATTGGTCGCCTCGGAGACTCGGCCAGCAAAGAATTAATTAAACTAAGCGTCCGTTACGGTTCATCGGCTTGCTTTATCAAAGTAGTCCTTAACCTTTTAAAGCCTTCGATATAATTTAAAGGCTCTTTGAGTTTCCTGTAGAGTAACCATTTCGTGTTTTCATTGCTTTTATGTATTTGTTTATTGTTGAATAGTTGCTTGACGTTGTATTCCTTTGTAAAATTATTGTTTACTGAAACAAGTTGCGTTTAGTTGGCACTTCTAACTCTGCGGCTACACTATCGTGAAACTGCGAAGCTTTGGGTTTCGCGTCCTTGTTATCTTGTGATAAATGGTATTGCTGCACCTCACTTTTCGCGTTAATTTTCTTCGTACCCATAGTGTAGCCAAAAGGTAAGTAACAGTAATTTTAATTATTTCAATTTAATTTAAGTCTATTCGACTGTGATACCTGGTGATACCAGGCTGAAATTATGATGATTCGACTGTAATAGTGTTTGTATAAATTCTTGCCTTTGTACGAGTATACCCACTGTGATAAATATGATGTTTTCCTAAAATAACTTAGGTGCCTAGTATTTATAAATGTGAATTACCGAGAGTGAGTACAGAGAGAGAGAGAGAGTAATAAAACTATAATAACATGTAAAACTTGTAGCTAACTTCGAATTTATTATTATCTCAATAATTAACATTCCTAGACCTACAAATATCTAATAAAAAATCCAATAATATCACTTCTATCTAAAGCGATTGATCACTCGCCGAGCAGCCAATATAAATGATTTATTTCTAAGATCAAAAGTCTCAGCCAACGGTGCGACTTAGATTTATTATTTCCTAGAATACAACGTATATGGTAGGTATATTCGATACATATACATTATCAGACCCACAAGTAATCTAATGATAACTTACAGCCATTCAAAGACCCAAGATGAATATGGTGAACCATGGTGACAGGTGATCAGCCCATCGCCCATATAAATGGTCCATTATGTTGGAGAGGACGCTATCGCTTAGTCGACTTCTATGACATGCTCGGAAAGAGAAGCAGCTGGACGCATTCTACGTTTTTTCTTTAGTCCCAGTTCAAAAGAGCATTAAGTCACACAAATTAGAGTGAAACTCACCTGAGTGTATGTGATATTTTTCTGTAGCAGCTTTTATAAACGACAATCTATTTTCAATCTCGTTACCTCATCGAGCAGATATTGTGATCACGTTTAGCTACCTGTTTCGTGTTTTAGTAAAAAAATATATATTTACAATTTAAGTTTATTTAAAATTATGTAATTATCTAAGATTGCACTAAAATTAATCTTTTTACGATCAAATACCCTTTCGTCGGTTTCATCCAAAGGCTCAGATTCCTTAGATTATGTAACCGTCTCTCGTAAAACTAAAATATCAAAAATTAGCAATTTCTTAAATAAACCCTGAAAATGTTTTTAAGACATGCTAAGAAAATAAATACTTGGCTTATACTCGTAATGTCACATAAACTTTTAAATCATTTCCTCTCAATTTATGACAAAATAGTTGCAAGACATAGCACTAAAATCAATTTGATTCTCTGAAACTTTGGTGATATACCTAAGTTCATTAGTAGAAAAGACATTTGAGGTTGAAAAGGAAAATCAAAAGGTAAAAGTAACCCCAACAAACGCATTTGCTCGCTGGCTTAGAAAATTTGGTTTCGTTTTATTTTTACCTTTGTTTTTCTTTGTAGGCTTTATCGAATGTTGACAACTCATAAAATGGTTTCAGACAAATTGAACCATTATATTGGGAGGGAAATGCGACTGAATCAAAAAAGGCAAGCGCGTATATTTAGGGGCTAGGCTAGATAGCTTGTGAATTGTTTTGCTCTTGAATAGGTTAGAATTTCGTTTTAGTTTTTCCATCGGCTGCGCCATACTACATCTTACTTATCTTGCTTATAATTATAAATGCGAAAATTTATAAGGATGTTTGGATGTTTGAATATTTGGATGTTTGTGCCTCAATCACGCCTAAACGGCTGAATGGATTTGAATGAAACTTGGAGTATACATGGTGCATGTACTAGATTAATATTTTTATCCGGGTACCACGCGAGAATAGCCGCAGGCGGCAGCTAGTGCACCTATAATATGTTCTTTTTTTAGTGAAACATACTGAAAACACACGCTTACAACGCATAACATGCGTTACGTTATATTCTATTCTTACACTTTTTTTGCATTCCGTTATTAGTGTTCTTCGTGATTTGTATGAAAACCGGATTTGTCCGAGTATATAATAAAAATATAACTGAACCAAACCTTATAAAAAGTATCTACATAAATATTGTAACATCTCTATATTATATATCATCATCGAGTTAGTCCGTATTTCAGAAGCTAGACGATAATTGCCGCACAATATTTATCTACTATGGTACGGAACCCTTCGCGTTCGAATTAGACTCGCACTTGACCAGTATTATACCCTATTTTTTACACTTTTTTCTGCGTTCCGTTATGGGTAGTCTAGGTATTACAAACATATTTGGTTACACAGAGGTGATATTCAATCTTTAACCGACCCACCGACATTCCAATTTTGAATCCGGCTGAATTCTCGTATTCAGTTATCGTGTTTCAAGCGAAACTAGAGTATGTAAGAATTTTCAAACAAAAATGGCCAGTACAGTCAAATATCTTTCTTTCGAAGAAAGCTTCCGAAGTCAGCGGCTTATCATATTAATCATAAACTACTCAGCTTTGATAATAATTATTCTTGTTTTTTAATGGCCACACAGCCACGCGACGGGATACGCAAAACTAAAAGCATTTTCGGCAACCCGGAGACAGGTTTTTCATAACTTTGTAGGGCTCTCTAAAATGAATATCTTTATGATTGTTGGTCTGCAAATAAAATGCCTCTAACTAAGATCACAGACCGATAGGACTTTGGAATCCTAAAAAAAGAATACGAGCACTGTCATCTATGTTGTGTTCAGACTCTAAGGATCTGTCTCATTAACACGATTATCATTTTAGGTGTCTAAATAGTCCCTGGAGGGCATGATTACACCTACCTACTCGTACAGGAATCGCATAAGAAATTCCTAGTTATAATCCGGCAATTTTCTAGCAGCTAGGTACTCGAATCTAAGTTTACCTAGTGATTGCCGTCAATCAAAATCTATTTTTGCTTTGGATGATCTAATCGTCCCGTGAAATTTGGCTATTCAATCATAACTGTGAGGTGAGTTGAGCAGGCGTCGACAGGTGCGGTCGGTAACGGGGACTATTCTCACCCCTAATTTACTTTTAATGAAAAACCGTGATGGATGTGAATTTACGAGCCTAAGCGGTGCTGACACGGCACTGCTGCGATGGAAAGAGAGTTATGGCATAAAACATAAGGAACGTTTCCTACAAATTTTATTGCAAGCTCATTCATTTAAAACGATTATTTAAACCAAGACAAGACCTTGATTTCCAAAGCTGTCATCGAACTATGACGTGTGATGAGTACTGTGGCGGCCGGCGGTTGTTTTTCATGCGATAATTTAAGCCTTTTAGATGACCTCGTCAGTCGTAGGAAAATAACGCTTTTTTTTAGACAAATAAACAACGTTGCTATACTAATTTTCTATTGGTCACCTGTGAGTTGAATATAGGAATCCGTCATTAATTGGTAATAAAGGCTTCGTTTTCATTAGGGCACATGTCGCAGAGACATATCGCTAGATATTTACGTGGTATGTCTCTGTGACTTCGTGGGACAATGTCGCTCGACATTTGCCTTGTTCACGCTACCCAGTGGTGATTAGTATGTCGCGTTAGACCACACTACTGCCATTTTATGGAACATAAAGCGACACGCGTTCTTACTAGCAAAACCTGTCGGGCGACTATCGAGGAACACGAAAGTCGCGCGCGTTGACGCTCCGCGAGCATCGACATGTCCTGCGACACGTACCTAAACTACCTAGATGTCGACTGCGTTATCGGAAGTCCCCTTGCGACATCGCGCGACACGTAGAATATACGACAAATGACCCCTAGTGAAAACGGAGCAAAACTGTCTAAAGCGATATTTTTATCTCACTATATATTATACCTACCTACACCTACTGCGATACTATTCATGCAGTTAGGTATGATAACGAATTTATTATTTGGTGAGTTCTTATTCATTGAATAAATCATAAAAATAAGAAGATCTCTTGAGAAAAGTAAAAAATGCATTGTTATTTGAACTCAGAAATATGATAAATATTTCTGAGTTAACCTAACGTTTTAACTGTACCTATACGTTTTAACAAAAGATGGCTGAATTTTATGAAACAAATACTTAACTGAATGAAACCGTGAGCCCAAAAGAATGTGTTTCGGAACGTAGCGTAGGCAGTGCCTAATGATGCATACGTAATGTAAACAAATAAGTCAAATTCATAAACCATTAAAATAAATTTTAAATAGGCTAATGGTCTGGGTTAATGGACATAAAATGTGTCTTCATAATAAATTCCAATTCCAACGAATGATATAAATAGCATACCTGCACAGAAATATTATTTTATACATGGCCGGTGTAAAATAGAGACGTTCAAACAAATTGATGATTAAATAATGTTTTTAGTTTTTATTATTTTGTTTTGATTTTTCAAGTGACAAAACATTTATGACCATTTGTCAGGAAGTCTGGACATTAATCACGTATAGACTCTAATTCATTGTAGATTTCACAAAGTAGCAAATGTAGTTGAAATTCTTGACATTTGGTTTATATGCCACTTCGTATTTAAGATGATGTTCATTGATAATAAAGTTAGTACTTATTACATGACACGATGTAGTTTTATTATTATATCATATCCCACGCCATTCCGAGCACAAGTTATTACACTGGGTTTTAGGCAAATCATGAAAAAAACCTTAGCAAAACGCGTCATACATCATTATCACTAAAAAAATAATTATGTAATTATGTAGGTACCTGACTGATAAGTAAAAAACTGGTTCAGATTATTACTTTTGTTTCCACTATTTACCGGACATTCAGTATATGGATATCAAATGATCTAGCCATTAGGGCACAAATCAAGATGGTTCTGCCCATCAAAGCCGCTTTGTTTCGTAACAATCCTACCAATATTATAAACACAAAAGTTTGTATGTATGGATGTTTGTTACTACGTCTAAACGGCTATACGGATTTGAATGAAACTTGGAATATACATAGTACATGTACTGGATACTTACATGTACACCTATACACATACCTGGACCTGATATGTTAGGCTATTTTTTATCCGGGTACCACGCTAGCGAAGCCGCGGGCGGCAGCTAGTGGTAAATAAAAGTAGTAAACGTAGAGTCTGCGCCATTATGGTGATGGATTATTTGACTTACCAGTCAAATCTATGTGTTTTACTCATGGCCAAGGTCATTTCGGTTTAATTTTAAATATTTCTGGACTATCACCAAAATCGAGTGTTTTTGGGTGATGTTTGCCCGTTGCGAAATGACAAAAAAATATCTGAATAGGCTCAAAGCTGCCTCTAATTTATCGTATCCTTTCAAATCCTTTGGTGCCGAGTTCAGTAGGAAATTAACCTAATTGCCTAATTTTATACAAATATTTGAAGGGTCTTCATAGAAACAGTTGTTAGAAGTTCAACTTTCATGGTATTTTCGTCAAAAAACTTAGGACACACAAATCGTGGATTATTTAATAATGAAAAAAGTAATTCGTTATTTGCTATGAACTCTCGAGTTTATTTTTATTTTCTAAACAGAAGCGATTGATGTGCTGTAAATAAAATTATTTTCTTATTTTACTGACGATTGATTGTTTATTATTGAATAAATTATCAGCGGAAAGTTTAAACTATAAAATAGTGTACACCTAAGGTACTTTTTACTTTTGTTTTACCTAAGGTTCTAAGCTTTTGAAGTAGGTACTTATACAAACAGCGCTGATGAAAATGCTCTGTTCTGTCGAATCTCCACAATATTCGAGTGTCTAGACCACAGTAAGCAGTTTACAATATTAACTCTAAGAGAATGTCTAAACCATGCTGGTTATACAGTAGTAAGCCTATTTCCGGTGTTATTCAAATTTAGAAGTGTATAAGTAGGTATCTTTTAATTAGGTTTATCCTCTTAACTCATACATTATCCGCTTATCTCATTGGGGCTTTTATCCTGTCTAGGTAGGTACTGGGGTTTGTTAATATTTTCTTATCAAAATTTCTTTGAAATAATCATGGACCGAATTGTCTTTGGCTATTTCATTAAGATAAGATTTATTTTATATATTTTTTAAGATAAAATAAATAAGTTTTATTAATGTGTTTTATGAGTATTAATAAATTAATTGCTTAAATGTTTCTGGTAGATCATACCTAAACTCTTCGTAGTCTAGGTGCATCACCCAACGAGCATCAAGGCTTGCGAAGGTACTACAGTAGTACTACAGTCCGAGGGCTGCTGGCAGGCAGATTACCCCTGGAAGTCACTTTTCACATATAATTTACAGACAGTCACTACAACTGATCATCACAAAAAGAGAAAAATATTTTTGAAGGGACTTTTCATAGAGAAATTGTCAATTTGAGCGCGAAGAATTTGTTTACGAGTTTAGGGCGGCGCTTCGCGGTGCGCGTCTACCGCGCTCGGCGCGCAACAGATAGTACCTAGTAGGTCGGATCTCAGCGGCCGCAGCGGGCGCCGCCGCCGCGTCGCTCCGCCGCGGCCGGGTCTACGGCGCGCGCCACTCCGCCCCCTCCTCCCCCTCACCCCACTCACTCCGAAGACCCTTCTGACGAAACCTCCGAAAATTCACGCTAGCTCGTTCGTCGTCTTGCGGCGGCTACAGTTTTCCAAACTCATCTTATTCGGGGTTCAACGGTACGGTTGTGGCCACTTGATACTGTTTTGGATTATGTTTATTTGCAAGGAATAAAGCGGAGATTGTCCCCTAGCGTCTCTGAACTTTTTTAATTTGAGGAAACTTTGGCTTGGACTATCATACCCTATCTATTATAGTTTTTCACATGCACTTTGGTGAGAAAGAAGCGTGTCTAATATTACGTTTTATCCAAGTACCACAAGCACGCTAAGCAACCAATTTATCACAGCATCAAGCACAAGCAAATGGTGTGCGCACAGACAAACTTGTTCTCATAATGAGCACGTAATTTGGTCTTGTTTACTAAGGGAACAAAATCGGTCGACGTGATCTAATTTAAGCTCGCTGCGCTCACAAAAAGCGTTTAGTCCAAATCTAGCAGTTGCTCCCGTCTGGGGTCTAAATATACGCAATAGGTAAGTCCATGTAAAGGGGAGCAAACAATGGTAAGCAAGTGTTGACAATGAACGTGTGTTCGTGACGGCAGGCTGCGAGTAATAAACTGCCTTTGTGAGACATTTAATCCACTTAACAGTTTGTAGCCCTCCGAAGATGCCGCGCCGACTCTCGCCTATTGTCACCGAAATTATTACTTCCGATGGTCGTGCCTGTCTCGGCGTGTGTACCATAATGACTGCTATTATTGTCCATCTGTCTTTATTCCTTCACACGAGAAGGACCTTGTCGGGTCAAAGGTACCTATAACGTACTACCATGTTGTTATGTGCCTAGGATTTCATTGTTTCAATTCAACATGATGCAAGTTATCGCAATTCTACCGGACTTAACTACCTATCTACCTAAACAGACATTGATTCTTTATGAGTAATGGTATAAGCATGAATATTTGATTTCTGTCCTCATTGTGTCACATGGGTCGCATGGAGGGTCCTTTTACAAACAACAATTGCCAGGAAGCCAGGCTATTATGTATAGGTATTGTTTTTGCAAATTCTTTGTTGTTCTACTTGAATTAAATTGAGCCTATTTTTATGATAGACGCGTAATAACATAAAATTAAACGACGCCTTTTGCGTGACCTGTTTGATAATTACAGGTTTTAGTTAGCAATTACCTTTGGTTTATGTTTTGTTCAGTTTATTTGATCACCTTGCTTTGTTGATTGTGTAATAATTGTTTGTGTTTCGTTAGACTGTGTTGTTTGTCTTGTCCGCATTTTGTAAAATTAACATTTGTGTACGGTACCTACCTAAGTAATTATAATTAACATTTCTTTTCTGAATACACATCGTGGTTGCGTTAGCAACAATAGAGTATTCAGTCTACTTACATAAATTTGTGGCATGCGTAGGCCGTTACGTAGAGTCTAACAAGGCATAGAGAAGGTAGGTACATTGTATATTTTCGATACATTGTATAATTTTATTACGTATCACATAATATTTTGACGATTACCCAGCTATTATAAATAAATAACAACCAACATTCACATACATAGTACTGACCCTCTCTACACTATTATTACCTGTGTTGTGGGTATCAAAAACTACAAGTACCATGGTACCACAACACCCAGACCCGGAAGAAATATCTGCAGAACATGCAAATATTCCTTCTGCAGCGGAAATCGAACCCTTCTCTTACGTCTCAGCTGAGCACTCGTCCGTCGCCACCCAGGCTGTCAAATTGAAACTAATACGTCTATCGCTAACGACAAACAACTCAGATACATATTTATTCGTCTAGGATTTAATGGTTACAGCCGAGCCGCTTAGTGTTCACTGGAGCGCAAAGCTGCCACGTGAATCGCTGAATTTATGTACAATACGGTCGACGGATCCAGGCATTCGTGAAGTTAGCCATTTGACATGCGCAGTGCAGCTTTTTTATACTAAATTGTTTCTTCTGCATCGAAACGAATAATTTCTTAAATGCCTATTTCCACCGTCCGTAGTATACTAATGTTATTACTGTGGCATTTCAGAGAATTATATCCTGCCTATTGTAATATGAACTAGATCTATATATTTTTTACAATTAACATACATAGGTAGGCAGAAATCACGGATCTCCATTTGCTACGATCCCGAAATACTTCTGTCGCTTCATTCACTCTCATTACATTCTTCATGCATGCTCGTTGATTTAAGGTACCTACTCTTGATAAATAAATAGTACTCACCAGTCACATACATAGTTCTGACCCAACACTAGAATTACCTCTGTCGTGGGTATCAATAACTACGAGTACCATGGAACTACAACAAATAGACCCGCAAGAAATATTTGCAGAACATGCAAACGTTTCTTCCACTGAGATAATAAATTACTACTGCAACTAGATGCATAATAAATTACTTACTCATACAAACGTTGTAAACGTAGAGTCTCCGTCCACTCCGCTATTCCATAACTGGACGGTTCAACACCCCGGAACTAAAGAAGCAGAGCAAAAAATGTCTGCAAGCAAATTTTTTACAGTACTTATTTAGTCCTCAGAATCTTATGATAAGTAATCTTATGGTCTCCGTCGACCCCATTCCAAAGAGAAAGAAACAAAGAATTCCTGTCTTTTTGTGTCTCTTTCTTTGGAATGTGGTCGACGGAGACCATAAGATTACTTCGTTTTCGATTACTATCACGTGTTTTTTCAGTTCCAGTCAGCGATAACGCGCGAGACCAACTCCAATAACAGCAGCATTATATCAAATCCGGCATTATCACACCACACGCCGTACCAGCAGGATTTTCTTCGCTCGTGTGTACGCACCGCGGATTATACCAATATCGGCAAATCCAATTTTTAAGAGCACTCGCTGATAACTTATCTTTATTGTAAAAATCAGCGGTTTTCTATTCTAGATAAACTGATCCTAGAGACATTTTCATTGGAATCGAATAGTCCATCTCTTAGTAATCACACTAAGTTCTTGGGAGACAAATTGTTGTAACACAATAAAGTGATGGATCTAAGCCAGGCCGTGGTTGAATGGAATATCTGAAAAAGTTTGTTAAATGTTTGAGTGCAAGGGAAGGGGCACGCGACCTTTGGCATTTAGCTCTGATCCGCGAGAGCCCGTACAGAGTTCACGCTAATGAGAAAAAGTACGAAATCATAAATATAGAAGTACCTAATTTTAAAATAATTATACTGCATTAGGTACCTTTTACTTTAAAGAGAGAATTCAATCTCTGATTTCATTTGGTACCTTTATCAAAACGTTACTTATGTAAGTATTTATTTATTTCGTATAAAATACTAATAACAGTAGATCTCTCCAAGTAAAGTCAAAAGGGTTTTTGGCCAATATTTGTTTGCGACAGACTTTTTAGTTCCGATTTTATTATACTGAAAACGTTTTATTCACAGGAAATACATAGTCAATGCGTGCGGAGCTGACTAAGTCGCGGGTTTCCTCACGATGTTCATCACCGTTTGAGAGTACTGGTGAAGCACATAATTTTTTCGCATACGTAGGTACAAAAAATACTTTGGTGCACGACCGGGTTATATACCTAGTTATATACATGGTTATATACAGTACCTACTATGTATTAAAAAACCTATTTCAAAGTGTCTGTTGACTCCTGCTCTATAGCTTCGTTTTCTCCGCCTGCGGTTTAAATAAGTAATTGAGTAGGTATTACACACACATTCCAATTATCTTACTTATATTATAAATGCGAAAGTTTGTGAGGATGTTAGGATTTTTGTGCCTCAATCACACCTAAACGGCTAAACGGATTTGAATGAAACTTGGAATATACATAGTACATGTGCTGGATTAACATATAGGCTATTTTTATCCGAGTACCACGCGAGCGAAGCCACGGCCGGCAGCTAGTTTATACTAAAGTACCGTGTTTTTGTGCCATTAACTACGGTCCTACCGCAACATTTGTTTTCTCGTGATCTTTGCAGCGGGTTTCCTTTCTATCGGTAATTTCTGAACATATATTTATTGCCTTTTCTTTTAGGGTGGTATTTAAGTTTTTGTAGAATTTCTTCGGAAATAATTAGTAAGTATATAGCGTAACAAACATACATAACTTTCATAATAAAAACGTAACAACTATGAATCAGTATTTTTATTTATGTCGCAGTACCGACTTTGCTCCATTACATCCCACGGTACCTACCTATCAAATTCCCTGTACAGTAGACGTCCGTAGTTAAATTAATAATTATTTTGGGTTCGACAGACACCTTTTGCTTGGTTATCGCTCTCTTGATAGCAAAGTGCAATTAGTAAAGCAATTGATTGTGTGTGAGCACAACATTTTGTTCCTGCCGAGAACCTAGCTCTACATTCTATAACTCAGCTCAAAAGTATCCGTACTTTTTCTGCTCTGAGCTTTTATTCACGCGGGAAAAAAAATGTTACTGATAAAGTACATATTATCACGCTCATATCCCTAATACGCAGAGACATAAGTAATCAAAAGAAAACTTGCAGCCACTTCTGACTCAAAGTTCCAAGATGGATATGGTGGAACCAATGTGAAAGGTGATTAGCCCATCGCCCATATGGATGGTCCATCATGTTGGAGAGGATACTATCCCTTAGTTGACTTTTACGACATACTCGGAAAAGCAGGTAGACACATTCTATGTTTTTTCTTTGCTCCCAATCCAACAGAGAAGTAAATGAAAATGAACAAGTGATATAAAGTATAAACTATTTATTTACTTTAAAACATAGCCGTTGATTCTATTCAGAGAGGTATCGTTAACCCCGGAAGAGTTTTGTAATTATTTCTTACATGACACAAAGTAGCCCGGTAATCCCATCCCACAGGAACCGTCCATAACTACTAATAAATAGAGTGCGGCTAAAGTGAAGCACTTTTGGTCGAAATCAGCCGAACGAAAATAACAAATAGACCAACTTTCCAATATTCGATTATAAAAAAAATCTCGCTTTGTGTATTGTTCCAGTTGTCGTCAGCACGCGTCGACTGGTGCAGTTTATACATAAGTGGCGGAGAAATGGCGGTGAGGTACATAAGGGTGACTATAAATGAAACTGGATTTAAAACAACTTGGAGAAACTGAATTTAAAACAACTTGACGTGGAATCGACTTGAAAATGCACTCGACGAAAGGAAGCTCTGCGTAAAAAGACTGCATTGTAGTCTTCTTCTTGTCGTGTCACTAGTTCTTTCGAACCAGCGTGGAGAAAGGACTGTGTGTGCGCATCAAAGGCTCCTTTCGTGCACTTGACACATGTTTTCGAACTTTTCAGGCATTGTAGTGGCTCTGAATGATGGCAACCATTCGTCCGCACCTCGTCGCATAATGTTTGACTTCATTTAAGTCTACGAAGGAGACATGTGTCAAATGCTGAATAAACATAATGGACTTTTCGTTCTGTTTTCGTTCCATGAAATAAAACCGACAGAGATTTTTTATTTTCAGAGACCTTTAAAGAAATTAAGACCCGAATCTCTCAAATAATTCGAATGTAACCGAACCTCTTTGGTCAGACTCTATACCAGGGCTCAGGAGACGATGTGGATTAAGTCATAATCTAATAAGAAGTTAGTGCTTTTATTTACGTAGGCAGCGACTTGCGTCTAAATAAGTATTTGGAAACCTGTGGGTATTCTGCTGTACCACTAGGCAGCAAAAAGCCAACCTAACCTTTCTATGTTGCGAACATCTGAATGTATGAATGTATTTGACGTGAGTAATTTTAACGGTTCGGTATTATCACGCAATATTTCGATAGCTTACATCAAACTCAATCCCACACATTCAGGACTTTTTTCTTCTAGTGACATCGCAAATCGACTTTTATTTGATCGTTATTTTGGTTCTAAGATACCTATTGTCTTAGTTAATGAAAAAATAACTTCTATTTTATGGCTATTTTTTTTCTATTTTATGGTATTACTAGCTTCCACCCGCGGCTTCACTCGCGTTGTACCTGGATAAAAAGTAGCCTTTATGTTATTCTAGCACACATACTATGTATGTTCCAAGTTTCATTCAAATCCGTTCAGCCATTACGGCGTGATTGAGGCACAAACATCGTCTCATCCTCACAATTTATCGCATTTGTAATATTAGTAGGATTTTTAAGGTATTCAGTAATTATTTCAGTCATCTCAGACCAGACTAAGTTTAAATAGCACGAAACGAAGCATATCGATCGATCCGTTGCAGTCTGATAAAAATAGATCTGATACGGTAGTTTCATATTACTCAAGGAAATCAATCTAATCCAGCTGGAGGAAGTAATCCAACACCTGCAAGTACTTATCTCCCTACATAAAGCTTTGCTAACGATGCATACAAAGTACGAGAGTATCAATTACGAAACCGAATTTTCGGGTTGTAATAAAAGCGACCTATATCCTTAGTTCTTTTTCTGGTACACTTATATTATTCATTATTGTTTTTTTTTTTTCGGTTATCTAACATGTACCTACATGCATTATAGTGAAATTTAACTATAGTCCGACGTCAAACAGGACTATTAGTCAAGTCAATATCGACACAAAAAAGGCAATCAGAAGCAAAAGACATCGTAAACGCGCATGTAACTAAGATTTTTTTCATTCTTGTTAGATCCCTTGAAGTAGTTTATACCCAAATATGCGACCCTGAATACCCTGTGCTGTTTGGGAAATTGCGAAAACTTTGGGAATTTCTTTAGTTTTTCGAAAAAACTACCTTAGTTAAGCGTTTTTAGGTATCTTCGTTTTGTATTTCTATAAATTTAACAGAATTTGCTACAATTTGAGTCTAACCCGTGTACTCTAGTCTATTGGTTACGGAGATACAGCTAGTCAAAGACGAGCTATTTTGTCAAAAGTATATTTACCGATAAGGTTATTTTTCAAGACACGTACCTGCAGAACTAATGCTTCTAGAGAAAATCCCGGTTTTTAGGGGACCAGTTGCGCATACTCTAGTCCTATCCGCATTGGTTACCGCAAATATTGTTTGATAAAATCAAATGTATGGCACACAATCCTTGCATCTGCCCGTACAATTGCAAGTCTGAAATCTGCCGCACTCTACAAGGAAGATGGATGGCGAGGCCACGTCCAGCAGAACGTATTGCTTATTCCATATAATGAATGCTCGGTATCTTGTTTCGTGGATGCTTGCGTGGACTTGAAAAACATATCAATTACTGGCTTACATTTCCTAGTTTTATAACCGACTTAAAAAAATGAGGATCTCAATTTATTTGGCTGTAATTTTTTTAGAATGATGTAAATGGTTAGTGTCATCCCGAGTGATCGATATGACGTGGCATCATGCATGCGTAAAAATTCCAACTACTTGTTAAACGCTAAAGAATGGCCCCAAGGAGTTTTTATCATTCATCACTGGCTTTTTTCTTAAACGTAATTATCACAAATTATGGCTACGATTTAAATGAGATTTTAAAATAGAATTCGTTCATTGTCAACTACCTACTGAACTTCAGTAGAACTTTGTTGATCCTCGCGGCTCGTTCAAAATGTTTTCAATTACAATAATACTGAGAATACGGATCGTTAAGTGGAAAATTACAGCAGGTGCTCTTCGTACACACCCACGTGTGTCAAACACAAGCGATTCCAAGCGGTACAGTGTATACAAATCGTCTCCAGGTATGAATAACTAGGAATGCATGTCATTAGAGAAGGTATTATAGCCGGAGCAGCTGTTTCTAATGGTCTACATTGCCGTTTCGGCTAATGCTCACACTACGTAGGTAAACGTTTGGGTGTCGGCTGGTGTCGGTTATAAGCATCCATTTTCCGAAAGATTATAGCTCTTTATGTTTCCTTACCGGAAGCTATGAAATAAGTAAACTGCCTTGAAAATAACAGAGTATCCTATTGTATTAACCGACTGCGAAGAAGGAGAGTAGGTAATGTATTTATATGTTTGTAATCTAATATATTAATTTATTTACCGGGGACTTTAGTTAGGGCCGGCGCGGCGGCAGAGACGGCCGAGGATCTCAAAAGGCGCAAATATGCAAGCCTCGACGGGGCTTATAATATATTTGAGCCTTTTGGGGTCGAGACCCTAGGTCCGTGGGGCACGGGTGCCCACCGCGTTTTCAAAATTATTTCAGGGCGTCTGGTCGAAGCGATACGTGATCCAAGAGCTGGTTCTTATTTGGCTCAACGGCTCAGTATTGCCATTCAGCGTGGCAATGCGGCCAGCGTCTTGGACATGCTTCCACCATCTGATGAGCTGGATCAGGTGAGCTATCTATAGACCGTTTGCAACGGCCTTTAGATAGCCCGTCTGTTTCTTTTGTATTTTATAAATTATATTTGTATTTGTTATAAGTTTATTTCTGTTAATAAAGATTATTTCTTTAAAAAATATATATAAACCTAATATATTATATACACCGTAATTGTCCTATATATGGGAAATATAACTTACGTGATTGTGTTTTTTTAAAATGTTCTATTATATATGATGTGTGTTTACTTAATAAATAAACATTGTACAAATGGTAGGCATTTTCTACCAGCCAACCAATGAGGTGTTATCTATATACCACCTCATTGGTTGGCTTTGGCTATCCATTGGCGTGCCACAATTTATATTAAGTACCTTACCTACCTACTCGTGTTACAAGTTCTTTTGAGACTGGACAGGCGGGACGCGTAAAGGCCGCTTTTGTGCACTTCAAATGTGTCTTTAAACTTTTCAGGTTCTATGACATGTCGGTTTACATGATATGTCGGGCCAGTTATAAAGCAATACATTTTTCGAACAGAAAATCCTTTGGGTACAGGCAAACTCTTAGTACAGTGACGATTTATCAAAATTTTCTGAGAAAAACGGCCGCATATAGTCCAATCCTTATTTTAAACTAATTCAGAATAACGATTAATAACTGTCACGATTTACAGGAGCGCATAGGTATTTCGTAAGCTACGTAGAATTTTATGTGTTTTGGCTTCAGTTACATGTGATGCTACTAACGCCCGCTGTCAGGTTAGTAGGTATTTTTATTTTTTACGATAAATATCATCATAATAAAAATATTGAGATTATTTATTTACACCGTATACTTAAACAATAGCTAAGTGTCAACATCATTCGTGCTCATTAGGCCGTGCCTCGGCCAAATTAAATAATAACACCCAACAGCACAGACATAGTCCTGACCTCACACTAGAATTCCCTGTGTCGTGGGTATCAGAAACTACGAGTACCATGGTACCACAACACCCAGACCCGGAAGAAATATTTGCAGAACATACAAACATTTCTTCCGCAACAGGAATCGAACCCGCGCCTCTTGCGTCTCTGTCGAGCAATCGCCCGCCACGCTACCGAGGCCGTCGATATGTAAAGGTATTTCAGATTTGAAGATTATCTTTCATCATATTATTGTGACGGTAAATTAATTACCTTGAAAGCAAACCACTTTGCTATTTTCTATGAAATACAACTTTTCTTTTAGATAACCGGATTACTTAGGTACACTTATATTTTTCTTTACGTATGCCGTGTACCGGCTTCATATTTGATCAACATATTTGTATTTTTGTTTCATATATAATCTAACATGATAAGTAAGTATTCCCAAGGAGGGTTGACATCACAGGCGGCCGGTCATAAAACACCTCAGCCAAAATTCTTACAGCACGATCCAAGGATCATGCTGTGCCGACCCCACATAGAGTGGGATAAGGGTACGAAGATGATGATATATTTAACGGGGATCACCGATCATGGGCATCTCTATTTTGCTCCACAAGACGCGTTGAGTAGGTAGATAGTAGATAAAATTTAAAAAAAATCTACAATCTCTCATATTTTACAATAATCTGAGAAGCTAAAATTGCTAGTTGATAGGCGGAAAGTAACAATATTATTGCACCTTCTCCGAAACTTGAATAGAGTTCGTACGAATCCTTGAGCTAACAAAACGGCTAAATGAAGTTTGGTAGCTACTAGTTAGGACGAGATACTCGTATTAATCTGTAAGTTAGTTTGGAGATTCGAGGCGTATCCATCTGCGATTGGGGCTCGAAGAATGCTCGGGAAAGTTTCGATAGGTCTTGAGCTCCTAAGCCATTTAAATCTTTTTACAAAATGTACGTACAGTGTTGCCTGAGAGAATTTAATGAACACTCTGAATAAAATATTCAAAAGTAGGGTACTAATTAGGTATCATTATGTAGGTACGTGTGACGTAGATCTTTAGCTATGTAGGTACTCATACGTTACGTCACACGTACTTACACAATGTTGGTGAATTTTTATTTCAATTACTTCGAATAACTCACTTAAAGTACATTAAATAGGCATGGGGCGAGACAATTTTTCTTTCTGGGACAGTACAAACGCGTGTCTAACAGTTCACATTATTGTTTGACCCAGTGCCGGATTAAGCCAGCGCGGGGCCTTTAGCAAATTCCATCAAGGGACTCTAGGTTTGCTTTAGGTTATCAAGTTTATGGTTTTCAATGAAACAATACTGATACAAACAAACTTTTCTGGATTTAATTTGGACTTTTAAATTAGGGTTGAACGTTTTTATGCCAACTCCTTCGTGATAAGGTATTGGACCTAAATTGATATTTTTTAAGCTCAAAAAGCGTTGATGTGCGGCACCCCCAAATGCACGGGGTCCGTAGCATTTGCTACTCTTGCTACGTGGCTAATCCGCCACTGGCTTGACCAATCTTGAACAGTTCATATTATTCCAAATATATGTAAATTAGTAGTTCGCCCTGAACTTACCTTTCGCGCGCTTATTACCTGCGCATAACAGCGTTGTGATCTATCGAAAAACGCCATACATTTAAGGTCTGAAAAACAACGTTACTATTGTATAATATTTGAACCATGCATTCAATTTAATGAAAGTGAAACGAGGCGATTTGATTGTTTTGATGTTAATTCTGTTAGAAGTTTCCATGCTTCGTTCTAAGTCTTGTCTTAATTCAAACTAACTTCCAGAGAATTGGTATTTAATATAAAGGTAATAAAGGCTAATTCTGTTTCGAAGTTTTACCGAAACTCTAAAATGGCTCAGAGTCGTCGGAAAGATTTGGGCCACTATAAGAGAACCAGGATTAGGCAACTGCCTAGGGGCCCCACATCGACTAGGGGCCCCGTGCACGCACCAAGAAAAAAAAAAAGTTAAATTTTGTAACTGCCTCAATATTATTCCTTTTTGTTGAATTCCTTTTTCCCCGTGAATTGCATTGCCTAGGGGCCCTGATAGGGTTAATCCGGCCCTGAAGAGAACATCTACTTAATATGGATATTTTTATTTAGGCCACAAACATAACCTTCCTTGATGTTTTCTTTGCTTTATCCACGCGTGTTTCTTGTTGTAAGCGGCTTTACCTACTCACCATGTTTCGCGTCGAGTATGGATCTTGCTGTAGCCAACGTTCGGAAGCCTTGATAAAAGAGCACATTTCTGATAATTTCTCAGAGGCTCACAAGTGACAACCATAGGATAGGACCCTCGTCACTTTGCCAATACAAGACGCTCGGCTTTGCAGCGGACAAAAATAAATGTTACTTAACAAAATGATTGGTAGCTGTGAGTGAGTACCTATAAAGGTACAGGTTCATAATAAAAGAAAAGGTTTTATGGTTCGATAAAACATTTAAAATAAATTACAGTTATTACCTACATTTTTAACTTTAAAGATCTCTATTTTACACTCAAGAAGAACAAATCCAATAAGTTAGAACCTATATAATGTAAAGTACATTGTAATTTACTTGCCACCAAAGACGAAGTTTTGTGTAGTTCCTAAGTCGTTCAATTAATTTTCAGACACGACTTCTCAAGTTAAATGATTTTTGTTAGGAAATTGAGCTTCAAAACTCGATAAAAATGTAAAACATGGCTTATCAATTCAAGGAGATTTCACGTTTTTAAATTGCTGATGAAAAACTGAACAAATTAGAAGAAACAACTACGTAGGCACTAGTTTTCAGAAACTGAAAATAACAATTACGGAGTTTTCAAAAAGAGTACCGAGTGGCGCTGGTAGCAAATTATCTGGTTCAAAATTAGTTAGACGAGGTGTCAAGAGACCAATTAAAATTGTTTGGATCGCGTGAACTGCGCGCTACTGCTGGTGCCAATTAAACATCGAAACGATTTATTTGTATGTTTTACGAGTATATTGGATGAACGATGGCCGAGCGAGCGAAGCGGGCGAAGATCTCTGTAGCAACTTAGGCAGTTTGGCGTTGTGATTATGCTATGAAGATTTGCTGGGAAACGGTGGAAAAGTGGTTTTAAAAATATTGCGTTCCCAAGAGGGTAAAAAAAAATAAAAAATTACTAATGTATCAATTGGGGTGCCATATGAAAGAGCTTTATTTGTATATTCCAAAATAGTTTTATTTTTATCCCAGGATGTATAATTTTTTAAATAAAAAGTAAAATTTAAAAAAACCGTTGTTACCTGAGCTCCAATTTGTTAGAGTTTCAATAATTTCGTAGTTCAGGTTAGGCTGGATAGTAGAATTAGTCTCTATTACTTTTATATTAAAGACCAATTTCTGGAAGTTAGTTTGGATTAAGACAAGACTTAGAACAAAGCATGGAACCTTCTAACAGAATTGACATCAGGACAATCCAATCGCCTCGTTTCACTTTCATTGAATTGAATGCACTGTTCAAATAGCAACGTTGTTTTTCAAACCTAAAATGTATGGCGCTTTTCGAAAGGTCACAACGTTGTTATGTTAAACAATCCCTCGCTCGTTGGTAGAATATTGGAACCGGGCATAAATCGCAACATAATTAAGCACCTAAGTATTATTTTTACCTACAGCACGAATGAAAATAATGTGAAAACGTATCATCGGCTATTTAATCAGAGTAATGTACTCGCCGGAATCCAGATTGATCTAGAGTCTGACAATGTGCCGTGTAAACACTTCAACCGGTTGATAGTGGTGGAAGGAATTCATTAGTAGTGATAGAGGACGACTGATTCAATCTATAAGGCAACCATCTCTTGGGGTATAACGAGATTACTACCTTGTACGCCTATCTACTTATAAGTAGTATCAATCTATCTAGTTATTTTCACCCAATGTAAGTACTTATACAACAGAGGAAATCTATTTAAGACCACTAGCTATTTTCTACTCAAAACAGACATAAAACAACTAAACATTTTATTACTTACTAGCAAATCAAATTGTCCTCTTATTTACATAAAATCCTTCTTATTTAACTTATTAATTTTGTATATTTTTGCCATCCCTTTTTTTTTGGATGTGACAAACATCAATGGCAATCATTAGTGACAGGCTCACAGGGAGAAGGTTTATAAGTAAACCCCCGTCATACCGCTCAGAAGCGCTTAAATTTGTCTAGGAAGCAGATTTACTCACAGTCTGGAAACTTTTTGCCCTCTCAACGTGGCGTGTTTGTTTTGATTGAACTACGTGGAGTAAAGGTTATGTGCGCGTTTACCGGAGCAAGCTGACCACGTCTGAGAAATAAATGCCAAGACGTTGTCGGAAACTTTACGATAGTTTTATTTTCAGTTTAATATTTGGAAGGGTCATTAGGGAAATGGAATAATGTGGTAAGAAAGACGAAATACAACCAGAATGTGGGTGGTGTAGTTAATAAAACACAAAAACATAAAAGCTAACAAGTATACAAAGCAATTAACAAGAACTGTTTTATGTCCTTGTAGACGTAGAAGTATGTATACATCAGGAGCAAAACAAAAGTAAGAAACCATTTATTTTGTATGTTGCGAGCACATCTTTGGTAATATCGGTAAGTTAAGTATACTACAATGGGGGTCCAGGCGACAGACTTGACAGGGGTTGCCTTCGTTGGCCTTTCTCATCGGTGTACCAAGAAAACATTTTTTTCCACTTTATAGGCTAGACCCTTCTTTTACCGTTCTACCGTAATTTCTTTGGTTACAATGCATACTTTGCTATCATGATTAGGACATAAAATTTTCTTAGACGTATACCTACTGCTAATCGATCTAATTGGGATCCTTTATAAAGAAGGGACGACTAAGGCAACATTAGAATACATAATAATTTCAAATACTTGAGCAGGTTAGTTTTTACTGATACACATTATTCTACCGCTGTTTAATATTTCACGGCTTCATTCGCGTGATACCCGGATAAAAACCCGGATGACGACCTCAGTAGGTGGCGGGCGAATGCTCGGATGAGATGCAAGAGGCGTGGGTTCGATGCCCGCTGCGGGAGAAATGTTTGCATGTTCTGTAATTATCTCTTCAGGGTCTGGAAGTTGTAGTATTATGTATTACTAGCTGCGTCCTTCGGCTTTACCCGCGTGGAAATAGATGTGTCGCAAATGGAGAACAATATCAGATTCAGATGTGTTTTGCCTAAGCTTCAAATTCACTAAAATGTCTTTCTTCTTCTTCCTAAAAATCGTACACACGTATATATTAGCTAGGTATATATCCCAAGTTTCATTCAAACCAGCGCAGCTGTTACGTTTTGATTGAGGCACAAATTTACAGACATCCTTCAAAAGCGTTCGTATTTATGATATTAGTAAAATGTTGCAATTATTATGATGGTAACTTTTCCAAACATTCTAACTTAATCAAAACTCGTTAAGTAGAAACATTTTAATAAATGAATGCAATAATAAAGGACTTGCTACGTTTAATTAAGATGAAATTAAATCGTTATGAGCGCCTTCGCAATTGAACGCTGAAGTGCTAGCTTATTTATTTTCCATTAATTAATAAATGAACAAATTGTTTTAATACATAATAATTTCTATAAATTGAAGAAATATTAGAATTTATTACATTCTAGAATCTAAATTATTTTCATTATAACTTTCATCACAATCGGTTTAGTAGTTATTCACACACACACTTTCGTATTTATAATAAGTAGGATTGACGCACATGTATGCGACGCACACTGTTTCTACCCAAAAGCTACAAGTTTGGTCAACACGCGCAGAGATTGAGGCTTTTAATTAATTACTCACATAGGTCACCCGCCACATTCACCGGGCGCTCTGTATACATTAACACTCGAAAAATACCGTAAATCTAATACTAAGCAGAAAGGCGAAAATTCCAAACAAGTAGCATTATTCACTTTTGTGTACCGACAGGCTTTGTTTCTACGTAAATAATATCAGGGCGTCGGTTGTTGTCATGAGTCTTCGTTTAAAACTTTGTCTGTGAATGAGAAATTCGGTATTGTTTAAAAATATATTTTTTCAATAAATGAAACGGTCCAATAGGCCCTTGTCCAATATTTTGTCCAATAGCCCAATACAATCAAATATAATTTGTCCCAATACAATTTGTCCAATAGCCCAATACAATCAAACATTCACACACTAACAATTAAATAAAATCTACTTCCAACCTAAGAAAGTTTTATAATGTTCATACTTGGGTTGCTACCACTCTGCGTTATGATGAATAACTCATGTATTTCTAAAACGTCAAATCCTACCACTGCAAATATAATCCAAGATTTTAAGTACTTAGGTAGATAACCTTTTTGACAAGTGTTTTGACCCAATCAGATCAGGTATCTAATCGATAAATAATGATAAATGATTGTAATCGGTTAATCGGACGGAAGCACTTCAACAAACCATTGTCTACAAGTCATTTTGCAATTTGCATGTGGCGTGTGGACTGGAGAATGATCCATAGCTGCAAGAGCACTTACAGCTGACAAGATAATCAACTGCCGTGTCTGGTCGTTTATCACCTCATTGTTTAACATACGAGTAGTAAGCAATAAAAAGGTTGAAATTAGCAAGTTTATAACAATTATTAATACTTTTATTGTAAGGCAATTGTGTATAGGTATAAGAAGAATTCTTGTATCTTTAATCATCATAGATTTTTTTATAAACATTACATTGTAAAGTCTCTTTGCTTTACTTTTTAGAATTATTAAGTATTCTAAAAACAAAAACCCGACTGCGTAGAATTAAGGTAACATAGCATAGCCGCCATATTGGATTTTTTGACACATTATATTGACACTGGCCTTTGACACTCTCGTCATCCAGACAAATTCATCGACATCCCCCTTTCTTTTCTTAGGCACTACCGCTTGGCACTACTAGTAGAGTGAAGGGAAATTTTACTTTCCCGTGCCACTACTGGTAGTGCTACGGGTAGAAGTACATTTCCAGTGACACTACACTGTTGCCCTCATTTGTTAAAATTCATCCTGCTGTTTGGGCTACAGCTTCAGCCAAAATAATGCACATAGCCCATACATCCACATACATCTACCCCAAAAACATTATCTTCGTCTTCGCAGTTGGGCAAAAAGACAAACATTATTATAGATGCACTCTCCTTTTCCCAAAATATAAATAGCCTAGGTTGACATTTTCAACGTTGACGGCGATGCCGATTGCTACTCTGTTGCGGCTAGGGTACACAAATTTAATTATATCGCCCATAAAAGTCCATTAGGCGCGGCATCGGTGAGTGAATGCCAAGGGTCGACCTCTTCACATCTTCGATTCTCTAAGTGTATGCTAGCGTTCTATATACGTAAATCCTTTAAAACTACTAAAGACATTTTAAGTATTTATATTCTGGATATTTTATATTATCATTGTCATCATCATCATCATAAGTCCGTTTATCAAGTACAAGCCTCCCTTATATTACGTCATTGTCTTCGGTCCTTCGCGAGTCTCATCAACATGATTTTAATTTAAGCAGAAAAAAACTTTTGATTTTACCAAAGCATGGAATCGTGATGTGTTCTGATCGAAGCCTACAAAATGCTGTAGATTCGGTCACAAAACAGTCTTTCGTAGCCTTCGCAACTAAGTGCTTAAATAATAAATATTGGCAACTAACTGCTCTTATTGTTTCTATCCTAATTGCAGATTAAGCTGGCTTTAACTCTGTGTCTTTCGAAGCGTGTAATACATTTTAGCTACTTCACCGTGGATTCAGATCTCGTTTATGTAATTAGTCGCCAGCTTGCATTGGGATTAATGATAATCGTGAGGCGCATAACGTTAGACCGGGCTCTAACCTGTGCCCCAACCGCGCTGTTTAATAGAACTTGAGGAAATCGGCATGTCGTAGAACCTAAAAAGCTGGAAAACATGTGTCAAGGACGTGTCAAAAACATGTGTCAAAAGGACGCATTCTGGGGCATGCCTCTCTAGGGCGCACTTCAATTCTTTCATCACACTGGTTAAAAAGTGACACCGCCAATTTCCGCAGGTTTTCTTTTGTAAAAAGGTTTCTACGTACTTTTTTTTTCATTTTGGCAGATGCAAAATACGGTAAACAGCATAATATGCTTAAGAAAAGCACAATAGCACGATATGAAATGTGCATTAACTAAACATTCTGAATGTGCCTTTGGTAAGTAATTTAATTACATTAATTGCCCACTGCTCTAACTGATCTATCCGATTCTGGATGATGTTCAATAATACTCTTATGTGGGTAGTTATACTTCCACTTGTGTGGAGTTGTGTAGAATAATATAAAAGTACCCTCAGTTGGATCTGAACCTTTGGTTTTATTTACAACATATCACACAGGTTCTGTAATATGGTCTATCTATCTATCTAGTCGTGTCACTAGTTCTTTCGAATCAGTGTGTAATATGGTGATTATCGGTTATGTAACGACAGTAAACTACCAACACTTTACTATCATCATGTCAGATGTTATCTGTCAAAAATAATCTTCTGTATTTTTATTCCAGAGACATTTGCTTAAAAGTTGAAAAACAACATGACATAGATCATCAGTAGGTGATCAACCTTTTATTGCAATTTGATGGTCGAAATATGGGAAACTGGCATGGTGTTTTTCTTTTTCTTAAAAAAGAACAGCTCCGTTATAAAGTATGTAAATGATTATAACGTCATAAAGTAAACCTACCTACGAGTATAATAGAGGGCTTGAATACCAGACAAAAATCTTAAAATGACGGCACTAAAGTGAAACTATTTTTGTTTTTGTAACCGTTATTTTTTAACCAACTTCAAAAAAGGTGGATGTTTTCAATTCGGTTGTTTTTTTATGTCCTGTTACCTCAGAACTCCATCACTTATGAACCGATTTAAAAATGTCTTTTTTATTTGGGAATTATCTTTTTTTACTTTACGATTAGACGATTACGACAGATCGATACGACGACTGGGAGAGCTTTACTGGCGTGCGCCGTGTAAAACATATAAAGCTATATAGAACAATATAGTTTGGCATTATTTTGCCGTATGTGTTTATCTTCTAAGATTAACACACAAAAACGAAAAAAATATTAATGTATTTTTGAATTGAGCCAGTTTTTGGGGTAATTATTAGGCCCGGTGCCCACTATCGGCACGGCACGGCATGCCTAAGGACGCCTCGGAATTATTACCTACTACATTAATATATAATATATACCTAATTAGGTACAGTCCGTGACTGCTAATCTTGCCTAAGACTTACGATTCTCTGAATGTCCAATTCTGGAAATTATTGCAGCAAAAACAAAAGATAGTGGTAATCATGAGAGCACAGGGGGTTAAGCGTCGGGGTTATCTGATACATTCTTATTAGCAGCTCGCTGCTTTCCACGACATTCGGTAACAGGAGATCAGTTTGCAGAAATCCTCTGACAATCAAATACGTAAGTTACTATTTACCTCAAAACTATTTCGAACGTAAAACTTTAAAGGACGTTCTCTTAAATTAGTGTGAGTAGGTTAAATTAATATAATTATTATTGAATTTATTAACTTTGTTTAAAACCAAACCGGCTTTACAATGCTGAAACATATGTTTAGAAATTAGTCTAAAAACTATTTTATTCTTTAAGTTTTATTTACAGATAATAAATTTGAGCCAAATCCGAGCTTCATTTAATTTGGAAAATAAAAAAGCAGCTAGATTGTATAAAAATCACGAGAGTTGAATCAAACAACATAATTTATTAAACTAAACTAAATTGAAACTTTTGTAATATTTTACAGTACCTTTTTTGTATTTGTACCTAATAATTTTTGTAGCAAAATAATCTTGGAGAATGTCCCGCGCCTTTGTCCACATTGATTTTTTTTTCATACAACCTTTACGCGGCTTTCTCTAAAAGTTGAATTTAGGAAATCTCTTTCTACAGCCTTAAATCTTAAGAGGAATATCCCCTCTCAAGTCTAATAATACATAATACAAGGACTTACGGTTTTGGCTGTGAGTTTTTGTCATTGTCAGCCAGTCGGTCAGACAGTAACGTAAGGAGTATTTATATTTAAGATAAAACAAATAATATACCATGAATTTTAAAATGACTCCTAGGATACATATAAAAAAATATTTAATTACTGGCATTTTGATAGTAACTGAATAAGTAAAAATACTCGTAAGCCTCGTCCGAATGTTCCACCAAAAAATATAACGTGAAAGTAAAACAAAAACTACACTAATATCTTCAACATAAGGTGTAGGTACTAGCAGTATCCGCGTGGTTTCACTTGCGTAGGAAAAAAATACAGAAATTAGGGGAAAGCGTAGGTATAGCTAAAAGAAACCACGAGTAGAATAATCAAAATTCGACCTGTCGTTCTGGGATTAGCCTCTACTTACGGCAAAGTGACACAAACAAACATATTATATACAATCTTTATAACTAAAGGTATCTAGCTAAATATATAGTCGTACTAGCTGCCGCCCGCAGCTTGGCTCGCGTGATGCCCTGTTAAAAAATAGGCTATTTTTTTATTACAACACATGTACTATGTATATTCCAAGTTTCATTAAAATCCGTTCACAGTTATGGCGTGATTGAGGCACAAACATACTCGTACATCGTCACATCCTCACAAACATTCGCATTTTTAATATTAGTAGGATAGTGTATAGATCGAGGGTCTTCCGTCTGAAGCGATTTACTTTTATGGACTATTTTCTCCGTACTAATGGATTGCTATTGGTAGCTACTCAAATCCTTAAAAAGCGTTATGAGGACCATTTTAGTATCGTATTACTTTTATCAGTAGCGAAAGCATATTGCGTAAGTTTTTATTTGTGAGAAAGATGTTTGGATGTTTGTACCTCAATCATGCCATAACAACTTAAGGAATTAAAATGAAACTTGGAATATACATAGGACGTGTGCAGGAATAACATAAAGGCTACTTTATATCCGGGTGCAAAGCGAGTCACATAATTAAAACTTGGCAACTCGCGCTTGGCCAATAAAATGTACCTACTACGCCAAAATAGTTTTCACAAAATAAAACAAATATTTTCTAAGACACTTTTCCTGTATCTCTTCTGGTTTTGTTTTTACCCATACCGTTAAAAGTCCTAGTAAAAAAAACTGTATATAACCAGGTATAAAAAAGCTCTTAAAAATAAAACCTTTTCTCTGCAGATTCTGCTCCGTGACAAAAATAAGTACTTATAGAGGTATCTATAAAGCAAATTTCATCTGATGTTACAGAATGAAGGCTGTATTCGTCCTGTTCGTCCTGGCGTGTGCCATGGCGGTAGTGTCCAGCGACCTGATCTGCGGCAGCAGCTTCTGCAAGAAGCACCCTTGTATGTCGCCCGTGTCGAGCTCCAGCTGTCGCCAACCATCTGAGTACCGCCCCAACCACGCCGGCATGTGTGGCTGCTGTCCTGCCTGTGTCACACTCCTTGGTAACAAACTGTTACTACTACTAGTCGTGTCGAGTTCTTACCCCCCGTCCACCTGCCTGATACCACCTGGGTGAACCGTAGAAAGTTTTTTTTACAACGGCTCACCTTTGTTCACCTGGGTGATTTCATACCAGTGTGGTTAAGGGATTTAGTGCACAATTTAAAATTGTGATAATTGCGCCTCAAGGGCTCCATTCTTGCACATGGGGTGACATGCCGATTTCCTTACGATGTTATCCTACACTCTTTGAGGGTACTGGTATAGCGCATATACAATTTTCAAACAGAAAAATTCGTACGACAAGATATGAGCCCACGATCTTAGGATCGAAAGGCGGGGACGCTAACACTAGACCACTAAAATGCTATCAACGGTGACAAACAACATAGATAGAAAATGTTTGCGCCAAAATAGATAGAGATAATGACATGTTCCTATCCGCTACGCAAAATAGGCTACCCATGCCCCTATCTTTATCCAACTCTTTCTCCTTGCGACAAGTATCGCGCTATCAGAATAGCACTTGAATATACATGAGTATAACAAAATAAACATGTCTCATCCTATAAATTTATCTTATTGCCACCAAGTACTAGTAACTGAGAAGCTTCATTATTTATTTTATATTTAATAACCTTGTTTTAGTCATTTATTAAATTATTTATATTTTATTAGCGGTAGAAAGAAATTGTAACTGTCATAATTAAAGGCTTTGGGTATTTAAAATTAAAGCACTTACATAATTATATAAAATTAAAAGGAGAAAAAAACGTAGGTAATTGTTTTTCAAATTTTACAGAAAGTAGACTGACAATAATTTAACCAGACAATTTTTTTTCTTTTCAAAAACCTCTCTGACATCTCAGTAAAAAGTTTCAATCTCCCTACGTAGTTATGTCTATTGCCTAACCATTTATGTATCACTTCAGGTGAGAATGCTGCTTGTAAAACCTACAACAAGGAGCTTGGAGAGACTCCAGGGGCGGTGTGCCGTGAGCCCCTCAAGTGCCTCAAAGGTATCTGCACCAAGATCCCCCCTAGGAGGACTTAGGTCTACATTTAACAATTTCCAGCTTTATTTACGAATAAATAAATGAATACTACAACTGATACCTAACCATTGACTTTAAATTATTCCTGTTTCTGCTATTTTATTCTACCTACGCTATATAAACATCCTCGAATATGGTAATAAGTTATGGTTATAATCAATCCAAGTTTTGTATTAATAATTCAGTTTGTTTAGTTATTCATTTAGAAAGCATTTGACTGAACCTAATAGATGCCTACCTATAACCAAAACGCTTCGATAGAAACCGCTACGATAAAATAAAAAAGTCGGCGATAGATGCTGAAAAACCATTTGACGTTGATAATCCCAAGTGTACCCCGAACATTTCAATTTAGGTTTTGTATCTGAATGCGTAAAATTATTTGAAATACGTTGATTTCAAACAAACAGAGCCGAGCAACTTTTTTATTAATCTGTTTTATTGATCGGTATAACGCTTCACAAATGTGTTTAAACCATCTGTGGATATATAGGAAGATTACAGTTATATTGACTGTTTTGACGACCTTGGAGACGTGGCTGGCTTATTACTCGATTGAGACGCAAGAGATGCGGGTGCGATTCCCTCTGCGAGCGAATTCTTTACATGTTCTGCAAATATTTCTTCTGGGTCTAGGTGTTGTACCATTTCATATTTTTTTCCGTCATTTTTGCCGTAAGAACTTCTCTCTGGTTAGAATTGGTTAGGTAAGTATTATAAAATTGTAATTAGGTTGGTTCCAAGTAATAGAAATAACTTCAAACGATAGCCTTGAAGTAATTATTTCTCCCTAGTCGAAGGCCCAAAAGAATTGATAGGGACATATTTATTGGCCTCAGATTGGCACTGTCTGGTCGTGATAAGGTGCCGGGATTTGTTGAATAAACATATAAAGAAACCGTAAAACTGTATCGGCAATAATCCCGACCTTTTATTGCATAGTAACGTGACATTATATGGCTGCAAACAAAGATGGCAGATATTTTTAGAACATCTCCGTGAATTTAGGTAAGATAAGGAGGTAGGGATCAAGAAAAAGGTATATGTTACTACAAAACATGTTTTCTACTGTATCAAGAACATACCTTCTTAAAAGATAAGTTTTCAGTCACTTTCTAGAAGGCGATTTACCTGAAAACCCCAGAGCCGTCTCAGAGAGAGAGAGCAAAGAGCATGGTCCGATCATGAACCAAATGACTGGAAATCATTTTTACCCGACTGCGAAGAAGGAGATAAATGTGTTTGGGGTATGTATGTATGTGGGTATGTATGTAAGGGAGACTGGGGTCAATTGAAACAATTCCGTGAAAAGTCGTCCGTGTGACTTTATTTTATACCCTATCTGTTAGATACTTTATATGAATCATAGCGTAACTATCTGGCTACACAATAACACGAATGATTTCGCTTAATTAAATTTACTAAGGTAGAAGCTATTTAGAAAACGGCACACGTAGCGGCTATTGCAAGACGGTCCCTTCCTCCCTAAGGATCCTGCCCCTATAACTTACCGAGTTATTGAACTTGTTTCAAATGAGCCGTGTTTCTATTGAGCCCAGTCTCCCCTATGTATAACAAGTGCCCATAGCCATATTATGTAAGTATATGATGAGTTGAGGTTTCTGACCTAAGTTTGTAGTTGGTTTTTTTTTTTTAATAAATTGGACTACGTGACTGTGAAGCACGTCCAACTATATAATTATTTGGCCCATGACCCCTAGTGAAGGCCCGTAGTCCAACTGGTTAGACAGAGCCGTTAGACCACTGCCCCGGACTCATACATTTCGTGGGTCCGATTAGGTTATTTTCTTCTCTTTTCTAACACAAGTAATACGGAAGAGTAATAAGGTTTATCTGTTTGTGCCTATGCTATAGCGTACATCCTAGGGGTATTTTCAATTTTCAATTTTAATTTATTTATTTCAGTACATAACCTTATATTTTAACTTAGCTTACAGTATTTAAGACCCTCTTTTAAGTATTATAATACTTGTGTCATTCTATTTTGAATGCCATAAGGAAATAAAACTTATGTAATCGCTGAATCCAACCTGTTACCAACCTGTTTTCTGTTTATAATAATTCTAAACTTGTTAATTAAAAATAAAGTAAAGTTAAAAATAAAACACCCTTATGTATTGGATCCTTACGCTGTGAATTAACAACATTGTTTCAATCTGAAAATAAGAGTTACTTATCAATATTTACCTACGTAAGAGTTAGTAGATTATTTTAAGAGTAGAGGTTACGATCAGCAATACTTATCAATTCATTAATATTTGATGATTTTAATTATTTTGAATATCTCCGGAAACCGTCACCAAATTTTTAGGGTTCTGTACCCTAAGGGTGCCAACGGGACCCTATTACTAAGCCTCCGCTGTTTGTCCGTCCGTCTGTCCGTCTATCAGCGGGCTATATCTCATGAACCGTAATAGGTGTCACAGGGAGTGTATTTTTATTGCCGCTATCATACCAAAAAATAATAAAATTTCAAAAAAGGCCCATAAGGTACGGAACCCTGTGTTTCCGTACCTTATGGGCCTTTTTTAAAATTCGACTTGCATTTGACCTGTTTTTATAAATTGTATTTGAAGATTTGCCTTAGCCCTATATTCGTATTTATAATAGAGCCCGTAACAGTTTTAAAGTATGGACAGTTCCATTTTTTTACAAAACCAGAATCTCAAAATGACTTTCATCCCTCCGCATGATATGTCCATACCACGCCAGCATATTTCTCTACAATCTTTCTGTCACAGGCGCCATTTTCAAACGTCCCCTGGATATACTCGTTTCGTATCTTATCCATTCTAGTGTCCCCACACATACTTACATCTCAACATTCGCATCCCAGCCGCAAGTACCTTACTCTTCATTCATTCGTCTCTTTGGTTGCCCAAAGCAGATCCATGCTTACGATAGGTCTTATGATTGTCTTGTATTCTTTCCCTGTAGGTATTAAGGGTCATTCTTGGATCGCACGTAGTTCTTGAAACTTGTCGCCATTTCCATCCATCCCGCATTTATTCTATTCTTCACGTCTCTGTCAATGTCGCCGTCGTTCTTTATCAATGAACCGAGATATCGGAACAGACTGGAGGGATACATTATATAAGGCGATAGGAATAAAATTGGATGGACCACCAAAGTCACAAAATAGATGATCTGTTTTCAACATCATTCCAAAAAAATATTCTATCATGCAGACAACGTCGTGGGTTACAGCTAGTGTAGGTATACCCATAAATGTAAATGCATGTTTGAGCCTCAATCACTCCGTAACGGCAGAACGGATTTGAATGAAACTTGGAATATACTGTAGAAGGATAGTCATATTCACACACGACCTACATGTGCTAGAATAAATACCTACATGATTTCGAATAATCCAATGTCTGTTGTAACATGTACAGATTAGAACGCCGGTAGGTAGTATTTTTCTAATTCCCGGTGCTTATCATGCAGCTTAACCGATAAGTATTGAATGTTTCTAAAGAAATTGTGATACTAATGTCATCTACACATTAGGTTATACTTAAATAGCTAAGATGTACTAATATTGCATTGAACACCTTTACGCACTGTCATAGATTACGTAATTGTTATTTCATTATTCTCATAATGCCGCCTCTTTGGTAGAATGCCTAACTAAAGCCTCCTCGGTCTTGTTCCAATTTCAAACTGTCAGAAAAACAAAAGAATGTCAGGATTTCTTGAAAAGATATTAAAATGGAAAGATGCTAATTTTGTAATTTTCTGTATTCTGATGTATTTTGCTGAATAAAAGCACATGTAAGTATATTTAAGGGTTTAATTAATTAAATTAGGCTAGGTAATCTATTCTTACAACTACCTACTACTACAAAACACAAAATAATCAGTCTAGCTATCTAAAGACCATTGCAAACTGTCTATAGATAGAACACCTGATTGTGATTAGGCACACAACAAATAGATATAAAACGAACATACGGTTGCTGAACCACAAGGTGTTGACGATAGGCACGCGTGGACAAATTATTGTCTACTTATCACTTTTTACATTGTAACAGATTATATACAATAGTGTACAAAAAATAAGATAACAAATTATAAGTACCTAATTTAATAAAAGACTGTATAAATCAGTGGTACCTGCATGCACAGTAGTCAATAACATCTCGGGACTATAGTGTATTTTACGTGAAATTCTAATTATTTTCTAATTGCTAAGGAATGTTTCTAATTTGATTGGTTATCGAATGTCAAAGGTTAGTGGAATTCAAACATATTATCTAGTGATCGTGTTATCTGGCACAGTGAGTGCTTCTGTCCTTACGAGGGTAACTTGTACTTACGAATAAACAAACCTAGTATTTCGTTCGAACCTACCGTCACCGGACCTCCGATCGCTTGTATGTCAATAAAAACATTGTTGAAGTGTGTTGTGTGCCGGCGGCGTATCTAACCCTTCAGATTCTTTGTGTGGTTTTTGTGATAAATTGTGATTTACTAGTTGAATGCAGTAAGATAAACTTGTTATTTAGGTACCTACTGGTGATTATCTTTCTTGGTGTTGCTTTAATTATTACTTTTTTATTGATATTCATATATTCGAAAGTTTGTACCAATGGACTATTTATGTCATATTAATGAAATAATTTAGAATTATCATTCAAGGCTTTAGTTTTCAGGTCACTATAAGCAATCATTAGACTAAAATTTTTAATACTTTTGTAAATTTCAGAATAAATAAAAATGACTGAAAGTACAAGAAACCGTTCACAATCCAAGTACGATAAACTACAGAATGGCAACACAAGGCAAGAGGACAAGAAATATAAGGACACGGAGTTTATCATAAGAGAATCTCCACTAACACTCCTTCTGAATGACTCCGCTCACATTCGGGCGATCTACCACATATTCATAGTCATACTGGTGATGCTACTCTTTGACACTGTTATATTTGACTTGTTTGAAACTGGAACGTGAGTAATACCTCTTTTTATTTCTTCTTTTTCTATGCAAGAAAGGAGGCCTTTGAGTGACACTGGTTCGAAAGAACTAGTGACACTACTAGATAGATAGATTTCCTCTTTTCCTATGACCGGTTCTAATATTGTACTAATGGACAATACGGATCGTTCATTACCATAGCAGCGCTATTACATAAATAAGACCAATAATGTAAATTGATAGGAAGTTTGCTCCTACTAGCGAGCATCATCCTACTGGTGTTAACCCAATTATTTTACTCTTAGTCTTTTATAATAAAATAAAACAGAGACAAAAAACATCAGAAATGCAAATAAAAACAACACGAGCATTCTTTATAATAACAGCTGCGGTGCTCGTATTAATTTGCCTGATGAAGTTTTTCAATTTCCAACTTGTTCGTTGATGTTCGCTGAATTCATGATAATAAGCGCTCTTGCGACAATTGCAGGCTTTCACTTAGACAAGACTTCATTTGTTGTGTCGATGCAATCCACTTAAAGTGGATAATAACACTTCAAACTGAAATAATCGTCCCTGGTACTACCAGGTACTATACCTAGCCATGTCACGAGTTCTTTCAATCCACTAGTTATTTATTATAACGGCCAGCATCATCATAAACATGAACAACGTCTGGCAGGAGGCCTATTTGAGCCTGCATAAGCAAGCATGTAAATATTGCACTATATACATATAAATAACTTTCAAAATAGAGTCATGATATAGTAGATAGATACATGATAAAGCAACTTAGCCAAGTAGGATTCTGATCTTTTAGGAAATGGGCTCAAACGGCTCACTCCTTATTCTTACTTGAGCAAATTAATTATACTAGCTACATAGGTAATTCCTGAGTACCCCACATCATTTAATAAAAATATCATCAGTTTAGTAGTAACCACTAAACCATCGTGGTTTACTACAGCAGTTTTATTTGTGAATTATTGACAATTACTTGCAAGGACCGTCACCCCGTTGTTAATTTCATTGAAGTGGTCGATGCGCTGTTACCCGGGCGTAAACTGTCCTCGCTCGCCTCCTCGCTCGGTCAAACAAGTGCGAGCTGTTGGCATTAAAGTAGACAACTAGGTACTGCACGTTAGTACTCGCATTGTTTCAGTAGTGTCTTGAGCAATGTTGTAGCAAAATAAGAACGTATAATTTTGTTAATGAGCTTGAATTGATTCGGTCATTTCGTAATACCGATGCTTGTGACGTAGTGTGGGAAGGCCAATAAAAAAAAAATGTTGTAGTAGGTAACTCGAATGCGAGGTACTGACCAACTAGCCTAAACCAGTAGCTAGGTATGATGCGGTCACACGGTGCGAGCTGCATTGCAGTAATTGACTAGACCAGCTCGGATAATAGCTCGCACTGTGTAATCAGGCCTTTAGACGTGAAATCACTGGATGTATGTGGCTATTTTGGTCTGTAATAAATCAGACTTTTACAAAAATAAAGTTATCTACACCAATCTCGTCTAGTTAAGAATTGCAATGCTATATAACTAGTTATTGCGAACAAGTGTGGTGAAAGGATTGAATGTGCGCCTCAAAGGAGTCTTTGACACATTTTTTCGAACTTTTTTAGGTTCTACGACATGCCGATTTCCTCAACTTAAATTCCTAACAAGATGAACTTACAATCTTTGAATGTTTCAGAATAAACATCGGTCTGCAGACGGTGTCCTACGGCTTCGGCGACGTGGCTCGGGGGCTGAAGCTGTGGCTGTATCTGCTCTCAGTTTCCACAATTTTCCACCCGCTTCTCCTACTCTATGGAGCATTGGGGAAATATTTAAGAAAAAACACTGGTAAGACATTCTAAATTATTTTCGTAGCACTCTCGTAGCAAACTCGTAGTACTGGCGAAAAAGTAAAACAAAAGTAGCTTGAGTAGTGTAAAAACAACTTATCTTTCCGCTGTTTTAAAAGAAATTCAGATCCCAGCTTCTTCAAGGTCCATTCCTTCCTTTTTAATTCAACGAGCTTATAAAAGGCAATGCTTTTTGTTTCTAAATAATAATTAATACTTAATTGTTATTTTTATAGTTATTGGTAACTTAGTTTAAAAATTTTGCTTAATCTGTGGTATTTGTAGGCATATTTAATTTGATAATTAAATTGTCTAGTGTCGGATTTAGACATGGTTTGTGTATAGATTTTTCGTATGTCATTCACACAATCCAATATATTTTTATACTAGCTGCCGCCCGCGGCTTCGCTCGCGTGGTACCCGGATGAAAAATAGCCTATATGTGAATCCGGCACATGTACTATATATATTACAATTACAATATATTTCATTCAAATCCATTCAGTAGTTTTTGCGTGAAAGAGTAACAAACATCCATACATACAAACTTTCGCATTTATAAAAATTAGTAAGGATATAGTAAATAGATATATACCTTCTCTGCTGGACTGGGAGTAAAGAAATAACATAGAATGCGTCCAGCTGCTTCTCTCCCCGAGCATGTCGTAAAAGTCGACTAAGGGATAGTATCCTTTCCAACATGATGAGATACAATAAGCAAGTATTCCCAAGGAGGGTTGACGTCAGGCAGGCGGCCGGTCATAAAACACCTTAGCCAAAACTCTTACACCATGATCCAAAGATCATGCTGTGCCGACCCCACATGGAGTGGGATAAGGGCAGGAAGATGATGAATAAGGATATAGTAAAATCTTGAATCAAAATAACTAAGGGTGTCAAAGAGGTGCTACAAAAACAAAAACACGGTGTTTGTTCGCGACGGCCGTTCATTAATCTCAGAGTGCAGATTTCAACTGCGGTTAAACAGTAGCGATATATCAAAGTAATGCTACAAACTTAATGGGAAGCGAGCCAAAATTTATCTCCGAACAACAAACACTGCAGTTGTCTAGCTAATAAAAACGGGTCGGTATTCGGAAGGTTGTAAAATGGCAGACGAGCAGAGTTGTATGACCGGCTTTTATAGATAAGCTTAGTAGGTACGTACTGTAGAAATTATGTGCTTTCATAAATTAGGATAAGTAAAGAGTTACGAGCTATATATTTATGTCAATTGTGTTATGAGTGTACTCAAATATAAGCAAAGTTTACCTATAAAGCTTCTGAATTATCTCGTTACCTCGGTAACTTACCGTCTAAGTACCAGTAGGTACTTTGCCATTTTACTTTGTCGTTCAATACTCAGTCCAAAAGCATCTGCGACTTGGGACGATAACCTTTCAATTACAGTAAAAGTTTCTATGAGAACCTTTTTTTCTTATTGGCTGGCTAGTCTTGCCAACTGAAGTTATTTGCTCAAAGAGTTAACAATCTTTATGCGGAATCTTTAGAAAAATAAAACCTTTTTTTGAGAAAACCTTGCTTCCGTTGCACTTTGTACGCAGTTGAGTGCTCTTCTCGGAGTCTTACTACAATTGTTTAAGTGTTTAAGTGGAATCTGGATCTTGCTTTGTGAGAAGCCTTGTGCGCGGTGAGGAAGCTACTTTCTCAGCCAGGGCCAAGGTTTGCCAAGTGGCAGAGCTCTCCAGATGCCCCGGGGCCTATTGTTGCAACGCCAGGTAGCTCACCTTCTAATTATGTACTTAGTCATTTTGGTTTCCCCTATCCTGTAGCTCGCAACGGGTTGATACATCTAGACTGCTAGGTTGAGCTTTTCAGTTCAACAATAGCTTATGAAATGTCGTTGACTTGTCAAAAAAAAATTACGGCTCCTTATTTTACAGAATCTCCATTTTTGAAACCGTTTAATGGTCTGTGAAGCCAACTAATACTTTCTTAAGTTGTGAGAACAGAACTATATGGCACACATCGACGAATATCATAAATATATCTCAGTCCAAATATTACGAAATAAAAGTATTATTTCTGGTGATTTGCTTTATAGGCAAACTTGCTTTGCTAGTATAAGTACCTATAGTTTCTACGTGCCTGCCAATTTGCCGCCTCACCGATTTTCATATAGGGTACGTTATTACTATTATTGCCTTACCTAATTCAACATGAACTCTGAACTTCTATGAAAGAATATTGAATTCCTCATGCAAATAATTTAATATCTTCCAATATTAGCCATCCACTACGAATACATACGATTTTATGAAAACAATTTAGATAGATAGATAGATAGATATATTTATTTATTTCATTGAATTGACAAATATTGGTTAATAGTGTTTGTAAGCCTATGTTAGGTTTGTCTAAACACTATGTCCTCGTTTATAAAATTATCAAAAGTTCGAGTAAGAAAACACGTCTAAAATAACAATAATAAGGGATACCTACCTAATCAGCAGCGACCGCGCACAGCGGTAATAGGGTAGCACACATTCAAACGAACGTCTTTACAAAGAATCGGCCCCGCCCGTCAGGTGAGTTGTGTGCAATGATAGGTAGGGATTGCGTCATAAAGTTATGCTTGTGCGCGTGCGCTTGTAACTACGAAACTGATAAAGGATGCTCCCTTACACATATCTTCAAAAAATATTAATTAACATTATGAAATAATTATGAATTTTGAAAATGTTTTTTTAGTATAGTTTTATAGTTATTTGGTGTAATTTTATTTTTAATTTCTAATGGCAAATTATTAATAAGTTTAGGAATTAAATATTGAGAGGTTCTTTTGCCATATTCATTTTGAAACTTAGGTATTTGCAATTTCTTGTGTTTAGTGCTTCTAGTGACTATTCGTTGACGTAAAGGAACTTGTATTTCTGTACGAAGGTATTGCTCTGTAAGCAAATTTAGTTTTACTTTTGGTATTTGGTATTTGGTAACGTTGTGGCAAAAACCTATCTCCAAACCAACTACGAAATTTTAAAATGAAGAATATATAGAGAACAAAAGAAGGAAATGCTAGGACTAACTAAATGCCTAAGCACCTCACTAGTTATGGAACAGGAGTTTTCAGTAATAGATTGAGAAAATAAAAGAGACTAAAATAACAATATTAATTCGAAACAATCCATCGAGAGATAAAGTTTTATAATAATTGAAAAAGTTTTAATTAGACACTGCGTCGCGTCTTTTGTTGGTTATATAGGTATATTGTTTGCGAATTATTTAAAATAATTGCTAATTTAAACTTTTATCGGATCATAATCTCAAAATAATTGTTTGGAGTTAAGAGTTGGGCTATGTTTGTAGAAGATAGCATTTTTAGCTTTCCCTGAGGTTTCATCAAACATCAAGCTTAGCAAATTCGCATCATGTACTTGTACTACTGTATATTTTTCAGGAAGTACCCTAAATGGTGTTTTGCTGAAACACCCGAGAGCCAAAGAGAGCAAGCAATACCCTAATTGGTCCAATTGTACGGGTTTTAGTTTTGGACCTTATACTTTACTTTTTATATATGACTATTTCAGGTGCAAGAAATTTGTGGAAGCTAGTGGGCGTACTCGGGCTGATAGCTACGCAGTGTACGCTGTTCTCCCTACCGACGTGGGATCTCGGCAGGCAGCACTTGGCTTTAGGTTCCTCAGTGGCAGTCACATGTGAAATGGTAAGACCAAAAATACCATAACAAGTGCCCATGCCTTTTAGACGAGAAATAAGTCATTGGATCATTTTGGATGACTCATTGAGTAGAAAATTGTTATTTTCCTTATAAAATGTTGTTATTATTGTATTATATTATGTATGTATGTATGTTCGTATGAGCTAGTGGCCAACTCTAGTGACGGAGTTTTTAGGCCGCCTAAAGGCCTCCGTCATGGCTTAACGACTTAAAAGCCGGGACCGACAATTTAACGTGCCCTCCGAAGCACAGAAGTGCAGCAGCACTTCACACGGTCACCCATCCCAATTGTGACCGCACACAACCGTTGCTTAACTTTAACGATCAAACAAGAACGTCTAAGCAAGCTACGCAACGAGCGCTACATAATACTTATAGTATTATGTAGCCTTTTCAAAATGAAATGGCAATAATGTCTATGATTCTAAATCGCATATAGCTATAAAGTTAGATCACAGTCGTTCGAATATACAACTAATAGAATTTCCATATTGCCAATAAAACTGTTCCAGGACAGTCTAGAAGCGAAATTGGCAAACATTCCTCAAAAAGATAGCGAAAGAATAAATAAATAAGTCGTCACGGCTTAAAAGTTAAAACTTAGGGTTCATTGCGGTTCACAGGGTTCACAGTATTGGGTTCCATCGATCTGAATATTTCAATGAGATGACAGAATCCTAATGCCTTCATAAATAATGTATCTACGGATGTGCTACGAAACAAGGGAACGCATTCAGTTGAGATTTTTTAACTTAAGTGGAATCCAATACGCTACCCAATAACATTAGTAAAAATATTTTTGATCTTATGCTAAAATTACTCTTTAATCAATATACTTCTCACGCTCGACCCTGAAGTTCGTCTCTTATCGAATTATCAGTACCTATCTGTGTATAATACGAGTATTTAGATATCCTACTAATAGTATAAATGCGAATGTTTGTATGTACGATGTTTGTTACGACGTAGGTATCTCCGTAACTACTAAACTGATTTTGATCTAATTTAAAATGTAAATAGTCTAAGTAGGTATTTAATTATAATTCTAAAAGGAATAGCACAAAGGCTTATTTAATTTTCGAAAAGTAACCCCTAAGCCCTAGGGGTTAAATAAGGTAGTAAAGTTTCTGTGAAAAATAATAAAACACGTAATTTTTCATAATAGTAACCCAGGGGGAGTTCTAAAGTTTGTATGATAACTTTAGAACGGGCTGTGCGATTAACTCAAAAATCCATCTGGAAAAGAGTAAAAAATCATTGGACACGTATTTCAGAGTTTTTCGAAAAATATCTCTAAAAGGAGGAAATGGGGCGTCAAATTTAAAAGGGATTTTTTAACTGTGACTAGCTCGAAACTTCAATAAAATTGACATGTGTTTCGGAGTTTTTCAAAATAACCTCAAAAAGGGGTAAAATGGGTGTCAAAATATGCACCACGCGAGCGAAGCCGCGCGTTTCAGCTAGTTCCTAATACGTTACCAAATCTGTCTTTGCTTCCATTAAAATTACCATATGTTACAGGCTTCACCTTGGAATTGAATTCAACCCTTATAATCTGATAAATAATCCCCCTGAAATTGATTAGTTCTGGCAACGCAATACCTTCTTTTGTATATTTAAAACAAGGTTTACTTACGTAGGTACTTAAGTAGATATTTAGTTTTCCCTTAAAATCACATAAATATTAACTTGATATATCCATAAATTTTCGAACCTGTAGCTAAATAATTTAGTCCGCCCGTTCGATGTAGCATTATAAATTTGTATAGTCACTATAGGTGATACGCTATTTATCTAAGTTAGGAAAGAGGAACTTCCGAGCGAACGAACAAAGCAAACTTACGGGCACCCCCGCCGTCCAACTTTCGTATTGTATCTATTAGCTGTGTCTGAACTACGCTATACGGCAATTTGTGATTGTAAAAAGTTGGGCGTTTATAAAACTAGTTTAATTACATTTACGGTAGGAACGGCCGACAGCTGTATTATTTAGATGGTTATCAACTGATAATGTATGTATACACGTTCGTTTCTATTCGACAGCTAAAACACGCTACATTTAAGACCTATGTTAGTTAACACGCTCTATTTGTAACAAAATTATTTTTTAAGAAAAAAAGATATAAGCTAGCTCGTATTTTCTAACTAATCAAAAAATAAAATCATTACTGGTTACAAGTGTTTAAAGATGATTAGTTATATCAATTATATCAATAGGTAGGTACTTTAAAAAGAAAAGAAACATTTAGAATTTTTAAAAATTCAAAACCAATCTACAACAAAAGCAGGTCTTTAAAAAGAGTGTTATTGAGTTTCTTTAGCGCAAAAAAACTATACTAGCTGCTGCGTCCCGTGGTGAGCTATAGCCGTAAACATATCTAAGAACCTTATCTAAAATTATAACTAGGTAACTAAAAACTAACATAGTGCAAAAACTGCATCGAAATCGGTTCAGTAGTTATTGAGTTTCAGAGGTGCGAAAAACTTTGCTAGCTGTGGCAGCGCCCCCTGGTGAGCTATGGCCGTAAAACATATCTTAGAACCTTCCCAGATACGACGCCAATAAAATGCAAAAAATCGCAATCGATTCAGTCGTTTTTGAGGAAAATGATAACAGACAAACACATAAATAAATAAACTGGTCATGTTTATAAGACCATCGTGCGCCTTGTTTTGTTAAACTTTTGAATATAATTGTTTTACTTTTTGGGGCCGTAAAGTAATTGGCCTGGCTAGCGTGGTATGAGCATGTCATAAAGAGGGATGAAAGTTATGTTGTGAGGAAAGGTATGAATTAATGTGGATGGATTTGTAGGTAGAGGTAGGTCAAAGAAAAGGTCGAATGGATTGTGTGAAAGAAGACATGGAAACATTAAGAAAGTAGTGAGTACAGAGATGACTGCTAACAAAAGGGAATGGAAGAATAGAACATGCTCTGCCGACACCACATATAATTGGATAAGGGCAGGAAGATGATGATAGGCCTTTACGTTCTTTAAGTCCTCGTAAACAGACCTTTAGGTCTGTTTGACACAAAGTATTGGGCGAAAACCTTAACTCAAAATAGCAGTTGTCGGAATATTTAATAACCTAAGCTTCTGATAAAACGTTTCAACTAAGCACTAACCGTATGCGTATAATTATACTGTTCTATGAAGTAGGTATGTTAAACTCGTCTACGTTAAGTCAGGTGTTTCAGTTACCTTGTTGTTATGTTAATTACTCACAAATCTCTCGCTTTTCAGCGGTATTTTACATCAAGCTCTGTAACGACTCACGACTCTCGATTTCTAAATGTCTTAGCGCCTTGTTCACCATCTCCAAGTAAAGTGTTGATTAATTAATTCCTGAGTAACATGATTTGACAGGTAAAGGTTACGAGTAACTTCTGTCAATTTCAACAGGATTTAGGATTAACCTAAGTATGATTAGCGCTACTTGAAAGTCGTGAAATTGACATTGTGACTTACCGGTTACTTTAATTAGCGAATAGATTACTCAGCACCTTACCTACTTGAAGGTGGTGAAACAGACCCTTAGTGTTTTATTAATTTTATCCACGAGTAGGTGATAGCAGTAGATCTGTAGATCATACGAATTGATGAGGTTTTGTCGAAGCAAGTGCATTATAGGCATACTCATTTACAAATCCACTAAGAATGAAGCTTACTCGTACTAGGTACCTGTAGTGAAATTTAATACAATTTATAAAAAAAATACTTTATTTACTGTTTTCAATTTGCACACGCATGTAAAAATATAACAATGTGTGGTAGGCATAACATGACTTTCAGTAACTTCTCGAGTTTCGTGCCTGGCCAGAGTTAAACTTGGCGAAACTTATCAGCTTCCTACGTTCACCGTAATTTACGAGCTTGAGCGAATATGCAGGAGTTTTTTAGTATTTTGGTATTTAGTTACATTACAAACGAATCTCTTTCACTGGAACGATGCATTACCCACTACTAGAATATTATTATGTGAGTTGATCAATCATCCATTCCATTTCTACATGAAAGCAGAGAATTACGATGAAGCTGAAAAACGTTGGTCATAAAATAACATTGAAAGTGAAATGTAACATAAATCACCTGAGTACCCTCGTCAGGCCGCCAGTAAATAACTGCGTCTGCCGCTGACGAGCTCCATCGCTGGAGTGACCTCTCGTGTTTCAGGACACATTCATTCCAATTAGCCACCGTTACTTTCAGATTTACGCTGGGTTCATGCCAACCATCAAATACAAGTTTTATATACGGACATTGATATTGAGTGCTAACTTCTCTAACTCTTGCGCAAACTATCCCCCATTTTTCGCCAAACGCTTAATATCCGTGCCAAATTTCGTCAAAAGTTATTTTGTTCAATGTTGAAAAAAGTTCGAGTATGGTAGTAGAATAATTTTAAGTACTTACCAACGATTCGTAGGCTATGATCAAATTCATAGGCTGCGTGAGTGCCACAAACTACGTGCTTATTTTGTGTTAAAAATTTGACGCCCACCTTAAAATTGTTCCACTCTATTGAAATATTATACGAGTTGATAGGTAAATGAACGACCTCTAACTTCGTTTTAATTAGAGTTTGAAAGCCGCTATTAAACGAAGTTTAGCCAAAGAATTTAATTAAGTTTTAAGCTCACCTGTAAATAAACTTATTACCTACTCGTTTTATAATTTAAAATTGATAATAATAACTTTGTGCAATGTTTCTTTCATAAAGATAAATTTTCAGACAAGTTTTCTAAGAACTTGAGTTTATCAGGTTTATTTGTTGACCGCTGTCATCGACATGAAATGAAATGTTTATTGCATAAAATGTGGTCAAATTGCAGATGTCAGTCTACATTTCGCTTATGAATGACACAGTCAGTCAGTCACAATGAATAGGTAAATTGTAGAATTTATTCTATCCTACATTATAAATGCGAAAGTTTGTGAGTATGTGACGATGTGAGTATGTTTGTGCCTCAATCATGCCGTCTCGACTCGAGTGTTCAGATTTGAATGAAACTTAGAATGTACCTACCTTACGTTTGCTGGCATATCATATAACTAGGCTACATTTTAGAGCACTGGTGATCTAGTTGGTAGTGACCCACCTTCCAATCCTACGGTCGTGGGTTCAAATCCGGTCGTGTACCAAGTTGCCCCTGATGCTGTATAAATCATGTACTATAGATAATAATAATAATAATAATAACACCCAACAGTCACATACAATAGTCCTGACCCCACACTAGGATTCCCTGTGTCGTGGGTATCAGAAACTACGAGTACCATGGTACCACAACACCCAGACCCGGAAGAAATATTTACAGAACATGCAAAAATTTCTTCCGCAGCGGGAATTGAACCCGCGCCTCTTGCGTCTCTGCCGAGGCCGAGGTGGTGAAAGGCCTTATGCTACATTTTATCACGCGAGTGAAGCCGCAGCTAGTAATGTATTTTATTTACATGTTAGCTTATACCTTATTTTGTTTCAGTTCCGATATGCAATGAAGATCCACGCAGTAGCGATGGCTTGTGGACCTCGGTGTTTCGACGACAACTTACCACTTCCCACTATCAAGCACTACTACTACTTTCTATTTGCACCAACACTTCTGTACAGAGATCAATATCCTAGGTCAGTAGGTACTGCATCACGTTTATTACCACTACTAACTACTAAACAATCACTACATAGTATAAAACAAAGTCGCTTCCCGCTGTCTGTCCCTATGTATGCTTAGGTAAATCTTTAAAACTACGCAACGGATTTTGATGCGGTTTATTTTTAAAGATAGAATGATTTAAGAGAAAGGTTTACCATGTATAATACATGCATAATATAGTAGAGAAACACTGATAATTTTAGAGGTTTCTATTCTTATTCTTCTTCAATATGGCCCTTTAAAGCATGTAATTTAAATGAATATTTTTGAAGATATTACAGATTTAAAATGCAGGGACATAGCGGTTGTGGTGGTACCGATCTGTAGTATATTTAGTATCAGTATTGCACCCGTGCGAAGCCGGGTCGGGTCGCTAGTAAATAATAAAGTAATTTTTTGAGGACATTTTACACAGCGCCATCTAGCCCCAAACTAAGCAAAGCTTGTACTATGGGAACCAGATGGCTGATAGAATACTTATATACTTTTTTTTGTAAATACATACTTATAATACATAAATACTACAACATTCAGACCCGGAAGAAATATTTGCAGAACATACAAACATTTCTCCCGTAGCGGGAATCGAACACGCGCGTCTTGCGTCTCAGCCGAGCACTTGCCCGCCACGCCACCGAGGTCGTCAAGTCTATCCATGTCACTAGTTCTTTCGAACCAGTGTGGTGAAAGGTGAGGCCGCTACCACGACGAGTTCTAATGGGTATTACTAGATTTTCGTCATTTCATTTCAGTTGTATATTATGTACCTACTCTATACTTGCCAAACTGAAGATATCATTTATGTAGGTAAACAAACCGTCGCATATTTAGGTATCGTTATTACAATGCATTCACTTTATTTCTAGGTAAATAAACATAAGTTTTTACACCTTAATTTAACTTTTAAAACTACTTAAAAGTTTCATAAACATGTAATGAAAAAGTAAGTTTTAGGTTAAGTACTGACGCTAGACTAGATTTTGATTAGATTTTTTACTGCTAGAGGCTAGATATCCTACACACGTCAGTAGGTACGCTATTTTTATTACCGAGACTAGTGACCCAGAAAGTCGTTAGTTGTGAGTCTATAAACCAAAACGGACATACATAAACCAACTGAGATACTATCGGCACTCCATTTATTTTGTGCATAATGATTAGCAACCTAACTGTTGAGGAAAACGTTAAACTAGACAATCATTTAAACAGGAGTTTCCTGAATAAAATTTTTAATTTAAATTTCCGAAAATATTTATCAAAAATAAATCAAAACCCATAATGTGGTACCTGGTAACTAGGTAAGTAGTAAGTATTCCATATTTTTGGAGTTGACTGTACCTGTGGATAGAAATAGTAAAGTAGATACCTAATGTAAGTAGTTTAAAATGCCTCCGAAAAATAATAAATTGAAAGCTATTGAATGAAAGTCACCTCAGTATGGCACGTAGTCAACAACAAAAGTTCAAGAACATTTGGAGTTTTTCAAATCACTTTTCTTCACTATTTATAACTTTTTTTTTAATTAAAGGAGTTCCATTGTAAGATTTTCCTAATGTTTCATTCTAAGTGAACAGTTTACGGAGGTACTTATTTAAGACTAGCTGCCGCCCGCAGCTTCGCTACCCGGATAAAATATATATGGCCGCGTGGTAACCGGATAAAAATAGCCTATAATGTTAATCCAGCACAGGTACTATGTATATTCCAAGTTTCATTCAAATCCGTTCAGTAGTTTTAGCGTAAAAGAGTAACAAACATCCATACATACAAACTTTCGCGTTTATAATATAAGTACTTAAGTAAAGTAAGTAAGATTTAAAAATATCAAATATCCATTAAGTTCTGTCGCTAACCGTACGATATCGAGCGATACATGTTTTTCATTTGTGTGTTTTTCACATTGTGCAGGACGAAGCATATTAGATGGGGCGTGGTTGCGTCACATTTCGTAGAAGTGACTGCGATTATTTTCTACAACTCCTTCATGTGGGAGCGATTCATATTGCCCTATTGGTCAGACTTTGGGAAGGAAAAAAGTGTAAGTGACCTTTTCGTACCTATGTAATTTTGACGCCTTTGTAGAAAAAAGTAAATCACTAATTTTGCTAAACCATCAAAGTATTTTACCTATCGACTCGAATAGAAGGAATATCTAAATATATCGAAGGCATAATCATTTTGGCTCCCAAATTAAATGAATTAATACGTTGCCAAATTCAATAAGACCCTCCCTAAATAGCGTGGAAGGTTAATTCATTTCTGCCAACAATCCCAAAGCTCTACGACAGTTTCACGTGAGCTGTAGCATACATAAACACGCCGGCGTCCGTATTCGGCATTTATATGATATTAGTTTAGACATTTGCCACACCTGCTACAACTAAGATGGGTATAAAAAAGCCGGTGTGACCTAAAAATGCTCACAATAAAATAACACACTTTTTAAATCTAAATATAATTCACAGAGCTGAAATATTGCATTTTGTGCCGTTTATTTTGTGCCACTATTAATAACGTTCTTTTTGTCATTATAAACTACTGAAAGGCTAAAATATTTAGGAAAATGATTTAAAAAATAATAAATAACACTCAACAGTCACATACATAGTCCTGATCCCACACTAGGATTCCCTGTGTCGTGGGTGTCAGAAACTACGAATACCATGGTACCACAACACCCAGACCCGGAAGAAATATTTACAGACCATGCAAACATTTCTTCCGCAGCGGGAATCGAACCCGCGCCTCTTGCGTGTCTGCAGAGCAATCGCCTGCCACGCCACCGAGGCCGAATGTTTATGTTTTATTTAAACAAACCATTGTCATTACGTAATTTGCTAAATTACTGTTAAAACAATAAGGGTGCCAACACACTTAAAGAAGCCGGAAAAAAAACCGGCAGGTTTCCGCCTCTGGCACATAGCACTATCATCATGTATGGACATAAAGCTGGCGGACTCATGTGTGAAATATAAGCAGGATGATGATGATATTTGACGACCTCGGTAAAGTGACGGGCGAGTGCTCGGCTGAGACGCAAGTGGCGCGGGTTCGATTCTCGCTACGGGAGATTTTTTTTATTTATTTATTTAATTTCTCTCACAAAGGTTTCTTACAGTAGTAAAACCTGTTTTGTGAGAGACTGGTGCCTGAGAAAGGTTCAAAGACCTGTGTTACAGGTCACCAGTGCTCAGAAATGTTTGTATGTTCTGCAAATATTTCTTCCGGGTCTGGGTGTTGTAGTATTATGTATTTAAAAAAAACGAAACTATGTAATTATTTTATCAGCCATCTGGTGCCCATCGTACAAGCTTTGCTTAGTTTGGGGCTAGATGGTGCTGTGTGAGAAATGACCACAAATATTTATTTATTGTTTTTTATTTTTCAGGTAGAAGTGGGCACCGTTATAAGAGGAATGTTCGCGTGCGTTATGCCTGGAGTAATATCGTTTCTGTGCGGCTTCTACTGCCTGCTACATGCCTGGTGCAATGCCTTCGCTGAGATGTTAAGATTCGGAGATAGACTTTTCTATGAGGTTTGCAGATAAATTACATTAACCGGCACACTTTTTTATTGTAAGATTGAGCAGGTGGGTAATACATAATGATCATAAGACTTTCTCAGACGATGTCGTGGGTGTGGCCACCTAATTGTCAAAATGATTCAGAATATTGAATATCGTAAACAGTGCTGTATACTTATTTTGATTTGTAGGTATTTTCACATAGCGGGGTGGGCGGTTAATTATATTGCCGATGCATATGTCCAATTTGAACTTGTAATGACTACATGTAATGACATTTTGTAATGAACACAATCGTAGCCTTTCGTAGCATTCCGTAGCCGGCGTCGTAGCAAATTATTTACCGTTATAATGTGAATGATGCGCTTAGATGTTTTATTTGCATGTTAAATATGTGCTTTTGTACCACATTAGATAGATAAAAAATTCTTTATTGCACAAGAAATAACATGTACATAGGCGAACTTAATGCTAATTAGCATTTTCTTCCAGCTAACCTTTGTGAAATTTGGAGAACAAACAGAGGTAGTGCTTTATAAGAGACTAAAATAGAGTAATAGAATATTACACATACATACAACAAAAATAACACATAATAACACATTAGTTATTCAAATAGGTACCTAAATTACTGGTAGAAAATACTGAACCAGGTCAAGATAAACCGATATGCATGCCTGAAGAATATAATGAGTGTGAATGAAGCGAAAGTAATAGGTAGGTATGTCTGGACTGTACCGTGATCGAGCGAGAGAGAGAGCGTGGCCCCTATGTATGTAATACTAATCTTAGAGTCTTTTTGTTAAAAAATTCAGGAATGGTGGACGGCATCCTGGTTTTCAAAGTTCTTTCGCTTATGGAACCGCGTGGTGTACTCCTGGCTGCGGGAGCATATCTACAAGCCCCTGGCGCCGCGGGCCGGTCGAGCGGTTTCAACATTCATCGTTTTCTTTGTAAGTTCTGAATAAAACTAAATATTATTAATTAGACATTGTCGTCCTATTGCAGGGCAAAGGCCTCTCTTCCCCTTTTTCACTCCTTGATTTAACGCTGAAACAGGCCATGTGTCAAGGTTAAAAGGTCGAGCCACCTTATTCTGGATGACCAAACAAACCGTAACGCAGCCACGTTTGTGGAATCACCGTATCACCAGTGTTATCGTATTCTATGACAATTTTGTATTGCAAAAACACGACGCGGCGCGTCACAAATAAGTTACGAGTTGTCAAGTTTCGTCATGTCATGGAGAATAAGGGCGCAGCTCGTCTCGTACGAGCTATACGAGTCGAATCATTGCATGAGCCAAATATTTTTAACCACACGTCTATTTAATAAAAGTTTTTTTTTTAATCAAACTGTATAATTTACCATTGTCTATGTAAGTTTATTTATATTTTTGGTATACAACATTATGTTCCAATAACATTGAATCTAATTTATTGTCCTAACATTTTAATTTTTCCTGGTTCCGAATCACAGTTTCATTAACTTTGTTCCATTTTATTTGTTTTCTAATTAAAGCGGAGACTTGCCGTAATAGGATGTCGCGACATTGTCTCGCAATAATTAGTCTTTATCTAACTCCAACCCACGTACTAATATAATCAGGCGCGGCCGCAGCCTGAAATTTTGGAGGGGGTCACTAAATGTCAAGTAAATCAGATTATATTGCACAATACACAATTTTTTGCACACATTATAAAACAAATGGAAGCCTTCTTTTTTGTATTGGCATCGCGGCTAGGAGCAGAAAATTGTTTTTTTTATATTTTGTAAATTTTCAAGTTTTTTCAATTTGACGTGTACGATTTTGGGGGGTGTCATGTCCCCTGTAACCCCCCCTCGGACCGCGCCTGAATGGAACCGCGCACGATATGACGAAACTGAAAAATCTGGCAACATCATATCATCAAAATATTTTATTTACCTAGCTCCGTGTTATTTTCAGGTATCAGCAATCGCGCATGAGGTGGTACTGGCGCTGTCATTCGGCTTCTTCTACCCAGTGCTACTGTTGCAGTTTGGAGTGTTCGGCCTATTGATGGTGCCTTTCACCTCCGCCATCGGGAAGCATTTCCCCAACACCCTCAATGTATTCATGTGGCTGTCTTTCTTCATAGGAAATGGTTAGTGGGTACCAACCCAAAGAAAATCTTACTTATATTATAAATATAAAAAATTGTGAGTTTGGATGTTTGTGCCTCAATCACGCTTAAACGGCTGAACGGATTTGAATGAAACTTGGAATATACATAGTACATGTACTGGATTAACATATAGGCTATTATTTATCTGGGTACCAAGTGAGCGAAGCCGAGGGCGGCAGCTAGTAAATAAATAAATCCTAACACCCAATAGTCACATAACATAGTTCTCACCCCACACTAGGATTCCCTTTATCGTGGGTATCAGAAATTACGAGTACCATGGTACCACAACAGCCAGACCCGGATGTAATATATGCAGAACATGCAAACACGTCCTCCGCAGCGGGAATCGAAACCGCGCCTCTTGCATCTCAGCAGAGCACTCGCCCGCCACGCCACCGAGGCCGTCAAATTACTTTCTAGTCGGAGGTAGTAGATTCCAAATCAAAATTGTGATACGGAACCCCTAGTCTTCGAATCATGTGTCAAGTGCACGAAAGGAGCCTTTGTGGCGCACATTAAATAGGTACTTTCACCACACTGGTGCGACTTTGTCACTCCGTCCATTTAGCACGCCTGATTAACACAATTACTAGATTAACGACTTCAAATTTTGAATATTTATAAATCTTAATTGTAAATTCATTTTGCAAGATTTGCTCGAAGTTTGCAAGTAAATTCATGTTCATATTCTCTTGTTATTAAGCCAAGATCGTTTTATTTATAGGTATGCTCTGGAGTTTATACCCAATGGAATACTTCGCCCGGAAAAACTGCCCGCCATCTCCTGACGACAGCTTCTTCATACCGAAGTCGTGGTCATGCACGAAACTAATTCTCAAGCCGGATTGGAGTTTTAAAAAACCTTTCTAAGAGAAACATTACTACACAAGTTTTTTTTTTAATCAAAAAACCGACATTGTAGAATTTATCTCATAGTAGGTAGGTACATCTGCCATATTCGATTTTTGACACATAATGATTATAATGATAATGATGAATGATTAGTATAATTTTAGTCTAAGTCTTAGTTCATTCCTGTTCATTCAAAAGGAGTTCAAAAGGCTTCATAGAGCCGTCATATATGTGAGATTTTTTTCTATTTTTTTACACTTCGAGTGTCAAAGAAGTGTCATCATAGCCTCATAGGTGATCTATGACACATGACACATCTCGTTAAAAATCCAACGACACCTCATTTGTCAACATCTGTCCAGCCGTTTCGGCTACAGAAGCAGCCAAAGGAATAAATTGAAAATAGGTTCTTACAGCGGCCATATTGGATTTTTTAACCCTTTATAGCCTACTATTCTTCCAAGCCTACGACACTCTCATCATTTATAATAGTATAGAAATCAATGTAAATAAATTATAATTTACGTAACAATTGTTTTTTCATTAAAAAAGGTAAGTAAATTAACTACTTACAGTAATTTTAGAGGTGCCTACTCTAACAACGCTTCTATGTACTTTGACCACTTTAACTTACATTAACTTCAGGTTTAAAATTTAAATAAAACCTATAGAAATGTCGAACATTTTGGCTTTATTCAGATCTTATCTAATAAAATATGGGACATATTGTATAATCAATTACATTACTAAATCCTACGTTACAAACTACATACATTAATATAGTAACATGGATAAAAGGGTAATAATTATAATAATATGATAATCTCCAAAAGTACAAAAACATGTCAGAGTTTAAAAAGTTAATACTACTTACAAATTGAACAAATTAAAAAAGGAGGAATGTAGACACAACTTAGTTTCAAAATAACTACTATTTGTGACACTAAAAATAACTTAACCGTTTCTCCTATATTAACCGAAAAAATACTTTGGCACCGTGTAAAAAAATGCGCACTTTTTGGCAGTAAAAAAGTCACACGGCACACATCTCCTTACCTTACAAGTAGTCCACGTAAAGACAATATCTTTGCGCATTTCTTGGTGTCGAAATCTAAGAACGCGTTCACGACGATAGCGGAGTGCGGAGCGATAGCGGGCGGGAAACATGGAGAAAGCGACATTTAGACTCAATTTATCATGGCTCCTTAAAATGTTTTATCTTCGTCACTCTCATGTCAAAAAAATATTATTGGCTTTTTCAAATATCAGAAATTCGAGCCCAATATGAAAAACAGAGTCAATTTGTATTGGCCCGACTCCCGCCGCCGCTGATGATATTGACTCCAGTGAACTAACCACATCCCCATGTCATTCAGGATACTCACAGCCCTTATCTGACTAAAGTAAAGCTAAAAATATAAAAATAATATACTTATGGCAAACTTATCACTTATTTGGATGGTTGCACAATATCACACGGGGTTAAGCTAAATCATCAAAAAAATCTAAAGTAAATATGGGAAATATACCCAGTACTGATACAATTAGTCATAATCTGTTTAACAATAACTAACATAGCAGATTTTTAATACTTTGGAATCATCAAATTGGTTGGTAAGATACTGCATAACATCAATATTTAAAAATCTACTACTTTTAACATTTATAACTTTTGACTAATTTAACACTGTTTAATGTGAATATGAAGATACAAATATAAAGTGAATTAAGGGTGTGAAATCGTGAATTGAATACATTAAATTCGTGATTTGTGAACATAAATGTGCAGGTAAACAAATATTATCTAGACAGCTGGTGTGCGGTCCAATCCTTTGAAGAGACTTGTAGACATCCTGAAAAAGATAAATTAAATCTCAATTAAATTAACCAGTAACAAAGTTCATTTTATTTTGCACAAATGTTATTGAGACAGCTAGTTCTCAGCATAATAGGATAATAATATAAATTGATACAATGTTACCATGAATAAGGAAATATAATACTCGATAAGATAAGCGAATATGATACTCACTTGTGTATCATGTGCTGATAAATGTAGCTCGGAATAATAGTGATGTTTACAACAGTCGGACTTTTCTCAATGACTTGGCATATCTCCTTGTCTGTCATTCCAACCACATTGATTGTATTTACTTCCAAAAGCTGGTGATCAGTGAGGAGCCCGTTACGGGCAGCTGACGAGTCCTTCACAAGACCAACAATCTTGCCTTCTTTGAACTGGAAACCAACATGTCCTAGAGAATCCTTGTGCAGTGTGATTGTCCTTTCAAATGGCCTGGAACATTAATTGGAACAAAAGATATGAAATGCAATAAACAAGATAATTAAATTGATAAGAACTGGAAATTTTCCTGCTATTGCAATTACACTAATAGTATCGCAATCCTACTAATAATTATATAAGTAACAGTTTGTGTGTTTGTGGTTCAATCATGCTGCAATAGTTGATCTGATTTTTGATATTAGGCTACTTATTAACTGGGTACCACCCAAGCAAAACCCCAGGTAGATGTTAGTGAATAAATGATAAGAATAAAGAGCCGAAAGTTCTTTAGGATACTCAATGAACTAATCATAAGACAAAGAAATAACTATAATATTTCACAATCACACACACAACATAAATTTTATTCCACAGTTAATAACCTTCTACAAAATCTATTATAACACCTAGTTCAAAATTTTTACCTACCTATCTTTGTAAAATATATAATTTTCATTTTTTAAATGTTTCTTTAAAATATTTTTATCAAAGTTAGTTTCTAGGTTTGACATTGAAGGGTCAAGTCAATAAACATACAAACCTATCTCGGACAGCAAGTACAATTCCATTGACAGGAAGGCTCTTCAGTAAAGCATGAGCTTGATCCATGGTCATACCAGCGCATGCATGGTTGTTGATCTCCAGTATCTGATCACCAAATCGCAGGCCGACCATAGCAGCCGGGGTGTTGGCGGCAACATAGCAAACAAACAATCCACTGTTGATGGAGTGAAGGCGGAGTCCACATTTGCCATACTTGTCCTTGCATAGGACAACCTGTCTTATAGCTTGAGTAACAATAGCTTTTTGCAATGATAGGGATTGAGATGACAATGGAGCGACCAAAGTGTTAATGCCTCCGCTTGATTGCACCTGAAAAATCAGTGAAAAATTATACTATCTTTCGTTGAATATTTCACAATATTTGCAATATGTTGTAATGATTCATAAGTGAATGAAATAGGAACCTACAATAATGTTGCTAAAAGTGATAGGTACTTACAGAAAAGTATGCTGATTCATAATGATAATAACGACAATTAACTGCAGTGACCTATAAAACAAATGTACCTATTGTTCTGTGGTCACACCCAGTTCAAAACAAAAACATTGTTCAATATTCTTAAAGAGTTGAGTTGACTTTTAGGTAGGACCTAGATACATGAAAACTTGTAAAATGAAGTTCTCGATTTTCGAATTATCACAAAAGGAAGATACATACCGTTTGCACTTGATATTCGGGCATATTCCGAGCAATAACATCAGCAGAAAGCTCAAGCCCCATGTAATTCCCGAGAGAGGGATACATTTGAGCACTTGGAGCGCTCGGGGAAGCTATTGAAGCACCGTAGGAGGGCAGCGGGGCTGCAGTAGGCTGGTATTGTGCCATTTGAGCCTTAGCCATGGTGTCCACTTTCATATCCTCCAATGATGGATAAAGCGACATTTTGATGCTGTAGTTTCAAGCTTTAGCTTCACAAAAACCTCTGGGTCAGGATACAGTCACTTTATGCACGTCAACACAAATTGAACCTGGTTATCCGACTTATGTCGGAATCTGGAAAACACTCACTACTTAGGCAGGCAGGGAAAACCAAACATAGGTAATCTGTGAAACCCAATCAAAAGTCTAATGAATCACCTCGCTCGAATCGAGGCTCGCTCGAATCGAATTCCACAACAAGAACACAGAGTATTAAAACGCTGTCAAATTAAAATGTCGAGTCAAACATAGAGAAAAACACACTATAAACACCCTTGTATTGTAGTGTTGAGTAGGACATACGTGAGGCACCTCGTTTGTCCCATACATTCGCTCAGAAATGTCATGGACCTCATTTTCAATCGTTGTACCACCTCACAATTCGTGTCACACTCACCAAACGACGTAACGTGCGAGCGCGAGCGGGACGAACGAGGGAAATACAAATCATTTGTATTTCCCTCGTTCGTCCCGCTCGCGAATGAGCGATTGCGCAATGAACATTGCTCTACAAATGTTTCATTCGAGGGAGTGAGGAGTGAGTGAGCTGATGTATTGCGTGATCGAATGACAGATCGTACGTTGAAATGACATCACAGTGGCGTATGACGTAAGTAGGTAATTGACGTAGCTAAAAATTGAATGAATTGCTTGAAGTTGATTGATAGAAACCTACAACAAAATTAGTTTTGTAACCGTCTCAGTGGTGAAAAAGTGTCAAAACTTTTGTTTATATCTGTAAATATGAAGTAGATAGATTTCACATTGTAGGTAGGTACGAGTACATTAAGTAAGTACATTTATGTAGGTAAGTAATATAATATGTTTGTTCTTCTTTTTCTTATCGTGTCAATAGTTCTTTTAAACCAGTGTGATGAAAGGACTTATAGTATAAGTGCGCCTCAAAAATGCTCCTTTCGTGCACTTGATAGTTTTCGAATTACCAACTAAGTACATAGTTTTTACAATTTTTGTCGATAGTACCTACTACCTACCTAATTTATCTACCTACCTACTCATCCTAACCTAATCCTACTAGATACTTAGGTAAGTACCTACTGAACTAATAAGTAGGTAAAAAACATTGCAATTGGTATCGAGGTAGGTACCTACTTGCCCCTTGCCCAGGTAGGTACCCAAATAATCTACTAATACCTACCTACCCATCACTACATACAAAACATCAAAATTATCTAGGTAGGTACCTCCCTACCTACCTAGGTACCCATTTTACTACTTGATTACCTCAATATCAATCAGTTATCGTTCATATAACACAATTTAGGTACTTACTAAACACTACATACCTGAACCACAGATAATATAATAGGTACTATACTCCTAAACTAATAGGTAGGATAAGTAGGTATCTAATGTAAAACATTAAAATTATATCTACCTAACCTACTTAACTAAGTGGTGAGAAAACTATTTAACTAACCGATCATCTACTGTTAAAATAGACAACATTTACAGTGAACCAATTACAACAACTCAGGGCACAGCACAAGGATCTGTTTTAGGACCTCTTCATTTCCTGACTTATGTCAACGAAATGAGTAACTGCATTAACTATTGCACCTGTTATCAGTTCGCCGATGACACGTGCCTCCTTATAGCGGACAAAGACCCAATAAAGGCTAGTGCTCTCTTGCAACAAGACCTCAACGCCGTATCAAGATGGTGCCACGATGCTGGCCTCGTAATAAATCCGAATAAAACCAAACTACTTCTCATTAAATCCCCTTTTATTAAATGTTTCTCTATCATAAATATATGTGTCCATAACCATAATTGTCTACAACCATAATTAAGACAATTTTTAGCAAATATTTCTTTACTAAAAGATCGTATCCCATTCAAAGTCAAGCTAATGTTATATAACTCTCTGGCCGAATCCTATATCCAATATGGAATCAGTAGTTATGGTCGTACATTTAACACATATCTTAATCTAATATACAAGCTCCAATTAAAAATATTAAAAAACATTGTTTCAAATAAAATCAAACAGCAGTTTTATGGCAATGACCTTGGCCTATTTAGGCATTGCAAAATCTTACCAGTTCATACGTTGGTTAAATATAGTTTACTGAAAGAACAATTTTTTAACGAATCACTTCAAAAAGAAATAAAGCACCCTGTATACACTCGTGCAGTTGCTCAAAACAGGTTATGCGCACCGCGCGCGAACAATGGGTACGGCGAGCGCACAGGCAGGCATATGATTCCTCGGTTAATTAATGACTTACCCACTGACTTACGCGATAGTATAACACACAATAATATTAAATTAAAACTAAAGTCATACTTCTTAAATAATTTAGAAAAATATCAATGTTCATTAAATTAAATGTACTTACCTTGCTCCAATATTTTACATAGTCACTTTACAGCTACCTACATTATTACCATTAGTATAATTTAATTACCTACCTAGTTAGTACCTAACAGTTGAGTAAATCTAAGACTCATAATAGCATCTACTTTACAAACCTTAGTGGTTTCCGTGGTGCTATTTTAGTTGCTACATTTTTGTAAACTTTTATTATGATAAATAAATTAAAAAAAAAACTGACCAAGACATACCTACCTACATTGCTTGTCATCTAACCTAATCTATCATAGGTACAAACAATAATAGTAAAAAGAATTATACTTACTCATCAAGTAAAACGCCTCACTTTTAGTGACAAAATGAAAACATGACACTCATCAAGACACCTCATACCTCTTCTCTTGTGACATGACATGACAAATGAGTAGATTGAACGAGCGAAATAATAATTTTAGGTAAAAAGGATCTGATTCATTAAAAAAAATAAACCACAGGCTTATCTAAACATTAACAATCAATTTAATCAAAATTAAACAAAACTACTACAATCAGATTGGACCACACACATTGAAAATGATCTAGATTACACATGAAAATGACATAACCAAAACACAATATGACTCACGCGTCCTTCACACCGAAATTACACAAAAACAATAAAACTCTACTGTCCATGAGATGTTGCACTGTCGAGCACCACGAGCGAAGTGACCGCAAGCCTCGATTCGGCCCGCTATTTATAGGCGGTCGCCTTGTTGTTTGCCTCCTGGTGGGGAAGTTGCTAAAACGGCCTCTCCTGACGAAGGGTCGTCCTCGGCCCGGTCGTACGGTGTCGATCTACAGAGACCAGCGCCAGCTGCTGTCGAGGGTCCGGCTTCAGGGTCTGCAACTAACAGAGGCATGGATCGCAGAACACTTGATCCCTCATCTGTGAAAGAACAACACATATTTAAATAGGCGCTCAGTATCTTTAAAACCGCCACCTAATTTTTCATCCTCCGTTCATAATATCTCTTTCACTTAATTCATACATCGCACAACATTCATAAATTTCAAACTCAATCTTACAGACTTCACCTCAGAGACGTCTCAAAATAATGAAAATAGGGCCCTTTTACTCAAGCAGTCGTATCTCTGGACGTCGCCTACTGCACCGTCTTCAGCAGCAGCCGCGCCGGCTTCTGTCTTCGGCACTTCTGACGCCAGACGCACCAAGCATCTCCCTCAGGTTAACACACTCTCTGTGCATTAACCTGTGCGCATTACCACCTTTAGTAATCGCCCAGTCACCACCCTTGGTAACTATCCAACACCAGCCAACCACCTTATTCGACCTGACATATATAGCAATGTCGTCTGTTATCCACTTACAAGAGGGGGGACTTTTTCATATCTACTATCCTAGGGGGGACTATACCTACCTACTACGAAAAACACTAAGGGGTTGGTTGGTTAATCTAACTATGGGAAAGGATAACAACCGGCAAAGCCATAAATGACGTTTTGGTCTTATAAGAGGTGTGGTACTCGCTATCGAAGAACGCGGCACACGTCTCCGAGCACCACTCGCCTCGCCTCGCCACGGTACCATGTACTGCACGGCAGCCAGAGTCGTTCTCCCGTAGCCTCCGCTCAACAGCTTCAGCTCGTTACGACCGCAGAGTCCAGCTTCTCTGTGGACTGAGAACACTTTATTACGTAAACAAATTGACGAGGTGAGAGTCTTTCTCTATTTGAATACTCATCTTATATGGCCTGGTTATCCTTCACAGCCGTCGAGCTCTGCTCCGCGTGATCTCACGCAGACCCTCACGATTCGGCCTTGTGTTCCGAGCAGCGACGTCAAAACGCGCGAATAACAGGCGTCGTCCCTTCGGTACCTGTTTAACTCTGTTAAGTGGAGAGGTATACCTACATCAAAGTTGCTAACACGGCCTCTCCTGACGAAGGGTCGTCCTCGGCCCGGTCGTACGGTGTCGATCTACAGAGACCAGCGCCAGCTGCTGTCGAGGGTCCGGCTTCAGGGTCTGCAACTAACAGAGGCATGGATCGCAGAACACTTGATCCCTCATCTGTGAAAGAACAACACATATTTAAATAGGCGCTCAGTATCTTTAAAACCGCCACCTAATTTTTCATCCTCCGTTCATAATATCTCTTTCACTTAATTCATACATCGCACAACATTCATAAATTTCAAACTCAATCTTACAGACTTCACCTCAGAGACGTCTCAAAATAATGAAAATAGGGCCCTTTTACTCAAGCAGTCGTATTGTGGTACTCGCTATCGAAGAACGCGGCACACGTCTCCGAGCACCACTCGCCTCGCCACGGTACCATGTACTGCACGGCAGCCAGAGTCGTTCTCCCGTAGCCTCCGCTCAACAGCTTCAGCTCGTAACGACCGCAGAGTCCAGCTTCTCTGTGGACTGAGAACACTTTATTACGTAAACAAATTGACGAGGTGAGAGTCTTTCTCTATTTGAATACTCATCTTATATGGCTTGGTTATCCTTCACAGCCGTCGAGCTCTGCTCCGCGTGATCTCACGTAGACCCTCACGATTCGGCCTTGTGTTCCGAGCAGCGACGTCAAAACGCGCGAATAACAGGCGTCGTCCCTTCGGTACCTGTTTAACTCTGTTAAGTGGAGAGGTATACCTACATCAAAGTTGCTAACACGGCCTCTCCTGACGAAGGGTCGTCCTCGGCCCGGTCGTACGGTGTCGATCTACAGAGACCAGCGCCAGCTGCTGTCGAGGGTCCGGCTTCAGGGTCTGCAACTAACAGAGGCATGGATCGCAGAACACTTGATCCCTCATCTGTGAAAGAACAACACATATTTAAATAGGCGCTCAGTATCTTTAAAACCGCCACCTAATTTTTCATCCTCCGTTCATAATATCTCTTTCACTTAATTCATACATCGCACAACATTCATAAATTTCAAACTCAATCTTACAGACTTCACCTCAGAGACGTCTCAAAATAATGAAAATAGGGCCCTTTTACTCAAGCAGTCGTATTGTGGTACTCGCTATCGAAGAACGCGGCACACGTCTCCGAGCACCACTCGCCTCGCCACGGTACCATGTACTGCACGGCAGCCAGAGTCGTTCTCCCGTAGCCTCCGCTCAACAGCTTCAGCTCGTAACGACCGCAGAGTCCAGCTTCTCTGTGGACTGAGAACACTTTATTACGTAAACAAATTGACGAGGTGAGAGTCTTTCTCTATTTGAATACTCATCTTATATGGCTTGGTTATCCTTCACAGCCGTCGAGCTCTGCTCCGCGTGATCTCACGTAGACCCTCACGATTCGGCCTTGTGTTCCGAGCAGCGACGTCAAAACGCGCGAATAACAGGCGTCGTCCCTTCGGTACCTGTTTAACTCTGTTAAGTGGAGAGGTATACCTACATCAAAGTTGCTAACACGGCCTCTCCTGACGAAGGGTCGTCCTCGGCCCGGTCGTACGGTGTCGATCTACAGAGACCAGCGCCAGCTGCTGTCGAGGGTCCGGCTTCAGGGTCTGCAACTAACAGAGGCATGGATCGCAGAACACTTGATCCCTCATCTGTGAAAGAACAACACATATTTAAATAGGCGCTCAGTATCTTTAAAACCGCCACCTAATTTTTCATCCTCCGTTCATAATATCTCTTTCACTTAATTCATACATCGCACAACATTCATAAATTTCAAACTCAATCTTACAGACTTCACCTCAGAGACGTCTCAAAATAATGAAAATAGGGCCCTTTTACTCAAGCAGTCGTATTGTGGTACTCGCTATCGAAGAACGCGGCACACGTCTCCGAGCACCACTCGCCTCGCCACGGTACCATGTACTGCACGGCAGCCAGAGTCGTTCTCCCGTAGCCTCCGCTCAACAGCTTCAGCTCGTAACGACCGCAGAGTCCAGCTTCTCTGTGGACTGAGAACACTTTATTACGTAAACAAATTGACGAGGTGAGAGTCTTTCTCTATTTGAATACTCATCTTATATGGCTTGGTTATCCTTCACAGCCGTCGAGCTCTGCTCCGCGTGATCTCACGTAGACCCTCACGATTCGGCCTTGTGTTCCGAGCAGCGACGTCAAAACGCGCGAATAACAGGCGTCGTCCCTTCGGTACCTGTTTAACTCTGTTAAGTGGAGAGGTATACCTACATCAAAGTTGCTAACACGGCCTCTCCTGACGAAGGGTCGTCCTCGGCCCGGTCGTACGGTGTCGATCTACAGAGACCAGCGCCAGCTGCTGTCGAGGGTCCGGCTTCAGGGTCTGCAACTAACAGAGGCATGGATCGCAGAACACTTGATCCCTCATCTGTGAAAGAACAACACATATTTAAATAGGCGCTCAGTATCTTTAAAACCGCCACCTAATTTTTCATCCTCCGTTCATAATATCTCTTTCACTTAATTCATACATCGCACAACATTCATAAATTTCAAACTCAATCTTACAGACTTCACCTCAGAGACGTCTCAAAATAATGAAAATAGGGCCCTTTTACTCAAGCAGTCGTATTGTGGTACTCGCTATCGAAGAACGCGGCACACGTCTCCGAGCACCACTCGCCTCGCCACGGTACCATGTACTGCACGGCAGCCAGAGTCGTTCTCCCGTAGCCTCCGCTCAACAGCTTCAGCTCGTAACGACCGCAGAGTCCAGCTTCTCTGTGGACTGAGAACACTTTATTACGTAAACAAATTGACGAGGTGAGAGTCTTTCTCTATTTGAATACTCATCTTATATGGCCTGGTTATCCTTCACAGCCGTCGAGCTCTGCTCCGCGTGATCTCACGTAGACCCTCACGATTCGGCCTTGTGTTTCGAGCAGCGACGTCAAAACGCGCGAATAACAGGCGTCGTCCCTTCGGTACCTGTTTAACTCTGTTAAGTGGAGAGGTATACCTACATCAAAGCTGCTAACACGGCCTCTCCTGACGAAGGGTCGTCCTCGGCCCGGTCGTACGGTGTCGATCTACAGAGACCAGCGCCAGCTGCTGTCGAGGGTCCGGCTTCAGGGTCTGCAACTAACAGAGGCATGGATCGCAGAACACTTGATCCCTCATCTGTGAAAGAACAACACATATTTAAATAGGCGCTCAGTATCTTTAAAACCGCCACCTAATTTTTCATCCTCCGTTCATAATATCTCTTTCACTTAATTCATACATCGCACAACATTCATAAATTTCAAACTCAATCTTACAGACTTCACCTCAGAGACGTCTCTAAATAATGAAAATAGGGCCCTTTTACTCAAGCAGTCGTATTGTGGTACTCGCTATCGAAGAACGCGGCACACGTCTCCGAGCACCACTCGCCTCGCCACGGTACCATGTACTGCACGGCAGCCAGAGTCGTTCTCCCGTAGCCTCCGCTCAACAGCTTCAGCTCGTAACGACCGCAGAGTCCAGCTTCTCTGTGGACTGAGAACACTTTATTACGTAAACAAATTGACGAGGTGAGAGTCTTTCTCTATTTGAATACTCATCTTATATGGCTTGGTTATCCTTCACAGCCGTCGAGCTCTGCTCCGCGTGATCTCACGTAGACCCTCACGATTCGGCCTTGTGTTCCGAGCAGCGACGTCAAAACGCGCGAATAACAGGCGTCGTCCCTTCGGTACCTGTTTAACTCTGTTAAGTGGAGAGGTATACCTACATCAAAGTTGCTAACACGGCCTCTCCTGACGAAGGGTCGTCCTCGGCCCGGTCGTACGGTGTCGATCTACAGAGACCAGCGCCAGCTGCTGTCGAGGGTCCGGCTTCAGGGTCTGCAACTAACAGAGGCATGGATCGCAGAACACTTGATCCCTCATCTGTGAAAGAACAACACATATTTAAATAGGCGCTCAGTATCTTTAAAACCGCCACCTAATTTTTCATCCTCCGTTCATAATATCTCTTTCACTTAATTCATACATCGCACAACATTCATAAATTTCAAACTCAATCTTACAGACTTCACCTCAGAGACGTCTCAAAATAATGAAAATAGGGCCCTTTTACTCAAGCAGTCGTATTGTGGTACTCGCTATCGAAGAACGCGGCACACGTCTCCGAGCACCACTCGCCTCGCCACGGTACCATGTACTGCACGGCAGCCAGAGTCGTTCTCCCGTAGCCTCCGCTCAACAGCTTCAGCTCGTAACGACCGCAGAGTCCAGCTTCTCTGTGGACTGAGAACACTTTATTACGTAAACAAATTGACGAGGTGAGAGTCTTTCTCTATTTGAATACTCATCTTATATGGCTTGGTTATCCTTCACAGCCGTCGAGCTCTGCTCCGCGTGATCTCACGTAGACCCTCACGATTCGGCCTTGTGTTCCGAGCAGCGACGTCAAAACGCGCGAATAACAGGCGTCGTCCCTTCGGTACCTGTTTAACTCTGTTAAGTGGAGAGGTATACCTACATCAAAGTTGCTAACACGGCCTCTCCTGACGAAGGGTCGTCCTCGGCCCGGTCGTACGGTGTCGATCTACAGAGACCAGCGCCAGCTGCTGTCGAGGGTCCGGCTTCAGGGTCTGCAACTAACAGAGGCATGGATCGCAGAACACTTGATCCCTCATCTGTGAAAGAACAACACATATTTAAATAGGCGCTCAGTATCTTTAAAACCGCCACCTAATTTTTCATCCTCCGTTCATAATATCTCTTTCACTTAATTCATACATCGCACAACATTCATAAATTTCAAACTCAATCTTACAGACTTCACCTCAGAGACGTCTCAAAATAATGAAAATAGGGCCCTTTTACTCAAGCAGTCGTATTGTGGTACTCGCTATCGAAGAACGAAGCACACGTCTCCGAGCACCACTCGCCTCGCCACGGTACCATGTACTGCACGGCAGCCAGAGTCGTTCTCCCGTAGCCTCCGCTCAACAGCTTCAGCTCGTAACGACCGCAGAGTCCAGCTTCTCTGTGGACTGAGAACACTTTATTACGTAAACAAATTGACGAGGTGAGAGTCTTTCTCTATTTGAATACTCATCTTATATGGCTTGGTTATCCTTCACAGCCGTCGAGCTCTGCTCCGCGTGATCTCACGTAGACCCTCACGATTCGGCCTTGTGTTCCGAGCAGCGACGTCAAAACGCGCGAATAACAGGCGTCGTCCCTTCGGTACCTGTTTAACTCTGTTAAGTGGAGAGGTATACCTACATCAAAGTTGCTAACACGGCCTCTCCTGACGAAGGGTCGTCCTCGGCCCGGTCGTACGGTGTCGATCTACAGAGACCAGCGCCAGCTGCTGTCGAGGGTCCGGCTTCAGGGTCTGCAACTAACAGAGGCATGGATCGCAGAACACTTGATCCCTCATCTGTGAAAGAACAACACATATTTAAATAGGCGCTCAGTATCTTTAAAACCGCCACCTAATTTTTCATCCTCCGTTCATAATATCTCTTTCACTTAATTCATACATCGCACAACATTCATAAATTTCAAACTCAATCTTACAGACTTCACCTCAGAGACGTCTCAAAATAATGAAAATAGGGCCCTTTTACTCAAGCAGTCGTATTGTGGTACTCGCTATCGAAGAACGCGGCACACGTCTCCGAGCACCACTCGCCTCGCCACGGTACCATGTACTGCACGGCAGCCAGAGTCGTTCTCCCGTAGCCTCCGCTCAACAGCTTCAGCTCGTAACGACCGCAGAGTCCAGCTTCTCTGTGGACTGAGAACACTTTATTACGTAAACAAATTGACGAGGTGAGAGTCTTTCTCTATTTGAATACTCATCTTATATGGCTTGGTTATCCTTCACAGCCGTCGAGCTCTGCTCCGCGTGATCTCACGTAGACCCTCACGATTCGGCCTTGTGTTCCGAGCAGCGACGTCAAAACGCGCGAATAACAGGCGTCGTCCCTTCGGTACCTGTTTAACTCTGTTAAGTGGAGAGGTATACCTACATCAAAGTTGCTAACACGGCCTCTCCTGACGAAGGGTCGTCCTCGGCCCGGTCGTACGGTGTCGATCTACAGAGACCAGCGCCAGCTGCTGTCGAGGGTCCGGCTTCAGGGTCTGCAACTAACAGAGGCATGGATCGCAGAACACTTGATCCCTCATCTGTGAAAGAACAACACATATTTAAATAGGCGCTCAGTATCTTTAAAACCGCCACCTAATTTTTCATCCTCCGTTCATAATATCTCTTTCACTTAATTCATACATCGCACAACATTCATAAATTTCAAACTCAATCTTACAGACTTCACCTCAGAGACGTCTCAAAATAATGAAAATAGGGCCCTTTTACTCAAGCAGTCGTATTGTGGTACTCGCTATCGAAGAACGCGGCACACGTCTCCGAGCACCACTCGCCTCGCCACGGTACCATGTACTGCACGGCAGCCAGAGTCGTTCTCCCGTAGCCTCCGCTCAACAGCTTCAGCTCGTAACGACCGCAGAGTCCAGCTTCTCTGTGGACTGAGAACACTTTATTACGTAAACAAATTGACGAGGTGAGAGTCTTTCTCTATTTGAATACTCATCTTATATGGCTTGGTTATCCTTCACAGCCGTCGAGCTCTGCTCCGCGTGATCTCACGTAGACCCTCACGATTCGGCCTTGTGTTCCGAGCAGCGACGTCAAAACGCGCGAATAACAGGCGTCGTCCCTTCGGTACCTGTTTAACTCTGTTAAGTGGAGAGGTATACCTACATCAAAGTTGCTAACACGGCCTCTCCTGACGAAGGGTCGTCCTCGGCCCGGTCGTACGGTGTCGATCTACAGAGACCAGCGCCAGCTGCTGTCGAGGGTCCGGCTTCAGGGTCTGCAACTAACAGAGGCATGGATCGCAGAACACTTGATCCCTCATCTGTGAAAGAACAACACATATTTAAATAGGCGCTCAGTATCTTTAAAACCGCCACCTAATTTTTCATCCTCCGTTCATAATATCTCTTTCACTTAATTCATACATCGCACAACATTCATAAATTTCAAACTCAATCTTACAGACTTCACCTCAGAGACGTCTCAAAATAATGAAAATAGGGCCCTTTTACTCAAGCAGTCGTATTGTGGTACTCGCTATCGAAGAACGCGGCACACGTCTCCGAGCACCACTCGCCTCGCCACGGTACCATGTACTGCACGGCAGCCAGAGTCGTTCTCCCGTAGCCTCCGCTCAACAGCTTCAGCTCGTAACGACCGCAGAGTCCAGCTTCTCTGTGGACTGAGAACACTTTATTACGTAAACAAATTGACGAGGTGAGAGTCTTTCTCTATTTGAATACTCATCTTATATGGCCTGGTTATCCTTCACAGCCGTCGAGCTCTGCTCCGCGTGATCTCACGTAGACCCTCACGATTCGGCCTTGTGTTCCGAGCAGCGACGTCAAAACGCGCGAATAACAGGCGTCATCCCTTCGGTACCTGTTTAACTCTGTTAAGTGGAGAGGTATACCTACATCAAAGTTGCTAACACGGCCTCTCCTGACGAAGGGTCGTCCTCGGCCCGGTCGTACGGTGTCGATCTACAGAGACCAGCGCCAGCTGCTGTCGAGGGTCCGGCTTCAGGGTCTGCAACTAACAGAGGCATGGATCGCAGAACACTTGATCCCTCATCTGTGAAAGAACAACACATATTTAAATAGGCGCTCAGTATCTTTAAAACCGCCACCTAATTTTTCATCCTCCGTTCATAATATCTCTTTCACTTAATTCATACATCGCACAACATTCATAAATTTCAAACTCAATCTTACAGACTTCACCTCAGAGACGTCTCAAAATAATGAAAATAGGGCCCTTTTACTCAAGCAGTCGTATTGTGGTACTCGCTATCGAAGAACGCGGCACACGTCTCCGAGCACCACTCGCCTCGCCACGGTACCATGTACTGCACGGCAGCCAGAGTCGTTCTCCCGTAGCCTCCGCTCAACAGCTTCAGCTCGTAACGACCGCAGAGTCCAGCTTCTCTGTGGACTGAGAACACTTTATTACGTAAACAAATTGACGAGGTGAGTCTTTCTCTATTTGAATACTCATCTTATATGGCCTGGTTATCCTTCACAGCCGTCGAGCTCTGCTCCGCGTGATCTCACGTAGACCCTCACGATTCGGCCTTGTGTTCCGAGCAGCGACGTCAAAACGCGCGAATAACAGGCGTCGTCCCTTCGGTACCTGTTTAACTCTGTTAAGTGGAGAGGTATACATCAAAGTTTCGACCTTTCGTGGGCTCGGCTTTACCTGACCCTGACTCACAAACCCTGCCAAGATATTTGACCATCATATGACTTACGAGAACGAGACCAGCGATAGCAACGGCGATCGACGCTTGATGAGCGTGATCGAGATTAGTACAGAGAACGAACCCTACCCCCATAATTGCGTCACGACGCAATTATGGAAGTTCATTAGTAGGTCGAATGCCACGGCATTCGACCTACTAATGAACTTCCAGATCGGGATCTAAATAGACTACGGCGCGAACTACCCCTTTTGCGCGACAAAGTCCGCAAACGGTGACGCACCCTGACAAAAGAACGTCTTTGGGTAGATTGACAGCGGGAGACGCTTCGTGATCGGACACGGAACCTACTGCGCGTCATTGTTCTGCTCCGACGTGGTGCTCGACCATAAAAGACACTAGGTGACAGAGACCGTAACTTACAGCGCGAAAGTTATCGCATGGATGACAGAGTTCTACTACGAAACCGATACCGAGAACGGCGTCGTGTTCGGACACGTGAGTCACCTTGTGTACGATGTTTCGTTCTACCACGGTCTTTATTTCTAGGCATGCTGAGAATTTACCAAGGTTACGTAAACAAGAATAACAAAGAGAATGCAACTGAGAGAATAAAACAACAAACTGCACAGAATCTGGCTATCTTTTCAATGTGTGGGTAGTTCCAATCTGTTTACTCGAAATTCGTGAGCTTTATGGATTTTATTATCCCTCACTTCTGATTTTAGGTAAAAAGGATCTGATTCATTAAAAAAAATAAACCACAGGCTTATCTAAACATTAACAATCAATTTAATCAAAATTAAACAAAACTACTACAATCAGATTGGACCACACACATTGAAAATGATCTAGATTACACATGAAAATGACATAACCAAAACACAATATGACTCACGCGTCCTTCACACCGAAATTACACAAAAACAATAAAACTCTACTGTCCATGAGATGTTGCACTGTCGAGCACCACGAGCGAAGTGACCGCAAGCCTCGATTCGGCCCGCTATTTATAGGCGGTCGCCTTGTTTGCCTCCTGGTGGGGAAGTTGCTAACAATAATACCTCACTACCTCGCACGAGCTCGCAACATGACATTTTACAGTATGTGACATGACATTTGAAGCATGACATTGTCCCACCTCACGAAATAGAATGAGGGCCTCATACAAACTCATTTTGAAACCGTGTCCTACTCAACACTATTGTATTGTACCTACTTTTACATAATTTTGAGTCAAGATTAAACTTCTGTCTAGACCATGCTAGGGTATCATTCGACTTTGAATATAGGGCAGGACAAATTACTGTCAATGTCATTCATATTTTTAGTGTCAGTGTCAGCTTAAAAACATCAGTCAAAATCACAGCAAATAATCACTTGCCAAAATTATAGGAAGGAAAGGACTTTAAAAGAACAAATTAAAACATTGAACTGATTTGATAATGTGATTGTAAATAAAGAATATTCAAATACCTAATCTTTAATTTATAATAAGTTTCTGGTTTCGTAATTCGTATTACTACTAGTCAGAAACTATGGAACCTACGAGTAAGCAACGTAGTCAGAGGCAAGTTCACTGTTATTTCTTTCAGTTTTGCTAAACATCGATCAAAACTCGATCCATCTTCAACTATCTGATCATCCACCTGTGGCGAATCCTGAACTATTTCTTAGTTAGCTCTTTGTTTCGGTAGGTGACTCGAAGAACAGTAAACATTGGGAGTTTGATACTTCTATGACCACGGGCCGGGAAAAGAAGTGTAGGACGGCCTCCCATTTGATTGTGTGGCAGCACAAAATCGTTTTTAGTTACCTCTTAGGTAGATGTTTACATAATTGAGTAGGTACTAATGCTTTTTCTTACGTTTTATAGCCAGAATCGAGAATGGGAGCGCCAGAGGCGAATCAAATTCAATGATGCCATAAACAAACTTGGTGAAATTGTGAGGACTATAAATAAAGAGTTATCAGACAAGGAAACTGATGCAGGAAAAAACACTGAAAATGTGAAATACCCCAAAATTGAAATAGTACAAAAAGCGATCATATGCTTATCAAATAATGCACAGGAGAGAACTCAACTCAGTAAGTGCTAGGATGAGGTAACAAAAATTACATTTATTTTATTGTACCTAATATATTTTTGTTAATTTTTATGTAAATGTAATTACATACTAAAATTAAAGTACTCAAATTAACATATAAACAAAACTACTTCGTATGACGACCTCGGTGGCGTGGCGGGCGAGTGCTTGGCTGAGACACAAGAGGTGCGAGTTCAAGTCCCGCTACGGGAGAAATGTTTGTATGTTCTGCAAATATTTCTTCCAAGTCTGGCTGTTGTAGTATTATTAGTATGTATTTACTAAAAAAATATTATATAAGTATTCTATCAGCCCATAGTACAAGCTTTGCTTAGTTTGGGGCTAGATGGCGCTGTGTGAAATGTCCACAAATATTTATTCATGCTTAATTGTCTTTGCTAATATGGTAGGTTTATGTTTGAAATATTGTGGATTTCCTTCACAGGAGCTGAGATATTGGCACTGCGAGTAAAACTGGATAAAATGAAAGATGAGACAAATAAAAAAGATGCAGCAACACAAGTTTACCTGACAATAAATAAAAAAATAAAAAGTGAGTAGGTACAATTATAAAAAAATAAATAGGCCTATTTTAAAAACCCACCTATAAAATTGAAACTAATAATGGAAGATAGCTACATACCTACATCATGAAAAATTGTTCATTTCATTATTTTTTAGGTAGCAAATATGTAAAGTTTAATAAGAAGAAAAAACCTCAACTCAAAACATCATCAATGGACAAAATTCTTCCTACTAAACCAGATACTTCAAACTTAAATAATGAAACTAAACCAGAAGCAATAAAGGTGCAGCAAAAAGCGCTAACACCAAAATTGCCAATACTATTACCTCGATGTAATGTTTTCGACAAGAAAGGTTAGTAAGTTCCATTTTATAAATTGTAATTGATAACAGACCTTTCTCACCATATACCAAACTATTATTACATTGTTTTCTTTTTGTACTGATGTTAAATTGGGTTTTGGGTCTTAAGAAAGGGTCCTTGTATTATGCATATCAAAATACTAAAACATTGACTGTTTTTTATTTCAGTGCCCGAGAACACAATTGTTGTTTTACCAGCAACACCATACATTTTTTCCCAAAGACCATTTCTAATACCATCTATGCCCCCAGCCATAGTAGTAGTTGATCAAAATTTACAAACAATAAACAAAGCAGTTCCTGTCGCCAGTAGGAATGGTGATATCACTAAAACCACTATGGTCAATATTTTGCCTATATCGGCGTACTCCCGTCCACTATCTGTAACTAAGCAAAAGAAAAGTAATGTAAGGTTAAAATCAGATACTAAAAAAGCTCCTAAGAAAGTTAAGCTAGTAGAAAAGAAGAAAGAGCCTGTTCAAAATAAAGAAACACCAATATCCATACCAGGCAAAGAAGTTATAAATGAAATTAAAACAAGCAAACCAGCTCCAGAAAAACATTGCAGTGATAAAGTAACTGAAACACGTCCTGTCACTTCAGTCAAACCTATAGTATCTTCTGTGGTTCCGGTAACAACTAATACAGATACCAACACTAAAAATAATGCTGAAACCATTGATAAATCTTCACCTAAACTGAAGGAAACTGAGCAACCTAGAAGTACTGACCCAGCTACGAAAAACGACATTGATAAAGATTCTACCATCAATACAATTGTAACTGAAAACACTACAGCTAATCTGGAAGTAAAAAAATTATCCAAAAATGAAGTAGTTAATAAAATAAGCAATAAAATAGTTCTACAGAAAGAAATGGGCTCAGAAGACAAAAATAAAGAAAATAAATTAACAAATATACTTGATACAACGTTAGATAATGCGGTTGATGGTGGGAACGCTCGCCTAGAACTGGCAGAAGAATTTTTAGCTGCGTCACCTACTGCCGCATTCCTTATGTCATTTCCTTTGGTCAGTGGTAACAGAGCCGATAGTCCTGCAGAGGAACCCCATAGCACACCACTGTCTAACCCTAAAGACATAGTCCAAAAGAGAAATGAAATAATGCCCCATCAATCTTCTACATCTACAACGTATTACGATAAACCGAATAATAATGATGCCAAACTGAAAGCTAGCAAAGCCGTAATATCGTCTGCAGAAAATAAACCAAACGAACAACCCAAATATATCAGCAATATCTCCAAACCAATAGAATCCAAAATTTCAACAGCAGTGACTTCTTGCAATGTTTCAAATGAAAATCCATTTTTGAATCTACCTATGCCCTCATTGACCTCAACTACTTGCACTTTGTCAGATACTACATTTGGGTTGGATTTTGAAAATACTCTTCATAAGCCTTCGACAACTCAACCGGCAAACTACACTAGCAACAGTAATATTTTTTACAAGAATGATCCTTTCAGTACAGTAAAAAGCACCATATACAGTACAAGCAGTATATCTTCCAACCATGATTTTAATGGAATTGGCCTGTATCCTTGCGCAATGGAGAAGTATGCTTCCAAGAATAAACCAGACTTAACTAATATGGACGACAATAATGTCATGAAAATTGGATCATCAAGATTGACATACGATATAGATCTTGGCTGGTCGCATAAAGGCTTTGATTTCGTCAGTTGTACTTCCAACACAACATTTGGTAAAGACAATATGACGACTGTCACCTCTTCGACTCCCTTCTGCACATCTTACAATCCATTGCCATTTAACCCAGAGTTCCATGTTCCTTTGGTGTCGACGTCAAATAAAAAAGATAGCGTCACAAATAAGCCTAATTCATCTTTTGCTGACACACTTACAAGCTTTTACTCCCAACATAACTTATGGTCGGAAGAACCGTTTTATAACAACACAAATGTGACCAAAAGTTTGCCACCCAAACATCACAATTATTCATTACCTACTGAAAATGTGCAAGGAATTTCTAATGTAAAGCCAAGTAACCCTAAACATTACGAAGTCAAAAATAATTCAGAGACGAATGAAGACAGCAGAATGAAATCTACGAATAATGTCATGCCTCATCAAACAAACGAAAAGTATACAAAGAAGTCACCTAGTAAAATGCACATCAATTGGATGACATCCGAAATCAGGCCTATGCAAGCTGCTTACAATCCCATGCATACAGAAATAAAAGAACACAAGATATCTTATAACCATTTAGACAATACTTCCAAGAGACCGGATCACAACGAGACAAATAACTTTTTCCCAATGTCAATGCACAATTTCCCCACACAACCAGTTCAGGAAGAATTTCAAGTATGGCCTTCAGCGAGACCATTAGGAACTACGGAAATTAGTATCGACCCTCCTCCAATAAATTTGCCGACGTTGGTCGGTGATTTGGCGCTCGGACCACACGATAAAAAGAAAACCTTAGATCCGACAGCTAGGACCATTCCCCAACAAGATCTACAGAACTGTAGTAACTTTTTCTCAGTAACTCAGCTTATGAACCGGTCAAACGATAACGTACCTGCACGATATCAACCCACTCAAGTAGAATCAACAAAACCGACTCTTACAAAGCATAATATTACGCAGTATTCGAATGATAGCAATAGAAAAGTAATGGGGGCACGCGTTGAAAATCATGCTCCTCAATCTTACATTTTCAATAATCCAAAACCGACGCATTCATATGAAAACATGGCTCACTTTTCGCAAAACAAGCATAAAAATACAAATAAATCCGACAAGACAACAAAAGCTCACAAGAATAACTACTCGGCCGAAGCATTGCTACGCGGAGGGAGCTGTACTCAAAAAATACAAGACAACAGTTCAAAGTTCCTGGTGCCAACACAAAAATATAACGATTTTAATACAACCCAAGACTGCAGTATAGCTCAAGTATCACACTTTCCGCCTATTATAGATTACTCTGAAAATGGTTATGCGGGACAACAGTTTTCTGGAACGGCGTTATACAACGCTACTACAAACACCTTGTCCAACTCCTTCTATTCAAACTTTATGCCAGCAAGTAGCAATTTGATGTCTAGTAATTACTCGAGTGGTCCCTTCACTGGCGAATTCATTGATTACAATCAGTCGTCTGAATGTAACTTTACGAACCATAAGTATGAGGAGCTGAAAATGCGAAATAACCCACCCATATTCCAAGCCGAAAAAATGCCCTCCAACTATAAAAGCTCGCGTCGAGAATCGGCGGCAAAACACAAACTTGAATGTTCTAAAAAAGAGTCCGGTAAAAAATACCAAAGTAAAAGGTCAAAACTGAACAATGATGTGGAGGAATGGACCGAACCGTCACACCCGCTATGGCAGAACAAACCGACTAATAAGAGGCATCCAAACTTGATGTCGGAAGAGTTGCCTTTCCCTAACTACGCTGGTAACCAGATGCATTCACAGTATCAACCAGATTTCTTCAACAGTCACTTGATGCCTTCCAATATGCAGGCTGCTGGCCCCAATGTTGACAGGTCAATATCAAGCATTCCAATAACATCGCGAGCAAACTTCAACCTCAGCACAATATTTCCTGAAATCACTATGGTGAGTAGTGTTGTGTATTATTAGTTTGTGTGTTTGTTATTTATAGAATTCGCGTAGGTCCATCATACACATAGTTTGATATAAAAATAATATGTTTTATTCTGTTACAGAAAGTGCAATAGATGCTGCAGTGATACAGTGTCAGATAATCTAAGTTAATTATAAGTGGCAAATGTTGTCTATGAAAAATTAAAAAAGCTGAAGTGAGCTAGAAGTATGTTGTTTTATTTGTGAGTATTCAAATTAAATATTCCCTTTTATTAAATTAGCGTAGCGTTAATAAGCCACCATTTGTTACTAGATGTTGTTTTAATAATGGCAAAACTTAGATCGTTCCAAAACTTTTTATTAACGGTTCGACTTCCAACATTTTAGGGCCATTGCGATAGCGCTGTGATTAATGAGTGACTGCGATTTTTCTATTTTATCATCTAACAATATTTTAATAGGACATTGTTTCAAAGCCTGATGTAATTTTAGTGTTATAGCGTTTAATAAAAGCTAAACTCATTTGGATTTAGTTGTGATAAAAGTTTACACTTAAATCAAAATTAAATATGATCGAAATGCTAATAAAAACGGTGGACTTATCTTTTCAATAGCGATTAGGTAGGTTAGGTACCTATCATTATCGCTATTTAGCCCCAAGCAATAACAAAAACGGCTGAATACTGAGTATCTACCATACGTACCTATCTACTTACTGGTTGAACCTGACCTGACGGATGTAGAATACATATTGGCCTTATTTCGTACATTTTAGAGGTCAATTTTAGTGAGGCATGAGTCTTATCCATCGCCCTTGAGCCGAAAGGCATGCAAAGTTGAGATTAGGGTGAACTCCTATCTAGAAGCGAATTGCGAAAAAAGGAGGTCATCAAATCTCAAATTAGTCGGATTAGCAAGTTTGTAAGAGCATTTTCTTATCCCTGGTTTTATAAATTATCACACGTGATACTTGCATTGCTTGCATAATATTTATCAAGCATGTAGATAGGTACGCATGTCAACTTCTATAACGTAAGGAGCTGGTTTTCCTTGACCGCACTCCGATTATGTTTGTTACCAATTCATACATGTTTCATATCAGCTTGGTTGATATGTTAATTTCGCAAATTATTTGAAAAGCAATTAAGTACTTATATCTAATAAATCATGCTTCTAAAAGTTCGTTACGCACCTATAATCAGGGTCAACAGCAGCTGCCTAAATAAAACTCGGATAATTTAATATTGTAATTTACATAAATATACTAAAAACATTTAGTATGAAATCAAAGATTTATCTATTAATATTTACGTAAATGAATTCATTGATTCATAGAAATCTAGATTGTTCGTGTACCTACCATAAATATGTTTCGCTAAGTAAGTAAGTAAAAAAGTAAAAATATATTTACCAAACACGATTTCAAATAATGTGGCGGCAGCCCCAAATCATCTTGTCGGATGACTCATAAGAAAGCAGTGGTTGAGTGACGAACCACCAGACACAACGCTCTGTCATCATACATAGCACTTCAGCTTTACTGTACCATTGAAGTCTGACATGGTACCATTTCGCCACAGTTGAATCGCCAGTTCAGTTTCCAACCGTCGGCGAACGGCGAAAGACGCATGCGATTTTCACCGGAGCTTTAGCCACTAGCGGTCGCGGAAAAACTTTTCGTCATGGCGGGAAAATAACAAGATAAAAGAAGAGATTTAAAAAACCTTGAGTTGAATTACTATTAAAATTAAATGGCGTGTTCAACCACCATAGTACGTAATTAGAGATTTTTAAGTGAAGTGAAAAAAGATGATTTCTGCACCGATATTGGTAAGTTTTATATTTAAATCTTTAATATTATACCTAACAATGAGTAAATATCTTGTGCTTCTAATATTAATGTAGTAATAGATGCTTCCTACTTGAAAATAACCTATTGAATAAGTAATTAATAATAGATGATTTTAATGTATCATCAATTCATCATCATCTTACTCATAAATGCAAATCTCGAAATGTTGTTAACTTATGTCGAAAATGAAATTCCACATTTCCGCTCTAAACTTCCTTGAATATGATATACATTTTTTTACATAATTATGATGTTAAAAAATTTGTAATTTATTATAATAGGTACATTTACATAGCAGTTATTTCATAAAATTTTATTGCATGCATACCTACTATAGTTATTTTATTCCAAACTGTTTTTAATGAAATGCACGTTTTGCACACTCTTTATCACTAGAAAGGCATAACAGTTAAATAACTATCAATCACTATTGGCACCACATTGACAGCAACGTGACGCTCATGGAAATGAGTATTCAATCACCACAAAGCACCATGAAGCATACGCAAAAATGCTAAATTGAGGTGTGGTATGTGCCGTATGCACGCCCCATACAAATAAATTCCTATCAATTGTCTATATATGCTAGCAAAGACTTCTTTCTACATTCTAGAGAAATGTTCAGTCAATTTATTGTTACTAAATGTAACCGTGAGTACTATACCGAGATCTATTTAAGCACTCAATCAATCAAATAACTTATCTCCGAAACATCAGTATTCTTTTGTGAAACACCGGTGAGGCGTATAACCGTATAATTTTGAACCCTAAAACGATGTTAAACACGACATTAATATGTATCGAGCGCGCAAATACGACAAGAAGGCTGCGCGGGCGCGCCCGCAGACAACGAGATCAGCGATCTCACATTGTTTTTCGATCATACGGGAACAATCGGTCACAGCACGAGTGCGGGCAGTCGCAATGTGCATACAAATTATTTTTTCTTGTGAAATACACATAATACCTACCTACTAACGTGGAAAATGCCAAATTAGTATTCAAAGCTGGAAGTCAGTGAAAATTAGCATAGAACAAAATTAGACACGGGTAGGTATATTTGGATTCGGATAATTACTTACACCGAAATTAAGTTTCTTTGATCTTACGTCCACCTATTTAGAAATGGTAGAGCACGAAAACCACCATTTGAACAGAACTAAAAACTTTCTTACGATATATTTTAGGTCGCTTATTTTTAAAATAACTCTTAAATCGTAAAGGATATTAACATAAGGGGATCGTATTAAAACTGTTATCTTATTTGCAAGTAGGTAGGTAAATTGAAATCCTTATAGCTCTACCATCTGTATTTGTCTTTGGCTATAAAATGACTGCTCCTTTCTGTGTTTTACCTAATGAACTTTAACCGTGCGATAAGTAGCAGTTACCTTGTGTAATATCAATAATCTGAATTGCAAGGAATATTCTCAGTGTCATAAGGTAAAAATCATTTTGCTCGGACACGCTGGCGGTGGGCCGTGATGCGATCAGCAACTATGTCAATGCCACGATGCACTGTGACACTGACTTCGATTGTTATAAAACGATGCAACACAAGTGAATTTCTTAAATTCGTGTTCTCCGAATCGGCTAGGTTAGGTACCTTGCGCACGCGGTCGCTCGGGCCATTGACGCCATGACTACGTGAAGTGACGCGACAAGCAGCAACTATGTCAATGCCGCACTGCACTATCGCACTCTTATCAACCTCTTCGATGTATTGGAAAATTGCGTTCATGACAACACTAGTCATTTTCGTAATTAGAGGCAGGGTACCAAGGTCTATTCATGGCACTATCAGAAAACTCAGGTAGGTACTCAGGTACTTACCTGCATTTTTAACTAAACTAACCTTACCTAAAGTAGAAAACTCAATAAGTACATATTTTCACGTTCATGTCACATTGTGTCGTTAAGGTGTAGATATCTATGCTCGAAATAGAGAGGTAGGTATTTTTCACCTGCAGCTAAGATAAACTTACCAACATCCATCAATGACAGGCGAGGAAATTTATCACTAGGATAGGAACAGTCAACATTTAGAAGTTGCCTTTTTCAGAATTTTAAGATGGTCATTGTACTAGGTATTAAAGTAAAGTGTGTGCAAATCTTGAGCTTATAAAGCCATGATTATTTAAAATGAAACATTTTATGTTAAGTATTCGTTTCTTCACAAATTGAGTTTGTAACTTCATCATTTACTTTTAATGTTGACTTTACCTTAGTTCCCACAACAGGTAGATTTTTATTATGGTAACTACGTACTCTACGCTCCTATTGAAAGTACAAATTGATTGTAAGTACCTATGTGCTAACCAATTTGTATACCCCAGTAACCCTACTATATCCGAAGATTTTTTGCAATCACTTTATCCATGTACCTATGTTTCAATTTTTATTACGTATCATGCGGCATTTAGTATGCATAAAATGCGCATATAATCCTATTTATGATTCCCACTGACTTAACCCGGTCATAGTTACATAAATATCTCCCACGGGTGCTATATTTAAAAACATTGTACAGGATGAGCCCTCCCGTCTAGCGCGAGAATGCGTGCGAAATGTCAGCAAAAGCGACATTTAGGTACTCCCGACTACACGTTTTGGATGTGACATCCACTATTTCACATGACTGCTAGGTACCCATAAGCATGGGTACCTAGCAGTCATGTGAAATAGTGGACAGCTTTACTGGTTCAGAGAAGCCTCTGAACCAGTAAAGCTGTTTCCGGCTCTGTTTGTGGAATAATAATACTAATAGCTTTTATTTTCTATACACAATTTTACAAAACTAGTAATGTAGGTAACATAAACTATGTTCATAGACCGCTATCAGCGTTAAAAGCCTCCTCCAGCTCTTTCCATTTTTCTCGGTCTCTGGCGATTCTGCTCCATGTTTTCCCTGTTTGTGGAATACATGAGACTAAATTTAACGTCTTACTGTAAAATGTAACAGCTGCTGGATTCAAGGACAAATAAGGCTTTTACGATGAAGATACTCGTACAACAAAATTATGACAAAAAACTCACCTACAGTTTTAAACTACTCAACGAAAGTGGTGTCAGAGGGTACCTAACAGATTGAAACTTTCACACGTACAAATTGTGTAGTTGGTACCTACCTACTCGTCTTTGCACTTGTAAACCTGTCAACTCTCCAAACAAGTTTCGCGCCCGTCAAGAACTGATACAATTGCGTAACATTCGGGCCAATGTTGACATACGAAAAATAGCTTGTATTATTTATTACCTCCTGGTTTTGGCATAGGTAAGCCTAAGGTTATGAATGGAATTACTTAGGTATTGAGGTGCCAAGAGGAAATAGTCCCATATAATGTACCTACTTATCTACCACCAATTAGAAAGTCCTTCATGTATTTTTAAACATTGTAAATACCTACTATCTTCTAAAACCTACTTATTCTCTCGTGCTGTTTCTGAATCTATCTCTGAACCTAAATAAATCATAAACATGTTGCAAAGTATACGATAGCAAATATTTTCTCACAAAGAATTGTCGATAAAATATATTTTATGTGGCCCATATTTTTATTTTTTCATGTTATTCGAAGTAGACTTATGAACGATTTAAATTCAATAAAGAATCTGGAAAGTTCTCAATGTGGGGTGTTGTTAAAATTGTATCAGAGTTTAACAGTAAAAATACAAAGGCTATCAAAGCTTGGAATCGTTCTATTAAACGTTGCTACTTCCGCAGTGGAGGCGCTTTACGAGCGGACAATATTGGAAAAATGTTGGCCGCACGTGCTCTCCAAACGATTTGCTACTGTGAAAATTTAAAATTAAGGCTTAACTTCTTTGCCCGTTTATCTTCCGCGCAACATTTTTAGCAACTTTTATTACGTTCAAAACAATTTAATTCAGTAAAAACTTTTGTTTTGGAAATATTGGCATAGTTTCTAGGGCATGATTTAATTCCAGCGTAATGTTCTGATTGTAAATACACTGATCGCCTATGTTTTGTTGTCCACAGTGTGTTCTCGTCGGGGCAATTACTACCACATGCGGTGAAAAGTTCACTCTTGGATACCTGACAGGATCACAGCGACGCCCCGGAGACTATAGCTACCAAAGGCCAGGCAGAGTCTTATCAGGTGGGTGACAATTGCCAACTTTTGGTCTAATGATTTATCTAGTGTTAGGTACTCATCTATTACGATACTTCAGTAACGCAATTCCTTATACCTCCTACAAAAATTCTAGAATCGTTCTTACTGATTTTGCAGTGATGTAGAGTTTTTGGTGCTTAAACCTATCCACATTAATAACATTGTAATGACAAGCTTATCACAATCGAGTGGACATCCGTTATCGCAGCAATTACGTATTGGCCTAGTTCGAACTTAAACCAACAAATAATAATATACCAGTAGGTCCTACAGTAAAGTACTTGCGTATGGCTACCTACGCAATCGTGGAATTAGTTTAGATTGCCAAAATATAAAGCATTTTCCAAGACCAAACCACAAGTTGTGGTTTGGTCTTGGAAAACACAACATTATTTGCTTATGCTGTCGGTCAAAGATATTCCTGTTTATTTTACTGCCAGATCGATTAAAGCTGAGATCCGACCTACAAAGATTAATACATGCCAGCACTTGGCACGCGCATACGCACTTTATCAAATCTCTTCATAAAGATATTCGTATGTAGGCAGGCTAATAAACATTTTCGATGCTACTTTACCTAGAAACAATTCATACCTATATCAATCATATTTTTATTTTATATTTCAACAGGAACAATATTATTTGTGACGGTTGATGAAGTGAAAAACAAGACTGGTCAAGTGTGGTTTGACTTTATGGGTGCCAATCAATTAGATATTTCGCTTTGCTACGTTTGGAATAGTAGAAAACTGTTCTAATTAATAATTTAATAAAGATCACTTGCAATCAAATTTTAATCTATTGATCGATCGCTTCCTAAAAATTGTTTTTTTTTGGATAGGTACTATAAATGCAAAATAAAGTAATCTAACGCGTACGAATTCGTGGACAACAGTTAGTAATACAAAAATAGATTGTCGTGACTGACCCCACAACGCAGAACCTAAACCTAAATACAAAATTATAACGAATTTAGATGTTTACCAAAGAAGTGCAACGGGGTGTCAAGGCTGTTCAAACACGAGATGCACCCATAAGAATCTACGCGAGTGAAACCGCGGGCGTTCCACTAGTTCTAACACATTTTGATATTTTCAACAGGAGCAATATCCATGGCGGTCGATGAAGTGAATGAAAAACTACTGGGACCGATGGGCCATTCTCTAGACTTCGTCGTTGCCGAAACGTACGGCCAAGAAGAAGTTTCCATACGACAGGTGCGTGCCACTAACATTAATAAATTAAGTTTTACGATTCGTTCCGGCCTGGAAGTAGACAAAAATCTCGTAAAAGCATTCCAATTTAGTACAGGGACACTTTTTCCGATCGGTTGCAAAATTACTTGGGAGTTGTTGCCCACGCCCCGTGCCCATTGCCCTCACATTATTCTTTCACAGCTTCCGAGCACAGATTGAATTCGCAGAAGTGACCTAATAGAAGATAGCAAATAATTTATATTATCGAGCACAGTTACGAAAAAGTTATTATGATTGAGTTTGTTCACAAAACGTTACATAATTTCAGTGGGTAGCTTTTATCGATTAGAATCCTAGTTTACATAGATGCCCTGAAACTAATAGGCGAATGTATAACATCTTACTTAAATTATAAATGTAAAAGTTTGTGAGGATGTTTGGATGTTTGTGCCTCAATCACGCCTAAACGGCTGAACGGATTTGATTGAAACTTGGAAATTGGAATATACATAGTAAATTTGCTGGATTAACATTTATTTCATCTGGGTACCACGCGAGCGAAGCCGCGGGAGGCAGCTAGTAACAAATATAATTGCATAAATTGAAAATTTTGGTTCGACACTAATTTACGATTGTTTCCTGCGAATAAATTAAAAAGTAATCGAATCGAGGATGCGGACACTAAGCCCAGTCATAAATCCTCGGTCGTGATCGTACCAACTCTACTAAAGCGACAGGTCTATGCGTCTGAAATTTTAATTAGCTATAGTTGTTGCTTTTGCACGAAAAACTCATCATGCATTCATTATTCACGGACAAACGCCAAATAAACAAAAGACAGTTTATTTTGGGAAGCTATCCCAATTAACGCACACCAAACTGTAATTTGCATTGCAGAATAATGAGCCTGAAATTCAATTTCAATGAGTGGTTTTTGAATTGTATTAATTACTTTTGACGCGGAGGAAAACAGAATTGAATAAATAATCAAACTCATAAATAACTAGCTGTTGCCCGCAACTTCATCTGCATAAATTTTCGTACCTATATCCTTCCCTAAGGTGTGGTGTTATCTATCTCCCTGCCAAATTTTATGATAATCTGTTCACCGATTTCGCCGTGAAAAGATAACAGACAAACAGACAGAGTTACTTTCGCATTTATTATATTAGTATGGTTTATTAAAGAGAAATGAGATAGATGGTTGATAGAGGTAGTGTCGATATGTTAAACCTTCAATGGCAAAGGAACTTTTTTTAAATACCTACTAAAAAAATTGAAATTAAATTGCGCAATATCCTGCTAAAGTTGTCCGTCCAATATATTGTGACTGCTATGACTGTTACCGTATCAGCATTATGCTAATCCTACTAATATTATAAATGCGAAATTTTGAGAGGATGTGACGATGTTTGTGCCTCAATCACGCCGCAACGGCTGAACGGATTTGAATGAAACTTAGAACATAGGTACATACGAGTAGTATGTGTGCTGGAATAACATATAAGCTACTTTTATCCTGGTACCACGCGAGCGAAGCCGCGGGTGGAAGCTAGTGAAATAAATTTGTATGAATTACTACGAGTTGACACCCACTACACCGTACCGTTCCAGGACATTTGATTTTTGTTGATGTTTTATTTCTGTTTCTGTGACTGTGCTAGTCCAATTTAAAATGCGCTCTAACTAAAGAAATGTATATTGGATGGACAGGACACTATTAACTGCTTTATACTTTGGTAATATGATACAGTGGATGCACTCCAGAAATACGATGTGAAACTGTAATGCTTCTCGTCGCAATGACCTAGTGATGGCCGCCATATCAACCCGAGCGCGTGCCTTATTCATCCGAGCATCTTATTAGCTTAATTCACTTTGCTTCAATCGACTTGGCTCGCGTTCACATAATAAACAACATTGCATGATAACTATGCATCTTGTTAAAGAAGTTTTACTATACGTTACACCAACCCCATTCTCGGTCACCGACCATATTTTGACTGAACGTGTTCCGAGTAAAACACGTGTTCCCTATGAAAGGTTCGCCAGTTTTCCGTATTTGTATGTATCATAATAACCAGTCATTCATATCTCAATAATGTAACACAGAACTGTTTTATAAACTGTGGCCCATTAATATAGTGTAGGATGTTATAGTAAGTATTTATAACATTAGGTTTTATGTAAAAACTGAGAACATTTCTGTGTAAAAGTGGAAGGCAGATTTAGGTCGCCAATAACGTGGCCACCCTCTGTGCGTAGCTTGACGTATTATCCTTGTTAATGCAAGAAATGGAAATTGTGGGTCCCGTGTCTCCTTCCGAGAATTCAGAATGTGGGCGGCTACTTCCACTTGAAATATATTTTCGCCAGCATTTCAAAAAATAAATATTGGAATTGGTCCGATCTCATCCTGAGATGAATTGCACATTTCGAGGGACTCGGGTTTCCTTTGTTTTTAAAGAAATCACCTTTCGATATTTTTCTTTCGTTATGATTTGGAGACGGCGACCATGTAGTTGGTAGATAAACTAAAGGCTCTAAGAAGATAGTCGATCAACACCTGGAAGTACTTGCCTCGTGTTTATCTAGAGTTGTCTTTTAACGGGAATGTAAATATTTGTATGAATTTCTAATAAATTTCCAATAACAAACTGAATTTATAATGTCAAATATATTTAAAATAATATTATTTATTTGATGCTTTCTAACTTACAACATTTATGACAAGTAGATAGGTATATATTGCTGGAATTGATGTCTTGTTTTTCTAGTTGACTTTTTCCTCGTAATCTGTATCAGAAATAAGACAGGAAAGCCATTGAAGGCCTACGTACTATCTATTAGTACGTTAAATGAGATTGATGTCTTCGTAAGAAGCCGTAAAGTACCAAGGATTGCGCCAAGGGGATATGAGTGCATAAAACTTACATACCATAACTTTATAGCTGTCCCGTCACATGCCTTGAAGCAAAACAGTTTTTCGTACCATACCTTGCGTTGTACCACCTTGACAAAGACGATAAAGTAACTAGGTACCTACCAAGTTAAGTATAAGTAGGTAATGTAATCTTCCACAATCGCTAAAAGTTGGCACAGAAACGACGATACGCAGGTTTGAAGATCCTACTTACTTATGAGTACCCACTTATAAACCTTATTTGGAGTCAGGATCTGGCCCGTAACCGGTAATGTATATGTATAACTGAATTGAAATCTCATATTGCAAGCTTTGATAATATTCGTTCAGTCAGTAAAATGTTATTACTGGGAAACGTTATACCAAGAGTCATAACATTACCTAGCAATTTATGGAACGTTTATTACCCATCTACCTTTAAAAGATTCAATGAAGCTTTTAAAGTGGATAAATCTGGATCAGCATTGCTAAGAACGTACGCCTTGAACCCACTTTCTACTGAAACAAAGAGCGTGGAGCAAGGGTTTTCTCTGGATTATTTGTTCGATCAAGTAGACCAGGATTAAGTGCCGCACTATACACATATACTCACTGGTAATTTAAAATAATAATTAAGAAGCCAATAATTCAAATCAGAGTTGATCTTTTTTCTACTCTGCTGTCACAGAAACAGGGGTCTAATATTTCCATAGGGACCATAGGTCACGGTGACCCAGTGGATAGCAGCCTTGCCTCTAGAGCAGAGGGCGTTATTGAAACTCCCATCTTTATTCCTAAGAGCTACGAGTAATTCGTCGCTAATTGCTTCCATCGACGACGTCGAGCGAGTGCCTCAATGATAAGGATTAGGTATACTGATAGGTATTCAGCAAACAGCTCATTAGAATTGACTTATGAATAGGGCTTTGTTTGATCTTAGAAAGTTTTACGTTAAGTTACTATCTTTTTAACGAAGCATTTAAACATTTCAAATAGCAACTTGCCAAGACGTTCTTGATTGATCATTGAAGTTAAACAATGTTGTGAGCGGTCACAATTTGGATGGGTGACCGCAAGTGGCATTACAAGCAGAGCGCTTCCGTGCTTCGGACATCACGTTATATTGTCGGTCTCAGCTTTTAAGTCGTTAAAGCCATTATGGAGGCCTCTAGGCGGCCTAAAAACTCCGTCACAAGAGTTGGCCACTAGCTCATACGAACTTACTTACTTTTACAAATTCAGATATAATCCTTTGTCATCTAGAAATGAGAAGAAAGTGCAAGTCCTAAGTATCTTTTGTTAGCAAAAGATCGAAACAAATGGTAGTCAGAAGACGAATAGCAAATGTTGCCCAAGAAAAGTCTGTAACAAAGGCACAATAGCTCTAACACTTGAAACCTTAAACCAAAGTAATAAAACTCACATTAACCTTACTTTTGCGTCAGACAATTCGCATAAACCTACGAGTTATTTGATGAAAATGATAATATCAATTCGATATTTGATGACCGAACCATCTCCTAGTGCCAATTGCGTCGTTATGTTTTTACCACTCACTGTAGCAGAATGGGGCTTAATATTCTTTAGTTTTACGATACGAATAAAGACTATCGTCAAAACGGACGAATAAAGAATCTTGTGTAAAATCTTTGTTTCATATTAAATCTCTATCGCAGTTTTTCGCTGCAGCCTCGTAAAGTTGTGAAATTACGGAGCTGGAAGACTAAACGTTTATGGTTCACGACCACTATTAGGTACAACTTGGTATATTACATCTTATGTGACATAAGGCTGTGGACAATAACTAATTCACACTTCGCTTAAAACGACATAAAACTTGTACGGTTATTCACCCATGCCCGATCCGACCACATATTAAATAATGTACTACTCTACTTATAGTATTACGAGGTAGAATTTTCCGACTAATATTATATTCAAAAAAAATATTTTTCGCCAATTGAAGTTCATGCAACACTATATAACTAAGAAAAAAAAACTATAAAATAATTAAACACTGTGGTTGGCGACCTTATATATATATACATAATCTCTACCAGACAACTCAGTTAAGATATGTTCAAACATAGCTGACAGTAGGTACTTCACATTATCATAGTTATCAAAAGCGTGTTCCCCACAGGTGGCTGCCCTGTGGGCTGCCAATGTGTCCGCATTCATTGGACCGCAAGAGACGTGTGTGCACGAAGGACGTATGGCCGCAGCCTTCAATCTACCGATGATCAGCTATGTAAGTCACTTTGCATTAAATACCTACATCATCATCACCATTTCAGCCTTTATCACCTACTACTGGGTATTAATAGGCCTCATTAGATTTTTTCAGCTTATTAGCTCATTAGATCATGATAAAAGTAAGGAATACATAAGACCACCACTGTTTCCACATTTGCTACTGATCTGAAATACTTCTTTTGCTTCATTCACTCTCATTACATAATATGATGAATCATTACACAATGAATCATGAGCGTACGGGCCCTAAAATTTTCCTTGTTTGCACTCACGGATGTTTCTCTTTTAGACTTTGAAGGCCTATTTTGTATACAATAAACAATAATGTATGTACAGGCCTATGCAGCTATTGTTTTAGAAACAATAGAGATTTATGCACATGCACCTGTAATAGCAATGAATGAATGCATCTACGGCTTCTTAATGATGTTCCTTTACAACTACACTACAACTAATAGAGATATTATTATGTAGCAACACGTTTCCGCCTATTCCTAGAATTAAGTGAATTCTCAAGTAATTGTTCACAAGTCACAAGTGATTATGCCTCAAAGCTTGTGAAAATTGAAAAAATATTTTCATCTAAAAGCCACGATTAATATTTCCTTTGCTAGCTTGTTTTAATTATAAGAATAATGTAAGTAAATAATTATTTTTGCTGACTATATTTACTTGCGGTTGACATCAAATTTATTTCTTGTTTATGTATTTATGTGAGACTTTACACTCCAACCGAAATACATGAATCATCACGCATAATGTACAGTTCTCGGCTTTTGCCGAGACTCATCATAGACAAGACAGTTTTAATTTCAAAACCGGCTATATTGACAATGCATTGTTGATCACCAACCAATCGTAGCCTGTCCACAAAATCGGACTAGGTATTCCGAATTTGAATGTTTTTTCCGGTCTGTAAATGTGCCACAGATACATCATAGAACTGTAGGTTCGTATGTTTGAACGGGCCATTAATTCTCCGTAGATATTGTCATTGAGATTCATGCCTAATGCGTTACATGGTATTTGCTGTTATGGATATTATGGAAATCGCTATAACATTAATAGTGTTGGTCGGGTGATGTATACCGCCTGCCAACACTAAATATTGTTTATCGTGCTTATGCGTTACCAATAGTCATATTTTGCTAAACTTCTGTACTTCCCTCTCAACTTTATCCGATTTTTATATGGCCTGTAAGATGTTTTCCTCAAGTATTTCTATTTTCTTCTTGTTATGGCAAGATTTATATAGACACTGATTTGCGAATACGAAGAGACAACACGATAACACAACTGCAATTATACAATTTATTATATGACTGCTGTGCTCTATTGGACATGTAGACAAATAAATGTTAGTACTTACGAATCTGAAATGACGTTTTTAAAGTAGAATCATTTATCTTTAACATTTCGACAATTATCTTAAAATTATTCGATATTAACAAGGTATTTTTATTTTTACATGGTGCTCGTAAAACTTTCATTGGAATAAACTCACAAATTAATAAAACACACAAATATGTTAGGATGACGACCTCAGAGGCGTGGCAAGCGAGTGCTCGGCTGAGACGCAAGAGGCGTGGGTTCGATTCCCGCTACGGGAGAAATGTTTGTATATTCTGCAAGTAGATATTTATTCCGGGTCTGGGTATTGTAGTATTATGTATGTATAAGTATGAATTTACAAAAAAAGTATACAAGTATTTTATCAGCCATCCTGGTAGAACAAGCTTTGCTGAGTTTGGGGCTAGATGGCTCTGGGTGAAATTTCCACAAATATTTATTTATTATTTAAATACACTCCCTAACATTCATGATGCAAGCGACACAAGTTTGATACTTACGAATTCCACGTAGAAATCTAATTGACCTTTGCGACTGCATACTGGCTGTTCTTCAATTTTTTTCGTCTTTTTCCACAGTACTGCAGAGACGTGGCGAGTTCGAACAAGCGCGTGTATGCAACGTTCGCCCGCACCCGCCCGTCGGACATCGATATCTCCCGCTCGGTCGTCGCCGTGCTGAAGAATTTCAATTTCATGCATGTAAACAATACCTATTTGCATATATATCTTACTTCCGACATCACTATATTTTACTTTTGTTGAAAGTTTTTAAAGTTGGATCTTGAACCTAGTTGAAAACAACTCAACGTGTTTTAATAAGCGTGGATCCACCAATGTGTATTCAACTTTTGCCATGTAGGTACACTGAGGCAACCTGAATTTCAGTTGTCATAATACAGAACAATAAACTAACCCCCGAATACTCAAACGCGATTCAGAGTTGAGCACGTCTCAAGTCACGGTTTTTGACAGTTTTTGATGAAAATCTGTCAAAAACTCGTCACTTGAGACTTGCTCAACTCTGAGATGCGTTTGAGTATTCGGGGGTTAGGCCTTAAACCATCTAGCAGATGATTTATACAGCGTCAGGAGGCAACTTTTACCTGCACAAACGGGACGCTGTTAGTGCCCAGGACGAATTAAGATGACAATACAATAGAGCCTCTGTTATTGCTGTTGTTCTATTACATTTTTTACAGGTCGGTTTCATCTACCTCAAAGCGCCAAACCACGATTTCTCCCGCCTTGCTTTGGCTATCATAGCGGCAGCTAGAGAAAAGCAGATATCTGTACGCACTGTACAAGTGTACCGGCAGCCTTTTTACTACGAGAACAGAAAGGAAAACTTCACGCGCAACCCTTTCTTAGATATCGTGAGGGATACTTATAAAGACACTAGAAGTGAGTCATGCTCATAATTTTAATTTAATTAGCAAATTTTGTATGAAACATGGTTAGAAATATCCTTTTTTTTTCGCAGTTTACGTAACGGTGGGGTACTACCACGACCACATTGGACTCATGCTGGCATTGGATGCGATGCAACTTTTGGATTCTGGTAAGTTTCATTCGTTCATTAAATGGTTTTAACACTACAGAACCTTTAAAAATAAGTAATCGAGAAACTATAATTTACAGTTATATTTTAAAGGTTTAAGGAGCACTGGTGGTCTAGTGGTAGTAAACCCGCTTTCCGGTCGTGGGTTCAAATCCGGACGTGAACCAATGGATTTTTCTGTTCGAAAAATTTACGTGCGTTATACAAGACTCAAACAGCAGCAAAGGGTGAAGGAAAACCTCGTAAGGAAACCGACATATCATAGAACATTCGAAAATATAAAACCTCGTAAGGAAACCGACATATCATAGAACATTCGAAAATATTTGTCAAGTGCATGAACAAATCCTTTGAGGCGCACTTTAAATCCTTTCACCACACTGGTTCGAAAAAAATAGTAAACCGATTAGATGAAAGAAACGGAAAAGCTAGATGAGAAAAACACATTTTGAAATGTTATTGCAAACAAACACTTAAATTTAGTAGATGTTAATCCATACAGTTATTGTAGAGTCATGCATCTAGATCTTAAGACTAGGTTTTCCGGCTGGAAGGAGCAACGTGTATGATTTCCATAAGCCCCTGATGTATTAGTCTAGATCTTCCCTTTGTTGGCTCGGAAACATCCCGTTATCCGAATGGTGTTAGAAAGTGCCATTCACACCATTCCATTATAAGGGATATGAATGGATGGCACAGCGTTTGTGGCAGCGGAGACGTGATTCAGGAGTTAAATAAAGCGATTCAATTTGAAGCGGTAAGCAGACAACTGCGGTGTAAACGTATCCGAAATAGAATTTTATTACTTGAAACCAGTTTAAGACGCTTTTAACTATTTATTTATTTACTTGGAGCACGAGGATTAGAAAATAAACGGAAATGTAATCTTTGCCCATATAAATACATCTTAAAACCATAGTTTGCTTAGACATACAAAGCGCATAATATTTTGGTAATATTTTATAGTAAACCTGATAAAATTATAACGTAATTAAAAGTCGGTACCTGTATGTGTTTATATCTACTACCAAATAGGTACTAACCTACAAAAATGTACCGACGCAAACCCTCCAATACAAAATGAACTATTGTAGAAAAGAAGCCTTAGATCAAAAATGTCCTCAATATTGGAATGTAATAAGCTCTCGCTCGGACCTACAGAAAACTATTTCAAAGAGATATTGTGAATAAAGAGCTCTGTTGAAAACGTGATCGTCATAATGGGATAACAGATCAATCACAATGTAGAGTAGATAGTGTAAATAATGCCTACTACTCGTAGCACTTGATAAATTACTATCGTGACATAATCGCTGCGTGCGACTATGATTTAGGGTGTATTCGGATATTATTTCTGCTTTCTTCCGTGATAAATTATTAGAGAGAATATAAAAATTGATATTTATATTATGTGCATATTATAAGGGTAATAGAAGATCTTGACAAGACTCTGGAAGCGACAAGTCAACTTCAGGAACTTGAAATCTGAAATAGATCTCAAAAATATTTAGTGTCATGCGAACAGTGTAACTCTTAAAATAAAACTTGAAAGAAACATGTTTATTTTTAATGTTGTTTATCTATATCGTTCATTCACTTCCCTCCTATTTCAGCACTTCGTAATTTCTATGCCTGTTTAAACAAACAGCTTTTATCTCATGAAAAAATTGTGTTTATCAGGAAATCCTGTAGAGAATTTCATCTCATTGAAATTCTCTTCCCAAAATCACGGTAGTGAATTACGAACCTTCAGCAATATTAAAGTTTTAGGATTGATTAGGAGCACGTTCGTGCCTTAACTAATTGGAACTAAAGCTTAAATCAAACTATCGCCGATCAGTTTCGGACTAATGGATGATAGTTTGACTTGAGCAGTGGGGATTTTTGGGATCGATCATATTAGGGAACTAGCTGTGCTCCGCGGTTTCACCCGCGTTTTTCTCGTTTCCGTGGAAATACCGAGATAAAATATTGCCTATAGGTATTATAGCCTCCCTCAATAAATGGACTATGGCCCATAACTCATTAATAGGTACCAACTCTTAACATCTTACACACGTGATAAATTTTAAACGAAATATCCGATTGAGATGAAACAAAAAGTATTTTACTTCTACATAAATACTCTTGATAACACAATGCTTAATTTCGATAAAGATTTATATTACGATACATATTTAACGTAGTTTTTTTTTCTTCAGACGATTTAATAATTATTTTGAACACAAAATCGGTTATTGTGATTAAACCATGATAGTTAGATATATGTTCTCGCGGACTTTTTTGTAGGTCTTAATGGGATCTACAAACCCGTAGTACATCATTTTGTTCTATTGTCAATAGTTTTTGCAGCACACGCAAAAATAGGTTTTCGATTTTACACCTTGTGTTACAAAATAGCAATTTTATTACGGATCCCTAATTTTGAAAAAAAAACATAGCCTATAGCCTTCCTCGATAAATGGACTACCCAACACTGAAAGAATCATTCAAATCGGACCAGTGGTTCCAGAGATTAGCGCGTTCAAACAAACAAACAAACAAACAAACTCTGCAGCTTTATAATATTATTATATACTAGCTGTGCTCCGCGGTTTCACCCGCGTTTTTCTCGTTTCTGTGGAAATACCGAGATAAAATATTGCCTATATTATAGCCTCCCTCAATAAATGGACTATGGCCCATAACTCATTAATAGGTACCAACTCTTAACATCTTACACACGTGATAACTTTTAAACGAAATATCCGATTGAGATGAAACAAAAAGTATTTTACTTCTACATAAATACTCTTGATAACATAATGCTTAATTTCAATAAAGATTAATATTACGATACATATTTAACGTAGTTTTTTTTTCTTCAGACGATTTCATAATTATTTTGAACACAAAATCGGTTATTGTGATTAAACCATGATAGCTAGATATATGTTCTCGCGGACTTTTTTGTAGGTCTTAATGGGATCTACAAACCCGTAGTACATCATTTTGTTCTATTGTCAATAATTTTTGCAGCGCACGCAAAAATAGGTTTTCGATTTTACACCTTGTGTTACAAAATAGCAATTTTATTACGGATCCCTAATTTTGAAAGAAAAAAACATAACCTATAGCCTTCCTCGATAAATGGACTACCCAACACTGAAAGAATCATTCAAATCGGACCAGTAGTTCCAGAGATTAGCGCGTTCAAACAAACAAACAAACAAACAAACTCTGCAGCTTTATAATATTATAGTATAGATAAGTAATAAGTATAGATATGCTTATCGGTTGTTGTGAAGCGCTCCCTGTATAAAATGCGTTTTTTCGCATCCGCTCTAAATATTTGACATTCGTCGTACATCGTACAATCAATTAATTTTTCAAATCAGCGTGTCAATCTCCATAAACTCACCATAACGATGATCGACAGGTGAATACGCTGCCATCGGGGTCGATGTTGAAAAGTATGACTCTGGTGATGCGGTGCGGTACCTATCTGGGCCTCTACGTAAGGAACCGTCTGCCCGAACGGTCAGAGCATTTCACTCGTATCTAGCAGTGGCGCCTTCACCGTCCCCATCGTATCCAGCCTTCGCATTGGGAGTGAACAAGAGGTTGCAGATGCCGCCTTTCAACTTTACCAATCCCTTACTTGCGTTGGGAGGCGGGAAAGTGGTAAGTTTTTGTTCAACAGTTGTAACTTGATCGGCGGCTGACGAGCAAAACGCTCGCTTGTGAATTAATACCAATACCATCATGTTTTGTTTTTGATGTGCGGATACTAAAAGTAACGATATGCTCAAATGATAAACGGATTATGTGATAATGTAACTACGAGTAGAACCAAACATTAAAAGTAACTATTAACTGAAGTGAACATTTACATAGGTAATGTGCAGTCGTGACTGAAAGTTGCCAATCCACTTTCTAAATAACAAGTAAAGATTCCAGTTGATTGTTTAAACAAACACCAACTTGCACAAGTACTCGTACTTATCGGATTGTTTTACGAAATATTAGTCAATTACCCAATGAAGGTGGAATTGAATAGGTCTGCTTTAAAGATAGCCATTCTAAATGGTATTGAATTGCAGCCTGCTTACAAAAACTGGGCCAAAACCATTCAAAGGTAGTTTTATACTTTAAATAACCTTCAAGAATTTATGAACAATTTAACGAAGGTTGCCGCGCCCATAAACCCAAACTTCACCAAATACAAAGAACTTGATGTTTGTTTTTAAGATAGATTTAGATGTATTTAAAACTATAATAACTAGTTTACTACTAATCATTCTCTACTTAAGAAGCAACGTTTTTAGAAACATATCATGTCATGCTAAAATTAAATTCACACGCTCAATTAATTGCAACTCTAACTAAACCGACCGCTGACACCCGCGTAGATCTGCGAACAGATAATTATAGAAACTGCAATATTATGCACACGCCAGCTCACTGTAATGTGTAATCAACTCCTGTGGTTCCTGATACGAATTCATTTAAACTTAATCCATATTACAACAAGTGAAGAACGTAAGCACATAAAAGCACTCCTGTTTCTTTTCTATAGGGCTAAGCCGGGATCTCATACGTCGCTTTTTATCCTTGTAAGCTTCCAAAACTTTATCTACTACTATGTCCGATGAAACGTTTCAAGACACAAATGTATAACGATAGTACTTAATGTATTCTACCCCACTGCAATAAATTGCAACTTGGAAAATTCTGAAAGTAATTCATTTAAGCTTTGCAAGGGATGGGTCTCGAAAGCCACGGGAAGCAGAGGCGCGGTAATCTGATGATGACATAAATTCAATTAGATCCGACAAAGGAAATTTCCTTAAGGCTCATAGCAATGGCTATGAGCCGGATTTCTTTCAATATTATTCTGTGCCTAATACCTGTAACCTAATACCTTTACGAGTATGATAATACTAAGGTATTGGTAATTCTGTTGTTTTATCCATGCGAGTACAACATTCACATTCAATTTTTATACATCATCATCATCTCTTCCTCATCATCTGCCCTTTTCCCACCTATGTGGGGTCAGACATAATGTGTTTGTTTTCCACTCCTCTCTATCAACAGTCATCTCAGTATTCACTTCTTTACTCATGTCATTTTTCACGCAATCCATCCATCTCTTCTTCGATTACCTCTACCCTAGTATCCATTTACACTAATATATAACACATCCTCTCGTCACATGATATTCATATACCTCATTACATGCACACACCATGCTAAACCTCTTACTCCTCAACAATTTTTTTTTATGTCTTAAATATTTTACCACAAACATGCTTATGTGCCGTGCTGCGAACCGGCTTTGCGCCGGACTTCATTACTGAAGAATTTGTGTTTGGCAGATACAAATTATTTACTAATGTCCATTCTCTCTGTGATGCAGGTACGACATTATTATGTCACGAGCCGGCGAGATTTATTTACAGAGCAGTGTACGTAACGTGCATTCGTATCGTGACGAAAAATAAATACATTTTGCTCCCGGTTCAAACAATTTAAATGGGAAGAAATTAATTTCAAAGAAAATTATTCTGTGTAGCTTTGATCAAACTTCAAGCGTTAGATCTCTCACTTATTATAATTTACATTGAAACTCAAAAGGATCTACAGTTAGGATAGAAAACAAACTTTTAGTGATTTGCCTTATTTATACCGCACTTGGAATATTTATAACATCTGAAACAGTTAGTATCCCACGGTTCTTAACAACGTGACTCCCATATTTTCGTAAAATACGGTTTTTCTAGTTCAAATAAATTAAGCATTTTATGTGGTGCTTTTATGACCTCGCGTATTTCAAGACAAACATAGAAAATATTAGAGATTTTACTTGTAAACCAGTCACGTAGTGGAGCCTGACTTTAAAGATACCGTCATACAAGTCGTAAGTTTAGGGTACAGCTATGTTCTTCTGTCCTAGCAACGAAATCTGTGTGACACATTTTATGATGTCATGACTTACCAACCTGCTGAGAATAACATTAAAGTGAAATGAGATGTTTTGGGCGACATGCGAATAGCGAAGTTTTCACGACATGCGTTATCTTCATATGCCACAAAAAACCGAATAAGATGCCATAAAAGTAATCATATTTACGAAGATAGGAATATCTGATTCTAATTCGATCTAGTTACGCGTTTTGGTTTATCTTACCCAACTTGCAATTTGTAACAGTAAACCTGAAAATTGTTTTATTCGCATAGAAATCCGAAGCCATACAGCGGGATGTAGGCAGCATTTCCTTTTATTCTTGTTCAGATACCAGTGGAAGCAGCGTGGTTGCACGACGCTGTATGGGTATATGCAAGAGCCCTGGCCACGGCGCTCACTACGGGGGAAGATCCGCGCGATGGTAGAGCCATCGTTGAACACATACGGAACACTACTTATAGGAGTGTTATGGGGTAAGTGCTATATTGTGCTATCATTGTATTGTTGGTTATTTCTACAAAATGCACAAGATATTCGCTAACTCAAACCTACTCCAGGAACGCAGTAAGTTGACAATCCATATTTTAAAATAATAATAAATAACACCTAACAGTCACATACGTAGTCCTGACCCCAAACTAGGATTTCCTGTGTCGTGGGTATCAGAAACTACGAGTACCATGGTACCACAACACCCAGACCCGGAAGAAATATTTACAGATCATGCAAACATTTCTTCCGTAGCGGGAATCGAACCCGCGCCTCTTGCGTCTCTGCCGAGCAATCGCCCGCTACGCCACCGAGGCCGTCGATATTTCTGACAAGTCAATATCCATGACTTAAAAATAACCTTTACATTTGCAGTGACTTAAAAATAACACTAATCCACTAGACTAGACGAATCCATTGATGGATTTGATTCCATTTTGTCACAATTTTAGTCTGTTATCCATCAGTGGTTTTGATTCCAGAAGGCCATTCATTCTTCCGGATTTAATTAAATTGTAAATCTAAGCTAAGCGTAAGTAGTTGACATGAGTGATACGTTATAGTCAACTATGATAGCAAATACTTCGCAAGTTTCAACAAATTTTCAATAAACATCAGAACTATGCTAATGGAAAGCATTTCGATGCGTGACGTGCCAAACCACAAACAGTTTCAAATTGTCAAACTTTGGAGTTGGGTTTGGTAGGGTGTTAGGTAGCTACTACCTGTTTGTATTTGTCATGAAATAACCCTACATAATGTATATTACCCAAATATTTCCGCAAATTTGTAAAGGTTTTGTTTGCTTTGAAGGTAACTATTTTAAATGTGAAAGTTGGTGACGATGTTTTTTCGTTACGCAATCATGCTTTAAAGGTTGAACTGATTTGGATTAATGGCGTAGATAAAGTTAATGACCTGAAAAACGGTGACATAAAGTTATTTTTTATCTGTTTTTGTTCAGGTATTGGGTACACATGGACGACAATGGAGACGCAGAAGGAAACTACACACTGCTCTCTATGGACCCGACGAAACCGCCTGGTCTATACCCACTAGCGGTATTACACAAATTACCACCGGTAAGTGGGAGTTTGAACGACTTATTTAATTACTTACCTACTAAGTACAATTTATTTCTCCTATCATAGTTAAGATTTGACAAGTTATGGTTCATGCGACACTACACACCTATGCCTAAATAATTTGTCTTCTAAAATGCAGGGTGCATCTATAATTGCTTCATATTGAACAAAGAAAACGCAAGCCAAGGCAAATTGATAATTGGAATTGCAAATTGAACCCAATTAAACGGCTATATCAAGTGGAAAGTACTATACGGACGGACTGATAGACTCTACCTCGACGGGCTAGTCCAATCTCATAATATTATTCTGGGCTTCAATTTTATACAATCTTTGTAATAAGAAGCAGCCGGCCACTGTCGGAAAGTTATTATTCCCGCAGTTCTAAAATAAAAAAGATTAAGCTTGAAATCTGTTCGGTTAACCGAAAAATTGCGTTTATTCTTCGTAAAATTAAAATTATCTTTGTGTTAAGTAAGTTCAGACTGCCGCCTACCCATAAAACAAATTGGGTAAAACCAACCACGTAGATAATTGGTTTTTGCTCCGTTTAATAAAAGTCAGTCAGGATATAAAAGTGGTTACATTGGAAGTTAATTAAGCAATGGCGATATATGACTTTATGACAGTTATGGATTGTGGATGTAATTCCGAGAGGGGAGTAGGTATTATTAGAAACGAAAGATATATTTTGTTGATGAGTTCTTTGGCTATTTTTTTATATCTATCAACGTAGCTTGTTAGAGATCGCTTGCAGCGTTTGTAATAGCAAAGCCACTGAACCGTCCAGATTATATTAAATCCCACAGCTAAATAGCCCCAGTTCAATAGTTCAATCTGCTATCTAAATTAAATTCCCCACACTACATCATATGTTTTAATTGGAGGGGTGGGGTAAGCTTGTGTCTAGGATTTATTATAATTGGAGAATATATTTACAAAATTAGCTCAGACTATACAAACAAGATAATATTTTAAATAACTTTATTGAGTTCTGTTACTCAAGTATACGAAAAATACATTTTTATACAGGATAAATTAAAATAGGATAAGAATGAGAAGGATGAAGAAGCGAAATAAAGATGTTTGTGAAAATTTCTCAATTTCGTCACTCTTGGTCAGGTAGGCTCTATAATACCTGATATCTTGTATGTACTCACATCGTTTCTCTAACAAAATTTATGTCTATCTTAGAGAAAAAGTACGCACATCACTATTTTCTTAATTATCTTTGTAGTACTGAATCACATTGCAAACGCACGTTTACGAATGGACGTGCTGGGAATGTATGGCGATGTTTTAACTGTTAACAGAGTGTTTACGTCACATTTGGCTAGAAAGATGCGCGTCGCTGCCAACTGCTCGGTACTTGGTAGCGTAAGGTCCTAAAACTGGAACGCATGATTACCTAAATCTACTGCAATTTGGAATTCTAATAGGATGAGCGGGTTCGAATCTCGTGGCGAGAGAAATGTTAGTATGTTCTGGAAATTTTTCTTCCGGGTCTGGGTTTAGAGGTACTCATCGTTTTTAATACGGAGGGTAGCATTGTGCGGACTAACTAATTATATTGTTGGGAGTTCTTACTTAAATAAGTAGCCTTAAAATTTTCTATCGGTTTGAGCTTCCTTATTATATGTCACTGCTGTTTTCTTTCAGTTAGGTTGACAGATTTAGAAAGGCACCACGCATTGTAGCTATTAAAAACTCAAATTATAAAAAAATATATATTTTTGTGTCTTTTTCAACAAGTACCTATCTACTCATACAAGACAATGTTGTAAATAAGCAAGATCTTAACTTTATTGAGTAACAAAGAAGCTTGTCTAAACCAACCTCATATGAGTTATTGCTTGTAGCTTGGAGCGGTAAATTCTTTTAAGTGATAAATTGCAGTATGTACCGTACATGCCACGCCGAAGTTCGTGCAACTAATGGCTAGAAGTTAACGTAGAATCAACATTCCTTAAATATAATGGCAATCCTGTCTTTTCTATTTTACATTCCATTATAAGCACGGTACTGCATCCTTCGTGGACACTGAGTTGGGAGTCACGTTCGAGTAATTACTCTCATTGTTTTCTTTTTCGATTCTTTGATAAAAAAACATACATACATTCTTATTATCACGCCCGTATGCAAAATAAACGGGGTGGGCAGAGCCGCAAGTAATCATAAGAAAACGTGCAGCCACTCCTGATTCAAAGTTCCATGATAGATAAAAAAACATTATTCTGTTAAATGAATATTACAGGATTTATTACCCGACTACGGCGAAAATAAGGGTTATGATTTTGACCGGTATGTAAGTCTATACGTACCTACCTATGTTCACCTATGTTCACCTGTTCCCTGATAACTTCTAAACTACTTATCATAATTCAACAAATAAGGCATTGTTGGAAGCGTCTCGATCGTCCGCTAGTTATAGGCTATGTGACATTAAATTGAATATGGCGTCATCTAAAAGATAAAATCAAGAACTACAAAAAATATGTTTTAATGATGCCTATGGGTATCAGATGAAAGATCTTAATTAGCACTTTTCAAATACATATATAGTTGGCTATTGCCGCGGTTTTGCTTGCATGCACCCGATAAGTATACCCGATAGGTACCTAAGTAACTAGGTAAAATTTAAAACAATAAAACCTAAACAAAAAAAAAGAATGAAAAGCGGTCATAGCAATGGTAAACCACGGCTATTCTCTGACTACATAACAATTTCAGATGAGAATATTTTCTTGTTTCATACCTTTTAGTAGTAGTCGGGTTTTAGTTTTTGAAATTACTTTTTATTGTAACACATTAATATCCTATACCAAGCAGTTCAATGCTCCTTACATGAATCTGTGAGTCTTGCTTCTGAATACAATACTAGTTGATGTTCCTTATCAACAGGAAGTGAGGTTCCTTCGGGAGCTGAAGTGGCCGGGCGGACAGCCGCCTCTATCGGAGCCGCCTTGCGGGTTTCGAGGGGAGAAATGTGTCAGTAAGTACCTACCTTATCTATTCAATTCATATCACAGAATAGAAGATTCCTCATTGCTTCATCTCCATCAGCAACAGTCGCGTTTATCCAACCTTGTACGATAAAACTTTCCTGAGCCCTTTCCGACTCGCTGGTAATAAATATGGATTTCGTAGCACGTGCTACGAATAAGCTACGAAATAAAATTAGCTTCCGCTCATCAATCAATATTGGCCTCCGTATAAATTCATCAAAACGAGAAATTCGACTCTGAAAGGTTTTCCCCTAATGCGTAACATGTGTTCCAACAATAGCAAGTGGTCCCGAACCATTATAGACCTTCGTAATCTCGCTTGTTTACTGGCAAGTATGTTGCCATGTTGTTTAGTGGCGAAAGAGCGAGTAAAAAAGTAAATAAGTATCTAGGCAGTTAAGTGCAGGGTTTATACAACTAAGTGGGGTGGGTCGTAAAAGCTTGCTCCTAACGAGTCTGTGACAAGCGACGTGGACCGCCATCGAAGGCACGCGACCCGCTGGGCGCATTAACTGCCCACACAGAACAATGCTTAGCTATACTCCCAACACGAGAAAGGGTTTAGACTAGTACTTAAATGCCTGCCGACAGGAACAAGCTGAGTGCCTTAGAGTTTTACGCGAAAATGTGTATCGCAAAGTTTTGTGATGGTGTAAAGACACGCTTAGATTGGATAACTTTGAAAAAGTTGTAAAGTTTTTTAAATAAAAATATTATAACGCCAAAACCCTTTCAAAAGTAAGCAAGCATTTTCAATTAAGGATTAAATTAGAACACGCCTCAAAAGTTTGAGTTTGCTACGGAAACGTACAACATCAAATAATGTTTGTATAACATCAAATAATTTTCTTGAGTTTATCATTGAAATTTTACATAAGTACCTGAATTACAAACAAACTTTTCTTCATGAGGTTAGAATTATAAAAAAATCTAAGTACCTAAAGCTTAAATAAAGTCAAATTTGTATTTCGCATCAGAAATGACCAATGTTTACTTTTACCAGTAAGTTCCATCGTTTTCTCAACTCGTTTCTCTCTTTACGCTTTGAAATACATTTTAAAATCTTCTCCATTGACATAGTATAATCCTCAGGGGTTTGAAAGACTTCAATCTGTCATCTGGTAAATTGAATGCAAACATTTTATTAAAAGCATCTTACGTCCCCGTCAAAGGCAAAGCGGATCTTGTTAAAAATGAAGTAGTACTGGAAAAAAACGGTACATTGTGTTTTTAATCTTGTTCTCTGTTTACGCCAAGAATTTAATTGTACAATTTGTTTGCTTATAGTTTTTTTTAAGTCCGATGTCGGACTTAGACTCAAATGCGGAAAATATTCACATTAAAATTCAATTTCTTCATGTTTAATAATGCACTCATATAATCAATAGGTACTAAGTTTAATAATGCACTCATGTAGTTAATATTAGAGGTATAGTTTAGTCTTTGGACTGTATTATTTAGTATTCGTAAATAAGAAGAAGACTCAAAACTTTAACAATTCAAAAAGCTGGAATTCAAATTAAGAAAACTCATAACGTAAACTTAAAAGTATTTCCAACAAAAGCCCTGTCGTGACTTGTAGTTCTTGTTAAAATGTGTCGTAGCTACTCATTCCGATAATCTACTGGCTTTAAAGTTCAGGATCGAGAAGTTCCGAGCTAAATCCCAACACAGACCTAATGAAGCACCTTTTACTTGGCTAACTGAAACTTTTCAACTTTGCTCTTATTTAATCACGGTTCCGAGTGAAATAAAGTTTATGAAGCACGTTAGTGCTCGTACGCAAACATAAATAAAACTTTCCGTTTAAAACGTGTCTGGAATAAATTGAGATGCTTATGAAAAGGGGTTATGATATCGTTTTAGGATGCAAAGGGGACGTAATACCCTTGTTTCTTTACAACTTCCTAAACATCTTCTATCAATCTGTTACCTTGGACGAATAATCTGTTACCCAGTGCGTCAGTACCTGTACATTTTGTTGTTGCTGTTTCAAAGTGGACGAGAGTGTTCAATTCGATTCAGTTCGTAAAGTGACGTTATTATTATGTATTCATGAGTCATTCATAAAGCTTTATAAAATCAAACCTCGATAGTTTTTAATGTTTGAAGTGTCTAGGTATCGGCATAGTGGAACAGTTTTATTTTTATATTTGAGGACATTTCACACAGCGCCATCAAGCCCCAAACTAAGAAAAGCTATGGGAACCCAGATTGTTGATAGAATACTTATATGCTTTTTTTTGTAAATACATACTTATAATACATAATAATACCCAGACACGGAAGAAATATTTGCAGAAAATACATACATTTCTCCCGTAGCGGCAATCTAACCCGCTCCTCTTGCGTCTCAGCCGAGCACTCGCCCACCACGCCACCGAGGTCGTCGTCGTTTGGTTTTAATTTTCTTATGAATCCCGTGAAACAGAAAATAGTTGATGAAAACTTTCATCATTCTACTGCAATTCTGTTAAGGTCACATCGGGGCATGGGCCCTGGGCGCATCTGGCGGGACACTTGTGTTACTAATACTAGCGGCCCTAGCCCTCTACCGAGGGTGGCGATACGAGCAAGAACTCGACTCCCTGCTGTGGAAGATCGACTTCAGGGACCTTCATCTACCTGATGAAGAGCAGCAGGCCAACAAACTGAGTAGGTAAACGATTTACGTTGTTGTTTGCATGATCGCATGCTACTATGCTTTTTTATAATACAAGCTACAGGTCTACCGCTTAACTGAGTAGGCTCCTGCGGCAGGGTAGCGATGCGGGAGGGGGTGTCTGCGTTACGTCAATTGACGCGAGACTTCTTTCAAGCATCGACATCGCTGTCGTAACATGTTAGTTAAACAAAACGCACACGAGATTTGCAACCCAAGATGAGTTTTCCGATTGGGGCTTAAACTAAACGAGTATTAGTTTATAAAGTGGATGAAGAAAATTACAAACAACGCAGGATCCTACTTAATTATGCGCTATGTCTTGTGCATGATTTTTTCAACCAACTCCTTTGAAAACTACTCAATATTAATGCTTCCTAGGTAGTAATAGGTTACCTAAATTCTGGGTAGCCTGCATAAAGTAAGAAAAAGAAACCAGTAGACTGCCAAGAGCTTTATTGCGCTTGTCAGCGTCGCAAAGCGATGCAATATTCATGTGTGCTTGTACCGTTTCGTGGTTGGTATTGCTCAGCATTATAAATTATCCTGTTTTATTTTACTAGAATTAGTCGAATGTGAGAAAAAACAAAAAATACCCAATACAAGTCTATCCAAAATTTATAATTTATAAAAAAACAATATGTCCTTCCAATGAAATTATATTGTTTTGTTAAGTTACAATAACTAAAGGGATATTTTTTTGTACGCTAGAAAACAAATTTATTAACAGATTTTATTTTCGAATACCTACCTACAAGTTAGATCTTAATTCAAAATATTATATCTATGAAAGTATATCTCACAACGGAATCAATCAAAGAAGCATATTTTTGTTATTTCAAAATTCCGGTCTCTCACGAGGATAAAAAGTAGGATCTTTGCGTATTTTATGAAGAAAGTAGAAGTACGCTAAGCCTCTGGAAGCAGATCATTGAACTTTGGCATGACAATGATATGGAGGGAACCATCAAACTACGAAAAAGATTCTTACCTGTCTCACTAAAACAATGGTTTTAATCACAAGAATAAGGATACAAATATATATAAAGACGTTCCTTTGGCTGCTAAATCTATTTACCGTTCAAGCAAGACTTTAATGACTAACAGGCTTATCCGAAATAGCTTAAATTCAAAGTCATATAATCATAATTGCTGATTGATTACATAATTTTATAGGAATGTTTGTGAACATGACTCTAAAAGTTAATTTCCTTCACTCACACTTTCTATCCGAAAAACCTCTGATAACGGACACGGTTTTCGGCGTAACTAATTCCATGCAAATTGGTCAGAGCTAATTTTTTCCAGCAAGATAGCAGCGCGGGGGCGATCGCGAATCCTACCAACAACGTCACAGAGAAGAATGGAAGTACCGGAGGCGTTCGGTCCAGCCAGGTCTCTCTCAGCTCCAACCCTGACCTGGACTTCAGATACTCAGCCATCTTCACGGAGGTTGCCTTCTATAGAGGAAGGCTGCTCGCTGTGAAACGCGTGAGACGCCACCATATTGACATCAACAGGGAAATCAAGAAAGAACTCAAAATTGTAAGTCTGTATTTGCCTGCCAAATTGATGCTTTTATTTCCGTCGTGAGAAAATCTTATGAGCTGAAATCCAACAATCTGCACATCCATTCCACCCGTGTTTGCAGATGTCGTAATAATAGAACGTATATTCTCAGATATCTCATAAACCAGACTGAAGGAAGCTCAAAGCCTCACCGCACAGCAAACAAAATATTACTGTGACATGCGATTTCACTCGAACGATACAAGCATTCAATTTCTGTGTCTTCGTGATAACATAAAGTGCTTTGGATACTTGCTTTAGCGTGTAATTTGATGATGATGCAATACACGTATTTTACGCATTGAAAAGAAAATCAACACTTCGCGCCTTTTGGATAGTTTATCTTTGTACCTACGTAATCATGCTAATTAGGTACAAAAATATTAGGCATCAAAAGTCTTGTAATGTTGCGTATAGAAAGTCTAACTCCTGAAATCAAACATGAATGACAAACAACATGTTTTACTGGTTTTATGTATGTAGTAAGGTAGGGTTTTGCAATATGACGGACGCGCTGACTGAGACAAATCGTACAATTTATGCGCCTTTGCTGTAATGCCGCAGGTAGGCGTGTAAATAAATAGCTGTGTTTGTTTACCTGAAAAATATGATGATGTGATCTGCAGGAAATGTTTTATATCAATCTTCTTTACTGAAACAAAAATATTTACCTAAATCAGATAAACAGGGGTTCGTTGGATATAGCGATCAGACAGGAAAAGTAGCTGCCTAAACAATTTTACTAAACAAATTTTTACACAAGGTTAAGAAAGGAAAGGCTACAGTGATGACTGCTGACAGAAGGGAAGAAAAGAACATGCTGTGGATAGAAATAAGGTCAAGACAATGATGATGATGAATTGTTAACTCAAGCTCACGGTGTTTTTAATCAAGATCAAGATTTTTATTCACATGAGCTGAAAGCTTTATAAAACAAAACACTTTCCCAAAAACACCAGTTTAAAAACAACTCGTAAAATTACTTCATATAGGTACTCGTCTAAGTATGATTGTGCAACAGCAAACAACGTATGAGATTCCTGCACGACGCCCCCAAGCGCTGAAAAGCAAACACTCCCAAGAACTAAGTAAATACAGTAGATTACTCAGGTGCGGATAAGTACTAACTTACTGCAAGATTCTAGCTGCAACTTACAGACGATATACACTTCTATATATTTTCTTGTTTTGTTCACATTTCAAAATTGCTCTATCTAACATGATTAGTGCTGTATGACAACTTACAAGTACATAAACACGGCACGACCTAAGTGAAAAATATTCTCCAGTTCGGAAGTTGTAGAAAAATAAGAAAATTGTAATATGAGAAAATATTGAATCTATGTAGATTAGCTTTTTGAGATAAAGCTATTTTCAATTGTGAAAAAAAATGATTTTATGTTCTGTATTATAAAAGAGAGATTCAATTTACAATCCTAATTATTTTGTAAGGTACTCGTCAAAAGTTGAAGTAAGGTCTACGAGCGTAGAACCTCTACGTCCTCGAACCCCTACGATCTTTGCGCATCAACGAACTTTTCTACTCTAATCCGATACCTTAGGGTAGTTTAGCAACTTTTGTAACCTTAAGTCGATACAACTTTCCTAAGTTTATATAATATGCATATATGTAAAGGGAAAGTAGTCGTAGTTGAATGTACATCATCGTGTGAAAGAATTTTCCAATTAGTTTCAAGTGGAGCGCGCCTTCACGCTACCTCTACGTGTGCTTTAGATATTTCATTATTGGTGAGAGCTCTAGGGAATATACCTATGTACCCTGTACAAAGTGGCATTTGTAATATTATATCGATGACGAAAATGATAAGCTGCATGTTAAGGCTACAACTGGTAGTCCATATACTGCCCTAAGGTTTTTGTCCTATTTTATAATATTTGATGGAAATCAAATTTTGTGACAAATCAAAATGTCTATGTCTATAATCTACTCCTGTTACTCTACGCGACATATTCGCTGAAGCCCGATAATGTAGCCGCTGGCTTAGAAAAAAACGTTCAAACGTCATGAGATAATCATAGACATGCCGACTTATGTGAGCTAGGTATGTTTAGTATACTACCAGTAGTCGTGTCTCTGATGTCTCTGATGTGTGTCTGTGGTTCTTTCCCCAAAGACTCGTTCCGTGCATGTTTAGTATGATTGATAATAAAGCTTATCGCTTGTTTGTTCTAAGATGCGAGATTTGCAACATGACAACGTGAATGGCTTTGTAGGCGCCTGTATCGAGCCGCCGAATGTTTGCGCTCTGTCCGAATATTGCACCAGAGGCAGCCTCAAGGTAAACAATAAACATTGGAATACGGCCAACAAGCCATAGCATCTAGCCGTAAAAGCAATATTGAAATTAAACGGTGTTGTTTCAGGATATTCTCGAAAATGAAGATATCAAACTGGATAATATGTTCATCGCGTCTTTGGTTGGGGATATCATTCGGGTGAGTGGTGTCAACTAATTTAACCAAGAATTTTTTTTAACTATGTGGGGAGCACAGGATACTTTTTGCTCTAGCACCAATATCAGATGAAATTCAAGTCATGGATCATGAGATGAAATTCAAATCATGGATCATCAGCGATTAGTGGGGACAAAAATACCAGAAGAACATGAACTAGTAAGAGGTGTCAAGCCATTTTAATGTGAGCCTTTCATATTTCTACCTTTATTTTGTAAAGCTCTTCATAATTTATGCTCGCCTAGTACTTTTCTGCAGGGGTTGGTGCCTGTTGCTTTAATTTTTCAAAAGAAAATACCACGCGACCATGTAGGCGGTATCTGAATCAAACAATGATTTGTGAAACTCTACATAATCTTTATACTCGCCTTGTACTTCACGCTTCAAAATCATCTTCATGCATTATTTGTGAAAGACAGCGGTTTCAGTTTGACGACGGATACCTAATTTATTGGCATTTATCACAAAATGAGGTTGACGACCAGTGGAGAAAGACATTAGCTGAAAAGTGTCTGAGATGTGGTTATAGGGGTCCTACAGCGAGATAGACAGACGATATAGTACTAATCGTGGGCAGTGGATGAATAAGACTAGCAAAGAACCGTGATGGATAGCACAAACAAATGACGGGCTATGCTTAGCAGTGGATAAAATCGGGTTGTGGTTGATGATGATGATATTTTTTTATAAACAGTCGGTCATTATCGACTAACCAGATTGACGCTCGTCTACTGAGATTCGAACATTTTGATCAATTTGAATAAAGCTAACACTACATAGCGCTACAGTAATTTAAAGTACCTAATCGAAAATTCATTCACGAGGCGAGCCCAAACCCTTTGGAACTTTTGTAAAGGAATCCAAATTCTTTACAACAATTTGCAATTCTTTTTACTTGGAATAACATTTCTATAAGTATAACTTGAAATTAAAGGATCGAGTTACATAACCACTGAGGCTCTGTTGATACTATGCTAAGGAATATGCATTTCATTTTATTTCCTAAGACCATAGAAAAGAAAGACGCGCACAATAATTGACATTGCGCTAGAACTACTGCAGTTATCGTTTGTTTTAAATATTTTTATGAGCCTACCTAAACATATAAAACTCTTACGTTACTGACTGACTGAAAATCAAGATATTATAAATACTTCTCAGGAAATAAGTACCGACCTCGGCAGGAAGTTCCACATATTGGGACGACGGAGTTTGGGAAAAAAGAACTCAATGCGGACAAAGTTGCGGGCCTTCCATCTAGTTCCGAAATAAACTTATTATTATTTCAGGGTATGATATTCATCCACGAGTCGCCCCTGCAGTTCCACGGTGCATTACGTCCGTCTAACTGCTTAGTGGACGCGCGCTGGGTCGTGAAGCTGGCTGACTTCGGCCTCAAGGAGTTCAGGCGAGGAGAACTGCCGCCGTCCGAAGCCACCGCTTTCCGGACACATGTTGAAAGTCAGTTTATGAAACAATTTAAATTTCAATTCGCAAAACAATAAGTGTCTAAACATAAGCAGATACCTAAAGTTCAAGTTATGTCCTAAAGACCTTACTGCTGGCAAATTATGACTGTATGATTTTTTAAGGTCTATTTGTAGTATTCGTAATAATAAATTATATCCTCGACACTCGTAAGTATGTAATCTGTGTATTGTTATTTAGGCGTTATCTTATCATAGATCTTACAGGCTTACAGGCAAATTTGGTGCACTGGTATTAGTGCACCAAATTTGCGTTTGCTTAGTAGGTTAGATACATTGAGGCTTCCCAAATTTATTATTTTTAATGTTTCTCAGATCTCGTTTACCTATCCCCCGAGCTGCTCCGTTCCTGCGGCTGGGGGAAGGAGGGGCTCTCATCTAGAGAATGGCACAATGGCTCTCCCCCTTCCGATGTATACGCATTCGCACTAGTGCTGTATGAGCTTCACACTCGCCGCGGCCCGTTCGGGGCTGACGCGCCGCCCGTGCCCACTTTACTACGCAGACTGGCCAACCCCGACCCGACGCCTTACAGGTAGGTATGTGTCAGTCACATTGTATCACACGACATGCAAAACAAAACACTACCTTTTCCTAATAAACAATATTTTTGTTCATCATAATAGATGATGAAGATACTTACGATGTTCAGTGCGATGAAAAAAGAACTTCGCACTTCACAACATATCCTTGCATCGAACACCATTTACATTATGAAGTTTTTTGACAAGACTTCGCCTCAACTTCAAACCTCACTTCGCTCGCCATTTGTTTCACAGTCAGGCCAGCTTAATTTTAAGCTCGCTGCGCTCCCTAACATTAAAATCTCAAATTGTTTATTCTCAGGCCGCCATTAGAATCGCTAGTGGGTCGATTTGACTGCGTGCGAGAATGTTGTTGCGAGTGTTGGACGGAAGATGAAACGACCCGTCCTGACTTCAAAGCGATACGGACACGATTACGCCCTTTGAGGAAAGGCATGTAAGTATTGTCTAACAATATATATATTTTTTTTTTTCAAAGCGGAACCTTTATTGCCTGGTTTTTTACTACAACACTTGAATAGCCTATTAGTCAACGATAAATAGACGAAGGAACAAACAAGTTTGATCCAAAAACCACGATTATTTGACTCACTTCTGGAGTCTTCAGGAGCTGAGTTCCATTGCCTGTTTGACAGCAAGGTCTCTTAAAAAGGGCACGTTTAAATTGTCTGTCCCGGCTTTTAAGTCGTTAAGCCATGACGGATGCCTTTAGGCGGCCTAAAAACTCCGTCACAAGAGCTGGCCACTAGCTCGTACGAACTTACTTACATAGCAAGGTCTCTAACCTTTTGTAGTATTTCTATAAAACTGTGTTCCTATGTATACTTACCTAGTTATTGTTAAATTTAATTATGTTTTAGGAAACCAAATATTTTCGACAATATGATAGCGATGATGGAGAAGTACGCCAACAATCTGGAAGCTCTCGTCGACGAGCGGACAGACCAACTACAGGAAGAGAAGAAAAAGACTGGTAAAGTACACACGTGGTTTTCTGGGAAGGCCTATCCTGCCAAAGAGTCCGAGGCATTGTGGTATCAGCGGAGAGGAGATTTCATCCATTTCAGATTGCTGAACGGATTTGGCTAAAATGTTTAAACATAAAATAACCAGCCAACGCATCCTGAAATTTTGGAGGGGGTCACTAATAATATAATATGTCGAGTAAATCAGATTTTATTGCACAATACACAATTTTATTGCACACATTATAAAACAAGTGAAAGCCTTCTATTTTCATGGCATCGCGGCCAAGGGCAGAAAACACCTTATCCAAAATTCTTACAGCATGATCCTTGGATTGCTGTGCCGACCCTACAGAGTGAGATAAGGGCAGGAAGATGATGAATTGTTCGTGTTGCAGAGGCTTTGTTAGAAGAGATGTTGCCTGCGCCGGTGGCTGATCAGCTGAAGCGCGGCCGTCGAGTGATGCCGGAGAGCTATGATTCCGTCACTATCTACTTCAGCGACATCGTCGGCTTCACGGCCATGTCTGCCGAGAGCTCGCCATTGCAGGTAACCCCTGAGACTATTACCAGAACTTATTTAAACTTTATAGGTTTATGACGTTTCGAACGCGTTGCAGCGATCGTGGTCACGGAATATGTTAACAAATCGCGAAAGTTTAATAAATACTAGAACTACATTTGATTTTAAGGTCGTGACTTCAAATCCGGTCGTGCACCTATGTATTTTTTCTGTTCGAAAAATTTATGTCGCTATAGTACTGTCGAACGGTGAAGGAAAACATTGAGGAAACCGGCATGTCGTAGAACCTAAAAAGTTCGAATCACTTTAAATCCTTTCACCACACTGGTTCGAAAGAACTAGTGACTACAAGTAGGTACATGTTTTAATATTTAGGTAGTTTCTATTTTATTATTTCTTTCGGAAAATGGATGAAAAAAAGCTTTACTTCCGTAAGTTTCGATTGTGTCGGATCCCGGAACAGTCAAAGAAACCCAAAACCGAAAATGAGTGATAGCTAAATGTGATTTTAAAATGTATAAATTGTTTTGCTGTTTGGTTCCAGTGGTCATATTATTCCGCCGCTTTCTCGCAAACGAATCAATTTTTTATTACTGTTCTTCATATCCTCTCCAACATGATGGACCATCTATATGGGCGATAGGCTGATCACCTGTCACCAGGGTTCGCCATATCCATCTTAGGACTAAATCAAAAATGGCTGCAAGTTTTCCTATGATTACTTGTAGTTCTGCCCACCCCATTTGGTATACGAGCGTGAAAATATGTATGTATGTTTTTCATATATGTATATTTTTTTCAGGTGGTAGACTTTTTGAATGATTTATACACTTGCTTCGATTCAATATTGGAAAGTTTCGACGTCTACAAAGTAGAGACCATCGGGGATGCTTACATGGTGGTAAGTTACTCTTTACTATTGTTAGGTAGCAACCTTACATGAATTGATGAAGTCAAACTGTCTAGTGGGCAGTAAATTATAGGTACATTGAACTAAGAATAGGGCTCCGATTGATTTTTATTTTCCGCCCGCGGCTTCGCTCGCGTTGCCCAGAAAAAAGATCCTAATTTGTTAAATACCCGTCGTTAGCAGGGGGATAATGCACAATACACCCCACCGCGGGGGTTCTTGATCCTTGTTCCCCTAACATTAATTAGAATACCCGTTTGAAGATGGGGCGGGCTGCTAGTATAATATAAGTAAGAAGTAAGATAATGTTTTGCAGGTTTCGGGGCTACCGATCCGCAACGGCATCGTGCACGCAGGGGAAGTGGCTTCCATGGCACTTGCTCTGCTGTCGGCCACGAGAGCCTTCCGCGTCAGACACCGTCCTGAACAACGGCTGTTATTGCGAGTTGGGATTCATTCAGGTACCTACTTACTACTACCTACTCCTACCTATCAGTATACTTCAGCCAAGCTGGAAATACAATTTAAATAAACAAACCGTCGCGTAATTTTCGTTCCATTAATATGTAATGAAAAAGTAAGTTTTAGGTAAGTATGGGCGGTTTATTTACATAAATTGTATCTCCAGTTTGGTTGAAGTATATTTCTTTCAACCCAGTGTAGTGAAAGGGTTACAGATCGCCGTGATCTTAGATTTTGTTTATATCTTTAGGACCGGTGTGCGCAGGAGTTGTGGGGCTCAAGATGCCTCGGTACTGTTTGTTTGGTGATACAGTCAACACGGCCAGCCGGTTTGAATCCACGGGAGCACGTAAGTTTTCATACTGCTACGCAATTAAATATTTGTGGACATTTTCACACAGCGCCATCTAGCCCCAAACTAAGCAAAGCTATGGGCACCAGATGACTGATAGAATACTTATATACTTTTTTTTTGTAAATACATTACTACATAATAGTACAACACCCAGACTCGGAAGAAATATTTGCAGAACATACAAACATTTACCCCGTAGCGGGAATCGAACCCGCGCCGCTTGCGTCTCACCCGCCACGCCACCAAGGTCGTCGCTTAGTTTGCGTCGCTTAGCCGTTTAAGCTTGCGAAGTTTTAAATGAAATACACTTTTGTTTTTCAGCCCTGAAAATTCACTGCAGTTCAACGTGTAAACTTTTGCTAGACAAGCTAGGCGGGTACATACTAGAAGAGCGAGGAATCGTCTCTATGAAAGGAAAACGTGACCAGGTAAACCAGAAAACCATCTTAGACTTGCCCAAGAGCGTGCCCACATGAAGCGATTAACGATAAATTATTTCTCGGGCCAATCTTAGATATATATTTTTTTAATTTTTATATCTATTTGACATTTAAAACTCTGATCGACTTTGACATCTAATTTTCTTTTCATGCATTGTGTACGTGACCATAACATAAAGTAATTTAATATTTTTATGGATATGTAGTTTATGTTCTATGTTTTTGTATGCTGATTTATGTACAGGTGAACCCACCCACACAGAGGGAAAGTACTTTAAATAGCGTACATAGAAAATTTTATTGAAATAAGACTTCATTTTGATTTTAAAAACAATTTTAACTGCCTTCAAAGACTTTTGATAGGTAATAACGTATTTCTTTAAAACCAGTTCTTTGATTCATTTTATAGTTTATTTGTACCTTATTTGATTTCAATATTATGCGCGGTCTCACTGTCTTTCTTTTATACACCCGAAATCCGTAGCGCTGTCTCTTTCAATTCCATTCGAAATCGATCTAGACGCGATCGTATGGTGGCCTCCTCAAGTGTCGCCGTGTGTATCTTACATAGCTCGTGTGCAGGTGACGTACTGGCTGCGAGGCGAGGAGCCGGCGGCGGCGACGGCGCGCGCGCGGCGTCGCGCGCAGACAAACGACCAACCGCCGGAGAAGCGCGGCCAGAGGAGCTCCCTCAAGACTAAGAACTGGAAGAACAACGTCGGGGGACTGCACAGGTATCTAAGGCCTTTCACCATCTATAGTAGATGATTTATACAGCGTTAGGAGGCAACTTTTACCTTCACAAACGGGATACTGTAGTGCCCGGGACGAATTAAGATGGAGTAGGCTTGCCCAGCACCTATTCCATCCTCTCAGCTTAGTCGGCCTTGTCCACAGGAAAGACATGGTCAATATGTGCGGAGCTGACTAAGCCGCGGGTTTCCTCACGATGTTTTCCTTCACCATTTGAGAGTACCGACCTACCTACTGGTATAACACACATGAATTTTTCGCACAGAAAAATCCATTGGTACACGGCCGGGTTTGTACCCACGACCTTAGGATTGGAAGGCAGGGGGCCACTACCAACTAGACCACCAGTGCTCTCACAGGTATCTACGCTACATACATAATTTTAAAGTGACGTAACACATCTGCTGAAAGAACGGTGCTGAAAGTTCGGCTAAATACACTCGCAATGTTTTTACGCGCCACGTCATCATAAGGTCACTTAGAAAACATTGCGAGCTAGGAAAACTGTGCATTTTAGATTAGCCAGAATATAATATCTACCTATTCAGACTTTTTGTGTCTTGTCAGGTGTTGCAGTTTAGAATCTCCAAAGAAACTGCGCTTCGCATCGGGAAACCATTTAGAATCTCATACGGACAGCGTACTGCACCATCGGAGCGATGAATATCTCATGGAAGTGAGTTGAACACTATCTGCTGGAATTCAGAGACAAATGGCAATCATCAGCGAAACTGCTTCACTGTTAAAACTCCCATCTATTCTCCACGAAGGAATAATAAAACTCTTTACATTTACAGGTGGTAGGCGAGGGCAGGCTAGCTCCAGTCCAGCGCGGGGATCTCTTAGAAGCGCCGAGTCTTCGCCACGAATACACGAGTGTATCCTGCCCAATCATAGAGCACACAGAATGTCCCCTCCCTCCGCCCACCGCCGCGTCCTGCGCCCCCCTCTTACAGCAGACAGACAAGTCTACTCCGTGCGATATCAAACTAGTTATCAACGGGTGCTCAATGCCCGAAAGCGACGCCAGTGTCCCACTGCTCGCCGACGCGTAGGCACTCCCCTAGTCAACTGGTTCGCTCTACTATTAGGTTCTGTGCACATTTAGCTAGTTATGTTGGATACTCTATGAAATAACTAGTGACACGACTAGAAGTAGTATAGGATCGTATTATAATAATAATAATCAGTGATTCCTGTAATTTTTAATTTGGCATTATCACTTGTTAATGGTCAATTCTTCATCAGTACTTTTTTAATTTGTTGATGTTTCAAGGTATTTCAAAATCAAAATGTTGGTGATAAGACTTTTAGAAGATCTTACTTCCCCAATCGCCTAGTAAATGTGCATAGACAATAAATAATTATGCAACGCTAGATAATTTTGTAAAGGTCTGGGACTGTAGAGCCTGTACTAGCCAGTCCCTCTCCTGTTTAAGTAGCCGTAATGTGATCTACGTCAGTATTACTAAGAGACAATTGTTCAATAGAAATTATTTAATAACATTAAACTCTTATTTCACAATTGACGGTAACATCGTTTTACTTACACATATTATTTACAGCAGCGGTTCATATACATACATATAGTAGGGTAATCAATATACACATGTTGCATCTACTTCTACTAGTTAAACATTGGCAGCAACATCGTTGGCTGCACATGCTACTTACTAAATGTAAAAGTAGCAGCCAATAATGGTACTCCAAATTAGTTTTAAAGTTATCTTAAAGGCTTAGCCACAGCCGAACATTAGGCCGGGCACATACATACAATTTAGTAAGCTCCCTCGCCACTCCTCAGATCTAGTCAGTTTTTCACACCGTTTTGGTTGCTTAGTGGTTATCTACCAGAAATGAGAGGAAAGATAAGTAAAACCAGCCCATAGAAGCGTGTGCGAATTACAAGATGACTATTTGTCGCGATTCTATGGGATGATTTCACATCTCTCTGCTCATTTTTGGTAGATACTGAACACCATACACTTTCATCTAGTAAGCTTTTTTGTAAGGTATAATAGAGCCAGCTACTCTAGCGGACTATTTAATTAAACTCAATCACAGGTGAGTGTAAGCAACTGTTCAGTGCAAAACATTGAGACCAGCCCGCCTCTGAACTGGTTTCCTCAGAAGTGGAAACCATAACATAGAGTTGTAATAATTCTTCACCTAACATCAACTAAATATGCGACGTCCGCGTCACGGCCAGAGTAAAGCCCGCAATATAACGGCCACAGCTCCTTAGGATTTCAAGGCTTAGTTACATCGCAGTCTGTAAATCAAACAGCAGATTCGCGGTCCAGTAGGGGCGGTGCACGGTGCAACGAGGCACTAGACCCGCGCGGGGCGCTCCCAAAGAAGCCAAGCAACCACGAACGAATAGCAAAACGCGGCAGCTTCCTCTCGCCCTTATTATCCGCCACGTTCTCCAACGAGCGCCAGCGCTTGTAAAACTCGATGTAGGAGGCGTCGTGTACTTTGCGATTCGGTCGGTCCAGTTTGTTGTAGAGGCTGCTCTTGCGTAGAAGGGGGCTGGTTTCCTGGCGGCGCGGGAGATCGTCGGTGACTATGCCGACGATGGTTCCGTTGAAGATGGGGTCACCGCAGACGGTGGCTACGGGTTGGTCGGCGTCGAGTGAGCGAGTGGTGTGGTGCCGCCGGAGCCGCGGCGTTGCCAGCCCGTCCAGTGAGCGAGCGCCGCGTAGCGCCAGCCCGCCTCCCGCGACCGACCCCAGAGACTCGCACTCGCCTTCGCACGCGGTCGATGACGCGATCGAACTCAGAGCGTGCCTGGAAATAACACAAATAATGAGTACTTGCACTTTTTCACACTGGCCCAATATTCCAGACTGACACTTGTTAGACATCGATGGAGATAGACTTTTTTGAACTTTCACGACCGGAACTAGTGATTTTAGATTTATATGCGGGTGTTTCAACTGTTTTGCAACTTTCATACTTACTCCGCGACCACGACTATTGCAACACTGTCGAAACATCGGGAGAATAAGATTAAATATGCGATAAACATCTGTATAAAAATCTAAAACCAATGGTGATTCCATACAGCATTCTCAATGTCTCGCGTGTCAAATAACTCGAAAGTGCAAACCATGTTTTTAAATGTATTAGAAATCGACATACACGAACCTAAATACATGTTTATGAATATCCCGTGAGTTGGACATGTAGGACACACAACGCACTTACAGCAGAGGAGCGCGCGAACGCGACGGCTTATCTTTCTTTGGAGTGGCCACAAGACTGATGTCTTCGGCCATCGGGGACCTATCACAAGTAGAATCATTATGATTGCCTTTTCTACATTATCATCGTCTATGAGTGCTCTAGTTTAACCTTTTTAGCTAGCTTTTTTAAGTTACGTAAGGTAACAAGTATGTCTACCTTATTGACTGCTTATCACGGCCATGTGTAATCGATATTGCGATATGGCACTATGTTTTGGGGAAATACAACTGGAAGACTTAAAAGTCTTTAAAGCACAAACACGCTTAGAACTATCTGTAGTCTACAAAGGCTAGACTCCTGCAAACCTCATTTCATGGAATTAAAACTACTTACATTCCCAGCGATCTACATTTGCGAGGTAGCTGTGTTTGCAAAAAGCAACTTAGAACTATTTGAAAAATTAGCAATCGGAAGTCGTTTAGGGGGTAAACTCCGTAACTTCACACCATCTATAACAAACATTTCTCCCGTGGCGGGAATCAAACCCGCGTCTCTTGCGTCTCAGCCGAGCACTCGCCCGCCTCGCCACCGAGGTAATAAATACTTGTTGTGTAGCGGCCACTCTTAGTACTGCTCTTCGCTCCCCGCCAACCCCGTTACCTCCGGAGGTCCGTTCGCCTGGCAGAGCGTGGGCGCACGGCCCACGACGCCGGCGCCGGCACTAGCCAGTCGTGAACTCCTTACCGAGCCGGGCCTACCGGCTACCGGCGCGCTCCGTCACGGGATCGCTCGCTCCGTATTTTGTATAACTTTTAACACTAACTAAAGAATTGATTATATTTCTATTAAACTAACATGTGTTTCAGTTACTCACAATAACACACGGTATAGTTGAAGCGCTCGTCACGTAGCTTGCTTAGGCGTTCTTGTCGTTAAAGTTAAGCAACGATATGCGCGGTCACAAATTGGGATGGGTGACCAAAGTGACATTACGATCTGAGCGCTTCCGTGCTTCGGAGGGCACGTTAAACAGTCAGTCCCGGCTTTTAAGTAGTTAAGCCATGACGGAGGCCTTTAGGCGGCCTAAAACTCCGTCACTAGGTTTGGCCACTACCTCATACGAACATATATACATACGGTATAGTTGTAGGTTATAGTAAGTTACCTAGGTCGCGTGGTGTCTGTCCTTGGGCGTCTCTGCGAAGGCGGCGTGGCGGGCGGCATGGCGGGCGCGGGCAGCGAGGAGCGCGACCCGCGCATCGCCGCCTCGCCGCTCGCAATGCGCTGTCGCACGCCACCTGACAATGTACACGTACTCAATAATTACACATTCTATACATTTTTCTCTAACCCTGCAGCTGCTTGATTCGATTCGCTCAAAACTCGGTAAAAATAATTTTAAAATAAAATTAATAATAAAACGCGCATTTTTATTTTTTCACAAAATTACCTCTAGGGGGCGTGTGAGGTAGTTCTAAAGTTTGCATGGGAACTTTTTACTTACTTACTTTTGGGTTTACTTGAAACTTTGTCTGGAAATTTATGGTACAAAATAATTTTGGAGACGTGTTTCAGGATTTTTCAAAATCGGAGCCAGATTATACCTTGCGAGCCAAGCCGCGCGGGTAAGCTAGTATTTCACAACTAAGTTGACCACTGTGAATTAGTATGTAAGTTGACAAAACCGAGTTTAGTTTGGCCTTAAGCTCTTACGGTGAATAAAGGAGTATTATAAAACTCTTTACCATGCCACCATGGTTCACCATATCTATCTTGGGACTTTAAATCAGGGGTGGCTCTACCCACCCCATTACGAATACGGGCGTGATAATATGTTGTTATGTAAAATTCTTACATTTCTGACTGGTTAACCCTCTAAAAATACCAACTAAACCAGAAGCATGAAACTTGGAGGGTACATTAATCATAATTACAGAGGTACACTAAGAAAGGAATTCCGGAAATTCAACTCCAAGAGGACGTAGAGGGAAGATGTTTGTATATATAAAAAATACACAACTGAGTAGTAGGGTCGTTTCACTAGTTAGACATCATTCGGGCTACAGCGAACGTCGCGAGACAGGTGTAGCTACATGATTTGTCACAGACAAGGACGCGAAAGAATCTTCGTCAAAGCCCGATTGTGTAGCCGCAGGACTAGAACTTTGAAAGTAGCACAGATAATAATACTATACGGAAACATCGTGTCGGGAACTGGAGGAACAGACTCTCACGTAACCGGATCCCGGATCGCTAAAGCTTAAGGCGCCTTCGCTTGTCTTCGTCCTGTATGGAGTTCCAAACACCTCTCTAGTAGAGTGAAACTGAAAATATTTAACAGCAATGTGAAATCTGTCCTGTTGTACGGGTGCGAGACATGGAAGAAGACTAAGCACCTAATGCAACAACTCCAGGCGTTCATCAACCGCTGCTTACGAGAAATTATGGGAATTTTCTGGCCGGACACAGCATCTCCAACCTGCGGAGACTTTGCAATGAGGATCCGATCAATCTGCAAATTCGTAAGTGGAATTGGATAGGCCACACTACGTCGTCCCGAGAAGCATATTCCTAAACAAGCGTTGGATTGGAATCCACAGGAGAAACGCAGGCGCGGCCGCTCGAAGCAAACTTGGCGACGCGCAGTTGTTGCCGAAGCACGAGCACTCGGGCTCACCTGGAGCGAAGTGAAGCGTGCAGCCTCCGACAGATCAAGATGGCGAACTGTTGTATCTGCTTCTGCCCCGACGCGGGGACATAGGACACTAGAAGAAGACTGCAGATTCCACATCCAACACGTTGAAATTCGACTACCCTATTCGGCGCTCATACGATCATGTACAGGCGCACGATGCAATAAGGTCATTCGAGAACCTTTACTCCCCAACGGTTATCTATTCTTCAAGTGATCAGCCTATTTCAACTTCAACAACAATATTTGAAATCCAAGAAAATATTCAAAAATCTATAAAGCATTATATTCAAGATATTTAAACTATAGGAAGACGATTGCGAACTTACCCGAAAGCGAGGGATGTCTGGAGTCAGTAAGGCGGGGGCTTCGCCGCGGGCGACGGAACAAAGGCCGCTCCTCGCCTTCCACCGGCCTCTTCTGAATGGCCTTCTCCGTGGCGCTGAGTAGCCAGTATGTTTGCACCTATCACAATAATGTACCTTTAGTTAGGCTACTGCATTAAAATAGCTTTGAGGCGCACTTTAAATCTCTCACACTGGTTTGAGTGAACCAGAGACGTGTAATAAAACTATGAAATACGGATCCACGATATAAACAAACATGATACTCCAATATTTAAAAGTTCACGAAAGGAGCCCCTTGAGGCATACTTTAATCCTTTCACCACACTAGTTTGAAAACACTAGTGACATTAGTAGTATTTAAATAATCATGCATCAAAACCAATTCCAGGGTTTCACTTGGAACTGTTTTGATTTTATTGTTATCTGCATCAAGTTGACTGTTTTGACAATCATAATAGTTACTAACGTATAAAATAGCATACGTCAGTAACCAATTAGGTAAGTACTAAAAAAATTGCTTAACGAAAAGTACACCTACCCCCGACCGAATAAACAAAAGCATCTCAACGTTAAGCACGTTTCAAATGACGATTTTTAAATTTTTCATCAGAAACTGTCAAAAAACCGTGAGTTGACACGTGCTCAACTCTGAGTCGCGTTTGAGTATTCGGGGGTTAGATTCTCAATTAACAACTACCTCCTAAAATAGTATTTTTTCGAATATCTTACCTGTCCCTTCCCCTTGATGGGTATCATGCCCCGTGGCTCCACGATGTACCCGCCGAGTTTCTCCAACGCTTGCTTGCAGCTCGGCGAGATGTGGATCCGCAGCGGTTCCCCGTTAGACTCCATTCGGGACGCCGTGTTCACTGTGTCGCCGAATAAACAATAGCGAGGCATGGTTAGACCCACTACGCCTGCCACTACCGCACCTGGAAACCATTCACAAGGATTTCGAAGTTAGCAAGCTAGCAACTTAAATCCTAATAATATTATAAATGCGAAAGTTCGTGAGGATTTGTGACGATGTATGTTGGTGCCTCAATCACGTCGTAACAACTGAACGGATTTGAATGACTTGGAATATACATAGTATGTGTGCTGGAATAACATTTAGGCTGCTTTTTTTCCGGATATCACACGAGCATATGAGCTAAGTGAAGAAGGTTGCTGTCATGTCGTATGAAGAGGTCAAGGAGGCTGCCCTGGAAAGAACTGCGTGGAGAAAGATGCACAAGTTGTACCGACAAGGGTCAAAATCTTAAATTGGAAGAAGAGCTAGCAAGTATTATTATGTACTATCGCTAAACTACTAATTGTTGTGATGAAAACGCACTTACCAGTGTGTATGCCTATCCTGAGTTTGAGGGTTTCGTTCGGTCGGTGCGATATCTTGTGACTCTTCACTGCGTTCAGTAACTCCAGCGCCATGGATGCGATCTCCCCGACGTGCCTGTCGTTATTCCGAATTGGAAGTCCTGATACCTGAAATAATATCCTTCCTTAGATATTTCCGTTCTCACAATTCTTATGACTCATAAAAGAAAACTTGGTTAACGTCTAGGGTAACTTATAGTGGCATAGAGGGCCTTCGTGATAATATTCAAATATTTTCAGAATATATCCCATGCCACTAAAATAATAAATGTAAAACTTTGTAAGGATTTTGTTTACGGCTCAACCATGCCACCGAATTAAATGAAACTTCGAACAGACATAGCTCATGATCTGGAGAATATAGGCTACGTTTTTTATCCAGATATCACGCGAACGAAGCCGATGTAGATAGTTGGAAATGTTTTTAATGATTATATCTATAAAAGAGCTTAAGCTTACTGACTGACTAATTCATCATCGCCAAGCTGAAACCGCTGAAGCTAGAAATTTGAAAGGGAGCTTCCTTTTATTGCAAAACCACCTACTAAGGTCGGATTTTTCGAAAATCAACCCTTATAGGGGTGAAAAGGAGTGAAAACGTTTGTATGGAACTTTTCAAAACGTAGTGCGATTTGCTTGAAACTCGGTTTGGATACTATAAATGCAAAATAAATGTACACGTGTTTCAGGATTTTTTAAAACAACCCTTAAAGAAAAGAAAAATGGGGTACCTATCAAAGTTTTTAGTGCAACTTGTTAAAGGGCGGGCAATGCGATACTTATAAAAGTAATCTAACGCGTACGAGGTCGCGGGCAACGGCTAGTATCTGTATATTTAAATACTCGTATATTGAATCGCTATACTTACCACCATGTAAGCATCTCCGATAGTCTCCACCTTGTAAACGTCGTAGCCTCGTATAATCCTATCGAAGACCGTGTACAGATCGTTGAGGAAGTTGACGACTTGCAGCGGCGTGCTCTCAGCCGACATGGCCGTGAAGCCGACTATGTCGCTGAAGTAAATAGTAACCGAATCGAACGATTCCGGCTCTACGCCCTCGCCAGTCGTGAGCCGGCGGGCGACTGACCTGCAACAATGTAAAAATAGTAAAGAAATTAGTTTCATCGATTAGCAATAATGTGCAATTATTTGTTGGCCATTCAGACCCGGTAAGTGCGTTCAGTTTACGTCAAATCCATAATTCAAACTAAAATAGGTTCCGTAATTCATAAAGCAATTTAGAACACTCTCAAGGAGCATATACACTGAACGTACTCCTTTTAATTTTATTGTGCAAGTGAATAATATGAACCTAAATAATAAGCAACAAGGGCTGGCTCAATTTCATTGAGCCATAAGACTTAGACATTTTGACCAATTTTCAGTTTATTTGTAAAAACAAAAATCTAGCTACTGAAAAAGACATGCTATTATCACTCAATCACATATTACTGGCTAAATACTTAGGATGCACGTTAACTACAACATGTGTCAATAAATAAACAATCTTACAATACTAAAATCTAGGTCAAAAGTTGATCTACGTTCATGCTCATTCATTACATACCTGTGAATAAAATAAATGTAAGAACCAACCAAAGTTCATTTTGCCATCACCATTGCAAATCGCTATGATGATTATAAAATAAGCATTTACCTAAAAAGGCGCGATCCCGCTCCGAAAAGTAACCTAATAGAACAAGAGTTCAAATTCAGTTGCGAATCGCCTTACACAATGTCAATAGCCGAGACATGATCAGCGATAGAGGCATTTCATATGTCAAAGAGGTTTGGCCTGTGAATCGTCTGCCCAATGGAATCCCTCAGATCTAAGGCTGTGTTTGGCGCTCGATCAACGCTCAGCGCTGAAGTGCGTCGAACGGTAGCTATATGAACGAAAATGTATGAACGATTAGTAGTGCAGTGCTGATAAGTTTTTCATTGATATTAGCTACGCTGTACCGAAATCAGTGCTGAGCTTAGGTTCGTCGTTAGAGTTCCAAATCCAGCCTCAACACTTTCTGGGCTATAACGTTATGTAAAAGCGGCCTGGAGAAACTTATCTATAGTAAAAGTCCATCACCGCCAACGGCGAAACTTGTCACCACAGAATCCCAAGCAAGCTCTATTCTACTCAAACGCTGTTAATGGAACAAGTGAGCCAGACTCGCCACAGTGCAGTGCGCGGCTGCACTGTGGCACCCGCACCTGCAGTGAAAGGCAAATCAGTAACTACAATCACCAATAGGGAGTTAATTACCTCAATACATTTTCACGACTCTATAATGGATTCAACCTCCACATCTGGAAAAGAACACAAGTACAACAAAGTGAATACATTGAGTTTTAGAGAATGCACGACTGTTTTACACAAAGTCCATGTCGATGGTACTGAGGGGTTTAGTAAACAAAACACCATGGCCTGCAATGATAAAGCGCTTTTCTTGTAAATTTCAAATGACCCAGAGACTCCGACTCAACGGGAGTCGAACCCGCGATTTTGTCTCGATTCGCCGATGCTCTGCCAAGAAACAGGTTTTACAACTATCAAATCTGCTAAGCTCCAATGGTTCTTATATTTGCCAAAGTGCAAACTAATCAGACTAATAATATTTTTCCCATATTCCTGACCATATTTCATGAGGTAGTGAACCTAACTTAACTCTCGCATCGATTTGGCTAGGTAAAGGTAATGCAATATGTATATTTCATTACCTAGCCTACCTATTATAACATTTTAGAATAAATTATAATCAAAGTTAGCCGTAGGACGGACGCTCCTGCGTTTCTGGGAAGGTTGGCGACGTTACAAGAGTACATCCACCTATTCTAAAGGGTAACGCAGACTTGGACTGAATGTAAAGCAGTGCGCACATTACAGCGTCGTCCAGGTATGTCATACAGCTTGTTGTATTTGCGTCTTTGTTCTCACTTACAAACACCAATCTTACAGAAAACCTTGAATTAGTACAAAATAAGTTAAAAGAATTAAGCAAGTCGCTTAAAACTATACAATTAAATGTACACAGGTTATTTATAACATGTACATGCAGACAATATAGACCACCAAAGCTTGACTTGCCTGTGCCGACGGTACGTAAGAATATGAGACACGTACTTTTGAGGTCACACAAATAAATTTTGGATCGCTTATTAGTTTATCTGTGTTGTTTTAAAATTGATCACCTTTTCAGATTATTTAGGTCCATGAACATAGGATGTTACGAACAAACAAGGCATACAATTTTGTCGAATAATATTTTACAAATAACAAACTTATGGCCAGATCTATACAATGACTTTTAATGGTCATTAATACTGCGAAAATGCACCTTTTTTTAATGAATAAAATCCATACATACTTTGGTAGCATTCTATGCAGCAGATCTTCCGTCTTTTGTTTCTCTTCGATGAGCAGCCTCGTTCTCTCGTTGACTAGTTCTTCCAAATTGTTGGCGTACTTCTCCATCATATCCATCATTTGGTCCATTATGTTCCGAGACCTGAAGACAAAGACACCATTATGAATTAAGTTACAAAGCTTTCTTCTATAATGGAATTAAATAAAAATTCCATTTGCACGGTTTTATAATGCGATTTGGGTAGTAATTAAAAAAACCGGTCAAATATGAGTCGAATTCGCACACCTAGGGTTCCGTACCATCGCACATTAAAAAGTGTTTTTTGTATGTGGCCCTCTTTTATTTTTTGTTATAGCAGCTATATAAATACAAACTCTGTGAAAATTTTAACTCTACCTATTACGGTTCATGAGATAAAGCTTGTTGACTGACAGACAGACGGACAGAGGGACAGCGGAGGCTTAGTAATGGGGTCCCGCTGTCACCCTTCGGGTACGGAACCCTAGAAATTACTAGTAGTAGCAGTAGAAATAAGCACTCACTTCCCAGACTTGAGCTTCTTAAGGCGGCTGCGGATGGTGGGGAAGTCTGGACGTAAGCTCGGCTCCTCTGCCCAGCAATCCTTCATGCAGGCCACGATGAACGCGTCCTCTGCCGCCGCCTCCAGCGCGCTCGTGTCCGGCCGGAAGTAATCCTCGCCGTCCAGCTTTGGTCTCTTCAACCGATCTATTATATCTGAAGTCCGATACCGAAATAAATACATACATATTATCACTCCCGCATACCTGACGGGGAGGGCAGACCCACAAGTGGTACGGTTTGTTTACATAAATTTTATCTCCATTTGGCTGAAGTATAAAAAACAAAAACAGTATCGCGTTTTAACAGATAACAATATTGCGATGGTATGGGCATTTAGTAGCTTCACTAATGCCTGTCATCAATACATACGAATTATGTTAATTCTTCAAAAATCGTAATTTTTAGTACAATGATGTTGTCTAGTTTCAAAACTTTTTTTTAAGTTTTACACATAGTGCTTTAGAAAACAACTCGAATTTATGAAAGCGATAAAAAGTTGGCTAGCACACTACTTAGAATAAGTATGATGTTACTGAGCTGGAATTTAACAAGACTTTAGAAATACTTGATACCGTACGTACCTTTGGGTTCCATAGCTGTGACCCCGAAAGGGCCTCGTCTCGCGATAATTTCATACAATATAATTCCAAATGCATAAACATCTCCCTTCTGCGTTCCACCGACAGTTCCGTTGGGGTTGTGTAGCTCCCGCAGCAACTCCGGCGATTTCCACAATAAGCCTACGAACAAGTGAATGATGATGGCACATCCACACATAAGCACATAAGCGAGTGTCATTGAACATCGCTGAGCTTAGTTTCAGAACATTTCCGTTTGAGTCCTGAGACATGACGACCTCGGTGACATTACACCAAATGACATTCAAATGTATTCCTTCTTATTAAATGTATTCCTTCTTATTATATAATTTTTTTTTCTCTCTTTATATTCTTCAGTCAAACTAGCACCTTTGTATCCGTTTCCAAAATTTTATTAACTATCTATTTGTGTAAAACTCATTTGGCCTTATTATTTAAGTATATTCGTTGTTTCATGTGTTCTGTAACGCTGTTGTTTTACCTCAATAAAATAATAAAAATAAAAAATTACGGGCCAGTGCTCGGCTAAAACACAAGAGGCGCGGGTTCGATTGCCGAGTTAAGTGTTAGAGGAGAAATGTTTACGGTTTTAGAAAATATTTCTTCCGGGTCTGGGTGTTATATTATAATGTACTAGCTTCTGCCTGCAGTTTCGCACGCGTTGTACCTGCATAAAAAGTAGCTTATATGTTATTCCAGCATACGTACTATTTCAAGCCGTTACGGCACAAACATCGTCACATCCTCAAAAACTTTCACATTTGTAATATTAGAAGGATTATAAGTAATTATACAAAAAAAGAAGTAAAATATCAACCATCTGGTTTCCATAATACAAGCTTTGCTTAGTTTGAGGCTAGATGGCGCTGTGTAAAATGTCCATAGATATTTATTTTACATGACGGTTCCATACGTTTGAATTTGCTCAACTGAACGTAAAAACGTCGAGTTCGCACTTTTCTTAAAATTGTTTTACGAGAAGCTCGTGCTATCACTACGAAATTAATTACGAGGTGATCATGTGAAATTATGAATCAGACACTATCATAATAATTACTAATGATGTGTGTGCTTTAAACACGCACAGGCGTTGATAGGTAATTCCTGCCTCTATAAACTTTCGTATAGGGAATTAATTACCTCTATAGTATTGATGTTCTCCTATATAATCGTTTTCTGCGCAACACCGCAATTCGTGGAGACCGAAATCGGTGACCTGAAATAGTATAAATAAATATTAATTTGTTTTGGAACTTTTGAGACAACTTTGGGTTAAATTTACTAACCTGAAGCATCCATCGTGACGTGACTACGCAATTCGAGGATTTGAGATTCCCGTGAAATATTAGTGGCGAAGTATGAATAAACATCATACCCTAAAACAGAAGTTCATAATTAGGACAATGCCTTTGAAATAATATTTATTGAAAACAAATAATCAAACTTTACCTTTATGAGATCGTGTATTAGCGAAGATATGAACATTTTATCCAGTTTTATATCCTCATTTTCAATTATATCCTGAAAAAAGAAAAAAATGCTTGAGTCGCGAGTTAAATAAACATGACTGTACCAGAATTACGTAACATTTAGACGCAGTCGTATTCGTGGAAATTCACGTAAATCTAGTTACGAGGAAAACGGTATTTTACTAAAATAACTTACATACAAGCTTCCTTTGGCGCAATAGTCTGTAATAATAAGTACCCTCATGGGCTCTATAACAGCTCCTATGAAAGAGTTCAGATTGTCGTGACGCAACTCCCTTAGAAGCCGCATCTCTTTCATCACGTCTCGTGGAATGTCCTGCAATATTAATTATTGGACCTTTTATCATCGCTCAAGAGTCATTTCAAGTGAAAATAAAGTTGACACCATTAAAAACAAAACATAACACTTTGTGAAAATTCAAAAGAACTTACTTTCTTTTTAGAGAATTTCAACTCCTTTATTCTGACAACGTTTCCCTTGTATTGTGCCGTAGTGGTGAATATTTGCGTGCAACATTTACTCTCACAAGATATTCCACTGGCTAAACTCAACTGAAACAAAATATTAGAACATGAAAATCTACATTTTTTATAGGACTTTTTAGGAAGTTGTAAAGTTCAGTAACTCCCATTTGTTCTATAGGACTGTTACGTCATAGAACTTTTAAAACTTTTTATCCCTGTAGTTCAATGGTAGGACTATTGAAACGAAAACTAGCCCATTTGTTCTATAGAACTAATAATATCTGGTAACTTTCATTAGTTCTATATAGAACTGTTGGTCCATGGAACTATTAATACTTTTTTGTCCTTGTAGTTCAATGGTAAAACCATTGAAAGGAAAATTGTGCCATTAGTCCCATAGAACTAAGCGATTGAACTGTTAAGACATTTTTGTCATACTTGTTCTATGATGAGACTGTGGAATCAACCTCTTTGTTGCACTAAGTGGACTTTTTTATCTCAAATAAGTATATATAAAACAAATAATATATTACCACTTGTACATAATGACACTTTTTTTTAGATTCGACAGTTCGAAGACATATTATTAAGTAAAAGTGGACGTAGTAACATTTTGGAATTGGATTAATACGTGTATTGCAAACAAATAACTAATAAATCCGGATACACTATAATGGCGATGTGCTAAATATAAAAATAGTAAATGTTTCGGCAATGTGACTGTGTCTTTTGTGCGTTGCCTACATACTTTTTTTACCCGTCAATTTACAGTTACTGAAGTTTTATATTCTATGATATACAGGGTGTTACCAGACTACTTCCGAAAACTTCAGGGGGTTAAAGTACCTACCCATTAATATAAACAACTTTTTCTAAGAAACCAACACTGTGAGTACGAAAAAAAACAGCTATTATGCAAAAGTTCGATTGTCGAATTAACACCATAAAAATAATACCATTGAACTACAGGGATAAAAAAGTTTTAACAGTTCTATGACGTAACAGTCCTATAGAACAAATGGGAGTTACTGGTAAAGTTGAGAGAATCACTTATGATCTTTTCTACAGATAGTCTGTTAGATTACCTTACTAGGCGAGCAGATAAGCCCGCTGCCAAGATAGCCGGCAATCTCGCACGGATTAATCTTCCACAGCAACCCCTCAATCTCCTGTTCTATCTTCCACTTTCGGTAGATACTGACGGTAACCACTAGCGCGCAGAACAAAGTGACCGCTAGCGTCCCCGCGACTACTAGAGATGTGATCTGTGAGTCGTCCTTAGGGCACTTCTCGTTGAGGAACCCGCAGGAAGGCTCATCTTCAGGCTTCACACTGTCTGGCCAGTCGATCGGCAGGCGGGGATTCAGTTTGTACTCCTGGAAATGGCAATATACTCGTCAAAAGAAAGGACTTCTCGATTTTTTTTACTATTCTGCATGCCTTGTTCAGTGGATCGTGAAATGAAATCACGCGGCATGGGAAATGTGGAGTTACTAACGAGTATAATCTGGTAAAATTGAACATTTTGACAGTTTTAAATTGAACAGAAAGTGTACTTGTGTACGGAATATAATAAATTTCACAAGAATTTGTAAACTATGACTCAAAGCAAGTATAACCGAAAACAAACATGTTTCCGTTTTATTTTTAGCTCGCCAACCGCAACACGAGTCGACAATCTTTCCTCTTAGTTTATCGCTTCTAAAAATAACAATGGACATAATATCTTTAAATTACCTGTTCTTAATGTGCCTTCGATTTGAATGCCCATTGAATCGAGTGATTAGGCGGTAAATTGATTTGCATAATGACTTGGAACGTTCTATCTATTTTCAATGCAACGAAAATTTTACGCTAAAGAAACTTATAATAGTATGTATATTAATGTAAAATAATAAAACCTCTAGCTTCTATTTTATCTAGACATAAAATTTATTAAAGAAATAAAGATGTCTAATATTGATATAAAGTTGTTGGATAGATGCTCCCATAATAGGTACTCAATAAATTAACAGACTTACCCCCGAATACTCAAAAGCGACTCAAAGTTAAGCACGTCTCAACTCTCGGTTTTTTGACAGTTTCTGATGAAAATCTGTCAAAAAATCGTCATTTGAGACGTGCTCAACATTGAGATGCGTTTGAGTATTCGGGGGTTAGTTTTACATTAGATCTCACAACTTAGAAGAATTGCGTTGCGAGACTGACATTTTTATCTATGTTATGTTTTGGATGGGATTCAAAGTTTAATTACGCACAAGAAGTTGATTAGTAACCATACTGATCTATAAGGGGGATACTCACCGGAAACTCTTTAGAGCTCTGGTGGAAGTGCCCGACGGGTATCATACTGTAGTTGCAGTTGATCTCTCCGTCGCTGTAGTTGCTGGGTTTGAACGCTAGAACCGAGAAGTTTCCCTCCGAATCAGCCCGCTCGTCCAAACGAATCGACATTCCCGAAATACCTGTAACACAAAACGGTAATTAACATCCATACGAAGGGTCCACTGCAATAATGATGAATGTCCTCCTGCAATAATGATAATTGGGTTCTAAATTTATAAACGGTGTAAAAAAACTCAGACCTGACGATAAAGAAACAGTTTTTTTTACACTGTTTATAAATTTAAAACCCAAATTAACCAAATCTTAAAACAAAGGACAGTCACCGTAAAATTGTAAATACTGTTAGATTATAATCTATCTCGCGAGATTGTAAACTGTCGAAAGATTGTGAACCGTAACATACTGCTTACAATTTAACGCATTATTACTTGTCTTATCCACCCGATCGAATTCAGTTGGTTAAGTTAGTAGGTTAGGTTTGAGTAGCGGTCACTAACGCGCGAGGCGGGAAAGCGACAGATTGCAATCTCGCGAGATAGATTATAATCTAACGGTATTTACAATTTTACGATGACACATACATTCATAAATATTAATACGCCCGTATTCATAATGGGGTGGACAAAGCCACAAGTAATCATAACTTGCAGCCACTCCTGATTCCAAGTCCCAAGGATACGGTAACCGGTATCGTATCCTTGAAGTGCTCGACTGACACGCAAGAGGTGCGGGTTCGATTCCTGCTACGGGAGAAATTATTGTACATTCTGCAAATATTTCTTCTGGGTCTGGGTGTTGTAGTATTATGTATTTGTAAGTATGTATTTACAAAAAACTAATATAAGTATTCTATCAGCCATCTAGTTCCCATAGTACAAGCTTTGCTTAGTTTGGGGCTAGATAGCGCTATATGAAATGTCCACGAATATTTATTTATTTATTATTGTTATTTTTCGTAATGTACCTTCCTTATTACATATAGATCTGCGAAAGGCTGCTGGCAGAAACTGGATGCGTCAAGCCAAAGATAGGGCGCGATGGCGCTCATTAGGGGAGGCCTATGTCCAGCAGTGGACTGCTATAGGCTGATGATGATGATAATGATGAACTTCTTTATTCAGTGGCCGACCCGACGCGCGATGGTCTACCATGAATTTTCAGTTTCAGTCTAGCGAGTGTAATGAGTAAATTCACGCTAGATCCTCTGCTATATGGTTAGAAAGCAATGTACATTGCCCTGTATGTAGTAACTTACTCCTGTACGGTGAGCTTTTGATCATTCTCTCTATGATCCGCGACCCGTTGGTGGCGATGTTGATGAGTTTCACCTGCGTCAATTCCTCTTTTACAGTCTGTTCACGGATGATCTCGTCCAGAGCCGTGGCGTACAGAATCACAGAGTCGTACAGATACGCCGCGTATATTGAAACGAACTGAAAAATGAACATTGCATCATCTTAGTAGCCTATCATTCCTAGGTCAATATTATCTATTCGAAAAGCTGAAGTTTTTTATGAATCTTGCACAAATTAACCTATTTGGATGGAATCAGAAATATAAATATATGCTTTTAACTGATAGATGGATAGCCAGTAATATTTACATGCAAAAGTTTGTTGTAAAAGGTAATTTGTAATCGTGACAATGATGGGAAACTTTACGGTCAAATAATAAGGCTGTAACGTTTGTCTGGAAAGGTTGAACTAAACAGGACATAGAATTTAAGTTACCTTCCAGTTGATAAAAAAAATTACGGCTTGGTATACTTGTATAACATTATAGTTGGCTTTGTGTTCGCTTAATAAAAAATAATAATAATAAATAAATAACACCCAACAGTCACATACACGTACCACAACTCCCAGACCCGGAAGAAATATTTACAGATCATGCAAACATTTCTTCCGCAGCGGGAATCGAACCCGCGCCTCTTGTGTCTCTGCCGTGCAATCGCCTTCCACGCCACTGAGGCCGTCGAATGTGCACTAACCTTATTAAAGTTAGCGAAGACATCGGAGAAGTTGAACGGCGGCAGAGCGTTGTACTTGCGGACTCTATTCGTGAACTCTGCGTAAACGCCCGTCGGCTCAGACGACACCACTACCAGCAGTGACTGCGCTCGCTTCTTAAACTCCGTAGTTTTGGGACAAACTGGTTTGGTTCCACGATCTTCCGTTTCTGATATTTAAATTGCAAATGAATTACCGTCGCATTGATCCTTATCAAACGCAATCTGCATAAACGATAATACTTACTTAATAAATACTTCAGAGCTTCCTTGGGCACGTATGTCATCATATCGACAAAAATAACCATGTATTCACCTTTGGAGAATAACTGTAACGACTCCATAGCGGTCATCATATCTATCAGACCAGCCGTCGATCCAAGAAATACGTAAACTGAAAAGCACATTAATGATTTACATGAAAAACAAATCATCAAAAGCGTGTTTTGTCTTGTTGTCTACGTTTTGTTAATGTTATTCAAAATTAATATTTAATATCTAATCGGCCATATACCCACTGCGTATTTAAGTCTTTGAGAAACACATTTTTTCCAATCCCGTACCTGTCATAAACAGTTCATATCAAGCTACATTAATCATGACGTAACGCCTTCTTCAGAGGGCTGTGACGTCAATAAGCGCTACCCACAATGACGTCCATAGAATACGGACCTGTATATCTATTCTTTGTTATTGAAAACTTACTTCTAGTCTTATTTTTAGTGTCCTGTATAAACTGGTACCAGAAACCAGGCGCGCAGCAAGTGAGCTTCTCCTCACAGCACTTGAAGCCATCGATGACCGGCCTTTGATGGTTGACCGTCATGTTATTCTTTTTAGCGTGGTTCTCGAGGGTCAAAGCGACCGTCACCCACGACTCCTCGTAAAGTATCGAGAACTTGTTCCATCTGTAGTAGCGGAGTAACGATATCACAGATTTCGTGGCCTGAAAGTTTACTTCCAATTTATAAATGCTAATCTATATTTAAATTGGTTTACCCATAAAGGAGATGTCATAAACTGTTAGTTACTGAGACAGATTTGAATAATGTATTTGGTTACGTTACCTGGGCCCCTGGTGGCTCTAGCCTTGCAAAATTCGATAATGTCGATGTTTGGTAATCGGCACATCTCTGAAAGACAACAACGTTACATTAACACAAGCGTCCTTTCCCGAAAAAGATATCATACCAAGAAAGTGTATGTGTCATATAAAACCACACAAGATTTCATTACAACTCGTAATTTACATTATTTTTTTAAGGTTATATCGTAAGACTGCTTACATAAGAGATCATTGGTAGATTATTGGATTGCGCGATGATAGCCTCAGTGTGACAGCGTCCTTCGGGGCCGAAGAAGGCAACGACGCCGGAACAACTCATGTTGGTAAGCAACCTTGTCGCTGTCATAGTGTCGAATTTTGTGTCGTGCCATTCTAGTAGGATCTCTACATCGGGTAGTAGATTTTTCGTATGGTTCTTGCTGTTTGTGTTCAACTGAAATTAAAGAACGCAAGATCCGTAAAATCTCTGAATTGTTGCTTTCATCAGCATCATCGTCCGCAGTTAGATCGCACCCAATGTTGTGTACAGGCCTCTCTTTGCCACTTCTCAGGGTCCTGCATGAATATGGAACTATTGTTACCTTATTCGAAGATCTCAAGAACTCTTTTACAAAGCGATTATTATATAGGTACCTAGTTATAATTAAATTCTAGTACAAACAGCTAACTAATGCAAAACGTTATGCGAGCGTACTTGAATGCACATTATTATACATGTGTCCCATACTCATGTCGAGATTTGACCCCTATGTCGTGGTGATTTGATAATGAATGAATGATGATATATGATTGTGTCATGGTAAACTCCATCGCGTCTTTACTTAGGTTTCTTTACGGTTTAGTTCCTATGCTAATCGGTATTTTCTTATTAAATACTTTACAAAAATCTTTTGTTTAACTCTGTTAAAAATATGAAAGTGCCTGTGTCATTATCTAGCTAGTAGCTCGCGAAGCTACTAACTAGATAATAAAACAGGTCAAGTGCGAGTCAAATTCGCACACGAAGGGTTTCGTACCATCGTACATGTACATAAATATTTCGAGTATGCCATCTATCATGGATGGCAGCACGTTCCCTACTATGAGGATCCCCTTAATTATATTATTATTTTTGTACAAATCAGTCAATTTTAGATGGTTTAAAAATGAAATACACAAAAATACTACAAAAAAAATGTGCAAAAGTCTCTTGACCAATTCAATTACCGACCGCTCCTAGTGTTGCTTAACTTCAATGATCGATTACGAACGTAAAATTTTTTTTTCTTGTATGGTGCCGCCTTTTATTTTATTTTTATTATTTGTTGTTATAGCGGCAATAGAAATACTAATTTTAACTCACTATCTATTTCGGTTCATGAGATACAGCCCGCTGACGGACGGAGGGACGGACGGACGGACGGACGGACGGACGGACGGACGGAGGGACGGACAGTACGGAACCTTATTCCCTGATTACAAAATAAGCCTATTCTAAGTTTCAGGCAAATCTGTTCAGCTATAATAGAGATGAGTGGAAACAATGATGTACACACACAAACTTTCGCATTTATAATATTAGTGTGATAATATTACAATATGCACGCAAGAAAACTAGTTATGAATTTAATTCACTGTTATGTTTAATAATAAATCGGATAAATACAGATAACAAGAGGATGCGTCCACGAAGTAACCGGTAGAAATACTAAAAATAGGAACCACGCGACCGCCTACCTACATGCTTCATCCAACAGTTGAATTAAAAGCAATTGTATGACCGCTTCCAAATCTGTTGCCTTGAACGAAGGATTCTTCGATAAGTTAGTATTCGTGTACAAATAACTTCTTAAGTCGATTTATTCGTCCTCGAGCTAAATATAACTACGGAAGTGTACATAGCATCTTTTACTGATCAAACAATATTTTATCATACAATATTTTAATGTTCTTAAATGTATTTTCAGATCATTTTCCGTTTGAATCTACTTAAATTATGATAGTGGAAGGCCATTCGGAGTCGGATTGGAATCGTTCAGTCTCGCTCCCATGCGACGATAAATAATACCAACATTGCTTCATGTGGTTAATGGAATATTATCAGGGGAATAAAACAATGTAATGGATTTCATCTTACATTAGATTAGCCGTATTTTACAACGTATGAGGATTTGGCCAGTGAACATACCCTGTCTGCAATAAGTCGCTCGGGCCAAGCGGACGCGCAAATTACGGCAAATGAAGTTGTTGAAACGGATATCCTCTGCTCAGTACCTTGACTAGTGACAAAATTCAGAAACTTAAGACGTAAAATATACAGATAATATAAGTTTCAGAAGTCACAGCTTCTTATCCTCTCTTATTCATTCCATGGTCCGCAAAAATAATAATTTAATATAACTCATATTACTCTGGATGTTCATTAAAAGGTATCTGAGGTTTCGTAACATACAGCAGCGTGAGTACATTACACATTATATGTAACCAAATTACTGCAAAGTATTTGCCTGGCTCGGTAGAAGCTAATGCCCTATAAATTACTGCCCCAGATAGGTTGGGGCCAAACTAAATCGCAGTTCATTACTCAGCTGGGCCGAAGCGAAGACGGTCGAGGGCTCTGACAAATTCCCGAGTGATGGCACGACCCGGCGAAACTAAACTGGAGTTAAATAATCAAGGCGCTAGTTCTCCTCGAAAAACCGAAGCTATTATATTGATTTAATAGCTACTATTATTATATTATTTATTTAATCCTATCCTATTAATATTATAAACGCGAAAGTTTGTGAGGATGTGACGATGTTTGTGCCTCAATCACACCACAACGGCTGAACGGGTTTGAATGTAACTTGGAATATACATAGTATGGAATAACATATAGGATACTTTTTATCCAGGTAACACGCGAGTGAAGCCGCAGGTTGAAGCTAGTTTGGTCGCAGTAAGCTCCTCAGTCAGCGGATACGAAGATATTATAATAAGGCCTACCTCCTCGAGGGCTATAGACAGCGCCCCGGAGATGGTGAGGCCCTGCCTGTCTCGCAGCTCGCCCGTCAGCGAGGGAAGGTAGCCGATGGTGATGTTGAACTTCTTTTTGGCGACGGAAGGGCCGGCCAGTAGGCCCAGCGCCACGAGCAGAAACACCCGCGCGCCGACCCACATGCCGACGCCTTCACCGCAGTACGATCACCTGCGAATAAAACAAAAACAAACTTTACAAACAGAACTGTTAAACGAACACAAGTTTGATAAAATGCATGATACTATCACAACATCAGTAGTTTTAGTAATAGCAGGCATCTAAAAGACTGCTCTTAATTATTATCTAGAATACATTCTCGTATTGTATGAAGAGTCAGAAATAAGTTTTCGAGTTTGCAAAAAGAAAGCATAAAACAACTGAACAGTAAAGGAAAATGTCCGCGTAAGAGTACCTAAGCTCTTTGTAGGATACGTTAAGACACACAAGATATGATTGATAAGCTTTCATGAAACATCATTGCAGAGTCATTGTCCTGTTACGATATTAATATGATCGATTGATAAACCTGATGTCAGTGCCGCTTAGCAAGGACTACCAAGCAATCTTATACTTGACTGTTTAAACTCAAATAGGACCATCTAACTAATATTTTAGATCCGAAATTTTGTGAAGATGTAGGGATCCTGGTTTAGCCAATACGATTGACTGATTCCTAAAACGACACACATCGATAGCGCGAACACTATATGGTAAAAAAAAACAATAAGTCAAAGAGAGAAGGACTCATTTTACGAACGATGGTCTGGTCAACCTTTAAAGTCAGTCCAATCAAAGGGGAGTGAGAGGCGCAGCGATGGCGACAATAAGCGCGTCTATTTCTGTAACTCAATAAAGGGAAGTCTTCCTGCAGCGTTTTCCGCCCTCAAATGTAGGAATTACTTCCATGCTGTCAAGTATATAATTGACTCGCAGCCGGCGGCTTATTAGACCAATTGACCTGCCGCTGTTTTGACAACATGCACCTTGTCTAAGTGTGCTGCTTAAGAGCTAGATGTGCTTTAAGCTCGATACAAATCTTGCATATTTTAATATTTTCCATTGCTTTTGATCACTGTACGATGGAGCAAGACCACTGGTTTTCTGTTTTTAGAATGAACTGGAAGTTTATCAATAATTTACTGGATTGGATAAAGTCTACTTTAGCATGCGGCTGCATCGGTATCGAAGATTATTTATAAAGGGTATAGCGCGATTGCAAATACGCATTGGTATCTGCCCCTAGAGTCAATAACCGCAGATGGCCCTGTGGGCTCGGCAGTGGGACCGGGCACCACGCCGACACCTCGCAGACTGGGCACTGGACAGCCAGTTTCAACGCAGGCTCTGGCCATGCGTGCACTGCTGTGTCAGAGGCGAAATGACGCTACGCGGCATGATCTCGCCTTGAGATAACGTCAGCGATAACGCTCTCTCTAGCTATAAATAGAATTGAATAAAAAGGTATTATGATTATATCTCGTGCATTACAAACAATAATTACCATGAACCGTCAAAACAGAGCAGCGGCCGCAGCAGCCGCTGCGCCTCCGAGCCGCTTGGATAGCGATAGCTACCTGTTTGTGATTTTACTTTTGGTATCACGAAGACATTTGAATAAATAAAGTTGATGGCGTATTAAATTAAAACCTGACTTCTAAGTTAGCTTAATAACAGGAAAATTAAAAAAATTACGTGTCTCTAAAAAAGGCTTAAGATATTTATATGATAAATGTTTATATCACTAAATAAACCTTTCCTTTTATATTCTCTGATGGCAACGGGGCTCTCGGCTTTTATTTTAATAACCAGTTAGTATTTGAGGTGCATTCTACACAAGTTGAAGAGTAGTCTCATTTTATTTTTTGTACACTTAGGTAGGTACTCCGTATTATCTCATTATATTTTAGTTGCAGCGGAACTTGATCTTGTTTTGCATATGTATTTTGCAAACAGTGTTTGGTTACCCAACGTTTGCTAGCTTGAGAACTTTTCAAAGTGCAAAATATTCCCAACTCTAGGGGGGTTCATATGGGCGTGCCAGTAAGTACTTCTTTACTTCTCTGCTGGGAGTAAAAAAAACCTAAAATGCGTCCATCTGCTTCTCTCCCCGAGCATGTCGTAAAAGTCAACTAGGGATAGTATCCTCTCCAACATGATGGACCATCTATATGTAAGTGATAGGCTGATCGCCTGTCACCATGGTTCACCATATCCATCTTGGGACTTTGAATCAGGAGTGGCTGGCAGTTTTCTTATGATAACTTGTGGCTCTGCCCGCCCCATTAGAGACACGGGCGTGATAATATGCTACCTACGTATAGATTTTAACTTCCCACTCCTCTTCATCAGCGCGAGGAGAAAATATAACATTTCATTGTCTCTGACAAAATCTCCCTCGAATTCTGAGAAAAGATAGAGCTCGCGCGAAGTTGGTTTCGTCATCATGGCTACTTCTATATGCGAGTACAATACACATTCTAAATAATGGTAGCTTGGTACAAGCAAGTAACAGTTACACCTACCCTTATCCACATACCTACAGGCACGTGAAATAGCTCGTACGTAGGTACGTTTAGCAAGTGCCACAAGCGGAATAGTCCGTAAGGCTATCGATCTCAACGGCAATGTTTGGTCTGCCACTCCCGACCGCACCTACCCCTAAGATAATAAAAATCGACCACACCACGTCCCTATTGGCACACAACCGTTGATTGTGTACTCCAAATTTATCTAATCTCAAACAAGTTTTGTACTTCAAGACTTTCCATGCGAACGGCGGGAATGAAGCGAACATTTTGCTGTTTAGTTAGAAAAAAATTCCTTCTAAACAGTTGACCCACTTTAATTCGTGCAAGACGTCAGCGATAAATAAATAAAGAAAATCATAACACCCCACAAACAGTCACATACATAGACCCCACAATAGGATTTTCTGTATAGTGGATATCAGAAACTAGCCTGGTACCACACAACTCAGACGCGGAAGAAATATTTTTAAAACATAAACTTTTCTCAAGCAGCGGGAATCGAACATCGTACCTCTTGCGTCTCAGCCGAGCACTCGCTCGCTACGTCACCGAGGTCGTCAAGCTATGAATTGGGTATTCGCTGGTTCATTTCGGACTGACACCTAGGTTGTAGCTATGTTCCTAGGAAATTCATAACGTTAGAGATAGAGTAGGTACAGATGCTTTGATTTAAAACCCCCTTTAGCACCCCAGGACAGATTTAAGAAAATAGAAAATTGGTGATTTTTATATTTTTTAAAAGTTTATTTGTATCTACTTTTGAGCGAATCGAACCAAGGAATAAAACTTTCCATAGCAACTGTACCACCATGTTTAACCCCCTTAGGGGTTGATTTTCGAAAATTTGCTTAAACGTTATTCCAGAACCTTAACTATTTACGTTGTAAATTTCGTAAATAATGGTTTAGTACCTACCTAGTTACGGAGATACGTGATAACAAACATTCACACAAACTTTCGTGTTTATAATATTAGTAGGATATTTAAGTTCAAACATAAAAGTTTAGAAATCCGCGCTCTGACCCGTGCGAAACGACCCCTCACACTGACGCCGAGCGCTCAACATCCGTGCCGAAGAATTTCTTCAGCTCTCCCAAGATGATAAATACAGATATAGTTTAGAGCTTTCTAAGATTATGAATTTAGATAAGAACTTGTTTCAATTCGTTACATAATTATTTGTACATAACCATTCAACATCATGCTATTTGATTTTAAATTAAACTAAACAGTAACTTTAAAATGTTATATGTATTTTCTTTTGACAAATATGTAGCTTTGTATGCATACATACCTACTTAGACGGACTTAAAAAATACCTATAAAGGTTGTCTGGCAGAGATGGCTTTTTGCGATTAGGATGACCATTGTACTGTTTTTGTAATTTTTATAAAATTACTTTTCTGTGCTGTGTGTACAATAACATGTTAATTTATTTATCCACCTATGTGGGTGTCCAGGGAATAGTGGAATACCCGGCAATTAGGTAACCTCTAGGAACTCCTTCCTGCCTCCGGTCAAGTGCAAGTAGTACACAAAGGATTCCGTACCAACGGGCATGTACATAAATGTTTCTTGTTTTATTTTATTTTATTTTCTCTTTATTATTTGTTGTTATAGCAGCAATAGAAATAAACACTAAAAATTTCAACTCTGTACCTATTACGGTTCATGAGATATAGCCCGCTGACAGACAGTCGGACGGGCGGAGGCTTAGTAATAGCTGTGGTAATAGGGTCCCGTTGGCACCCTAGACCACTAAAAATAAAAATAAGTAATCCCCATAAAAATAATATTTGGCTAAAGGAGAAAGGGCGATATGTAAGGGAGCTTGGACCAAGAATTGCCCGCAGAGTTGACACATTGTGCATTGGAAAGGTTGATTATAGTGCTAAAATTTTTGTTTGACAGCAAATAATCCAATCCAGACAAATTAAGTTATCATCAATTATAGAATGCGCCCTTTGTTCCTATTATATATTGACATTTAGCACACCCACAGAGTTGAAACATAGTGTTTTGGAAAGATATTTTAAAGAAATATAACTGTTTCATTTTATGACAGCTAAAAAATCCATCTCCGAGAAATTTAGTTATTGACAGTTCTATATTGCTCTCTCAAGTTGGATGACTTTGCTGTCAAACAATAATAATTGTAGCCTTTTAATAGACCTTTCCAACGCACAATGTGTCATCTCTGCGGTCACTACTTTTTAGGGCATGGTAAAAAATGCCCATTTTCCTTTTGCCCCCAACAACTTACACCCTACCTTAAAATAATAGTGTAGTATTGACTACACAGGCAGATTAAACGGTGAAATGATCAACTCAGTCTTGGTCAACTCTAGACAAGAAATGTCTATATTTATAGCCCCAGGCTGTGCCATAAATTAGAAGTGTATTTACTTGGTCTTGGGATAACATATGGATATGACTATCAATATTTTCTTTTTCTTCTTATTTATTTTGGGGACATTTGTTCCACCGCGACCATGTCAGTCCTATAGGGATCCCTACAATAATCATCGCTGCATCAGATGTCTGTGCAGCTAACACACTCTGTACCAGACCCACATCCAGACAGTTCATTCCACATGAAACACATAAATCATCTCTCATAGACCTACTCCGAATACATTACACCAGAAAATGATACACATCTTCCTTAACCTGACAAACCCTACATAAGGTGTATCAACCTTCTTTATTAAATATTTGAAACTATTGTATGTATGTTCGTATGACTTAGTGGCCAACTCTAGTGACGGAGTTTTTAGGCCGCTAAAGGCCTTCGTCATGGCTTTGAAACTATTAAGTAACGCATGGTATTCATGATACTCATACAATTGCAGAAAACATGCATATGTACACTCTGCTGCCACAAATGATATTATTTTGGTTGCTTCTGTAACCTAAATGGCTGGACAGATTTTGGCAAGAGGTGTCGTTGGATTCATCTGGAGCATGAAAATGACACAGACGTGTGTCATTTTCATGCTCCATCCTTCAGCTTTATATGCATATAAAGCTGTAGGTATGTTTTATAAGAACAAAATCAGGAATACAGAAAGTCTTGAAATTACAAACACTTGCAAACTGCTGCCAAATATTTTGAGCTCCATTTAATACCTACACATTTTTTTTCATTATAAATACTGGCAGGTAAAATAGATAGATAGAAAATTCTTCATTGCACACAAAAAATAACATGTACATAGGCAAACTTAATGTTAATTAGCATTTTCTTCAAGCTAACCTTTGTGTAAATTTGGAGAAAAATAGAGGTAGTGCTTTGTAGAAAAGTTTTTAAAATAAATATTATACATAATATGATTACAAATAATATCTAATATATAATAACATGAATAGAAAAATACCTACAGGTGCTCAATTTGGATTATGCTGATGATTTTGCTCAATAAAATATTAGTTGGCAAAACACATAGGTATTACATTACACACCTACAAAGAGTAAACATGCTACAGTCATTGAAATGTATTAGTGAGCCTTGAATCTGTTAGTGGTAAGTACAAGTTGCACTCAGAAATGACCCTTAAAAATTGCAAATACCATAATACGAGTCTTTTAACGCGACTACAATAGAAGTATTGCTTGACTGTAAAAGTTTAGTAAGTAAAGCCACACTCACCATGAATCCCAAGTATAACCAGAGTAGAATGTCTCTGTGATGCACTTCATTCACTTCTCATTAATCAAGAGTTCAATAAAGAGTTCACAAACACTTTTATAATACACTCACTCTTCAATTCTCAAAATGTTTACAAAGAAATCAAGCAATATTCATTGCACAATAGGTAGATAGATACTACTTGTAAGTTGGGTTCTAAAAATACATCAACATGATAAAACAGCATGAATGTGTAGCACAGGCAACACAATGATGACAAGTAAGCATTGGCTGGATTAACCACAAGATCTCAGGTAATCTCCACTATGCAGTGTACCTATCCCCTGAGTAGGTTTTTGCATTTGATGATTATAAAATCATGGTACCTATATCATGATGTTACGAAAATTGGCCTTTGCTGTCTGATTTCTAGACAAATATGACTATGTAATGTAAAACTTAAGTTTCCGAGATGATTTTCATTAGATGAAACTAAGGCAATCATAAACAAGGCACAGTTCAAGAAAACAAAGTGAATTATCAGTTGTGGTTTTTACCTTTTCCACACTACGTAATAAAAGACTTTAGAAAGTGATAAGTTCTAAAGGTCAACAGCAGAATTATTGATTTCAACCATTAAAACCTTACAAAGTGCAAAATTATGTAGTTGAGGCAGATAGACACCAAAATCAGTACGCAAAACACCAGTACTTTTCACTACAAATCCAATTTCGTTTCATGCATTGCATTGCTCACTTGACAAGCGAGCAAAAACAGGCAGGCCAGCAAACACGTCTAGTTGCTCTGCTTACTGATGGCAGAATCGAGGTAAGATTTTGAGTTCAAGAGGTAGATTTCATGAAACACAAACCGCTTGCTTAGCTTTTTGTCCACAAAAATAAAAGAAAAGAAAAGTCGAAATAAAAATTCCGCACATCACACACCCTAGCAGCACAGCACAGGCCACAGACAGTAAACAGTAAAGTAAAAAAAAATAGAAATGGGTTGGAATTTGGGATGGGACACGGGTTTCGGAAGGGACTTGGGATCTAGGTAGGAACATAGAATCTACGAGGAATCTACGCACACTACGCTGTCCTGTCACGTTCTGTCTGGCCTGGCCTGGCCTGACACCGGTCCCTTCAACCTACCTACCTACCTCCATAGATTGAGAACTAGCTGTAAGGTAAACAGCGGAATAAATTGTATCGGTCTATTTCGTTCTATTGGTGAATTGTAAGTCAATGCTGAATCACCGACTGAATCTGAAAGTTTCAAAAAACACTTTATCCGTGTTTATAATTATTATTAGTAAAGTTTGTATGTACCTATGGGATATAAGGATGTTTGTTACTCTTTCACGCAAAAACTACTGAATGGATTTTAATGAAACGTGGAATATACATAGTACGTGTGCAAGCTAGAATGCATAATAAGCTATTTTTTATCCGGGTACCATGCGAGTGAAGCCGCGGGCGGCAGCTAGTTTTTATTTTTTTGGGATTTGGAACATAAATTGAAAATTTTGAAGTAAACGTATTATGGTAGGTAGGTATAGAAGTCGGAAGGTATTACTGAAGAAAGAGTAAAATAAAGTCTTGTGTTTTTAGTTGATGATTTTAAATCAGTTTGCAAGGTCAGGATGTGAATGACGATGATGATGAATAAAAAAGGAGAGGGGGTTGACATAATATGTCAACACCCTCTCCTTTTTTATAATAATAATATTATTATTTTCAGTTAAGATCGAAATTCATTATAAAATATTGTTCTACTCCATAACTCTGAACTAGCAAAGTTTAAAATCTGATCGACATACTTGCGCAGTCTTTTTGAGTTATGTAATTAGAGTAAGAAAAATAAAACAAAGTCTCTTGTGGTAGTAATACGCCTATTTTCACAGTTTTTGAGAGGCTTTTAATATAATGACTACGTAGCGTAGTGAAACAAGTAATGTCACGTTACTAGTATAGTTTTTTTTTATTTCTCCTAATTTAAATTCTAGGTAGACCTAGCACGAAATCATTTTATAACTTGGCGAGCGAGAGCGGTGTTATTTTCTTTAATTTAAAAAACTAATTATAAATAAAGTGATCTTTGCAGATATGCGATATGATCTAAATATAGCCTACTGTAGCCTATCCTCTGCACGTAGTATTATTTTCTCTGTGGCCTAACCCTACTAGCCTGTGGGGTTAGTTAGATAGCAAGCAGCAAGCATTCCATTCCATTTCAGAGAAGAATAATAAATGACGTTTGATTTGAACAACTCCAAATAAGAAAGGGCCAAAGGGTTCAAACCCAGGCCAGAAAAAAAATCATGTCACACACAGACTCGCACACATCCCAGCCAGTCTGTTTCTGTTTTGTTTGTGAAATTGTGACCATTTTTATTTTGCAGATTACAGATGACTAACAAAATAACATTATTGTGTCGTACGCTCTGTAGTTTGATCTAAGGATTTAGAATACTATTATAATATTTAACTGTGTTCATTTTAGTGTCGCTCTAAGGAAGTCTTGGTATCTAATTTCTTCAGAGACCTTGTTGCAGTACTTTGTAAAAAACAGAGGTTTTATTTAACTTATTGTGCAACTACAACGTCGTAACAATGGGAAAAGGCTTCAATAATTACATGTGTAAAAAATTCTTTCATCCTGCTTCAAGAGATAACTTGAAAAGGGTAACGAAATTTTATCATAATCACATGATTTTTGTATGAACCTACATAATTTTGGTATTTGGTAATGCTAACGAGAATCTCCTTTTAGGTATGGATGGCTGAACAGAAAACAGAAGCTTACAAGAAAAAGCAGGAAGAATTGCGAGTCCAATATGAAAAAGAACAAGAACTACATGAGAACAAGTAAGAAAACATTTTTAACTATGTCATTTCAATGATCCAGTCTTATAAAATTTGAAAGTAATCCAATAAATCAAATATTATAATATCTTATTACAGAGCAATGCTAAGTAAGGAAAGTAAAGACAAACAAAGCTTAAATTTCATGTACGAGCCTCCGCCTGGTGTCAAAAAAGAAAGGGAAAGGGAAGACAATGAACCAGAGTATAAATTTGAGTGGCAGCGCAAGTACAATGCTCCTAGGGAGAGTTATTGTAAGGGTGATAATGAGATCAGAGACCAGCCCTTTGGGATTCTGGTAAGAAATGTAAGATGCATCAAGTGCCACAAGTGGGGGCATATCAATACAGGTATACCATAAAAAACTATTACTTTGACCGACAACAGCTATTTAAAGCTGTTTGATAAAAAAATATTATGGTACTATTTTATTCACATTTATATTATTGTTTACTTGCAGATAAAGAATGTTCAATGTACTCCTTGTCCATGAGTGAGGCTCGAGCCCTCCAAGCCACCTCAGCATCAGCTCCAGAAGAGGAGGAAGAAAAGCCAGACATCCCCACACTGATGCAGCACATGCGTGACACAGGGCTCGTCATGAAACCTGGAGCTCTGCCCCTCTCTGCGCCCAACATTGAAGATAATGACCCAGCTAATATGTCAGAAATGGATTTGATCAGTCAGCTGACTAAGAAGCAGAAGAAAAAGTTACTGAAGTGAGTATGCATCTCAGGCATCCAGAACCACTAAAATAGTAAAAAACTGGTTAACTGGTTGGTCTGAAAACCAGGGCTGTCTCCTATCATAGAAGTGGCATTAAAGCTGAGACTGGACCTGTTTAACACCACAAGCGAATAAAGCGCAAATTTTGTACCTTGGTGGGTGATGGAAAGGTACCTATACCTACACTAGCTATGCCTATAATAAAATTCATTTCTTTAATGTACCTACCTACTCGTTTTTGAGTCGTTATTTAATTTTAAGTACCTAGGTATCTCTGTTTGTTACCAAACCTTTTTTATGGTTAATAAACTATATTCTATTCTATTTGTTAAGTCTGTACCATCCTACACCATTAAAACTTTTAATAACAACAATTTATTCAAAGTTACATCCAAATCCATTCGGCTGTTATACTGTGCTACTAAAACTACAATCATAATTACAAACTTTCAGGTTTATGATTAATGTAAGATTTATGTTGTTTTCTTTTTGTTACAGAAAACTTGAAAAAATGGAAAAGAAAGATAAGAAAGACAAGAAACATAAACATAAGAAAAACTAAAACACATTCTGTAGGCTAGTTAATGATTCAAACTTTATTTCTTTTTACTAAGGTAATGTCTTATCTAGGTAATTGTAAGGCCTGTAGGCAATCTATTAGCTATTGAACTATTTAGCTTGCCTTATGAGTGATGTCAATCAATAGTACAAAAGAGTATCTTTATAAACACTGCCCTGATTTAAATGTGATGATTAATAATATTATGATGAATTGTTAACTTAGGTAACTACCAAGAGAGAACTTTATTAAGCTTTTTACTGTTGCACCTGTAATGTGGTCTGCATATCAATTTTATGATAATTGTTTGTTACATTTATTTAGTCACTAATTGCTGTTATCTATAACTATTAAAAATATCACAGAAATTGAAAAACATTCATGTATGTATATGTCTTATTCTAATAAATATACAAACTGACCAACCAACAATTTCATTCATAACAATAATAGCCTAAGAACCCCCAAGAGAGCTTTAGATTTAGTATAGGAAAATTATTACAAATCAAAATATTTTTGATTAGGTGACAATAACAAAATGATAAACTCTAGATTAAAAAATCAGGTACATGCTTAAATTAAATTTTTACATACGTATTTTCATTAATTTCTATGATATCCTGTCTATCATTCCTTTCTTTCCAATGGAGATATAACACACACCCAGTAATTATTACAATAATGGCAGTCAACACAAAAACACTCTTCAATATGACTTTACTAGGAGTGACAAAGAGCTGTGCCTTCCACTGTGAGGGGTCACTTGGGGGTGCTGGAATCACTACTATTTGTGAATTTGGTATGATCTGTGTCCAACTTCTAGAGTATCCCGATAAACCAACATTTAGTGTGTCAACAAAATTTGGAGTACGGTCCAGACCAAATATTGAGTATGGCAATTGAAGAGAAAAGTATGCAGATTGAGATAACTGTGCACAAACTCCAGTTCTGTAGTTACCTTCTTGTGACCAAGTGTTGTACCCGATTTTAGGTCCCGGCAGATTTGTCCCTGGAAATTAAAAGTAAATAACTGTCACATGCATAGTTGTAATGAACACTATGAATCTTGGGTATTAGAAAATGTGAGTACCATGGCATGTATTCAAAGCAAAAACCGACCCATAATAAAATAGATTAGAAAAGCTTTTTTGCATACATACCAAATGTTCCTTTCCTATTGTATAAAGTTCTGTTGATGAAGGGCATCTTCTCATTTGTGAGGCCAGTTACCACAATAACTTTGATAAAATTGGTATCATACTCTAATTCATTTTTAAATGAATGCATTGTGTATTTCTCTGTAGTAACATTCTTTTTAACAAAGATTATGTCAAGAACTCCATCCATGTAAAAATCATAGAAAGTTGCCATCACTACATTTTTGTCAAATGAGTCAAATCTGTCCCATTGCACTTGAAATGTTCTGTGAAACTTGCATCCAGGCATATCACATGGTGTATTGTGGAGAAGAAATGCTTTAGTTCCATTGCTATTAACAGGACTGAGAGTCATCAAAATGTCAGGGTATCCATCCATATTATAGTCTCCACTGCGCATGGTTATAGTATCCAGATATAATTCATTTCTAGGTGGAATGAACCGCCATACTGTGCCTTTGCCATCATTGAAATCTACTTGCAAGTCATGCCACTGGTGATTGTCATTGATCAGTATGGTGCTGTTTATACACTCTATGTCATAACAAACAGGCACAACTAAAAAGAACTGCCCAGAAAGTGCAACATCAATGAAAAGGGCCTGTCCATAGATAGCAGAGTGGCCAATAAGTAGTTCAATGCTGTTATTGTATTTGAAACCTTCCGTTTCATCGCTCAACCATACTTCTACATTTGATGTAGTTGTCAACAGCAGATCAGCAGCATTATCATCATTGACATCTAGAAATGAATGTGAGTGGGGCAACTTGAGCTTCTTAAATATGTCTTCACCCATTTTTTGTTCAGTAGGCGTACCTCGAGACTTGTCAAATATCCAAAACACTCTTTCGTTTTGAGTATTAACACCAAAAAGATCTAATGTCATGTCTCTGTCGTAATCCATAGTTAGAGGCTGTCCAATTGAGATAGCTTTGATTAGAAGAGCATCTGAGCAATTCAAGCTGTCTGTCCCACCCCAAAGGATTCTTATTTCTTGTAAATAGGATGTATCATTCTGGATTTGCGTTGTGAACATGATATCCATGTAAGCATCCCCATCATAATCTCCAGGTACTATACTTGTGATTATAATGTCAGTGAAATTGCACGAGAACAATGAAGGTCTAAGAAATGGTTCCTTATCGTAAGCCAAATATACTTCCACATTAGAAAAGTTCTTGATAACAAAGGCATCTGTTAGTTCGTCAGAGTTAAAATCTCCAAATGCAGCGAGAACACCTTCTGTATGTTTCCCAAACGAGTTTTCGGTCATATCAGTTACTGCTGAACATTGTGAGATTATTACACAAAGAAGAATATTGCTAAGAATTGCTGAGGGCATATTTTTCTCAGTTTTATCTCAAAAGCACAATGTAGATGAAACTGTCACAACTACCACACAGAAATAAATAAACAACAATAGTGTTATGTTAATAGTGTTTACATTACATCCTCTTTGAAACAACCTTTCTTAAACTAAATACAGTTTACTTGCTCAGTGGTCATTAACCACCGATAATTTATTCTTTCTTCAGTGTTGCCGGTAGTCAACCTGGAAAGTTCCGTCCGAATCCAAACCCAAAATAGACCTTTTTTACGTCCTCCGTATTATAGTCTTAAAGTAACTTTTAGAAGATATGAAGATCTTTAGGTACCAATTTTTATAAGGATACTTTCGTTACCTACCCTATTTTGGATGATCCCGAGGTAGTCAGGTTTTCCAAAAAAGTTTCACAAAAGGGTAAAATATTGCTGAACCTTCTAACGAGATTGGCTTGAGAAAAAGCTGTTTTTGATAAAATCCAATTCATGCTAGGATGGCCGGATAGACATACCAGAACTATTTGTGTTCTATTCTATGGCAAACAAAATGGAGACGACGACGGTGATCTCTTGAAGGATTTTGCTTTACCCAAGGCTACATCACAGAACCGGCGGAAAAATTCCCGTTGAAACCAGAAACTTGGTTTATATAATATATTTAAAAAGATGGCAGAGTTCGACATTTTGAGACGCAATCGCCCCGGTTCGAAGGCAAAGGTACCTAAGTTATATTCAAAATACTTTGTAAAAGATTGCTTTCTCGGTTCTAAAATTTCTAAATCGTTGACTATTTGTAGGATTTCTGTCGCTGGCCCGATGAACCTTTTGAAGAAATGGACAGCACTCTGGCAGTGCAGCAGTTTATTCAACAGACAATTCGACGGGATCCTTCGAATCTTGAGGCAATATTGAAAATGCCCGACGCTCAAGACGAAGGAGTTTGGAAATATGAACATCTGCGGTAGGTACCTATGTATACATTCAACTATCAATAAATTTGATGATAAACATAAGGGGATAATAATTAACACCTTTCATTTCAGTCAATTCTGTATGGAACTAAATGGATTGGCTGTTCGATTGCAAGCTGAGTGTAAACCTGAGACTTGCACTCAAATGACTGCTACAGAGCAGTGGATATTCCTGTGTGCAGCTCACAAAACGCCTAAGGAGTGCCCAGCTATTGACTACACAAGACACACCCTTGACGGTGCAGCATGTCTGCTCAATAGTAACAAATACTTTCCCAGCAGGTAAGAAAAAAATTTTTTAAATCTATTTTCAATGTTTTTCATTACTTATTTTACAGTGTTATTTATTAGATTTATTTAAAAAATAAGAATGAATTAATTACTCACAAAGCAGGTACATAATAATTGCCTTTCAATAATTCGATTACTTTTTCATGATTCCAGAGTAAGCATCAAAGAATCATCAGTGGCCAAACTGGGATCAGTTTGCAGGAGAGTTTACAGAATATTCTCCCATGCCTATTTCCATCATCGCTCAATATTCGATGCATTTGAAAAAGAGACACATCTGTGCAAACGTTTCACATACTTTGTGACAAAGTATTCTATAATTTCTAAGGAAATTCTAATTTTGCCAAAACTGGATGATGAAACACCAATTGCTCCACCAGTGGGTGAATCAGAAGCATGAGGTTGGCTTCAGTAGATGTGTGGATTCTGTAAAACTTGTGTTTTAATCAGTAATGAACTGAACAATTCTTGTTGACTCAGTAAATAATTATCAACAATTGATAATAGGAATAGTTAAACATTAAATCTGTTTATAGTTATTGCACTATCTAACTTCTACTCCATCTGCTTGCATTGGTCAAGTTGTGGAGATAAACATTATATGGCACTGGTCTATTAGTCTGAAATCAGTAAACAGCTATTGAAGGACAGTTTGGTTATACTGTCCTAAAAGTACTAAAAGAAATAAAAAAGGTTTTAACCTAGGCTTTGACTGTTCCTGGGTTTCAGTGCCTTCAGATACTGCCCACTGTAGCTCAAAGTTTTGAATAGTTTTTCTTATATCAAGGCTCTTAGTTAACCGTCAGTAAAAAAATACTATGGCACATGATATACAGCCCATGTGCTTACATTAATGAAATGAAGTACATAGCTGTTTTTTTGGTAGTTTTGATTTCAAATGTATTCCAGTCTTTATAAGTCAAATACAAATTTTTCATATTATTTTATTTCTTAGAAGTAATAAGTCATTGAATCTCATTCAAATATTTTGTGAAAATACTAATTATCTATCTTGGATATCTTACTAGTAATCAAATGTTTGGATGTTAGAAATTATTGCTAAGCTATGTACTATTTAGCAAGATGTTAGTCACATCAAAGTTGTATTTAAAAAAATGTAATGTTACTACATAATGTATTGTATTGATACCCCTTGCATTTAATTTTGAAATGTATGTTTACCAACAAAGCAGACCGATTCTGTAAAATGTGGTAATTCTTCTGAAAGATTAGGACATACTTTGTACTTCTAGCATTGTATTAAATTATTTTACAATTTATCATGTATCAGTTTTAGTTAATGTTTTTACCTGACTGAAGGAGGATAATGAGTTGGGGTTTAGTCCAAATGGATTTTAACAAATGAAGTGTTGTTGGATTTGCTTGGATGACAAGTTATCGGCTATATAAAGTGTCAAAAAATGCAATGTGACAGCTGTAAAAAGCTGTTTTCAATTGATTTCTATAATTGCCTCTGTAGCTGAAAAGGCTTGACAGATGACCTAATATGAGATGTCGTTGGATTCGCCTAGATAATAGAGCGCATCATAGGTACAGCCTCGGAACAATTAATACAGGTACAGCATAAGACAGTTTTTTTGACACTAAAGTGTAAAAAAAGCAATATGGCAAGTTTTAAGAAAGCCATTTTCAAATTAATCATTATAATGGGTCTAATATGGCAGATGTACAGCTTTTTCCTCGTATGTACCTGCTATATTATCTAAATCTTTGCATCTGGGTTTTTTGTTCTTTGAAATAAATGTGTTGACCTAACTTTTGTGGAACATTATCTAAAATGAAAAAGAGTACATTGTTGGTTTTCCATTTTTATTTCTGAATAAAAACTGCACATTATAAAGTTGTAACTTACATAAATATTAGCTCTTATTTCCTTTAAACTGATTCAGTTTTTTACCTCTACCCTTGCTTTTTTGACTACTCTTAGCCTCAGTGCTGTTGACTTTGGCTTGCCAAAACTTTTTACCATTGAGGGATTGGTAACTGTAACAAAGGCAAATTGATTCATATAGTGAACTTGATTTAAAAACAACATTGTACAGCTTTGAATTTTGTTGTAGGTGCTTACCCAAGTTGACTGGTGTCAAATTCATTTTCCACTGAAAGCAAAATGTGAATAACTGGTATTTGTCGCTTGACCACTATCTTTTCTAGGCCTTCCAGTTTTGGGTCCCAATACTCTTCATCTCTAAAACATTAAGGTTTTGGTCATAGTCCAAGACTGATTGAGTTAAACTTTTGCTTTTTATAGGAATAAATAATTTCAGTTACGTTTTATATGCAAGTCTGGTAACTTGATGTTGTATTTTGAATTCCCTTTTTGTAAGTTCAGCACAAGTAATGGCCTTGCCGAGGCCTACCCCAGCTCCTGTCCACACCACCACAGAAGCTTCTTTGTTCTCCAGAATACCAGATGCATGTGATAGAAGATTAGGTAGTCTGCTACCCCCCTTTACCTATAATGAAATTAGTGTAGATTCATAATGTCACATTTTTCCAAGCTCAATTTCAGAGTTCTAAAAATGAGCATCTTGGATCAAGTAACACAGAATTTTGAGCTGTCAAAATAAAGTTTAGAATCATGATAAACAGAATCGGCAGCACTGGCACATACTAAATAAAATTAACAACTAAATAATAATTTTACCTGCATCCAGAGAAAGTTTTGTGGTAGATTGTCGAATGGTAAACGACCCCGTTCTAATATTTCTTCCACATTTTTTCCTTTTGAATAGTTTTCCATTGTGGCTTGCTTGGTATCAATAAGTGAAGTTACCTAAATCTTAAGATTTTTAATAGTACTAGAGCTTGTTTTTTTTGCTCTGTTTAGTGTTACATGTCTTGTTGAGGATGTAAGTTTTACAGAGTTTTATTAGAAATACTTTAAATCTCTACAAATTAGCGTTCGCAGGTTTCACGTGCACTTAGCATGAGATTTGCTAAAAAGATTTTGTGGTTTGCTGTGAATGTTAGAATACAATGAGCGAGCAAACAAACATTATAAGATAAAACAGGCATCTAAAGCGGCCAATGAATTAAATCCAATCGCTTTTACTTAATCTTAACTTGTGCATTTTCTTTTCTTATAATTCATATATCTTTATTGACTCGACTTCTTATTTTTTTTTGGCTTCTGATAGAGTTGTCACTTGTCACCATTCCAATTCCAATGACCAGCATGTGGTTTTGACAATTGTGACAATGACAATAGTCTTACATTGATTGTACTTCGATAAACCACCTAGCATGAATTACATTGCTACAGAATATCCGTTAAAATCAGAATTGTTAACTGTTCAAAGTTTCCTACTTCCTAGGTACCGTACCTACTACTAGGTACTAGGTACCTACTATATTATAAATGTGAAAGTTTGTGAGGATGTTTGTGCCTCAATCACGCCTAAACGGCTGAACGAATTTGAATGAAACTTGAAATATACATAGTAGGTACATGTGCTGGATTAACATTATAGGCTATTTTTTATCCGGGTACCACGCGAGTGAAGCCGCACGATACCTACAGGAAATCCTAGTGTGGGGTCAGGACTCTGTTGGGTGTATTTTATATACCTACCTACCTACCTCCAGGAAATGGAACTCTCAACTCTTACCCGTACACTCACCCACTAGGCCTGTCAATATCGACATCAAACATCGTTAACACGCAGGATGATCCAGGTATGTAGTATAATTGGGAATGTCCAGCAGTTCAATAGGCTGATGATGATGATAGTATTATAATGGTGATGATGAATACATTACCTAGGTATCCTAAACTTCAGCAAGATGAACAGCAAGCCGATGTTCAGAAAGAAGATTTTCCAGTGTTAATGATGATTATGACACGTCTATCGTGTGTCATTGTGTCACTGAACTGATCCTTAATAATGCTTGACGGCGCCGTATCTTTGTATAACAGTAGTTACTGAAGTATCACAAAAACACAAAAAGAACGGTCCTTCCACTCCAACCAACTGAAACGGATCAACTATTTTTCTTTCTCAACGATACAACTTTTAGGTTGGTTCGATAGGAAAAATAGACGATCTTTTAAATTCTTTTTCTTGGGAACCCATGGTTTTATTTTGAAATAGACTGATTTCAGGATAATGCCATAAGGCAGAGAGTCCATTTGTTTGATACATTTTTGCATGCAGTCTTCTTTCATTATGTCCATTTAGTTGTCCAACACTCAGATCCATACAATACGACTAAACGTTCCGGGATCGCAAATTGTCCCCTTGACCTGTCCGTGTGAGAAAAGTTTGTATGCGACACTGGATACGATACATATACAAAACATATTATATATACATATACATAGCTAGTTCCCTTACCTACCATAAATCCAGTGATGGGTAAGGTATGTAGTGGTAGGTAGGTACCCACCTAGGTACCAAGGAGAAGATCGTGTAACTTATTTACACCACAGCGAAGAAGATCTAAAGGTTATCTATTGCGATATAAATGCGTAAGTGGACTTACAATAATTATAAGTCATGGCTAAACAGTTATCTGCTGTTATTTAGAACAAGCGGTATTGTCGGAGTTAACTGTTTGCGAAAGATGTATTTTTCGACAATTTTGGTTTGTTGTTTTACGTTGGTGGTTGCAGTTGCAGCACGGGGCCAGTTTTCATTGGATAAACGCTGGGTTTGTGGCGTGAAACGAAGCTGCCTCGATTGCCTTCGGTTTCCTCATTGCTCGTGGTGCGAAACGGAAAATAAATGCTTCTCTAGGGCACTAGGGAACTACTCATGCAAGAACGAAACTATTGATCACGTGGATTATGGATGTAAGTTCTGAAAACTTATGTTTGTTTATTTGTATTACAGATAACAGAATGCAGAGTAGGTACTATACCTACCAAGACGATTCGATGAGGGTTCCGGCAATAGCGCGAGATAGCCTAAGTTAAGATTGTCAAGTCCAATACATTTTTGCATTTAACGTCTACTTCGTCTACTAACTTTGCCGCTGGTTCGGATTTTTCTTGATATATTTGATTATCTTCGTTTCTTCGATGAAGTTGTACCATAAGGATTTCGTCTCACTTTTTTGGTTCGGCACCCTAAAAAGGAGGGATAGGACCCGCAAAGTAGGTAGGTAACTAAACACCGGGCGATAAGTTTAACAAGTCTCTACCATTCTTTAAAAAATTGTGAGATTATGTGACGAGTAGGTAACTAGGTACCAACGTGACCCACCTAGTAGTTCATAGTGAAACACCAGAGTCCTACACACCTCAACCTCTAACTAAGCCGTAGCTACTGTAATTTCAGTGAGTTTCATAGAGAACGCGGAGTGTTCTTGCGCCAGAGGCAGGATCGACTTGCAATGCTACCCGCCGGGAGTCACCGAGGGACCCCAGTGCTCTGGCCGAGGCGAATGCATCTGCGGGCACTGCTTCTGTTTCTCAGCCCTCGATGATGACAATCAGCATACAACTAAGGTATTTTCAAACATATTTATGTCTAGGTTCAATCAATGTTTCTATAATATAATGTCTAGAATCAATGTTTTCAGTCACTGTGAAAATACCTATAGGTTGAATTTTCACACAAAAAATACCTATAGAATCTTTGTAATTTCTGAAACACAAAAATGTATGATTAATTAACGTTTTTCGTTTTATTTAAAAACTATATTTTTTTTTTCAGACTATTATGGGTGATTACTGCGAATTCGATAACTTCTCATGTGATGGTCCTAAGTGCAACGAGGGACCTTACCTCTTGAGTCAGAATGTACCCGTCAGTGTTAATAACATCACCGATGGTGATGTGAATACTGATGCCAAATGATGAATTTTATAAGTGTGTAGAGTGCGCTCATAAAATTAGCTCTCGTAAGGAAATATTATAGCTTTCCCAATTGACCTTATTTGTAAGTTATAATTAGACTGAGTTCCTATTGTCTAAAATAAATATTGTCGATAAAGGTTATCCATCAACTTTTCTTATTAATTCTAATAAAGGCCGCAGTTGTGCGAACAGTGAGTTTTAAGAAAGAATGGTCGAGGTTTTCAGAAGAAGCGTTGGAGCGAAGAATCCGCGCCTCAATTAGGAATTGATATGAGCCGAGCGTCTGCTGGCGATGGCTCATCGGTCTCGAGTGCCCGTTATGGTTACGCGAAATTAGATTTCAACGAGTCTCCCACTACGACTTTACCTTTTATTTCCTCGATATTTATTGAGCGTCTGCTTCGAGATGTCATAAAAATCTGTCGGGGATGTTACGCCGCTCGTTTGTGGTGTTTGCAGACCCTGATGGCAAATTATAGCGAGAAATGTTTTCCTAGCTTTCCCATTCCGTTTTCAATTGAACGAGCGTGGGCTTGTAGGTACTTGTTGTATAATAATTACCTTGTTGGTAGTAGGTAAATAAGGCACCACACAATATCTTTTGCATAACTAGGTTGGTACCTAGGTAAAGTACCTATCTAGTAGGCGCACAATATTTGTAAACTGTATGTAGTTAGGTACCTTTCAAAGTAAATCCGTTCCTCATGAATATGCTGGAAATACTTAGGTAGGTACTTAATACTTAGGTACTTTAGTCTTAACACAGTTCCAAATTGAACATTCTGGGCATTCAATTGTAATTCCACAATTAATTCTGTCTTAAGAATCTTCTGGCATTATTTACCCAGGCAGGTCTTGAGTTTAAAATAAAATAAAACGTTAGACATTATTGAGTTTGCGTTCAATAATTTGGTCGGCATGCGGAGCCTCTCGGCCTCCTCGCGGTTCATTCGATTACGGGGAGAGGCCGCCTAAATTGTTTTACCGTCGTTGATCAGTCTCGTCTCGCGGCAAACATACCTAGGTACTGGGTTCTACGAGGATAGAATCAATTATTTTTTAAATATTGTAACAGCCTCGGTGGCGTGACGGGCGATTGCTCGGCAGAGACGCAAGAGTCGCGGGTTCGATTCCCGTTGCGGAACAAATGTTTGCATGTTCTGCAAATATTTCTTCCGGGTCTGGGTGTTGTGGTACCATGGTACTCGTAGTTTCTGATACCCACGACACAGGGAATCCTAGTGTGGGGTCAGGACTATGTATGGTGACAGTTGGGTGTCATTATGTAGGGTGTTATTTATATTTCTGCATGACTCAGATAAAAAAATATAGCAGACGTAAAAAAAATGCTTAAAGTATAAATGGACTTCCTTCACTTAGACTATTTACTTTGAACTGGACAGTAGAGTAGAGAGGCCTCTTCACATCGTATTCAAACTCGGCCGATTGAATATTCAATTAGACCAAATAAAATAGCAGTAGTAAGAATAGAGTGGTAAAAGTAAGTGGAAAAACAAAGTAAGTCAGGATCAAATATACCAGCATCTTCTCATTAGCGAGCGCTTCAACGAGCGTTTTGTATGCTATGCGTTTCGTGCGACTCCATTATTATATGACATGCTACGCTCATCATAAATTGTTTATGATAAAAGCTGTACTGAAGCAACGCTAAGCAAAGCATTCGGGAAATTACTTGAGTTCAATTTTATTGAGTTTCCTTGGCTATTTTTAATTTTTTTTAAATATCTTAAATATATTTTTTTTTAACACAGCGTTGGAACTATTGAATAAAAATATAAGAAAAATACATGCATTATTCCCTATGGTACTTACAACACCTTGACACCATTTTGTTTTGAAATGATTACATCTTAGCAGGTACCTACCTACCAACTTTCGAATCAGGTCGATTCTGTTGTGTATTTTCGTAATCTTAACTTAATCCCTGTTATCTCAATATACCTAGCTACCTATAAGAAAGGGACACCAATATTTTTAGGACTGTCAAATTAATTGAGTTTAAGAAAATGCTCAACAGAATCGATGCCATTAGCTCTTATTAAATCTGTTTAATTAATAATAATATTTCTTTTAAACTTAAAATAGGTAACTTACTATTATTACTATAGGTAGCTTCCTTTTATAGCAAAACCACCCACTAAGGTGAGATTTTGTGAAATTCAAGCCCTAAAGGGGTAAAATGGGCTGTCAAAGTTTGTATGGGAACTTTTTAACGCGCGGTTCGATTGGCTTAAAACTCGGTTGGATACTATAAATGGACATGATGTGTTTCAGGATTTAACAAAACAACCCTTAAAAAGATGTGAAATGGGGTACCTATCAAAGTAATCTAACACATACGAAGTCGCGGGCAACAACTAGTTTTTTATAAAAGCTCCTCTGCATTTTTTTAGTTTTAATTTAATAGTCATAGAACTTAGGGAAGCGGTAGACAATCAATTATGAGAAGATCACATTTGCAACTGAATTAAGTTGGCGCATAATTTCGAGTAAATACGTGACCTGCGTTTATAAATGGCGAGTAAGATGTCTACGGAGGCGTATTATATGTAGGGCACAATAAAGGAGCTGAAACCGCCATGGAGTAGGGAAAGCAAAGTGCGATTCGCTCTATAGGGAAGGTGTTTGAATGAACTAACGCACTCTAGTGTTGTTTATTGAGTATCTTCCATGCAAGAACCAATTTATAACACAAGTAGGTATGTGCCTTACTTTTCTAAAAACTTTTGATTTCTTTATAATGTTTTCTTAGGTTGAATAGAATAAAAGTATTCTAATACTTCGGCAACACACTACTATTTTTAGACTGTTAAAATCGTGCGTAACTTCGCATAATCGTGAAACGCACTTGTTATTACTGAATAGGTTCATACCTCTATGGGGATCACACATAATAATACGGCATTGGTATTCCGGAGTGAGGAAGAATGTGCATTCCAACGGGGGCGTCGAGGCGACTCCTTGGCGTTCCTGGACCAGCAGCGGCGGTGTCCTATTGAACCTGCTGGGATCGGGTCTCATGAGATACCTACCATTCATTCAGATGGAAATAACGGATTATTTAATATTTTAACTTCCTGAACATAACATTGCTAACAATTATGTACATACATATTCATACCCACATACAAAATTACATACCTACACCCCAAAAACATTACCCGCAGATGGGTAGAAAAAGAGTCCTTTTGGTCATTCTCACGTTTCGTAGCAGGTCTCTGTTTGATAAATAACGTTAACAATCTGTAAAAATATCAAGTAGGTATAGATACCTATCTACATAAAAAAGTTTACATTTTAAGTAGATAGTACCTAATCAACTTCGTGTAATAACAATAAGTAAAATAACGGTATGAAATGCTAATTTCTATCAATATGTTGCATTTAAGTCTACGTTGTCTACTACGTGTCTAAGTCTACGTATCTCTACATCAACTCAATTTAGTGGTTAGATAGTGTAAATACTTACTTAAATGAAACGCGTGCATGCGTTTTGTTCATTTTGCGTGAAAGTTTTAACTTTTTTATTAATGACCTTGCTGGCCAAGCACTCTAGTGCTAGGCTGAGATGCGAGAGTGTGGGTGCGATTCTCGCTACGTGTGATGTTTGCATATTTTGCAATAATTTCTTCCGGGTCTGGGTATTATGGTTACCTACCTACATACCATGCTACTCGTAGGTAATACAGGGAAACCGTGTGTTGTCAGATTTGTGTAGGAATGGGTGTGTGTTTTGTTAATCATTTTTTCTAACGTATTCATCCACAAGTTGTCTCCTCCTCAAAGCAAATTATACTTTGTGCTTTTTGCTTCGATCAATTTGATCGAAGGTTTTTTGTTATAAGATACCTACCTTAGTTCTATGGAACTTTGTCAAGTTTAATATGAAACCTACTTTGTCAGAGCATTTTTTATAATAAGAATAGTGTGATAGTGTCAGTGATCAGTGTGAAGTATCGTTTATCAATTGTTTTTTAGATCTGTCTTTGCGAAAAGTAAAAAATATCCATAATTTTTTTATTGTTTTATTTTCTAATTTACCAAGTAATAACTTTATTATAAAGGGTGAACAACCACATTTTACCTAACAGTTTTTATGTAGGTACCTATTGTGTAAGGCAGACCTAGAGCTGGAGTGAAAAAATATATATTTCAATAGTGTAATATTCGTCAGTCACAATAATAGAGGTAAATAGGTATTTCTTTTTAAGTGCAAAGGTTTACCAACTTTCGAAATGGTCCTGTGATTTCGGGGCTCAAGTTCAAATTACGCGTGAAATCATTTGTATAATTCAGAGGTGGAACACGTTGCAATCTGCGGCCCAGCTCCATCCAAGTATCCAGTGAAGGGATGAGCTCTGAATATTCATGCGGCCGCACTCAGAGGCACTAGACACAAGGAGTTCCTTTCACCAATTTAACGAGATTTAAATTATTTATAACTCCAGCTCACTGTTTTTGCTGATTATTCACTTTCTGGTTACTGTGTAAACAACTTGGAAGGACCAATTTTCACTTAGCTGTTAATAAATGGTACCAACTGGGTAGCACGGATTACCATTGATAGGGATCACTTCGAAAATACGGGTAAGTAAATCTAAAATGATCATTTGGAGCGCATCTGCTACATTACACAAAGTCGGGAAAAAACAAAATGTAATTGCTCTAAAAATAAAACTATAGTTATAATAAACCTACATAGGATGAGCTGAAGTTTAATCTAGTCTAGAACTTCATAATTAGCTACCTTATTGTATTTTGTTTAAAAACAATTTAAGTAGTGTCCCATGCCGTTTATACTTAGATTTACTTTTTAGTAGGTATCTAAGAATACTTGTACCTACTTAGGTACGCACTTTGTTTATGTACAAGTACCAACCTCTGCTGTCCCGATTTTTTTCTGATGCAATGCAATGATCCTTAAAAGTAACTGAGTCGATTAGCATCGAAAAAAATGTTTGCCAACATCGTCCATTTTCATGGCGGGCTCACGTTTATCCAAAAAAATTACTATGCCAAAATTAATTTCACGAAAAAAGATCAAATGTTTCATAAGCAACTTTCCTGTAGGTACCTTCCTGACATTCTCTTCTGGTTTGAATTTCCCCATACTAAAATCCAGTCTAACCATCACGAAACCATCGAAACTCTAACAAAAGGGAGCTCAGGTTACAACGGTTTTTTAAACTTACATTACAAAATTATACTCGTAGTTTTAGAAATCCTAGAATAAAAATATGAACCATTTTTGGAATGTACCTACAAACAAAGCCCTTTCATATGGCACCCCACTAAACACATTTGTAATTTTTTTACCCCCTTGGGAACCCAATATCTTTAAACCTTCATCGATGCTCATAAGCTTCCCGGCAAATCTTCATAGCACAATCTATTGACCTTCCAAGTTTCATATAAGATTGGATTAACGGTTCGAAAGTTATGCTCTAACAAACATACCCACAAATATACATACATACAAACATACAACACCAAATCGCCCAAGTTGCCACTGAAATCTTCGCTCGCTCGATCAATAATCATTGCAGTAGGTACCTACATAATTTAATCTGAATTATAATTGCTTAAGTAATTCGTTATAGGCAGGTACACATTTCTAGGTTCAATCAAGTGCACGTGTTCATTCGATTGTTTTTAGCCATGGCCGTATTAGCTAAGAAAAAATAGAATCATGTGAAAAGTTGAATACTTGGGAAGCATTCAGCTGACACAATGAAGTGGCATTAAGGGCGGGTGGGCGACGTATCATTGGCCGGCGGACGCGGCCGCGGCCGCCCATGAGCGGAGCGGGCTGCTGGCTTACTTATAACGAAAATTACATATTATTTTCTTTATAAACTAGTAGTTAGCCCCGAACTAAGATCTCGCGCGCGATTTGCATTCACGCCCTGAGGTTTCTCGTACTTACACACTTTGTTTATGTCCGATGCAATGAAATAATCCTTAAAAGTAACTAAGTCGATAATCGATAACCCCCACTTTCATGGCCAACTCATGCTAGGACAAAAATTACCATGCTAAAATAGATTTCACAAAAACAGAGCAAATGGTTCCAAAGCAACTTTCCTGTACTTTCCTGCAACTTTCCCATTTAGTCTAACCGTAACTACGAATATATGGAAACTAACAAGAGGGAGCTCACTAGGGTTACAACGGGTTACAACGGTTAAACTCGGGTTACAACGGTTTTCTAAATTAAACATTTTTCGCTGTATTTCAAAAACGATACACATCCGAAAACAAAAATAAAAACCAGTTTGGAATGTACAAGCAAAGCCCCTTCATATGACACCTCACTCGATACAATTGTAAAACTTTTTTTTTACCCTCTTGGGAACTCAATATCTTTACAACCCCTTCACCGATTAAGCTCATAATGCTTCCCAGCAAATCTTCATAGAACAATCTATTGACCTAACAAGTTCCATACAGATTTATTAACAGTTTGAAAGTTATGCTCTAACAAACATATCCACAAACATACATCAAACATACAACGTCAAATCGCCCAAGTGGCCACTGAGATCTTCGCTCGTTTCGCTCGCTTGATCATGGATCGTGTTTGGTTTATTAGAGTTTGAGTATTTTCAAAAAAATAAGTCACATAGATAAACTTGGTTAATGGTGTAATATTCTGTCTGAGGCAAAAAAACCTTTAGTTTTGAAAAAAAAGGTGTAATGTAAATATCCATACTCTCATGACTTGTAACACAGAAACCATGAGTTCTAGCGAGCGCCTTCACGCTCGCATCCACCCCCCACCCCTCGACCGCAGGAGTGCTGGTGCGGCCGTCGAGTCAGTCGGAGACCGTTGCGCCGCTGACATCAAACCACTGTTCTCAGACGAAACTTAAAAAGTCTACCTAAAAGTTTGTCAAGAATAAAACCTCAGCCATGGATGTCGAAGAGTTCCGCGTCCGTGGCAAGGAGATGGTGGATTATATCTGCACGTATATGAACACGTTGAATTCGCGGCGCGTTGTCCCGTCCGTGGAGCCAGGCTACCTCCGCGCCGCGCTGCCTTCCGAAGCTCCGCAATATCCGGAGGCCTGGGACGACGTGATGACAGACGTGGAGAAGAAGATCATGCCAGGAGTGACGCACTGGCAGCATCCCAGGTTCCATGCGTATTTCCCGGCGGGCAACGCTTACCCGTCCATTTTGGGGGATATGCTATCGGCCGGGATCGGGTGCATTGGGTTTTCATGGGTAAGTGTCCTAAATAACCATAAATACTTGACCATTAGACTTGTATGGATGTTATAAAGTTAGACTCTTGCAAACAGAGGACGATTTACACAGTCGTCGGGGTGCTAGAAATTAGAAGTTATTGCAATCACGTTTATTTTAATTAATTTAAAAACCACTTTAAAATCTTATTCCACGTTTTAATTTCTAGGAGTCGTTAAAGTTTTACTTAAAGCGATTCTAGGAAAAGAAGTCAGCATAAAATAAATTACCTATTAGGCTGGTTTGTTACAGTTAACATTACCTACCTTGATAAATTACGTTGCTATTGGTCAATTCATTGAAATAAATTTATTGCTTTACTGGAAACAAACTAAAAGGGTAGTAAATTAACATCGAAGACTTTTATGATTGCATTGTTAATTATTCGTGAAACAAAAGAGCAACTTCTGAATAAACTGCCGAATAAAAGCTTTCCTATGCATTAAGTTTCCGCATGTCACGACTATATGATTGATCTAAAACTAATCACAAACGAAGTGTCGTCGGCAAAATATCGTGTTACACTTGCATTGTATGGTATCGATCTTGACTTTATTTTTTCTTTTATACATTATATTAGTGGACCAAAAAGTAATAAACCGTCAGTCACTACTTCTACATTATTTATTATTTAAAGATTGCAGATTGTACATCAACATGACGTTCTTCTTAATGTTACGCTATTTTTTTATCAGTCAGCTGTATTTCACTTACAGAATGGAACTTATTTTTACATAGTAGCGAGAAGTCAAGTTATATAATATTAGGTAAAGTAATATAACTGAGACAGTATGACAGCTTGACTTCCCGTCCGTCCCAAACTTCAGTAAGCACAAGTTTACCTGTTTACTTAGAAGACTAATATCTCATTCAGAGCGTATGCGGTTAGTAATGTTAATTTAGAACTTGTTACCATAGCCTAGCGCCAGTACTACAGAGTTAATCGTTATGTATGTTTGTTCGTATAAGCTAGTGGCAAACTCTAGTGACAGAGTTTTTAGGCCGCCTAAAGGCCTCCGTCATGGCTTAACGACTTAAAAGCCGGGACCGACTGTTTAACGTGCCCTCCGAAGCACGAAAGCGCTCAGCTCGCAATGCCACTTGCGGTCACCCATCCCGATTTGTGACCGCGCATATCGTTGCTTAACTTTAACGATTAATCAAGAACGCCTAAGCAAGCTACATCACGAGCGCTTCACCACGAGTTAATCGTTGAAACAAGACTCTACCATGAGCTCTCCCATTATACTCTATAGCGACTGTGTAAACAATATGTATGTAAACTTGTCTTGTCCTACGAAATGATGCATGGGGTGAGGTAAGATTGATCAGTGGGAGGGGCCTTAGCCCCAGAAGCCCTTAGCGCTTAGACAGCACCACAAAATAGATAATTGTACTTGACATTAATTGTACTTAATAGATAATTGTAATTAGAAGGGATAAAAGTAAGGGATATAAAAGGATACTTACATAAATCCCTTCTAATTAAGTACAATTATCTATTTTGTGGTGCTGTACCAGTTCTAATAGGTAGGTAAATGATTTTTTTGTTAGTCGCCGAGAGTATTCTGGAAAAACCCATGGTAGAGCTAAATACATACAATCGATTGCAGCCGTATTGATTCTGCCTGTAAGGTAATTGCTTATTAATTATGCATGTTCAGATGTTCCTTTTGAGAACATTATAGACATGAACATTCGATAACGCTTATATCAAGATTTTATGTAACTACAACAATTACCTATGGTATAACTTAAAAAATAATGTAGACCTTCATTTAGTTATTCTGTTGCATAACAATAAATACGCAAATGTGAACTAAAACAAAAGATATTCTATGCGTGTACAACTTCTTTTTCTGTCAATCACTAAAACAAATTTTAAAAACGTTTCATATCATACTAATACTAATATTATAAAGAGGAAAGATTTTTTGTTTTTTTTGTTTGTAACGAATAGGCTCCGAAACTACTGGACCGATTTCAAAAATTCTTTCACCAATAGAAAGCTACATTATCAGGGACCAGTATAGGCTATAATATATTTTCAAAAAAATAGGGATCTGTAAGAAAATTGCAATATTGTAACCCAAGGTAGAAAACCCAAAATAGTAGTTTTTAGAACAAAATAATGTACTTACTACACGCGTACGAAGTCGCGGGCAACAGCTAGTTGAAATATAATATCAATTTTGAATTTATTTACAAAACAAGCGGTACTGCCAAATAATAAGCCTTGTGTTTTGTAGCACTCGTAACCACAGACAAGTTGTCGTAACGCAGCTCGTAGGCCTCTCGTACGTAGCAAACTTTTCATACTAAAACGTGTCGCTTTGGAATAAGACGTTCTTCTTTTATCCCTTCTAGTCTAGTCTAGTCAACAAAATAGTTTTAGGTCAGCGGATTGTGGATGGAGAATACTTACAGTAGTACCACAAATATTGTGGGCCTTGGCAAACTTCGTGCTAGTATGAAAGCCGAATTTTTCCGAATATGCAACTAATAGTCAGCTAATAATATCTGAACCAACCTTTAAAAAAATAAATATCTACATAACTATTGTAACTTTAATAATTGTAAAATAATTAGTTAGTAGTATTTCAGAAGCTAGACGAAAATTGCCGAGGCGCACAATATTTTGGTACTACTGTACTTACCTACTACGAAAAAAAACAATAATTTCGCATAAAGGTCCACTTTAAAGTTTAAATAATCAGAACCGGTCAAGTGCGAGTCGATCTACATACAAATGGTTCCGTACTAATACTGGCGTGAGTGGATGGCTGGTTCGAACCCCATCTAAAATAGAATTTTTGTATAAGATTTTATTAATTTGAGTCGTTCAGGCATAACATATTAATATTGTAGACAGCACGGCAGCTTTAAATTAAAATTTTAGGGGATTACCAGTAGATGAAGCTTTATGTACATAAAAAATAACTTTAGGGGGGATACCAGTTGATGACGCTTTCTTTGTTTCATGCATGAAGGCCCCTTTTATTATTTATGCAATAGAAATACACATTCTGTGAAAATGTCAACTCTCTACCTATAGCGGTTTATGAGATACAGCCCTCTGACAGACGGACGGATGCACAGCGGAGGCTTAGTAATAGGGTCCCGTTGGGACCCTTCGGGTACGGAATCCCAAAAAAGAGTACAGAATCAAAATTAATTAGGTACCTATCTTAATTTCAGGCGGCTAGCCCAGCCTGCACAGAATTAGAAATTATTATGCTGGATTGGATGGGTGAGTTTTATCTTCGCTTTTGAGGAAACTATATTTTTATTTTATACGTATGCATCTGTGTAGAGCACATATTTTTTCCAGGTAAAGCGATTGGTCTTCCGGCAGCATTTTTAGCACTTGAAGAAGGTAGCAAGGGTGGTGGTGTTATTAACGTAAGACGTTTTTAGAACTTTTAAAATATTTAACAGAGTTAGGACAGAGTTTTTTTGAGCAATATATTTTTAGGGATCTGCGAGCGAATGCGTGCTAGTATCAATGCTCGCTGCGAGAGCCAACGGCATCAAACGTCTGAAGCATCAGTTTCCAAACGTGGACGAAGGTCTTCTGCTTTCAAAGCTGATCGCGTACTGCTCGAAAGAAGCGCACTCTTGCGTCGAGAAGGCTGCAATGATCAGCTTCGTGAAGCTGCGTATTCTGCAACCGGACGAGCATGGTTCATTGCGTGGTGAAACTTTGAAGGAGGTGAGTATTTGACTAATTATTAACTTGCATTGACACTGAATAGGGGTGAAAAATTTAGCAGGTTTGGGTGTCTAATATAAAACAAAAAGCATTTTTTTGCAATCAACGCATAGGCCAAACTATTGAAGCTAAAAATCTGAAATTTGAAAGGTAAGCAACCTTCTATAGCAAAACTGACCACAAAAGCGGGATTTTTCGAAATTCAATCCCTAAAGGGGTGAACACGTTTGTATGAAATTCGGTCTGATACTATAAATGCAAAATAAATGAACTCGTGTTTCAGAATTTTTCAAAACTACCCTTAAAAAGGGGTTAAATGGGATGTCAAAATGTAGACTACGCGAGTGAATCCGCGCATGTAAGCTAGTTAATTTAAATGGCCTGAGTGTAACACTGTGTTATGAAAAAGTTATTTAATACTAATATTATAAAGAGGACTGGAGGATTTTTTATGTTTGTAACGAATAGACTCCGAAACTACTGAACCGATTTAAAAAATTCTTTCACCAGTAGATAGGTACATTATTACAGAATAACACAGGCTATAATTTATTTTCAGAAAATTAGGGATCCTTACTAAAACTCCAATAATGTAACCCGAGGTGTAAATAATTGACCTAAAAATCCTAATTTGTTAAATACCCGTGCGAAGCCGGGACAGGCTGCTAGTTTAATATACCTTAGTACATCATTGAATTGAAATTGTTTTACGAAAAGTAAGAATGAGCCCGTTCTATTAATAATTGTTTGAATTTTGAATCGAGATCGGGTGAAGATTCATTCCGTGGAAGGGTGCAGATAATCGGGCGGTAATTGAAGAGGCTGGGTGTAGGCAGGCAGTCCCGCTGCCGCATTTAATGAGTCTGTGGAGCTTGGTGGATGCCGGAAATACGTAGCGCGCCGCCCGGTAATGGAGCCGCATTGTGTGCCACTTTCTATGCCGCGAATATTGAAATTTCACGATACGACCCTCTTATGAGTGACCTCCTAATTGTGCTCCGCTTTTATGGAATTTTAAAGGACGTTGAATCGTTCGCATTACTTAGAGCTTTTGGAAACTAGGCTAGTTAACTGTAAGTAGGTATCTGGGAAATTAGGAACTGGTTATACTTACATAGTAACCTAAGAAATGTAAATATTGAAAAATCTATATACTTACATAAAAAACGTTTGGAATACTTCTTTACATCTGCAAGATAATTTTAATATAAGCTTTCGGAGCCAAAATAACTTAAAAAGTACTTTAACAGGCAATGAAAGAAGACGAAGAAGCTGGTCGCGTACCATTCTTCGTAGCAACCACACTGGGAACGACATCGTGCTGCTCCTACGACAACCTGCCAGAGATAGGGCTGGTGGTCCGCAAGTTCCCCAGCGTGTGGCTGCACGTGGACGCGGCCTACGCTGGCAGCTCCTTCCTCTGCCCTGAACACAGGCACAGACTCGCTGGCGTTGAGTATGCGGATTCCTTCAACACGAATCCGAACAAACTGATGCTCACCAGCTTCGACTGTTCCCTTCTCTGGGTCACCAATAGATACCTCTTGACGTCAGCGCTCGTGGTGGACCCGCTCTATTTACAACATTGCTACGACCACACCGCTATAGACTACAGGCATTGGGGCGTGGCGTTGAGCCGAAGGTTCAGGTCTCTCAAATTGTGGTTTATGCTGAGGAGTTATGGCATCAGCGGCCTGCAGAAATATGTGCGGAGGCATTGCGAGCTAGCCAAGTACTTTGAGAAGCTCGTCAAGAAGGACGATAGGTTCGAAGTTTGCAATGAAGTTACGGTAAGAAATCCAAAGTCTGAACTAGGTTCCTTATTGTAATTAATGACATACCTAATAGGTAGGTATCTTCTTAATATTTTGTACCTACTATTAATTATTCTGTGCTTTTACACTGTTTGTTTGTTTGTAACTTTGCTTATAGGTATATAATGTTTTTTGAACCGATTCTGAAAATTCTGTCACTGGTGGAAAGTCACTATTGTCTTTATTCTTACGCGAGTGAAATCACGCGTGTCCAGCTAGTTTCAGATAAAGTGTTCATTTTCATTAGTTGGGACTGGTTTGCTTCCGTCTCCGCGGCGGGTCTGGCGAGACGAAGGAGCAAATAGATGACATGAACAAGAAGCTTCTGACCACCATCAACGCTTCGGGCAAGCTGCACATGGTGCCGGCGTCGGTCCGCGATATTTTTGTTATCAGGTTCTGTGTGGTGCACCAACATGCTACACGGGAAGATATTGGTAAAAACAATACATTGTCCAATCAATTTACCTAGGTCTTAAAATTTATTAGGTCCTAAATTTCGTCCTTAATAAAGTAAAGAGTTTCAAAATGTAATGTATCAATGTTTAGCGATAAAGCTCCCAATCGGTTGTACTTTGATGAGATCACACACAAGTGTCTATATAGGTCAGTGATGGAGTAGGTAGTGTGGTTCAACGCTAATATCTGTGACTTTTATTTTCATTTTAGAGATAGCATGGGATATTATAACGGACTTCGCCACTGAGCTTATTGAAGGCCCCGACAAGGAAAGGGTGCGTATTTGCATTTAATGTTGTGTACAAGTCTACTAAGGGATAGTATCATCTCCAACATGATGGATCATCTATTATATGGGCGATGGGCTGATCACCTGTCATCGTACGGTTCACCATATCCATCTTAGGACTTTGAGTTAGGAGTGGCTGCAAGTTTAGTTACTTGTCGCTCTGCCCACCCCATTAGGGATACCGGCGTGATATTATGTATGTACCTATACTGGTTTGGATTTATTCAACATAAGTAATGTAGGTATGTATTTCATCATATTATGTAAGGATTGACATCGACAGCACTGCTTGTCTAGTGGTAGCGGCCCCGCTTTCCTAAGGTCATGGGTTCAAATACGAGCGTGCGCTAATGAATTTTCTCTTCGAAAATTTTTGTGCGCTGTACCAGTTAGTATGCATACTCTGAAAATTTCAACTCTCTACTTATTATGGTTAATGAGCTACCTACTACAGCACACTTACAGACAGACGGACAGACGGACGAACGGACGGACAGCAGAGGCTTAGTAATTGGGTCCCGATAGCACCCTTTGGGTGCGGAACTCTAACAATGGTACAACGATTGTAGTTCCTATTAGCAGCAATTTATGAAATGACCAGTACCTACCTTAATGACTATCTTCCTGATTTCTTGAACCTTAGGACTTGAACGAGGAGCGCGCTCGTCGAAACCGCATCGCCTTGGCCCACAAGCGCTCATTCTTCGTCCGCATGGTCAGCGACCCCAAGATCTACAACCCGGCCATCAACAAGACGCCCCCACCGATCGCCACGTCGCCCATCTCGCCGCTCGCCGCCGTGTCCACCACGCCCGACACCCCCGGACAGGATACGCAGTTACTGCCACCGTCACCGTATGTTACTTATCTACTAGTTTTTACAAGCGCTCATTCTTCGTCCATATGGTCAGCGCCGCCGTGCTGACCACGTGCCGACACCCTCGGACTTAGGTACTTAAGTCATTAAGTACCTGTAGATAGTTTTTCTTGGTTTATTTTTTATTTATTTTTGTTTTTAAATGGATGATGTGATCGCAAAGCGACAAAGCCCTTAAATAAATGGAGAAAAAAAACCTACTTACTAGTCTACACTTAGCTAGCTACACTAGCTCATTATTCCGCGTGGTCAGTGATTCCAAGATCTACAAAATTGGTGAAATTTCAATTGGTTCGACGAACCCATCCAACAAGACACCCCCACCGGTCGCCACGCGCCGTGTCCACCAAGTCCGACAACCCTGGGCCCTGGACAGGGAATGCTGTTGCTGCCGCCGACACCGTGTAACTTAGGTACCTGTTCTACTTAATTCGTCCACATGGACAGCGAAACCAAAATTGTGTAATTACGAGTCGTGACGATACGCTGGCGGAATAATCGCTCGTTCGTGGAGATTACCCGACGATAAAAGCGCGGACTCGTCGCGATTCTCTCGCTGGTGGAGACGGCCCCTTACTTAGTGATATTTCTTCTTCGTTGGATTATTCGTTATTTTTTCTGTAACAGGAATCAATCCTCGTGGATAAGCTGGCCTCTTGGATTCTTCTTCCAGAGCGTTGATCAAGACTCCAACGATTTGCCACTTAGGTAAATATTCAAAAATTAAACTAATGTTAGTCAAGGGGAGGAATGATTATGATGATAGTCAACCGGCATAAACAAAGCAAGTTTCCAAAATATACCTATGTATATTATCACACCCGTATCACTAATGGGGTAGGCAGAGCCACAAGCCACAAGAAAACTTGCAGCCACTCCTGATTGAAAGTCCCAAGATAGATGGCGACCCATGGTGACAAAATGTGTAACATAGGTACACTTCCAAGTAATTTATTAATTGGCTTTACCATGCTTCCAATTTGTCAAATCACCATGTTTTCAAGCATATTCGCTACTGTAATCAAGAATATGCATGAAAACTATTGTTCTACCAACCAACGCTCCGATTCATTGTAAGCGGGCGGGACGGATCGAAACGGGGTAAAGATTGTAAATGATCTGTGACGCTGTACAATTATTTGCTAGTCTCTAACAAGGTAGTTTAGAAATGTTCATAATAATTTATATCATGAATAGTCAGTACCTATTGCTATTGAAATATTGCCGCCCTTACCTCTACAATTTTATTGTAAACTAGCTGCCGTCCGCGACTTCGCTCGCGTAGTACCCGGATAAAAAGTAGCCTATATGTTAATCCAGCACATGTAGGTACTATGTATATTACAAGTTTCATTTGAATTCGTTCAGTCGTTTAGGCGTGATTGAGGCACAAACTGAATGTATAATGAAAGGGAAGAGGGAAAAGTCATTGGAAAGATGTCCTGTGGACTTTTAACGAGATCACATCTAAAAAAAATGTCGGTTCTCAAGCCACCCTAGGCTCACTCAAGCCTACTTAGCCTGCTGGTAAATCCGCCACTGCCAGACCATGTACGTATGCTACAGTAATGTCGTCTTTCAGATTCCGGCACCTCGACACGATGGTGCGCCTGAAGAGCCCCAGCAACACGAGCCGGCGCGGTTCGTCGCCCGGCGCGTCGCCCGAGCGCCGCGCACCCTCCCCCAACTAATAACCGCAGCTATAACACTACTAGCACTGTATTCATTGTTCACTGACATACATTACATAACTGAGCATTTACTGATGTTTTATTTATAAATATTACTAGCTGCCTCCCGCGGCTTCGCTCGCGTAGTACCCAGATGAAAAATAGCCTATATGTTAATCCAGCACATGTACTTACCTACTATGTACCTACATTCCAAGTTTCAATCAAATCCGTTTAGCCGTGATTGAGGCACAAACATCCTCACAAACTTTCGCATTTATAGGTAGATAATATAAGTAAGAAGTAAGATTATGATCACCTGGCACCACGTCCTGCAGAACAAAGGCCTCTTTTCCTTCTTTTCACTCATCTCTATTTATGATGCGATGTAGACTATTTTTTTTAAGTTTAAATCATTCTTAAAAAGTAGGTATTCTCATTTGCTTCCTACATGGCGTATTCCAAGAAAAACAAAAAGCTATAAATAGAGAGCAAATTATTTGTTATCTGATGGGTCCGATTGTACTAATACATAATAACTATAGCTTTTCGATGTAGTCTGTCGTATCGGATACATACTAGCGCTTATGATGACTGGTCAAATTCACACACGAAGGGTTCCGTAACATCGTACCTACATGTACTTTTTCATATGAATCAACTTACCCTATGTTACTTCGATGATAAAACATTTTATTTTTATTATTTGTTGTTATAGGCAACAGAAATACACACTCTGTGTTTCAACTCTACCTATTACGGTTCGGTTCATGAGATACAGCCCGTTGACAGGCGGACGGACATATGGACGGACTGCGAAGGCTTAGTAATAGGGTCCCGTTGTCACCCTTCGGACACGGAACCCTATAAGTGAACAAAAAAAACATTTTCCCTTTTTCGACCAGCGCACGGTGGTGCTTCCATTTATTCCACTTACTAGAAAATTCAAAATTGATTTTGAGCTAAGTGCACGAGGTGCAAAATGTCATAATAGAATTTTGCTATCTTATTGCAGTGGAGTACACTTATATGTATAGGTAAAATGAAAAATTAAATAGGTTTTATAATAATGTGCTGTATTTTATGAGGTTCTTATTTATCTATACCTAATCTATGATTAACAATATGGAATATTAGATACACTTACTCTAAATTTATTAAAATTAATACACTAATAGTAAATAAAATAAAATAAAATAAAATCTTATACTTAGTCACATTGCACATAGCTATTTACCAGCTTAAAGTCCGTTTCAGCATTTCAGTTAAAATATGACATGGTTTCTATTCTTTTACAGACAACACTAGTGGTAGGTAAGCAAAAGTTAGTCTCCTCTCTTCACGTTGGGGTGTGGCAGATTTTTAGCAACTTATTCTAGAGACAAACTAAACCCACCTACAGTAGTACCACAAATATTATGCGCCTCGGCATTTTTCGTCTAGCTTCTGAAATATGAACTAACGCGATGATGATGTGTAATATAAAGATGTTGCAATAATTATGTAGATAAGTACTTATTTTTTTACAGGGTTGGTTCAGTTTTTTTAATTATCTATTCGAACAAATTCGATGTTTTAACACAAAGTACGAAGTTTGCCGAGGCGCACAATATTTGTGGTAATACTGTACTCATGTATGCATTGTGATACTGCCCAGTCTTTGCATGAAAACAGACAGAATGATAAAGTTAATAAGATATTATAATGTTCCATACATGGGCTCAGTTTGTTCCTAGATGTATTGTTCATTCTTTTTAAATTAATTAATATCTAGTTACAATTACCACTCGCTCATGTTAATCAACAATTTTATCTAAAAGTTATTTACTAAATTCTATTCAACTGTGTGTGATTGTATAACACTGTCCCATCCAACAGTGTGTAGAACATTTGGTTGCTCAGCGTCCCACGCCATTCCTCTCACAAAATTGTGGTGCATATGTCTATCGTGGTATGATACTCTGCATAGTGATGCTTCCATCTTGCATACTGAAACTATATTGTTATCACAGCATACTGCCACTTTGTCGCCTCTGTAAATAAAAGCAACATTCAATAAAATGACCTGTTTCAAGTTTCAGGGTACCCTTACTCTTTATGAAGAATGTAGTAAATAGTGATAGGTTTAAAGGTGCCCTTTAATAAGGCTCTTCAAACTGTTTTAGGTTTCACAACATGCACGAGTTTCCTATTTTGAATTTCATTACATTGCATTTTGTAGATGAAGCAAAACTGAATCTATGTATGTAAACATGAATACTTTACCACACACAATCATGTACATACTTGAAACCCACACTAAGATCCCTTGTCATGAAAATCGGAAACTATGATACTTACCATCATGGCACAACACTTAGATCTGTAGAAATATTTGAACATGCAAATATTTCTACTGGGGGATTCGAACCCGCATCTATTTCGTCTCAGTCCGATACTTACACCAACAAGGTCATCAATAAATTATTTTATTATGACTGGTAGGGGGTAAGTACTTACGCAGCATTCAAAGTGAGCTTGTGGATACCAGCAGGAAATTCAGCTAGTTTGATTGATGCGGGCTTCTGCAAGAGAGCCATTCTGATGTCTAACAACCACAGGATCCCTGCATCATCACCACAGATGATTCTGAATTCATCTAGCCATTGAATTGCTCGAACACCACAATTGTTCTTCAACAAATCTGTAAATAAATTACTTTATAAAATACTATCTTGGTAGAATAAGGAAAAACAATCTGCAAAGATAGTGTTGAGATGTATAATCACAATATTTTAAAAATGGAATAGTTGGGCTGCTGAGGGAGAGCTTCAAGAGAACAAGATATACTGTAAAACCTTCAGACATGCAAGTAGAGGCAAGATGTACATACATACATACATATTATCACACCCATATCCCTAATGGGGTAGGCAGAGCCACAAGTAAACATAAGAAAACTTGCAGCCAATTCTGATTTAAAATCCTAAGATGGAAACGGTGAACAATGGCAATATGTATGCTTGTGGTTTAATGATTATCTGCTAAGAATTCTTGAGAGCACTGGTGGTCTTGTTGGTAGTGACCCCGCCTTCCGATCCTAAGGTGGTGGGTTCAAATCCGGTCGTGTATCAATAATTTTTTCTGTGCGATAAATTTATGTGCACTATACTAGTACTCTCAAACGGTGAAGGAAAACATCGTGAGGAAACCCGCGGCTTAGTCAGCTCCGCACATATTGACCATGTCTTTCCTGTGGGCAAGGCCGACTAAGCTGAGAGGATGGTATAGGAGCTGTGCAAGCCTACTCCATCTTAATTCGTCCCGGGCACTACAGCGTCCCGTTAGTGAAGGTAAAAGTTGCCTCCTGACACTGTATAAATCATCTACTATAGATGGTAAAGGCATTTTTTTTGTTAAGAATTCTTACTAGTAGCTGGTGCATCAACATGCGTATCCCACACAGTGACATATGTGTCAAAGGAAGCTGTGGCAAACATTGCTGAAGCATATGGCCTTGCAGCAACCGCATGGATGGGTCGAGTGTGAGCTTCATAGGTCCTCAAACAGATTAGATCTTCCATGTCCCATACCTAGAAAAACCACATTTTTTTATGAGATAAAACTTTTTATTGCAAATACTCAAGAATTATTGAACCCCATTTCAATCTTTAAAGTTGGTTTTCAAAAGCTACATGATCCTTATAAACATTCAAATTGTTATTATTTAGAAACCTTGGTGGCGTCACAGAAAAATTAAGTACCTTTAGAAGAGTCACTTTCGAACCAGTGTCTAGTTTAGGTATGAAAATTTGCCTACTCCTGTTTGCACGCGAAATTGAAACTTATCGTGTGACACAAGCGTTCATTATTCCGCTGGGCACCGCTGACGAAACCGGTTTTAACTTTTACGTCAAGAGCACAGGGTTCCCACTCGCCGGTATACACTATACAACGTGTAACATAATGTCCCTATAAGCCCGAAACGGGGGTGTTCTATACGTCATTGCGAACAACGTTTGTTCAACGACTTTTAAAATTTCAAAGGTTTTCATTCATGAAATGTCTCTTAAACTTTGCTCCAATACGTAACTTGACACAACGTGAGGCATCCCTATTTACAGCTGTTTTTTGACCTTTAAGTGTGAACTCTAGATGAAACAGGTAACAGAACAGACACCATTAGTAAAATGCCTACCTACTTACCTAATAACGAGGTGGCTTAATAAGTAATTTCTATTTTTTTTGAAGGCCTAGTGGTACCTTGGTATTTATTGGTAATTAAAATGTAAGGTCACATCACGACTAAAATCCCTAGGCACCGTAAACATCCTTTCAGATCTCTTTGTTAAGTACCTAGTATAGGAGATAGGTACCTTACCTACTCAATTTTGTACCTACCTACTCGGGCCTTAAAGGTATCCTCAGTGGGTGCCAAGGAGTATGAGAGGATGTCTACCGTGCCTGAGGATAAAGCCGTGATACCTACTCAATTTTGTACCTACCTACTCGGGCCTTAAAAGCATCTTGAGTAGGTAACAAGAAGTATGAGAAGAGGTCTACCGTGCCTGAGGATAAAGCCGTGACCCTATTCCACTTTAGTTTTTCCAACGATGTATTATTCCAATATTCATTGGAGCATTTTTCAATGCAATTTTGTACCTACCTACTTGGGCACTAAAGTCAAAGGTTGTGACTTATCTATCTTACTAATCTTCATTTTCATCGTGAACAGCCTATTTGTCATTGGTTGCATTGAAACAACAACAACAACTAGTGGGATGGCACCTCGCCCTAATTGGCTGTCGGTGCCTTTGCTAAATTCAAAATCCGCAACCGTCAACCGACACCGCACCGCAAGCGTTTGTTTAATAAAATCAAATTGGTTCCGTAGGTTTATTTGTTTTTTACTTTTCTTGATTGAACTACGTAATTGTTGGTAGGTTATTATGTAAGTAGGTAGGTACCTAGTAGCAAATGGGGATGGAGCACATGGTAGCATATTGGTATGAACCCCGCCTTCCCATCCTTAAGTCGTGAGTTCGAATCTATGGATTTTTCGATTCGAAATTTATGTGTGCAATATCAATGCTCTCAAACGGTGAAGGAAAACCTCGTGAGGAAACCAGGCATGTCATAGACGTGTGTCAAAGTGTACGAAAGGAACCTTCAAGGTGCACTCTAATCCTTCCACCACACTGGTTCAAAAGAGCTAGCGACACGGACACGACGACAGTAGTAGTAGTAGATGTATGGTGAAGTTTTTTTCCCAATCGGTATTTAGTGGGTTACCCCAGACAAGGAACCCTAAAAATTCGGCTTTCGGCAATAGGTACCTACTTTTGGTCGCAAAACAGATCGGTTTTTATCAGTCGCAATTAGCATTCGTTCCTTGCAACAACTGCAACAAGCAATCTCTCGGTTCGCGTAACTAATTAACGATACGATGTCGGCTTTGTACTCAAACGGTGAGTATTATGATATGGTGTTGTGTGTGTGTGTTGGAGCAGCACCAAATAATTAATAGCTTAGTAGCGGCGCGTCAGCTCTACAGAGAGCGTTATCCAGGGCGGCCATTGCCATCTTACGGGCTATTTTCTGGGATTGGTGAACCGTCTTCTCTCGACGGGATCTTTCCACCGGCGCACCAGTGAGGGAAGACCGGGAATTCGGTGGTGTGTTGTACCTACTTCCCTTTGATGGATACCGAGTACCTACTGTGTGTGTCAACAGTGATAAAATTCAGTGATAGGTAGGTATGATGATAGGTACCTAACCTATCACCCTACCTAGTAGGTACCCCATTAGTACCTAGCTTACTAATAAAAAATGACAAAAATAATTTTGTGATTGTGAATGTGAATGTGTACCAGTAATACCAACCTAGGTACCTACATACCTACCTAATACCTACCATGTCAATTAGCCGTGTTCCGAGCCAACCAAGAAGAAGGGAGAAAAGGTATAACTTAACTTTTCCTGTACCTAGGTCCTTAGGTAACTACCTAGGTAGATGTAGGTAGGTAGTTGTTTTTTTATGTGTGAAAGATATCGTGATTTTAATCTTCGACTTTAATTTCTACGTAGAATTAAAAAAATTGCAAATTCTTACGAAAACTTTGGTGATTACACCTAGGTACTTTTTGAAACTTGCCGCGCGTTCAATTGTCTGCGTATGTGTGGGTCCGACGCGATAGGAGGGTGCGCGTGTGTTTGTTACCTACGCAAATGGTAAACAAACACATAGGGTTGTCACAAATTTCTCATGAAATAATTTGTTTTTAATTGTATTGGAATTTCAAATATGATGTATTGAACTTTTGCACACGTCAATGTATTCAAGTGCTCGGTCTGAATACACCCCTTTCGGGCTTATAGGGACATTATGTTACACGTTGTATATGCAAATATTAAAATAAATCAATAAATATAACAATGTGCATTAATTCAATAAACTATCTTTAGCAAGCACACTGCCCTGCCATATGCCGCCCGAGAGGCGGGCGGGCCGGCCGAACGTACAGAACGCCCAATGGAACCTGGCGTTCGTGAAGTTAGCCGTTTGTCATGCGCAGTGCAGCCTCAGACCAAATAAAAAGAATTTCTTTTTATTTGGTCTGAGAGTGCAGCTTTTCCATACACTAAATTAACTACTGTGCATCGAAACGGCTAACTTAAAAAATACAAAGTTCCGTTGGGCGTAGGTACTGTACCTAAACTGCAGTGGGGGGTCAGAACTATGCATGTGACTGTTGAGTGTTTAAAGATTCATACCAACATGGACTCATACCACTAATGCCAATGACCTTACTGTAATGAGTACCGTGGGGTACTATCACAAACCTTAGCATTTCCATCAGCTCCTACTGTGACATACTCTTTCCCAGGGTTGAGGCAATCCACAGCTAAAGTTCCATCATCATGTTCTGCCACAGATTTGTCCTCAATCCACTCCTGCCATGGATTATCTTCTGTCTTGCTCCAAATACTCAAGGCTCCACTATCTTCACATATTAATACCTAAAACATTAATAAGTTCAGAGAATTTCCTATCCTACCAATATTATAAATGCAAAATTGTTTTTGTATTATTGTTGATGTGTCTATCTTTCACACAATAACAAAGCATTGGATCATCTTTTTTACATAGATGTAGTTAATAATGCTGGATAGTGTGCAACAATCACAGTATGTCAGTAAACCCAGCAAAACCAGAGCTAATACTCTTCACCTGAAAGCTGAAACTGCCACAACCGAACCTTCCTATAATCTTTGGTACAAAACTAAAACTAGACGTAAAATACTCCTCTGGGGCAAACAACTAGAACACACAATCACAAAAGCCACAAATGTACATTGGCAGTGCAGATGAGCAGTAGGCAAGGATTGGGGATTAAACCCAAAACTCTGCCTATGGATAGTGACATAGGCTTTACCTGTTATTCAAGCCCTATGCAAGGAATGCCATGGGCGAAAGCTAGTTAATTATAAGTCAACCTTGCTTCGTTTTTTTTTGCAGAAAAGAGGGTAGAATCATAGGGAATATTGTGAAATAGGTCAATACCTTTTTTAAATTTTCAATAAAGCAGCCATCAGCTGTTCCACTGTTAAGATTGATACTGCGTTTTTCATAGGCTTCTATAGTTTTTCCATCAGCAACTTTATCGAAAACGCTGGCACCGCCATCCCAATACCGGCCTGTTATTTCGGAACTTCCAACTAGCGCAGTTCCATCTGTAAAACAAAAAAAAGTATGAAATCAAAATGAAATGCAAGGTAAGGTAAGACCTATGACAATTTTTTTCTAAGTAAATATGTGCTATATAAAGATACTGATTATAAGATACCTGAATTAATCTTGATATAGTCCAAGTAAGACACTAAGTTATTGCTCGAAGTATCATTTCTGTAAGCTTCTGCGTTGAGATGTGGTGGGACAATCATATAGTCATCTAAATTGTTCATGTCTTCTAAAGTTATGTGGTCTTTTGCTCAAGGATATGTTATGTACCTATGTTTTTCGATATGATTTGTTTTTTTTTTTATCTTGCCTAAATAATTCCTACAACAATAAGCTAAATAACTTTGAAACTGCCCTAAAAATTACACAAATCTTAACCTCAAAAATCTATTTATTGATTTTATTCAACCACATTAGTGGTGGGACGCGAAATGATTCGAATGATGACAGTTAAAACTCAATTCTAATGAAATTTTATGTTGATTCGAATCATCACTTGATTCGAATAGTCGAGTTGATTCGAATCCACGATCCGATTATCACGACTAGCGCGGGTCATGGTCTATCTATATGCAAAATTTCTTCAAAATCCGTTCAGCCATATAACATTAATTTTGGTACAAACAAACTCCCAAACTTTGACAGTCATTTAAAATACTAGTGGAATTTGTCCTAGATAAATCAACAGCTTCATAATTTGTAAAATTTGTTTGTTATGTCTATCTTTTATCTGTTACGCGAGTAGTATGCCCAGCGATGGTTGTAATTGGAGAGACCTACGTCCTGCCTACGGACTGGCTGATGATGATAATGATGATGATTCAAAAATGTATCGAAGTATTTTTATTTATTTTTAACTATCTAATGTTCGAATCATCGTGTTGATTCTTATTGATTCGAATCATTATATCGATTCAAATCAACAATCAATTTGAATCGACTGTTAATTCGAGTCATGATTCAATTTTTTGCCGGATGATTCGAGTTGATTCGAATATTCATTTTCGAGTCCCATCACTAAACCACATTAAACAGTCACCAGTCTTGTGTAATTCAATGACAGTATTCAGTAATGTCAGTTTTTTACCATTGTCAAAATTGTCAATCACAGACAAAATTATTCTCAGGTGGTACCTAAGTCAATAACAACCTCGAAAGTCTCGAAACAATTTATTCTTACCAACAAAATAACAACCAAGTTTCTCCGATATTTGCATATTTGGAATAGATACCTACCTATTTCTGTTCAGGTTAGTTAATTAATTTCTGTTTCCATCATCCATTAGACGTCTAAGGCAGGTGGGGCCGGCGGATGCGATGCAGTTACTACAAGTACCTATAAACATTGCCGTCTAACCAATATCGTCACCTTTTACTAAAATTCACCATTTCTGTGTTATATTTTAGTTACAGCTTCATATAGAATCCTTAGCTTTATGCAAAGTTATTTTTACATTCAGATATTTATCAAAACAACAAACAAACCTTAACTTAGATGGCGAAATTAGAATTATCTCAAACCTTAACGGGGCACAAAGGCATAGTGTGGAACGTGTCCTGGCATCCTCTGGGAACAGTATTTGCATCGTGTGGAGAAGATAAAACCATAAAGCTATGGAGCAAAGAGGGTCAAGATTGGACAATAAAGACTGTACTAGTGGATGGGCATCAGAGAACCATAAGGGAAGTGGCATGGTCTCCATGTGGCAACTTTCTAGCTTCAGCCAGTTTTGATGCTACCACAGCAATATGGGATAAGAAAAGTGGTCAGTATTCTTGAAATACTATTATAAATGATGTACCTATAAAAGCAATTGTCTCATTGATATAATTTTTGATAGGTCAGTTTGAGTGCAATGCAACATTAGAAGGCCATGAGAATGAAGTCAAAAGTGTTGCCTGGTCACCGTCCGGTCAGCTGCTTGCTACCTGTGGAAGGGATAAGTCAGTCTGGGTGTGGGAAGTAGCAGGAGATGATGAATATGAATGTGAAGCAGTACTTAATGCACACAATCAAGATGTGAAGAAAGTATGTTTACATACTTGATTTATCAATCTGTACAATTTACTCACTCAAACAAGTATATGAGATAAAGTGAATAATTATTCTGTTTATAGGTTGCATGGCATCCTTCATTAGATATCCTGGCTTCGGCTTCCTATGACAATACAGTTAAAATGTACAAGGAGGATCCAGCAGACAATGACTGGACTTGCATTGCCACTCTGCAATCCCATGATTCTACAGTATGGAGCCTGGCATTTGATAAAACTGGAGAGAGACTTGCTACCACTAGTGATGACAGGACTGTTAAGATTTGGAAAGAATACAAACCAAACAACCAAGAAGGAGTTATAGTTACTGATAATGAGTCTGTGTGGAAATGTGTCTGCACTTTATCTGGCTACCATTCTCGCTGCATCTATGATATATCATGGTGCCACAAAACCGGTCTCATAGCTACAGCTTGTGGGGATGACATTATTAGGATATTTAAGGAAGCTGATGATTCTGATCCAAATGCACCAACATTTGACCTTATTTGTACAAAATTAAATGCACACACACAGGATGTGAACTGTGTGACTTGGAATCCCACTGGAAATCAAGAGCTACTTTCATGTAGTGATGATGGAGAAATAAGATCATGGAAATTTGTGGAGTAGAGTTGGTAACAAAGATTTGTCAAGCTCCAATGATCAATAGTAACAATGATCAACATAGGTTTTTAACTTTATGTATCGTTATTTGTTTTGTTTATATACTAGTTATTGGTTAGTGATAAGCAGATAAGTGTTATTGAGACATTATATTAATACAATCAGTTTTACTGAATTTTAAATGCTTTTCTTTGTAATGCCCAATATGTATTTTGTACTTTTTATGCCAACAAGGTAAGAATATTAAGAGTATGAGTAAGAAACTGTAACACCTTTTTTATTACCTAACCATTATGTTTTTTATTTCAGTTTACATGTGATGATTTTTAAATTGGGAAGAATAATACAGTCAACCAAACCAAGCATTGCAAGACTCTATTCATCAAACTCCTTGAAAATGTCTACTGGAGAAAAAGTTGGTGTGTCTTTGGAGAAAGTGGTGGCAGCACTAGAAAACTTTGCCCCTAAAGCACTTGCAGAGAGCTGGGACAATACTGGCCTTCTAGTTGAGCCATATTCTCATAGGTTTGTAACAATTCATATTCAAAACAATAACTTTCACCCAAGACTTTGCTAGCTTGGTACTTATGCAATACTCAAACAAACAAGCTTGCAACTATTTCAGAAATTAGCATCTAAGTATTGACGCTAACTTGTGCTTTTCTTTCCAGGAAAATAACCAAGGTTCTACTTACAAATGACCTGACAGAAGATGTGGCTCTAGAAGCTAATAATCATAACTGTGAAATGATAATTTCATACCATCCTCCTATATTTGCCCCAATGAAATCTGTTGTACAGAGGTGAGCATGGTATCTGGTTTACATACAGGTGGTGCCACCAGGTGTTGAAAAAACAATATGTGACATTGCGGCGCCATGTAACATTAAATTAAATATTAATAATAATTGCATTCATTAAATCATCAAAGTAAATTTGGTTTCAGTGTTTGGAAGGAGCGGATTGTTTCATTTTTATTAGAGAATCGCATATCCTTGTATTCTCCACACACTAGCTGGGATTGCGTACGAGGCGGTGTAAATGACTGGTTGGCGTCAATATTCCCCTTTGAAAAATCAAGTCCTATTAAGCCCGGCGATAACCCTGACTTTGGAGCTGGCAGGTAAACTCATTTGCTCCAACATATAAGAACTACAAGATGACTCAATGGATTGCTAAGTGATATAAGCCACTAAAGATATAAAATATAAATAAATAAATATTTGTGGACATTTCACACAGCGCCATCTAGCCCCAAACTAAGCAAAGCGTGTACTATGGGCACCAGATGGCTGATAGAATACTAATACTTATACATTTTTTTGTAAATACATACTTATAATAAATAATACTATAACACCCAGACCCAGAAATCGAACCCGCACCTCTCTTGCGTCTCAGCCGAGCACTCGCCCACCACGCCACCGAGGTCGTCATTGATGACAGTCTTAAACACTTTTCAGAATCTTGACTCTTCAGCCAATTTCTGTAGCTGATGCTGTAGAGAAAGTGAAGAAGGTAACAGGATTGCAACATGTGAGACTCGCCATAGGAAGAGGGAAGTCAATGGAAAGTTTAGTGAAAACTGTCGCGCTTTGCGCTGGCTCGGGAGCATCGGTTCTAAAGGGAGTTCCTGCTGATCTCTATTTGACAGGTAAGGTCAAATAGTGACCTTTATGTAAGATACAGTGTACGTACATACTAGTAGATACAGTGCTTATCTGAGGAGACAACTTAAGTAGTAGAGGGGTGCGAGGGGATGTTATATCATGTGATGTAATAGAACTGTCGCGCTCTACACGGTGATGAGTAAAAGATATGTCTTAGGCTGGCTCTACACGTTGGTGCCAGTGGTGGTACCAATGTTGGTCGGTTAATTTGGTGAGGCGTACACACGGCTATGCCTGGTAAAATTCTACAAATTCAATAGGTAACTTTTTCATTTGTCCATGCGGGTGGCGATTTTGTGGATGAGAATGACATTCTCGCTCGACGTACGCACTCGATGCGTGTTGGAACAGGACTGAGCAAATCGCCAATATGTGAACGGATCGCGACCGTTGGCGCAGATTCCCTTCATAAAACCGACACGCGCCAGACAACCATATCATTTTTATGCTCAGCAGAATCGGGATCAGATTTTCTTCCCTTGTAATATTCGTACACTGTATAAATTACTTGTTTAGAGAGCTCTAATCTGAGGACATATCTTTGGTTGCCAATCTCGTGTGCGTTTTGTTCAATTAACACATGTTGATGACAGTGATTCCGACTTTGACGCAAGACTTACGTGAAGTCACTAGCTCATATGAACATACTTATCTACATAGTGAAGTCTCGCGTCAATTGACGTAACGAAAACACCTCTCCCGTACCCCTCTACTATCTAAGAAGGGCCTATTAGTTGGTTATTAATGGTCATTTTTTGTATACGGACGTGATAATATGTATGTATTAAATAAGTTTTCTTTATAGGCGAAATGCTTCACCACGACGTTCTTGACGCAGCTCAAAAAGGGACAAGTGTTATTCTCACAAACCATTCTGATTCCGAAAGAGGATTTTTGAAACAGTTCACATCTGAACTACAGAAAAGACTAGAAGATCAAGTTGAAGTTATTGTAAGCAAGGAAGATAGAGATCCACTTGTCACTGTATAAGGTATTAAATAAAACAAACTTTAAATAAAGCGGTTATTTATTGATTAGTTTATATAATTAGGTTGTAGTACCTATTGTAGGTGAGATCATCTTATAGCTATTTCACTTATTGCACTGAGAATCATGCAACTCCTTTTAAATTCTGTCATTTAATCATTATTTCTACAACACTTGACAAGTTCTCTCGTTTAGTGCCTTTCTTCGCTTTCTATCTCCACTCACAGGATATGAATTCCATTGATGATCTTCAATCTGCACTGAAATGTTTTCATTTATATAGATGTGTTGGCTTGGTTTTGTTAGAATTGGATTAGAGCATGCACACGACTACTTACGAAGAGCAGCTTTGTCTGATGACTTGTTTTTCAAGTTTTCTTTAAACTTATCTTTCACTACTTCTTTTGTAGCCTTCTTTCTTCTAGGTGAACCAGATCCAGATCTGATCTTGCATACTGACGATACGGTTCCGTTTTTATCGTCGTAGTTGATGACGTATTCACGTCGACTCTTACTGCAGTGTCTCGTGACCGGCTCTTTATTGTACGCGCTTTTATTACCACTTGAATCTTTACCAACTTTTGGTATTATCGTGGCAATGTCATTTCTGGAACTTGTCTTATCTTTTGAGGACTGTCGCTTATGGACTTTTGCATCGCTGTTGACCAAGTTTCTATCCGATGAATCTTTTGTACTTTTAGTAGTAGTGATGCGTTCCAGTGTTACTTCATCAGGCGCTGCTTTTGAGTGTCTGTGCAATGATCTGCTTCTATGTTCTTTTTTATCTGGGGTCGAAGTGGAATGTGTGTATGAAGATTTGCTTTCAGAGGATTTATTTGTACCAGTACCATTCGATTTATCATCTGGCTGTTGTTTACCGGTATTGCGTCGAAGACTTCGATTTTTCCTTTCAAATGTTGTGTTATGTTTTTCTTCATTGATTTGACGCCTTTTCGATGCAATTTTTTCTGTGTCCTGACTAGTGTTGGACTTTGTGGTATCTAATTTCTGATGCGTTTTGATAGTGGTAGAATCATTATTTCTGGAAACTCTCGGACTACTATTATTACGAGTTTTAACATCAGATTTAGATATTGTTTCCTTTCTTTTCTGTTCCATTGGTTTTTTGAGATTCACGTAAATAGGATTATCGTCGTCTGACATCGCCTTTGCTTTGTAAACTGGAGTTTTTGTGGGATGTACTTGGTGTCGGATTGCATTTTCAGTTGTTGAATGGTTCCTCGAACTTCTGTAATGAAAGAAGAACATATATATTTAACTATTGTTTTGCAGCGAATTAAATTATACTTCATACTCTACATGACAGCAAGTATTACATACCTTGTAGATAGTTCGTGATGTTGTTGGGTTTTTTCAATAGAATTCAATTGATATGACTTGCGAGGTTCAGACCGACTTCGATTTTTCATAAGGCTAGATTCTTCTTGCTTTCTTGCTTGAGATCGTCTATAAGTAGAATTATCGTCATTTGAAGTGATCTCTTGTTCGATTATAGAATTGAGTACCATTTCATCAATATGATTTGGCTTATCATCGTACTTTGAACGTACTCGTGGGGTAGGCTTAGGAACATAGGTTGAATTTATAGGAATATTTTGATATTCCGGTGCATCTTCAGACTCGCTATTGCAGACACTGTTAGAGACCTGTTGGATCAATTTAACCGATTGGAACAAGTCGTGAAGGGCAGGGTCTTCTATCATGTCTAGAGGTTTATTAATGTGTCTCGGTTTATCATTGTTTTTCGGTGCATTATCAACTCCGAAATACGTAAGATCGCTTTCTCTTAGTTCTCTCGTTTTTAGTCTTGCAGGAGTTGGCGATCTTGTTATAGCGGGACTTCTCTTCGCCGACCCGAATTTATTTCTTTCATCGGTAATTCTGACGACCTTTTCAGTTTTTCTTTCAAAGCCATACATCTCGTTTTTTGAAGAGGTATGTTCTGGCGGACCTGTAAAAATATGTAAAGAACTTATGACATGTTTCTTTGGAGCTTTTCATATCATTATTTGTCATTAAAAAAAAAACAATATAGCAGCCACCGTTAAAGCGTCGTTTAAACTATCAAATGGCACCACCATTTCATGGATGAGAAACAAAAAGTATTCTATGAAAAATTCACCAAAGTGCACTCTGAGATACTGGCATTAGAAAAAAGTATTTTATTAATAATTATCTGTGCAACTATTTGGCAGCCATCGATAAAACCATTAGATAGTTAAAATGATGACAAACAAAAAGTATTTCGTGAAAAAATCACCAAAGTGTGAGTGTAGTTTATCTGAAATAGTTGCATTTGACAGTATTTAATGATTATAACAGCTATAAGCTATAACATTTTGTCCGACTATGTCGCAGCCACAGATAAAACAAGTGCCATTGAATAGTTTAAACGATGAGAAACAAAAGTATTCTATGAAAAATTCACCAAAGTACAGCCACTTTGAGATATTGGCATTTGAAACAATATTTTATTAATTGCAATATTTGTCCAACTATTTGGCAGTGGAATAGTTGGACAGATAATTGCAATGCATAAAATATTTTTCAAATGCCAATATCTCAGAGTGGCTGCACTTTGGCGTAGAAAATTATATTTTGGTATACCAAAATATATTTATTAGCATGCTCAGTGAGTGTCAATAACAACCTGTGATGTAGGTAGGTATAGCTAAGAAATAACACTTACTTTGATTTGTAGTCCGGAAAACATTGGTTTTTGTCGCGATTGCATGCTGTCGGGAAAAACTAGCCGATATTTCGTCGACACTTCGCTTGTCTGCTTGTAGTTGCTTGTTAATAAGTGAAACGGCTGTCGGGACGCTCGACGTCTCATCTCCATCATCAATGTTTGTTTCATCATTAGCACCAAAAGCCATGTTCTCTCCCAAGAGATATGGTTTGGGCTTCGGAATTTTATTTTTGAGAATACTTTTTGTAGCTGCCGTATTCTCATCGATTTCGGTAAAGTCACTAGTTGTGTAATTTACTGAATTATTGTCGCTCGAGAAATCCATTGTCTTTTCGCCAAAAAGAGTAATCGGTTTTTCTGGCATGTCGCGCATTGGAACAAAGGCACTTCTTCTTTTTCTAAAATCGTTTGATGGAGGAGGTTTTTCGTCTGTGGCAATTATATTTACTTTGCCAGTTTCAGCGGCAAAGTGGAGCTCAGTTTTGCAGAACTCTACTTTCTTGAGTTTGCGTTGATGCTCCTCGAAGTTCTTCCTAATTTCGTATTCTTGTTCTGATTCAAGAGTTATCGGCAATGTTATCGTAACTTTTCCTGTCGGTTGTAGTGTTATGTTGTTTTCTTTTGGATCTTTGGCCGTGTTCTCATGTTCGCGGTAGTTCTTGAATTTTGTTCCTTTGTAATATTTATTTTGTTTATTTTTGGAAAGCCAACTTTCAAAGGTATTCTCACGCAAATCTTCGTTCTTTTCTTTGGATCCTAAGTATCGCACATGGGAGTTTTCATCTGCGTAATCGTTGACTATCTCTGTTGATTTGCAAATTCCGCTATCCGTTGAAGACTCCATTGCTAAAGTGTCATTACTGTGAACTATAGTTTCTGATAGAGGTGAAGCGTCTTCAAAGCTGTAACTTTTCCGTCTGTTGTTCCAATCGTTGTTTCCGTTTAAAAGGGATTTGTACTTGAGAGTGCTCAGTGTGGGTGAATCTAATAGCGGCGATACACGACTGTTTCTTCCACTAAGAGGAACATCACTGTTTTCTGAATCACATGAATATTTTCTGAACACGTCCTTATGGTTTCTCGATACGTCGATTATGCTCGCGTTGTCTGTCGAAGAAGATTCTTCACTGGGCATCCTCATCGACCCTCCTGTTGAACTCCTCCATTTCGAGGGTTCTGAAATCTCTAAGTCGTCCGGCTCGGTTACTTTGTAATTTTCTGTATCCACGTGTGGATCTTGCAATAGTGTTAGTGGCGTTGAGGATATTTCTAATGGTTCTGTTGGCAGTGACGGTGGCTCTAGGAAGCCGGAATTGAAACCGGAAGAATATACCTGCAAAACGAAACTTATCTTAATTGCTTAAAAGTTGATTAAAGGTATTTTTTCTGCATGGAATCATAAAAGTATCATATCAACATAAAACTAGTAATAGATTTGAACCAAAAAATAAAAAATGTTTTAGTTTTCATACTTTTACGAAATGGCAGTAGAATAGAAAGTCTCACCCTTCTCGATGCGTGAACCATGTAAGAGGAGGCAGGCACCCCCGGCCCGGCCGTGGTGTGGTAGGCAGCTCGCATGACCTTCACGCGTGCGCCAGGCCCGCTGGCGTGGAGCACTTCCATGGCGCGGGCTATGCGCCGGGTCACCCCACCTTCTACCACCTGAAACAAATAATTATGTTGCTCTTGGTCATAATCAATATACTGACGGGACGTGTTGGGTACGCCTTCTACCACCTGAAAAATATTTTCGAAAATACAAAAAAAAGAAAGTTTTTACAAAAAATGAGCAAATGGTTCCTAAAACACTTTTCCTGCATAACTTCTGGTTTCGGAATTCCCTATACGGATTTCCCAGTAAAAAAACTTAATATTCGCTCTCGATTAATGATATCTTTCTTATTATTTTTGCCGGATAAGTCATTGAGAGGCAGGTATTATTTTTTCACCTAAAAGCAATCTTCAAGAGTTCAAGAACTTTGTTCTGAATTCTCACAAATCACGGACAATGACGGTACGGTAACTGAACGTGATTCATCCCAGACCGTTATATTTCACAACATTATTTGGCAGTCTACAGTTTTTATAAAAGTTCATTATCAACCTTATCACGTTTTAATCATTTTAGGTATGGTCTGACTGATCATAAAAATGTCTATTCCAAAGCAACTTACCTACCAGTACTTACCTACTATAACTACGTGTATTATACGTAGACCACCTTAGTAAAATAAACAGCCTAGCCTAGAAAAATACTAGGAATGAAAGTTCTACCAAACTGAGTAAGACTTTTCAAGGTAAAATTATTACTGGTCGTTCAATGTCACCTAATGTAAGTTATTGACCAAATTATGGGAATAAATAAAAAATAATTACTGTCAAATAGTACAGGACCACACAATAAAGAGCGAGATTTAACTGTTATTTTTTTTGTCCATCATTTCTCAAATTATTTTACTAACGTGATTGCAATATCTTAAAAACTTTGTAGAGAAAATTAAGAACTTTATAATGATAGCGAAAGTCTACGTAGATAATTAATATTTATTCCTATGAACAGTAAGTTAAGTACCTACTGAACCTTACCGCCCAGAGGTTTACCCAGCAATTTATTTATACCATCTTCTCAGCTTAGTGGAACTTACCGAGCAAACAACTAAGAGAATTAAATATTCATGAGAATAAGTGACCTCAACTGTTGGTATAACTGTATCTAGTGGCCAGGTTCTCTAAATGGAGTACCTGCTTGCGAACTCGGTTTAAATGCAAGTAATGCCGTGTCGGCCAGAATTCGCGGTAAGCTGACATAATCTAATGTTGTACAACAACTTTCGTGTTGCGATACCTGTTTGTTGCTTATCTCAATATTTAGTACCCTTATAACATTGGTTATAACGGCTCGATTAACTTTGTACGTTTGTACGTAGAAAACTGTTTTGTCGAATACGAATATACCGATTTTTAATATTTAATGCCTCTACCTATATAACAAAGTTGATTTGCTCTATTCTGAGACTTATATAATTTGATTCCTTGTTGAGTCTTGAACATATACCTTTGCTTTGATTTATAGGAGTGACCTAGACGTAGACATTGATTTTTATCACTAGCACAAATAGATACAAGATTTATGTGACGTGATCGCAAAAGCGGGGCGAAACGAATTGGCGGAGCGTCATGATTGCGATCTTTTCATTGAACTCACTTTTGCAGTCTCGTGTAGGTGTAGGAGTAGGTATCGTCGGATTTTATCTGGCAATCAATCATTCACTAATCTTATGGATATGGAAATTCTCTGCGGGCGGCATCATAACGGCACTTTCGCACTAAGTGAGAACTCTACTGAATATGCTCTAAAAATCAATATTGATCTCTAACAATTCAGACCATGTTAGGATATAACTGTTTATATCCACTTCAGTTTTGTAACTGCCAATCATAACTAACATCAATTTGCAACTGGTTAAGATAATAAGTAGGTATGTGCTCGTGAGGTGTTTGCTCCAACAGAGCTTAATGTTACCATAAAGCGATGTGTAGGAAACTACTCTATGACATCAGCTACCAACAAAATCGAATCGGATCGTGCAATTCGTAATCATGACCAATTAATTTTTTCCATTTAAAGAAAATAATAGTCTATGTATGAGATCTGTTTGTGTACAAAAAGTTTACATGCTAATTCCCATTGGTCGCGGCAGCCTTTTACTACCTTATTATTGGATCAAGGCGAGTTAATTTTGAAGATAATCTGACGTCACCCTTGTATTGAACACAAAGTAAAATCAAAAGTAAGGTCGTATGCGCAGCCCACAAGTCTCCGTGCTTTATGTATGACAGAACAATAAAGCTTTTCGTGCTACCGTACAATATGAATAGACGCTCGATTGTCAATTTTCCATAGGTACCTACGAGTAGGTTGTGCTGTCGATTCTGTTAAATTATAGCTGACCTTGTTGTCTCGATTTATAAGAAACGGCAATATTTTAGGAATTTCAAATAAGATTTATTTTAGGAAAATAAACAACGAAACTTACTCTATTCATATAGAATTTTTGTGTTTATACACAGACAATGAACATCTTTAAACATGTTGACAAAGTTCAATAATTATGTTTAGAGGTAAGGTATCTCTAGCAAATAGAAAATATTAAAATAAGTATGTTAGGTACCTACCTACCTATTTTAATTATTGAATGATTTTTTACATAGCCATGAACCAGTTTTACCTGCTTCCTATAAAAAGGGCATAGTTACTTAAACTAGTGACACAAATTACGAGTAGGTAAGTATAAGTAAGCTAAGCATTAGGTACCTACCTAAAATAAATAAGTGTAATTTATTTTTCTAGAAGGTATTTCTATGTAAATCTAGTTTTAGGAATTAAATCTAGTACTGGGCAAAGGTGTTATTTTTGTGACAGTTTATGAACTAAGTTCTTTCGGATATAGACTGTGAGAAAATAATAATTTAAAGTTGAGTAAAGCAGCATTATAGGCAAGCAACACACATTTTCTTTATGGGAAACTGATCTCCTTTCTGTACCTAATTATGTTAAACAACGGCTTTGGACATAGAAAATACTTACATTCTAATTTGTGGCATTCAACACAATTAACTAAAACTGGTCGTTCAATATTATGTATAACCTGTTTATTTTAGTTGAATTAAAATTTATCACATTCTCTCATCATGAACAATGTTAATTCACTGTTAGAACATTACTAGTTATTATTACAACTTATTAGTGTGGTTCCTTTTTCCCGTCCATCCACTTAATTCCGTATTTAGAACGCATCGTTGAATTTCTCCTTGAACTTTCTTACAGAACCTACAGCCGATGTAACTTGGCCGCCTTGAATTTAGCTGCTTGAGGTCGCAGGCGGCCAATTTTCTTTGTGCATAAAAAACGCCGCCTGATTCTCGATGACATGCGGTTACTTACGATCGAACTCTGTTTATAACAATCTGTACCGTTTACGAAAGAAAAACATGGGAAGTGAAACAGATAGGATGCGTTACATAGCTGTTCCTATGACTACATAACAGCTCACACATTGTTAGCGCTAATTAAAAAAGTGTGAACATCGAAGAGATTTGATGTGCACGGAAGGTGTCGGTTCCGTCAGACGTGTACCATGATAGAGGGGAGTCTGTGACGTGAGGGGTCATTGACTAGCGAGGGCGTCACACTCAAGTGTTTCTTGAGAAACTAAGGAAAACCCTCGAATATTATGCAAATTATAATTTTTTGTATGAATCATTTCAAATCTGAAATCAACTAAAACGTCGTCTCAATTTATTACAAGGAGTCGTCACACTCAAGTATTTAATGAGAAAAACCAAAGGAAAACCCTCGAACAAACATAAATATGTTTTTATTTATATGAATAAGCTCAAATCAATCGCCAAACCGGTCAACTAAAAGCGTCTCCACTCCGCATCTATTAATTTACGCTCGATGAGTGTGCACACGGAAAAGTATGTAAATGTCAACAGGTTCTTGAAAAATGAATACCTGGAGAACTGGACATTCATTAGTCGAGTTATTTACACATTATTAGGTATTATACATCTCTACCTACCAAGCTTTGTTTTGCAACACTACTAAGCATAATCATTTTACCATAATCTTGTCACATCAGAAGGTTTTTCTAAGGCATAATGTCAGCTTTATAAGTGGCTTGATGTTGCTCAAATCACAGCCCTTTGTATACAAACTGCTGGTCGTCACATGACATCAGAAGGTAAGTAAATGATGAGTTTGCTTACACAAATAACACGGTGCCGGGCGGATGGCGCTGGCACAGCCTCGCGAGCCACGGCCTTTGGGCAGGATTTCCGGCAGTGTGCACACGAACCCGAATAAACAACGTTTCGCTTATTTATATTTGGAGTCATGTATATACTTCAACAGTGAAAATCTACAAAAATAATCGGAAAGATATTCTTATCCTTATTCTATTTCTATCTTTGTTTTGTGTACGGTACGGTCTGTGTGCTACGTGAAAGTGCGTTGAAATCTTTTGTATGGCGGATGGAATAAAACAAATAATTATGTTTTTGTAAATTAACCCAATGACGGCCTCGGTGGTGTGGCGGGCGATTGCTCTACAGAGACGCAAGAGGCGCGGGTTCTATTTCCGCTGCGGAAGAAATGTTTGCATGATCTTTAAATATTTCTTCCGGGTCTGGGTGTTGTGTACCATGGTACTCATAGTTTCCGATACCCACGACACAGGGAATCCTAGTGTGGGGTCAGGACTATGTATGTGACTGTTATAAAAAAAAGATATAACTTTTGCTTACTTTTTGGTGAGTTACAAAATGGGGTGATTTCTTGGCCCCAGAAATAGTACCTAGGTAAAAAAGATAGGTAGCCGCCAGCAGATACCTGCCTACCTACCCACACAAACGACGAAAGTCTTGTTGTTTAAAAATACAGTATAGGAAATGACTCAGAGTTGCAAAGAATAGGCTATTTAACAGCTTCCTCACGTCTTATCACTTTTACCACTGGTTAATCAGGTACTGAAATAAGCAGAACCGCATCGAGTTGTTTCCTTATCTTGTCGTACAGAATTAGACAAATTAAGTAGGTTCCTATTCGAATGGACTATTGAACCTAAATATTTGAGATGAAGACGTGCTTGGGAATACAGTCGTGAACCTGTACGTTGAACCTACTGAGCAGATGTTGTATTCAACGTCAACCTAAACAAAATTAATATTTAGGTACAACATTTAAGAAAGTAATTTTAACAGTCTAGCTTGATGATAGATGTATAAATGCATTGATTAGGCACAGTGTTATGGTATGTACTAAATAAATATACTTGCTATTATGACTTCAGACTTAAGTAGGTACAGTTATTTGCAAGTCTTGTACACCTGGTTTGACCTTACAAATAACAAGTAAAAGAATACCTCGTAAGATGTGGAAAAAAAGGATACTAAACTGGCTCAGACGGGTTTGGTAATAATATTTAAACTTGCAACGTTGAACCTTATATCATGGACACGCAAGTCCCAGTTTGTGATGGATGAAAATTGTTAAATTGCCCGACCTGTCTTGCCACTCTGGGTTTTAAGTCCGTATTAGGATATACAACTTTAGCCTTTTGGCAATGACCGCCTGATCGAAATGCCGCAAAGTTTTACAGAGCTTACGTATAGGTGTACCTAAACTGAGAATGCTTTCTCAACCCTTCCAGACAAAACACAGGTACCTATATCAGATAGGTACATAAAGGAATTTTGCATGATAAAATATTCACCTAGGTACATATTTCATACATAATGTAAAGCAGTCGCACATTATTTAATTAAACAGTATTGGAAAGCTCACCTTTCCGTACTCTGCAGTTCCTGCCCACTCTCTGCGCCATTGATCTGCTATTTCCATGTCTTTGCGAGTTGTCTCTCGGTCGCTGCAGCTACACTCAGATATATGGCTCGTTCGAGTAAAGCGCGCACAAACGTCCGCCTTGCGCGCCGGCTCAAAGCCTACTGCCATGGCAGCAGTAAAGTCAGTAAACCAATCACTAGTATCCGCCAGGCTTTGCCATGATACAGCATCAACCCACAAAATAAATTTAAATATCGTGAATTCGTCATAGCCTTCCGCAGATAAAAAGCATACTTACCTACCTGATGTCAACGCCCACTCTAGATTTAGGTGCCTACTGGGGCCTGCTAACCAGACGTAGGTCGCGACCCACGCGCCTCTTGTGTCATGATGGGGAAAACATTGCAAGCTGGTATCTCATTGTCTGTTATATTCATTGCACTTAAATCTCCCTTGAGTACCAAAATACTACCTACAAAGGGATCATACAAACGTTTGGATTTGTTTTTCAAAAACTAGGTACGAAGTAATAGGTTTAAAAAGAATGGGTCTAAGTATGTACCTACTACTATTTAGCTTTTAAAAATAGGTTTTTCTGTCACAATCACAGGTGTCTCTAATAAAACCACACAAAGTTTTAAACAACTTTTATTAATAAATACTTCTCCTACACATACCACTAACATTTTTTTAGAGGTAAAGTTTTACAGTTTCAGTGTGAGTTGTATGTAAATTATTTACATTTCCACTAAATCATAATAATTGTTTTAACACATTGGACTGTAGAGATTTTAACTTTAGTTATTATTATTTGTCAAAGCTTTAGTAAAACACAATTTATTTGCTATGTATCTACTTCCAAATCTAAAATTTAACAGATACATAAAATAATCATTCATGATCAGTGACTTGGAAAAGAGAAATAGTAATATATTTACAATTAAATTATAATTAATTATCTAGGTTAAAAGTATCAATATCAGGTTATAAATTAAAGCAACTTGTTTAAACTTCCTACCATGTGCAATTATAATTCATAGTTTTGATCCTCTCTAAGATGACTTTTGTACAAATTAAATAAATGATCATTGCACTTCTGTAGATTTACAATCTCTATGCATGTATCATTCCTAAAATTATTTCTAGTGTTTTTACATCTCAGAAATGTGGCAACGAGTGGTTCGTTGCTTTGGTTTGAAGCACAAAATGTGTAAAACAGTTTTTGCTCATAGTTGAAGTTTTTACTAATTCCATCTTTAAAGTTTCTATAAAAAAGCTGTTGTCCAGGGAAGCATAAGCTTTCCACATCCTTCCATTCTTCAGTAGATAGGGCAAACAATAATCCTACTTGAGATCCCTTCACGATACAAGTTACCTGCCCAGATTTGTCGACGATTCTCAAAGTAGCAGCTGAACCTGGAGCACCTTTCCTATGGTTAATTTTCACAGATTCAAGATAATAATCAGTGAGTATTCCCCATCCTTTCGTATGAAGCTTTATTCGCCGCGCTTCGGTTAACTTTATAGGTGCCACATTATCATAAAATTCATAGTGGTTCAGTTTCTTCATAAATGGTAATCTAAATAGTTTAATAAAACCTAAAGTCTAAAACGAAAGTTCCACGATTGCTACTAAACTGCTGTATTTGTGTTTGTTTGACAAGAAAAACTCTACGTAGGTATAATATTGGTATCAATGAATTCAAATTAAGTCATATGTTCACATCACAACACAATTTGTACCTATTAGCTGGCTGGCCTCGACGGTTGACGTTGACGTCGTGTTGCACGCGACAACGACTGTGGCAATTAAATGACATGAAAGCGTTCGGAAACAGTTTTTTCTTATATAACATTATTGGCAGCAGTATATACACTGAGCAAGTAATCACTACGTTTTACTTAACTAACTTACACGCATAGCTTCACTTAGTTTAAATCTTGACACCCCGATTTACCCCTTTATTTTGTAATAGGGACTATTATGGGTTATTTTGTAAAACCCTGAAACACGTGTCTGCATCTGCACGTGTGTATTTTGCATCTACAGTATCCAAACCGAGTTCAAGTCAATCGCACCACCCGTTTAAAAGTTCTCAGACAAATGTTTCCTCTTTTCACCCTATATAGATTGAATTTTGTAAAATCCCGCCTTCGTGGGGTGGATTTGCTCTAAAAGAAAGTCACCTTCCTTTTAGCTTTCTAACTTCAGTAGCTTGGCCTGTGCGTTGATTGCAAAAAAATGCATAATGTTATGTACGAGCAGATAGGTATGGAAAATTTGAAATGGCTGTATCGTAAAGCAATGGTGAAACTTTTTTATTCCTTCCTTCCTTGAATTACATAAATTAATCTGGGCTCGTAATTTTGGGACCCAAAAAATGCAATTCGGTGAAAACATGTACGTCTATCTTGCTTGAGTGGATTGCCTCGCACCATTGTGTGAACACTCTCGCCGAAGTACAGGTCAGGCAATAGTGACTTATTTTAGAGCATGGCCCACAGGCATGGCCTTACTAACAGTTTCGTTCCTCATTTTGGTAACTACCTAAACCTCCAATATCCGAATCTAAATTGGAACACTCAAAATATCCTATGAAAATGAACTTATTTTTGTCATTGTCAATGTCAGTGTCATTTCAGCATGTGCCTACCCTACCATACTATTTTCGTAACATTCGTTTCATAGAATAAACTTTTCTTACCTAATTATTCGGAGGCCTGAGAGATTTATTTTCTCTCAAAAAATTATAAAGTAGCTAAGTAAGTACTGCACGATTTTTCAATGAGAATAGGCTGGATCCAAAAAGTTGTAGATAAATGGCCTGGAAAAAAAACATTTGGCATGTATAGATTTCTTCCTATGTTCTTCGTTCTTGGTGCCAGCCTTGAATTTTCAATGATAAACTGGAGAGTTGGTGAAGTTAACTTTTATAACACATTCAAGAAGCGACAAGCCTACAATATTATTGAGGAAAAGATAAAGAAATACGCAGCTTCATAATGCCTGCTGGAGTGTCGTGGGGTCAGTACTTAGCATTTTCTTCTGCAGCGATGCTATCAATGCTGGCTGGGTCCCAAATCGTACACCAGTACTACCAACCTCTCAAAGATCTGCAGGAATATGTCAATAAGGAGCTCAAGAATCTGCCAGATCATGTACAAGTGAAGATAAGAAGTGAGCTAAAAGATGAAGGTATTCTAAAATAATTGTTAATAATGTATAAAATAATAGATAATAAAGTGTAGATGTGTTAAATTGTTTTATAATGTTTTTTTTTCTACAGTGTGTGTCTATACTCCAACTTTCAATAGATTCATAAGTCTGATGTTTTGTTTTGAATTGTAAACCAGTACTGTTGTTTCATCTTAGATTTTGAAAACGCAGGGAGTGGAATGAGGCTTCAGGTTGCTCAATTATTCTTTGTGATACTTACCTAGTATTATTTACATGAAATGCTTCTAACCAAGTAGTTAAATGAAAATTGAACAATACTGGACTATTAAGGCTAGGTATATTAGTTTTGAATTTAACCTCTGGTATGTTTTGTCTATATTCATGCACCCCACACTATCTGTCTTGTCACATATATGTGAGAAAGTGACCTTTCACCTTAGTATGCAATTTTAGTATGAAAGCACATGAGAATAGGGTCTAAAATTCTCTAAAATTGCTTGATTCAATTTAAAATGAATCAGTGAACCATACACATGATTCACCTCGGAGCAGCAAATCAACTCATTCATCTAAGAAACTTTTAGCACCATTACTTCATTCAAAAGTATCACTCTTTTAATGAGTATCTCAATTCAAAAGTTAGCTGCTAAGTTTCACATGACTATTATTTTCGCCAAAAGACGGCAGCCCACCAAAATCATGAGTACTATGTGGAAAATTAAAAAAAAATTTTTTTTTTATATTTTTAGTATGTCACAATAAAAAATTTGGTTCTTAACTTACACACAATATTTACATAATTATTTAATGTATAACATATATTAGATTAAGGAATCTAATGCATAATAAATAAATCTTAAAATTTAATTCACTTCAAAAGTTAGGGTACACACATATAATAACAAACTATTATTAATAAAATTATAAAATTCAACAATTATTAGCACACACACAACATACTATTATAACAGAGTGTATTTTCCCATTGGGTAAGTTATACTTACAGGTATATTTTGTTCTTAGAGAGTACCTAATTGTGTCAGGTACCTAAGTACCTAAGTAATTCTTTGTTCTACTGACTATGGTAAACCTGTCTTATTTAAGATCAAACTTTTTACAATACAAACTTATTTTTCTATCATACATATCAAATGCAGTCTTTCTCAGTAAATTACATCTGTGGAAGGTCACCTTGCTGAGTTGGAGATGGTTCTTCTTATCCAGTCAACATGTGAACTGATGGAATCATAGATTCTTGGTCGGCCCAATCCAATCTTAGTGCATGCAATCCTCCATCCACTTACACCCATTAGAGACCATCGTCTCATTTCCTGATCAAAACACATCATAGAACTTCCAGCATACTCTTCTTCCTGTAGAAAAAAAAACAGTCTACGTTAACTAGAGCATTTTTGGTAGAGCTAAATTCTCTTATAACCAAATAACATATGAAAAATATTTTATAGTGCTTCCTACCCAGGTAAATAAATACCTACTATAGACAGAACTAACTAAACTCACATCACAGTCATCTTGATCATAAAGTGGTTCCGCGCATATTCCGTTTATCGCAGCAATGCTGACGTTTTCGCACGTGTTCATTGGACTGGATACAACATGGACCCTTTGTAGTTGGTCTCTGTTCCTCGTCCACCCAAGCGTGTTGCATACGCCTTTGTCTGAGTTCGTCCCGCCTTCAGGCAAGCAGATTGGCCTGACAAAGTCTGTCATCTCTACTGGTTCCTCTAATCGCACCAGTGCCAGCATACTGCCTTCGACTGGCGACCGCACCATGCCGACTATCCGCCGTTCCTGTTGCCAGGGAGTCGTGCTTTGGATGCGTACTGTACCCAATCTTGCTGTCCATTCAGCTTTTGGTTGCCCCTGCAATATAAAAAACAATTTATAATGAGTCTTAGTATAACCATTGGATCAGACATACAGTGGCAAAGTATTTACGTACCTAACCTACCAGATTTACAATATAAACCTTTCTTATTAAACAGTTTTGTTGTAGTTGGATCTAAGATTTGTTTCCTCACCTACTAGATACTTACTGATCTAATTATCTACCTACCAAGAAAAACCACATGGCAAAGCTGGGTGATAGTGAAAGTGACTCTTAGAATCGGTAGTAGGTAGGTATATCTACCTGGAAACAAGAAGCGGTGGTGACCAGCCATGACGGATGTATGAGCGCCGCATCACAAGCGTGGACATGGGTCCGCAGCAGCGCCGCGTGCCAGGGCCAGTCTCCGGGCTGAGCTGAACGGAGCAACCCTTCCACGCCTTTAGACGAGCTGGCTACCCTCGCTGATGGTATTCCACATTCTGTAGGTAATCAAATAAACGTCATTTACAACAATCAAACCAGGTCAAAGGTCTGTAAAAGGACTTACTTTCACTTTCCACTTATATTTTGATTCACTGTTACTAAACTTGACCTCACTGTGAGTGACTAAGAAAGGAAAAGGTATTATGGTTTCACGACCTTCAAAAACACAAATTTGTTCGGATTTAACCCAGGCTCGATGTCAGTCGTAACTTTTTAACTTACCTAAATTATCGCACACTACTTTGATCACTTTTCGTTCCGGACACTTGCTTTTAAGGAAGGATATTTCCGAAGCGAACGGGTCTACTATTTCCACATATTGTGCAGCTTCATTGTCTTTGTGTTCAGCGTCAGTTTCTTCAGTGTCTACTACAACTTCTGCAGTTAACGCCGATCTGAAATTCATAGTTATGATCATTATTTATATAAAATAATGGTGGCATTAATGTACCTACGGTTCACAACGTAGAACTAGATGTAGCAAGTTCGTAGCATAGAAAAGACTTCAACGCGCACTTTTGTGTTTTTCCTTGATGTTAGAGAGCTTTGTGTAAGGTGATAGGCATTGTAGTCTCACTTGAAAGTCAGAGCCCTGCAGAGAGAAGTGGCCACACTCGTCAGCGCTCGCTTGTCGTTCTCATAGGGCGCTGCACAAATCTTCCCGTCCCTCCCTCGTTCCGCCCACACCGCGTAGCCAGCCCGACTTCTGATGGCACCAAGAGTCGTTTCACTGTTTTCTCGACGCCACGATGCCAGGGAACGTGAAATCCATACTAGAAATGAAATATAACATTTTATTATTGAAACTGAATAAATCATATTGTCCCTGAAGTGGTTTCCTAAAGCATCCGCATTTCACACTCGTCAAAGCAGACTAAGTAAGAATAATATAATCATCAGTCTGTAAGAGTCCACTGCTGCACAAAAGCCTCACTACTACCTCTAAATAGAAATGAATCCGGCCAAGTGCGAGTCGAATTCGCACACGAAGGGTTCTGTACTATTATAGGTAGGTACACTACATAAATGTTCCTTATATGCCACCTATTATAGGTGGCGGCAGGTTCCCTATTAAAATCAAGCAAAAATTGCAAAATGAAACACGTCTCTTCCATGAGGATCCCCATAACTTTTAATTTTATAAAGTTTTTATTTTTATTATTTTAAAAAACAAATCAAATTGTACAAATTTGTACAAATCAGTCAATTTTAGATCGTTTGAAAAAGAAATAGGTACCTACCTAAGTACTCAAAAATACAAAAAAAAATGGCCAAAAAGTCTCTCGACCATCCAATTACTGATCGCGCCTAGTGTTACTAACTTCAATGTTGATGATAAACGTAAAAAAATTTTTTTCTTGTATGTAGCCCCTTTTATTTCATTTTTATTTTTTGTGGTTTTTGCGGCACTAGAAATACATATTCTGTGAAAATTGCAACTCTACCTATTACGGTTTATAAGATACAGTCGGACGGAAGGACGGATGGACAGCGGAGGCTTAGTAATAGTCCCGTTGGTATTCTTCGGGTAGGTACGGAAAGTGTTGGTAGTAACTCACAGCATCCAGCTTCGTCGCTGCCGTCAGGACAGTCCGGCGTGCCGTCGCAGCGCAGATGCGCCGGTAAGCAGCGCGCGTGTAAAGCACAGCGCAGGCCTGAGCCGCCGGCCGCCGTACAATGCGAGCAGTCGCGCTCATCACGCGCGTCCGCGCAATCCGGCACGCCGTCGCACGCACGCCGGGACAACGCCAACCGCTGAAGGTTTCCGGTGCAATCTAGATAGCGGTTTCAATCAAATCGAGCATGACAATGATGTCCGAAATTGGAAATCTAGGTTTTCTTTCCATATCCTATAGATTTAAATAAATAAAATAACTTTATTTCAGGAAATATTAGATACCTACCTAAGTTACAGACCTTATAAACTTAATCTACGGCTCATATAAATATATACCTTAAAACTGACACATATTAAATATACAAAACTTATTAACACGATTTGACTACGCCGTGCTACGCAATGTCACTGTGTCTTGTAAGTTCCCGCGGAAACATCTAGTCTGTACACTATACACCCTTCGACCAAAACTCTGCATCCATGAAGGTTGGTAGGCGAGCAGTCGGCTCTCTCACCATAAATGATTTGAAATTCACATTATGATGAGACGTCAACTGCACAACCCTCATGGTGAGCTGGGTCTTCCTCTTCAGGTAGGTACTCCACGACCTATATTATATAGTATACCTGGCTCCAATGTGCAAGATCCAGCACCGAAGTAGTCTGGAAACCGCGCGCAGTCAAAATGTGGTTTGAGCCGGTCGGGCAGTCGCGCCCCGCAGCCGGTGTGGAAGGCACGGCAGTAAGCACGGCAGGGGCGCACAAGATGTTCGGCCTCGCATCGCGGCTGCAGCATTTGGCAAACAAAGTCCTGGGCCAAAAAAAATTTACTTAGAAGAAAGACAACAAGAAAAAAACACAATGGTTACCTGAACAACACAACCAGGTGTTTTTGCATTTGGGTTGAAACAAAAAATATCACACAACACAACATACAACTTCATTGCATAGCTTCTTAATAGTGCATTTCAAACCTGTGCAAGATGAGAGCATTCTGCATCAAGGAGTTCCCTGAAAGCCACTAGGTCCCGTAACAGCGCATCCTTCGAAGCGTGTCCTACGAGGTTTGGATACGCCGTCGAGTTGTACGGCAGATGTGAACAAAGTGGCAGAGACACAGTAGAGCATTCCCTTAGCTCCTCCACCGCTTCAGACTCTATGGCTTCTGTGGTCGTTGGCTCGAATGGAGTCTTATTATCATCTTCTCTTAACTCCATTGACGATATCATGGAACTCTCCTGAAAATTATTGAAACGTAAATTATAATATTTTATTCACTTCAGACTCTACTAAACTTGACTTATTAGCACTAAGGCAAAACTTTCGTCGCTGTCTTAGATATGTATTTTATTTCTAAAATTATTGACACTACCATTACTTTTCAATGACTATTAGGTACAATCCATTTTTCGCACTGGTTTGAAATAATAATTTATAAAGCCTTTTTTCGGAAACTTTTACCAAAACCATAATTATACTTAGTCGTAACCGCCCACATAATTAAATTATGCAATCACCCTGGTAGTTACCTCGATATGAAGTGTTTCCGGAAGTGTGGTGACATCGTTGAAGTAGACCGTTGGGTCGGCGAGCTCGCGAGCCAGCACGTTTGTGACCTCTCCGGTGGTCACTGCTGTGAAGATTGGCTCGAACATCACCTCGAAATGGACCCTCGTCCCTTCCATCACACTGAAATAAATCATAAGGTTTTTTCATCGATAGTATTGCCTGTATTTAAGTTGGAGTTTCTATTTACTTTAAAAATTCTTCATGTTTGAACTACTTCTCACAGAATAGAAAAGAACAGCAAATAAACTTCGTTTAAAAGTGTAGGTAAGTGGGTTATAAACTACTTCTTTCGTAATTTAATTTGGTATAGATAATAATCGGAGTCCTTAGTTACCTAGTAAGTAGGTTTAACAAGTACTTACCTACATGAGATAATTGACTTCGTGTAGGTATTATATAAGTTTTGGTAGGTAAAAGCTACATACCGACTCTAAAACTGTTGAGACAGAGGAATATCGATACTGAAACAATATTTAGAATTTACCTAAAAACCTATACTTAGGTACAAGTTACTTTTACATTGCGTAATTTAGGAAATACATAGATTTAATCTAGTGAGGCAGGCACATGTGGGAAGTGATTCATAAACTAGATAAAACGTTCAATCACGTAAGCCTATTATAAAAATGTGGGTCATTCAACACATAAAAGCTAATGAAAATCTATGTTGTCTTCCGTTGCCTACGGAACCGTTTCTACGGTTGCAGGAATTATTGTTGTAAATTCAATAGGTATTTCAATAAATAGACTCTTCTAGTATTCTACATAGACTTATACCTACTCGTAGCATGACGCAATAATGTTGAGGTAAACATAAACAGTCGACTCAATAAATATAATAGAAAACTTATGAAAGCATCGATCACTTTAGGAAACTAATGTTGAGTAAATTGGCTACCTACAAAGCTTGTGGCTAAGTGCCAATTATTCGGTTGAATTACTCTTCAAATAGGTAATTAAGATTCAGATCACAAAAGGAAAGGGCCGTAACATTTATAAGTATCGAAAATAACCTTCAATGTGGATTACTTACAAACGTGCACAGCATTATAATATAAACGCTGTCACGTACATAGGTAGGTACCTAGCTAGGTACATATTTGGTAGGAGCTTTCTCATGTAGGTACCCAGCATAGGTACCTACCTACACAAAGACATCGTTGGTAGATAGTGGCTAAATAATATAGATAGGGCATTGTTTGGTAGTATTAGTTGTTCCGGTTTGGGCAAAAAACTAGGCTAGAAGATTCGTCAAAAGTCGGTCAGCGGAATTTAAAATCCGGTATACAAAAAAGGATTTCTCCATGCATCACGTCACGTTCAAAAATGTTTTACATTCGAAGGAAGCCATTTAGAATCGTATATGAAGTGGCCATCGAGGTTACGTTACGCTTTGAAGAGCTTGACCTCAACCTAAGCCGAAAACCAGAATTTCTGGATGGGCTGGTGCATCGCACGTTTAAATTATCAATTTCTTGCGTAACGAATCTCACAATTGGCGTCAAAACGATCTTCGTGATTAATGCAGCTTAAAGTTACGCCGTGCAAGTTGCTGCTAAATGTAGCATGCGCTGGCTCAATCAAGCTCGCGATCCGAGAAAGTTCACTTTCTCCGATAATATCAGCAATCGGTTGTTGTTATATCGTAGTAGCAGATACACATAACACATAAGCTCATTCTTGTTTCGTGCATGTGAGTCATCTGTTTCGAAACTCAAATTATGAATAGATATTTTGCTGTAGTCATGACTTTATTTACTATTCGTCGTGTTTTGGCAGTTTCCTTATACCTACATAGGTAACTGTAGGTAGGTACCTAGGAACACCTACTTTTCTTGTTTTACGGAGGTAGATAAGTTGGTAAAAGTTGTTGGTAATAAAATTATTACCTATCTAATTAGCTAGCCGTTTATGATAATAACTGAATTGGATGATAATAATGTAAGTACTCACCTAAATTTGATGTAAGTAAATACTTAACAGCCGCTTATGTGGTTGTTATTATTAACATTAGCCTTCCGTGCTTGCTTAATAATTTTAAAATGTTCTAACTGTTAATTCCGCTATAAACCTGTCGCGAATATCTTACCTGTCCAACGCCAATATATCAGCCGATACAAAACAAGATTTGAGTTCCGAGTTTTGGTATAAGTTGTATAGTGTTTGCTGCAACCGGCTCTCCCTGGTGCGATTGCCCTTCGGCTCGAGTTCCTTGCCCTGCGCCCCCTCTTCCACCTGCCAACTGGTCACTATGAACGAGCCTCGGAATGTCTGCCGATTTAATGGATCGCCGAACAGGTACATATCTGAAACAATCCATTAGTTTGTTTATTGACCATGATCAATTCAACTAATTTCCCGTAACTCTAATACTTAGTGCTCCACAATGATCCACATATTTAGCACATAAGCACAAACAAGTCTTATTGAAAATAAGATTATTTCTAAAATTATTTCTTCAAAACCGTGTCAATCGCTTTGATAAAAACATGCACTAAATTAGCATCTAATAACCGGTACCAACCAAACTAGATCAAAACTTGGATTGTTGCCGATAACAAAGGCATCGTACACTTGTCGCTGTACCACGCTTTCCGCAAGGCCGTTCGCCCACTGGCCTTTGCTTAGTGACGGGCGAAATGTCTGTCCTAGCACGAGGAACCCTGATATTTACCTACCATCATAGCTTTGTATGATTTATACAAAGCTAGGTATTGGAAATAACGAATATAGTTACCTATCTAATATATTCGTTATATCCCAAATATTATTTTAGACTAATACTAAGAAACTTTCGCCGTCTTGTCAGAGCTCTAATAAATGGGAATGAACCTTACAAGGAAACATTAACAAAATCATCACCTACTTATGTTAGCGTGACTTACTAGAATAGTAACATTAGCAACAATCTAAACAAACCTATTAGAAAGGCACATACAAAAGCACTTTCTGATACTCCATCGCTATGATTGTTCTTGCCCCATTGTTTTTAGATTTGCGTAAACATAATTGGCTGTTGAAAAGCATTATTATTTTCCAGTGTTGTTCGTGATGAACAATATTCACGAATGTTTATAAATAGAATATCGAATAAGTACTACGTTACTTTTACACACATATAACTTAGTTCTTAGCAAGTTTTGCAAGAGTCATTTAGATTCTAGGCGAATAACAGTCAATTTTAGAAGGAATTTTATTATGAAACATGTTGGCCGTTTAAGGTTTTAAAGGGTGAACCGGTAATTACTTTAGGAAGTGAATGTAGCTTCAACTGAGCGAGTAGGTTTGTAACTACCTAGGTCACCTAGGTATCACAGACTGTCACCGTAAAATAATATTTACCTACAAAAAAACTTACTCAGGTACAAGTATCTACCCAATGATGAAACAGATTTGATATTAGTTGACCTATGACTACCTACACTACATCGTAAGGTGCAGCAGCGCATACCTTAGGTCCTGAGGTCTTTACCTTGTACACCACACCCTCTCTCGCATAAGAGTAAGCCAAATATTTAAAGATTACGCATATACCTGCTTAATCGTCACTTTCCGTACCTATCATTTCCGTCGTACCTGTCTCTTTCGTGGTAGCACCTTACTTCGTGAGAGGAAGTATTTCAAAACACTATTATAACCCTGTTGACGTTCTTATCTCAATCTGGCCATTGACAAGCAACTTATTAAGTTAATGAGGGAGCGATACCTACGGCCAAAGTAGACAGCAACAGCGGCGAGTAGCAATAGGACGAGTAGGGCAGCAGTCGCGGCGCAGCAGCCGCGGCAGCCTCTGCTCATCTTTCGCCTCGTGAACCTGATGTCGCTGCTCACAGACATAGTCGACTCGGGAGCCCTGTGTCTCGAACATGCTTGGTTGCCGTTCCGCGTCCATCCATACCCGAGCTGAATAAATAAAACAAATAAACGTTTAATGAAAACAACGACCTACTTCTTTGCATATCTTCATCACTTTCTTTCTTTCACTTCAAGATTTTATTATTTACTGAATCCTTTGTTTTTTTTTGTTAAACTTATTGCGCAAAAACAAAGGGCAGGTGTGGTATATAAGGTACATAATTCCACTGTTGTTCAACGGTTGCGTCAGGTGCACAACGAAAGGTTTCGAGTCCAGTCCAGAGTTAAACGAAACACCGCTTTTGGGCAAGTTTCGCTAATCTGTTCGTGCTGTAGCCGTCTGAATAGGTAGACTGAGATTGAATGACACGCTCCATCTGTTTTGTAATGAACCTAGGTACACAATGTTCGACACCTCTGAAAAAGATTCTGTTGAAACTGATTACGCAAATCAAATAGTGCATTTGTAAGCTTTAAGCCAAACTTTAAAACGATAAAAACTCAACAGTGTTCTATTTTGCCTTCAAAAAAGTTCTTACCTAAAAACTTAATTATCTACCTATACTTTATTTTGAAGACCTACTTAGGCAAGTACAGTCAGCAACAAAATTTAACAATTTAGAATTTTTAAAACACTTTTTAGGGTTCCGTACCCAAAGAAGAAGAAGGGTGCCAACAGGAACCCTATTAATTACTAAGCTTCCGCTGTGCGTCCGTCCGTCTGTCTGTCAGTGGGCTGTATATCGTGAACCGTAATAAGTAGAAAGATGAAATTTTCAGAGTATGTAATTCGATTGCCGCTATAACCACAAACAATAAAAATAAAATAAAAGGGGGTCCCATACAAGAAAAATAATAATATAACTTTCGTAATCGATCATTGAAGTTAAGCAACACTAAGCGCTGTCAGCAATTGGATGGATCGTGTGACGTTTTGCACATGTTTTGTAGTAATTTTATATATTTCTTTTTCAAAACAAAAAAAATTTTACTGGTTTGCACAAAACAATAATAAAATTGAAAATGAAGGTGGTCCTCATAAAAGAGACGTTTTTCATTTTGCATTTTTTCTTCGATTTTAATAGGTAATAGGTAGCACGATAGGTGGCTCACAAGAGACATTTATTTACACATACGATGGTATGGATCCCTTCGTGTGCGAATTCGACTCGCATTTGACCGGTTTTATTTCTTTTCGCGTAGAAAAATAGTTAAAGTGCCTTAATTTTTTATATCGTCTAGGCAAATTTTCGTATATTAGTCGTACGGGTATCGGATATATTCAAGATTTGTGTAAAATCATCAAACTTTGACTTTAAGGTAGGTAGGTACTTGTTTTAGTTAGTAGGCCGATAAGGCGATTGTAAATCAGAATCTTTTGCGTCTACCAGTCTGCTCTACCATTTCCTTGCAACCACGCAGCGTAGCATCTCCAGATCACCGCTCAAGCTTGACTGGTCTCTATTTCCTAACAATTATTGAGGGTACTTTCTTGCTCAGTAGCGTAAATTTTTCCGTCCTTTGATAAAATCTAGCGCATCCATTATCTATCTATAGAGTAAACCAACTCAAAAAACTTCGATCAACTCAAGTTTTTGAACGATTTATCCATATTTCAGCAGGCGTTACGTATCTTTAGCACTTCACACAAAGTGTATTTAATAGATTATAATCTTCCTACACTAATATATGCTTTTATAGGCACCCTCCTTACCTGAAGGGTGCCAACGGGACTCTATAAGATTCCGCTGTCCGTCCGTCCGCCCGTCTGTCTGTCAGCGGGCTGTATCTCATGTACCGTAATAGGTAGAGTTGAAATTTTCAGTGTGTATTACTGTTGCCGCTATAATAACAAATAATAAAAAAAAGGAAAGAAACATTTATGTACATGCACCTACGATGGTACGGAACCTTTCATGTGTAAATTCGACTCGCACTTGACCGGTTTTAATATATATACTTGTACGAACCTCTCAACATAATTATGTTTTTCATCTTCATTAGTGTCAAATATTGAACTCTACGATACCTATCCATAAAGCCGTTAGGTGCAAGCTACCCGTGAAAATGAACGGCTTATGTTATGGCCTACATTTACTAATTGACAGAATGGCCAATGACCCAGCGATCATCAGCGGTAACCTTGAAACAGCAGATAGAAAGTTTATAACACATAAACACTTTATTTTGCCATTTCCGCCAAGGCGCTTATGGTAAAATTAATTGCTGTATTGCTAGCATTTTGTACCTACAAGGTGTTTGCTTTGTAATAAAATCTATTTACTTACTTTACTACCTTAGTATCTTGAGCAGAATATTATAATGTTAGGTCACCTTTTTTTTAGTGAACAAGTACCTATCCTGTTTCTAAGCTGGTATGATGATGTTGTCGTGTCTTTAATCAATTTAGGTAGATACGTCTATAAGTATCTTACTTTCGTAGTTAAAAGATTAGATAGATAAAAATATTTAGACTGGTTAATTTCAGCATTTTGTAGGATTTCACCTCGGAACCTAGCTATTGTTTAGTGTTGAAACGAAACTTACTTCGATTCTAATATTAGATAACAGAATGGCAAAATAATTTAAGTTGCGCCAATCCAATAGAGCACTTTTGAATGCATTGGAATTATGAAATTGTTCCAACATTATTGTAGGTACTAGGTAGGTACTTCGCCTGAACTGTAATATTATTTTGATGCGTCTAAAGAAATAAGTTGGCTAAGCTGGCTCTCAGTAGAATTTAATCTCGTCTTATTTTAATTTTCCATGTGGATTGTAAGGAAGTAGTATTCTATAGTGGTTATTAGTATTACCTACATAAATAATAAAATGTTAGTGACTCCTTTGATTTAAAGGTAGGTACTAGATCTCAATTCGTGAATAGATACAATTTTTGTCTCACATTTTCTTTTACAACCTAATTTTATTACGGTTATGTAAAGCTCACAAAGGCGTGACAATTTAAATGGCATTTAGCAAACATGACAAACTGAATAATTTAAAGTTTTCCTACTATTTTAAATTATTACCAAGTGAATAGTTCCTTCACTTAACTCGTACGGACAAGGTTAAGCTATCTGGTAAAAACTTTTGGTGTCGCAACGTAGGTACCTGCCTAGGTACCTTTGCAATCGATGATGCATGGCTGTTAGATATGCTCTCAAGTTTTAACTACACTGAATGTAGATAGGTACCTATACTTGTTTACGATTGGTGAATATAAATAAAAAGGTTACATGCAGCATCTCACTAAAATGTGCAAGAACATACATACATTATCAGATGCAGGCAGAGCCACAAGTTCACAGGAAAACTTGAAGCCACTCCTGATTCACACTTATGGTGATAAGTGATCAGCCCATCGCCCATACACCTAGATGGTCTATCATGTTAGAGAGGATACGATCCCTTATGCGACTTTTACGACATGCTCGGGGAGAGAAGCAGTTGGACGCATCATATGTTTTTTCCTTGCTTCCAGTCTAGCAGAGAAGTGGTAACTGCAAGGACAGCGGGATCTTTTTAGAATAATGTCATTAAAACATGTCATTTACTTCTGAGCATTTATATTATTGACGAAATTTCCTTTCATGTGCATTACGAAAATGTTGCACCTCAGATATTGGCTTCTTAGTATTTCTCTTCACTTAGGCAAGACAAGATGCAATCACATCGTTGGCTTACACTTGTCGCCGCGAGCGCGACCTACATCCCCCGGCTCACGTTTTTGCTCGCCACAACAAAGCGCGCAGTTTCGCTGTTTTCTATTGAGATCTCTAGCTCTTACAATGCGGACGCCCTCACTTTCGTTGGGTTCGTGCTCATTTACAGATAATAGTTAACGCGACCGCTAATTTCCTTCAGATAAGCAAACATTTCTAACTTCCTCTATAATTGCACAAAAGTGCGTTACAATCGGTCTACACATTCAGTAGAAAATCTCAATAAGCAATAAAATCGAATAATTTACGCTTCATCTGTAGTTGATTGAAGTTGATTGAAGTCAACGCAATGTTCAAGTAACTTCCGGTAAGGAAACTTTCATGCGGAAACCAGAGGGGTTGATGTGAAAGTTTAACGGCCTCTCAACTTGTATTAATCTGCAATGATATTTCATAATCTGTTGTTTACTTATGAATTAAGATAATAACTTTAATTATCCAAGTGTTACGCACTACTTACATAAGTTAATTAATACGTAAGTATAAGTATGTCGCGCTTGAGACGGTATTACTTACTATCTTGGAGCGCGTTGAACTCTTTTGTATTCAGCTACGGAGTTATGCACTTCTCGTAGCACTCGTCGCTGTAGTCATACTAAGGTCTGATTTCACCGTTCAAACTGAACGGCGTTTAGCTTCTAAACTGAGTTCGAGAGCTTTTACAGCTGACAATTTTCATACAATTTGACAGCACTTGAACTTAGTTTAGAGCTAATCGCCGTTCAGTTTGTACGATGAAATTGTTTCAAAAAAATACTATTTTTGGGTTTCTATTATTCTTTTATTTGCCATTTAGATTCACATGTAAAGATGATCTCAGTTTATTACGATTTCATAGATAAAATTGATCTTTGACCCTGTGACCTATCAGATAAAGATAAAGAGATAAAGTTAAAGAAGTTTATTTGCCAAAAAGAAAACACAAGATTACAATTTAGAAAAAGTTATACAAAGTAAATTAACCACTTATCCTGAAAGATTTTTTGTTCAGCGAGGCCCAAACTAGACTCGAGAGTCTGTATCTTGGGTCTCAGGAGCACGAGTTACCAAAAAATACATTAAAGTTGAAGCTAATATAGGTGTTTTTTTTTACATGGCAAATATCACATACGACACTCGCTGCTGAGTTGGTCGTTTTTATATCTATGAGTTTTTGTTAAATAGATCGGTACCATGAGGAATTTCCTAATATAATAGGTAACCTCATGACAAACGTCGTCCTTGAGGTCGTCCTAGATCTGAATTATGAAAACTACGATCTCCACAAAAGCAAAATCAATGTAGAGTGGGTACTTACAAGGCAGTATCACATGACGACGGACGGTCGGTAATCAAATAGCGGTCCCGCGGCCGCGGTTCTTGACTGTGTTTTGAAATTAATACTACCTTAGTAAGCAGCTGCATATATTCAAAGTTCACCTAGTTCTCAGTTGGATACAGTCCTACTTACAGAGTGCACTTTGGTCGGATTTCAATTGTATTTCGTAAGAGACCTGAACGGAATCATATTTTGTTGAAAATAAAGCAAAGTAAATAAATGCGATTGTATAGCCCAGAGATGACTTCGTGACTATGCCGATGTTTAGAAGGTCATGAACTTTTAAAATGTACAAATTGTTCACCTTGCTTGCCTTTGCTTAAAATGTTACACCTACATGATTCTTTAGAAAATAAAAATAACTAAGACGATGTTTGTTTTAGTCTATACCTATCCACTTTTAACCTAACATAAATTACTCCCTTTTACCTAGATGACCTAGTGACCTGAGCCAATCAGTGTTTAGGCACGTGTAAGCATTTGTTTGCCATGATGTATGCATGTTTCAAACGGTGTCTTTGTTCGTGTCAATCCCGAAATTTGCAAATCAAATATTTTCCTTCAGTATTCGGCGACTCTAGCCTCTCTACATAGCCTGGTTCCAACGGTGTTATCTGCTTACACTATATTTAAATTGATCTACCTCGAACATACGATACGTCAGCCAGATCTAGCAGTCACGAAAATGTATACCAATGTTACTGACAATCTGTATAATTCAGGTATTCTATAAAATACCTAGGCAATGTATAGAATACCTAGGACGTCCAGGCAATGTATGAAATATTATTAATGTTAATGTCCATTATATACTTTACTTAGGTAATGTATACAATACCCAGGGATTGTATAGTGTACCTGCTGGTCCACCGGCAATATGTAAAGTAAATAGTGAACCTATGAAGTTGCTGTTTTGGAGTCCGATAACTATAGTCGACAACGACGAATTAAAGTCGATTGTAGAAGCTCGATCTACGTCTGAGCTACCAGTAGAGTTCGACGTAAGCATCAAAACAATATTAAATTTAGTCCATTTGCGTCCAATTGGCAAGCAAAAAAAGCTTGACTGGACTCAGCCAACACGATGCCCTGGTTCAGCACCTAGGCAATGCCCTAAAAAAAGGATGGTGACTGTTTAGTGGTCTAGTACCGGTGTGATTCATTATTATTACCAATTGGCATCCCCAGCCAGTTTTGGGTGAATCACAAAACACTGCACAACGAACGGTCTCCAAGGTGCAAGAGCTAGGGTTGAAACCTCTCCGTCATCCACTGTATTTACAAGACCTTGCGCCCATAGACATCTGCCTTTTCTGGGATTAGGACAACTTCATGGCATGAAGAAAATTCAATACGTGAGAGACAGTACAAAATGCCTTTGAAGAGTTCGTTGCTTCCCGTCCAACTAACGACTCAAAATCAGCTTTATTAAAATTAACAATAAGGGTATTGCAGTAATGAAATGCAAGTAGACGAGTAAAGGAGTCGTCGCGCGTTTACTGACTGCCCACACGTCTCCTCCTTCCCTGCTCTCGTCTTTTGCACATATTACCGGCTGCGTATTCGGTATTGTATAGAATACCGAGGCAAAGTATAAAATGAATATCATTACCTGTATTAAACGTTTTAGGTATTCCATACATTGCCCGAGATCAAGCCTACTCCATCTTAATTCGTACCAGTCACTACAGCGCTGCAGCGTCCCGTTTGTGCCTCCTGATGCTGTATAAATCATCTACTCTAGATGGTAAAAGGCCTTAGTTTATAAATTGCCTGAGATTGTGTAGAATATCGGATTATACAGATTGCCGGTAACATAATATGTAACACATAGATTGGTAGGTAATTTATAGTAAGTAGGTAACTGTGTTCAGTGGACGCCGGCTGCATTGCGACCCGGATCACAGATGACACCGCTAACAGCTGACACACTGCCTCACAATTACCCCTTTACCGGTATTTCACGAAACGAGGTATGCGTTTTTAGTGCCAAAGAAGGGTTATTGCAGGCAAAACGGGAAGATTTGAATAAATTAACATAATAATAATGCTTACTTCAGTATCTATAGGTACCTACATATTGTAGCACAATACTCAGGTAGAAGTGACGTAGGTATTTGATGAAAAAACAAGTAGGTAAGTATAAATATCAAGGACCTTGTTTGTGTTCTAGCAAGAAAATATTGACGTGCATTAGAATGTGTAGGCGTTTTTTGCATGGTAGATTATGTAGGTAGATAAATAAGTACTTCCTAGTGAAACAGGTCTAATCAGTGTTTGATTTTCAATCAAACCCAATATAACCAGTCTGGGCGATTACTATCAAGTAACAGACAAAAAAACAATGTCCCGATCACGACTATGCCTTTGCTATATACACGGAATATGAGTTATTATTATTTATTACTAACAGTTTCATTATACTTACCGGCGCTTTCGAAATCACAAGGGCCCACCATAATTGAAGCTATCAAAGAGACATCGGGCCTTTCCCATGGTAGTTTATCTAATTTATAATAACCTACGATTCGCTATTCAGTTTGATTTACAACGAACTTTGTATGCAGGCTTTTATAACCAATATCTGTAAGGTTTTTGTTTTACCCTATAAAAAAGGCGAAATTTTGGATATTTGAATGTGTTACGTCCTAACTGCTGAATTATATAATGAAACTTGGATTAGACATAGTATACCGATTGGTATATCTGGAATAACAATTATAAGCTAAGTAATTTTAATCTAAGCCGTGGGTGGAAGCTAGTAGGTGATATATTTTCCTCGTAGTTGCATGTTCATCTATGTAAATTAAAATGTTTTAGTAATCACAGTAGGCGTATGCTATGTCTAATCCTGGCCACATAAAGCTATGCATAGGTATTCTCACCTATACACAATGGGATCCCAAGCAAAAAGTTATAATGGAGAGATGGTAATGAGGAGAAAGTGGTGATTAAGAATAACTGTCGCACAAAACTAATGAGGGACTCATAACTGCGTAAGTACATAAATCTGTCTTATGCGACATTGCTGTGCTCAGCTCACTAGAGAAAACTATAAGATTCTAATGTTTAAATAATTATAGTACAAAAGGGTCTTACCTCCGACTCCCAAGAGTCTTTCACGCTCCGTGATTTACACTTCTTCATATTTCCAAAAAACAAAACTATCCTTTGTTCCGTCCGTTGCACTACGCACTCTGACCTTACGCACTAGTGCAGCACTCACTATCTACGGATGTACCAAAGCACATAAGGTTTTCAGCACTGTCGCTTTCTGTTATCTTTTTGCCGGATCGCTGGGTGTGGGGTAAACATGGTGAGGCGACTGGCGAGCGTTAGTTGTCGCGCGGTTGTCTGCTCGCTGCGCGGACGCGGACTGAGCGTCTCGTCTTGCGGTAACGGGCACGCACTACAGTTAACTTTCTCTCAACCCAGTCGCACGACCAAAGTAAGAACCATCGAAAGTCGCGGCGGTACTGCCTCACGGGTCAAAGCCTTCATTAATATTCCCTAGAAACGAGAATTCCTCGTCGCATACAACATAGTATCACACTAGTATTATAAATGCGAAAGTTTATGTGTCGGTGCATGTTTGTTTCCACTTACTTCCATAGCGGCTGAACTAAATTGGCTGAATCTTTGAATAAACAAAATTTTTGACCTGGCATAGGCTATTTTTAATCCTGGTAGGTATTACGCAGCCATGTGCGGACGCTAAGATTCTATGTTAACAAGTCTTATTCGAAGATGGCTGCAAAATATCGAATGTACTCAGTTAATCCTCGTGTCAGTAATTATTACGTAAGTTGGTGATTAGTAGTGTGAATCATTGTGCTCATGCAATAAGAGCACATAGAGTTTGTCAATAGCAAGTGTACTTTAAGTAAATTGGAGACGAAACAAAAACAATATAGTATAAAACTTAATGTATAATCATGATATTTACAAACTTACTTTATATAAAACAAGTAATTGTATGGCTATCAATATATACTTACACAACATGTCATTAATTTACAAAATATTTAAAAAAGCAACAGTAAGTATACAGATTACTGAAATAGCAATTATAAATTGAAATAGCACAAAAGATGCGCGCGATATTATGATGGAAATAAAGAGATTCCGTAATTTACACGATAAGAAATTATATACATATAGGTTTAATTTTTAATAATGTTTATCGATATAGAACATTTTCAATAATTTAAAAGGATACTTAGTTTTATTTTGAAAAACGCTATCTAAATACATACTGACTCTTGAATTACCAAGCGTGTTGCAATTTGCAATAAATATCCAATTAAAGTTTGCTGGAAATAACTTATTCATCTTAGCTGTAGGTACCTATTACTATATCTACTACAAAATCTTATTGCATAAGATTCATCTACGTTTTATGGAATCAATCAATAGTCTGACAAGTGCGTACCACTTCATGTTACTCTTACTTAACCCTGCGATAGCTTTATTAGAAAATACTATTACAATGACACAAGACTTCATTACTTTTGTTTCTCTTTGTTTTTTCACCAAAAACGTAGATTTTAGCAAGACTTGCCTCATCAAAATAATGCTATAATGCTCATAATAGCACCGTTTAGCATTAGATTATTCACACAACGCAATCACAAGTAAATAATACAAAACACTAAATACGAATGGTATCACAATTTTATTGATAAAATAACAATGCATTTACAAATCTATTTGTGATGTCCGGTTTTGAATACAATATCTATATTTTCATATACCTACTCGATATACTCGTAGTGCAATGTCATCGAAGACCAAAACGCGCTTTACCGATACCAATAGTAAGCTTGCTAAGAGACTTGAGCTTTTAGATCTTTGGAAATCTGAATTTCTTACAATATATATCGATAAACATCTACATTTTAACCTTATATTTAATTGCAAATCTAACAAAATTGTTTAGAAAAATAAGTCCATTATTTTGGCTTTCCTCTTTAATCCATAATGGAATGGTCTCATGTATAACCATTTGTAACTCATTATAGTAATATTCTGTTTGTGTTATGAAATGATATTCACGCGTCAATGAACCGAAGTTTAAGTATAAGTTATATTCAATATTATAAAATAACTTTCAAGAAACCGAATTTGGTTAATTATCGAATTTATTTAATACGGTTTGTAATTTAGTTTGATTAGTTTAATTTCATCATTATTTAATTACAATATTATACCTTTCAAACCAGGAGTGATATCACTCGCCTTCCAAATACACATTAATTTGACAAAATGGCACCGCTACTGAATGTTACATCGCGTTTATAAAAAAATATTTATAACTGATCCTATCTATGAGTTTACTCTAAGAAAAAGTTATCTATACATTAATGTAAAAAATGCTCTTATAATCTATGTTGAAACAATTTTACAATTCAGCTCAACAAGCCGACAGCAGTATTATTGCTCGTCTATACAAACCATCGTATAGAAAATGTTACAAGGTCACATCGAACCCACACATAATCTCAGGATGCGTAACAACTACAGCTTTCAACAGCTTAATCAATTCAATCATTAACATATTATGTAGTTCTTTAGTGGATATTTCGTTCACGTTGAAGTATCTTAAGTTACATCTAGTCTAGTCTAGAGCGACAATGAGAAACACTTTGATCCCGCCGAGGTTTTTCTTTTCGTACAGGATGGATAATAAAACCTACCTTATCGACTCGCTTTACATTGAGCTCCATATTTATAGTATTATCTGTGCTAATTTAATAACAACAGCGTTCTATTAGTGCGTTTTATAATCACTGAGTCTTTCCCTGTACTTAGAGGAATCTCTTTACTGGACCAGTTTTGTCTTTATTCATCACAAACGTAAATTATTTTTATTCGGGTTATTCATTAAAACATTTAATTTTAGGACATAATTGATAATGGAATATTCATAAAATCACACTACAATAAAATAAAACGCATCGGTTCCAATTCGGATGCCGTGCGATAAATATAACAATAAACAAATTAACAATTTGTTCGTAAAAATAGGTGATATATTAGTGCAGCTATAGATATTCAATGATTTGGCCGAGTTGAGCAAACCAACTCGACTTGATTTCGGAGGGTAAGTTAGGTGTGGCATAGTCTTAAAGGAATATTCGTATTTCTTCATGATATACTACCATATTATTGTTTAGTTGCACAGCATTCGGAAGCACGTATACACAACTTTTCAAAGAACTGAGCTCTCAAACGTTCGGCTTACAATCCAATATAACACCTATTTTCCTCGTTTACGAATCCCTTATCATATAGGTACTAATAATGATTTTCTCATTTTTTTTTAAATAAAATACAGTAATTATTACAAATACGGATTGATTAATAATAACCTACATTTTGTTCATTAGAGTTCAAATACACTTGGAGAAAAATTTAGTAAAAACCGATTTTTCTATCAAAGCAAAAATACTCAACAATACTGCTAATAGTGTACTCATTCAAACCCGTGTTGAATGTCAATATAACATATAAATTATTTTAAAGTAAAATTACACATAAATGATTTTATTTGTGACCATACGATATAAAATGCGATACAAATGTGTGAAATAAATATTATATTCAAATCTAGCTTAATGACTACCGAGCTAAGCTAGTAAATATAAGAAAAATCACAAAAATGAATAAGATGGATACGTCTCACATATCAAAACGATACACTCGTAACGACTCACGTTCGAAAGCGCATTGTCTCCACAATAATCAGTATCACTAACCTTTCTCGAAGGTCAATTCAAAGAATGTATAGGTACGCTTATAATACGTCAACTTAACATTAAACGATACCATAGTAATATTAATTGTACTCGGCAATAACTACGATACAAACGATTAAAAAAAAAAAACAAGATTGCACTCGCTTACAAAATGTAACATCAAAACAGTCGTAACGCAACTTTAGAATATTCAACACTTTACCGATGCGTCTGTAAGTTATTGCGTTGTCCTCCGCCGGAGAGTCATGATTGACGAATGATCACAGCGACCGATTGTGGCGGCGGTCAGGCGCGCGCCGCTCCGGCTCTAAGGCACAGCCGTCATGGCCTATGGAACCTGGACCGAGAAACCACCCGTTAGCCATGGACCCCGCCCCTACACTATCTAACCCCAGAATACTCAAACGCGACTCAGAGTTGAGCACGTCTCAAGTCACGGTTTTTTGACAGTTTTTGATGAAAATCTGTCAAAAACTCGTCACTTGAGACGTGCTCAACTCTGAGATGCGTTTGAGTATTCGGGGGTTAGTCTGTAAACACTATACTTCAGCCAAACTGGAGATAAAATTTATGTAAACAAACCGCCCATACTTAATCTAAAACTTACATTTTCTTTATATGTCTATGGAACTTTTAAGTAGCACTTAAATTAAGGTGTGAAAACTTATGTTGCGAGGTTTTTTTACCTAAAACTAAAGTGATTCCATCTTAATAACGAAAAATACGCGACCGACACGGTTTGTTTACACAAATTGTATCTCCAGTTATAGTAAAATTGTGATAAAAAGTTATTTTGAAAGTAGTCTCTGTCTACCCCTAATGTATGTATGTTCGTATGAGCTAGTGGCAAACTCTAGTGACGGAGTTTTTAGGCCGCCTAAAGGCCTCCGTCATGGCTTAAGTGCGGCAATTAATTATGGCAACGACATAAAAGCCGGGACATACTGTTTAACGTGCCCTCCGAATCACGGAAGCGCACAGCTCGTAAAGCCACTTGCAGTCACCCATCCCAATTTGTCACTGCGCGTATCGTTACTTTAACGATCAATTAAGAACGCCTAAGCAAGCTACGCCACGAGCGCTACCCCTAATGGAAAGAGGCGTGATATTATGTAGTTACCGAGTGAGGTGCTTGCTGTCCTCGTGCACAGCCATCTCTGAGCTCTTGAACTCGTTGAGCTCGCGTCTGATGGCCGCCTTGTCGCGCGGCGTCAGCCGCGTCCACGGCTTGTCCGCGCGTCTATCGTAGTCGTGTGCCTGCACAGAACACACATGTCAATATTATAGTCCTACTAAATAAATGAGAAAGTTTGTTTGTATGCGAGGATGTTAGTACTCTATGTTCCACGGGTTCGACGCTGCTGGTAGCGGCAGCTAGTGAACTATCTGTGATTTTGCGACGGGATTGTCACAAAATCACATTGTGATATTACTGGCAGGGATTGTAGCATCAATGTGGGGAGTCTTATAGTGCGTTTTATCCGAACGGAAAAAACTCATTGGTGCATGATTGGATTCGAGCACATACCACTAAACCACAAAAACTGATTCAAATCAAAGATTCCTAGGTACAATGATAGCTTATAACATTTAGAGAAAGTATTTTTATTGATGTGTGAGGGGGCGTCTCTGAGGATACAATGGATCCCATAACATGTCAGCATGGTGGGTGCGGACACTTTGGCCAGAGAAGCAATATCAAATTTTAAAAGTACTGAAGTTTTTATAACTCCGGAATATTCAAAAATGTATAAAAACCGTATAAGACATAAATGTAAAGAGTATTTTGATCTTGTTTCTAAAAAAAAGGCATCTGGTATGCAATGAACCGCCTCGTATTTCCATGGTTTGCTAACATTATGCTAAATCGGAAATGGATTGTAATTGCGCATAGATTGCGCTCCTCTTACGGTCCTATGCCATTGAATAATTATAATTCCTGATGAAGATAGCACATAGCCCAAACTGTGAGACCATTATCAGTTTTAACAGACGGAAAACCAATTTTGATGTTCATTTCAAAGTCAAAAAAACAGCCAAAAATTGCGTGCAAAAACTAGATTCAGCATTAATTCACCAGTCCCGTTATTACCTGTGTAACCTCAATGTAGTCACTGAAACGGATGATCTTTTTCTCCTTGAGCTCGTCGACGGTGGGTCGGAAGCTGAGTTTACGCAGTAGGTATCGTTTTTTCTCCTCCTTTTGCTTTTTCTCTTCAGCTGGCGATTGACCTAGAAATGATTTACTGTTAGTTAATATCTCGGTTAGGCATCACTGAACTAAAATGAAATTCTGATAGGTCATTTCAGAATTGTCCTTGGTTATTCTAACAATACATTCTATCGTCCGAACTTAGGGTGCTCCCACGACTACTTTTTGTAATGATGTAGCCTAAATGCGATTCATAATCAACATCGCTTCTGAATCGCGTTTGCATCTATAAATGCGCGACTGTTTTGTGCAAAAGTGGTACTTCGTACAAACGCCGGACTGGCTCGGGTAAAAAAAGTGTGGAGGCCTAGAGGGACTAGCGATGCTGCATCGCGACTAAATTGCGACTGCGGCGCGACAGAATCGTGACCGTAACAGAATCGTGCTTACACAAAACCAAAATAAAACCGGTCAAGTGAGAGTCGAACTAGCACACGAAGTGTTGCGTACCATCGTGCATGTACATGTTTTTTGTATGCCACTTATAAAGGTGGCAGCACGTTCCCTATTAAAATCAAGCAAAAAATGCAAAATGAAACACGTCTCTTCTATGAGGACCCCGTTAATTTTTAATTTTATTATTATTTTTGTAGAAACCAGTAAATTTTAGATCGTTTGGAAAAAAATACAAAAATATGTGCAAAAAGTTACTCGGCCCATCCAATTACTGACCGCGCCTAGTGTTGCTTAGCTTCGATGATCGATTACGAATGTTAAAATTTATTTTTCTTGTATGGAGCCCCTTTTATTTGATTTTTTATTTGTTGTTATAACGGCAATAGAAATACATACTATGTGAAAATTTCAACTCTCTACCTATTACGGTTCATGAGATACAGTCCGCTGACAGACGGACAGACGGATGTATTGACGGACAGCGGTGGCTTAGTAATAGGGTCCCGTTGGCACCCCTCTGGTACGGAACCCTAAAAACAACTAGAAAATTCTGGGAAATTTCAGTTTATAATCTCAAACTTTTGATCTATATTGTTGATGGTGCGACTTACTTTTGAGAATATTTCTCTCAACGAGTTCCTCCGCTGTGGGCCGCATGGACAGGCGACGGATGAGTCGGGCTCCAATCGCCTCCCAAGACTCCTGTCGCTCACACTCGCTCTGCACCACCAAAATATTCCTGCACACGAAACACTTTATTATCACCGCCCAACAAATGCACACAATAAACCAACAGAGTCAAGAAGACACGATCATACGACTTAGCCCTCGATATCTTTAGATAAAGCTTACTTTTTGTCATAATACTGACACACCTTTTTCTATTACAGACTACATACTATATTTCAATCTTGTGTAATTGCGCGTGTAATTCACAAACGCTACTTTCACTACGAGGTTACTCAGAACACTAACAATACAATAACAACGGTGCCAGCCAACCGACAATCAAAAATTTGCCAAAGCTTACGCGCCGAAAATGATTTCATTATATCTTATTAACAATACGTGTTGGCTGACTCCCAAGTACCGTAATCTAGGCCGATTTTAATTAATAAATTAGGAGTGTGAAGGAATGCTTTCTTTCGTACTTACCTAATGTTGGAGACTCGAGTGTGTTAAGAAGTAGTTAGTGATCAAACATTTTAATTATGAATACCAAATACTTTACCAATCGGCGCGGCGGCGGCTCAGCCAGTTAAGCTTTATTATTTTTAATCTAAGCCTTTCACTAAACAATTTTTACTTTCAATGTATATACCTAATTTTTACATGTTAACTTATGTCACAGACTGTAAATATCAACAATAATAAAAAATATGTTTGTACCACAACATGTCTGCTAACACCAACGAGTCCACTTATAAAAACAATGCCAATGCCAAGAGCAAGCTCTCAGAAACAGGAAGGTATAAAACATTGATAACAATGACTTTGCCTGCCGATGCCGATAAAAATAACGCTCCCAGGCATGCATTGTCGCCAGGCGATACGTACTAACCGCACACTTCTAACGCCATGGAATAAATACTAGTATTTTACGATATTTCTAGCCAGCCATTGTTGGCCTGCGTCACTCCAAATTACAACTAATGAGAAAATCTATATGAAACTTTATTAAAACACATCAGAAGCAAAATTAAACCTAGTATTGTACGACGCTTAAGTCTAATAAAAGTATATTAGAGCCGCCCAATCTTTAGATTCATTAACGACGACCTCGGTGGCGTGGCGGGCGAGAGCTCGGCTGAGACGCAAGAGGCGCAGATTCGATTCCGCTACGGGAAAAATGTTTGTATATTCTCTAAATATTTCTTCCGGATCTGGGTGTTGTAGTACTTTGTATTATAAGTATGTATTTGAAAAATAAATAAATAAGTATATCACTATTCTATCAGCCATCTGGTTCCCATAGTACAAGCTTTGCTTAGTTTGGGGCTAGAAGGCGCCGTGTGTCCACAAATATTAATTTATTTATTTATTAATCTTCGGGATATAGCTACAAGTCTGCTGCGACTGCTGTTCACAATTTAAATGCACTTCAATTATGAAGTCAATTTTATTCAGAAATGAAATTTATTTCAATTAAAATGTCGAAGTGATACAACTCGACGATAACGCTATCATATTTTCTTGTGATATAGTTTCTGTCAACAACAATACGGTGACACAGAAACATGCCAAAAACTTACTAGCACATTGGCATGAATCAACGAATACAAGTTCCTGTTCAGCTGATAGCTCTCGTCTAAAAATAGCCATACTCTCGTATTTTCGCGAAACATTAGTGGCGGATGACAGCCCTCATTACGTGCTCAGGTGAACGTAGGTCATGACATTGACATCGTATCTGTATGATGTCACGACACTGGCCGGACTGAAAGGTCTTAGCTATTATACTCGTAATATGCGGGTAACGACATGAACTTTCACTTTTGGGAGCGTTTGAATAATGAAGTTTATTTTATGATCTTGTAAGCGAATTGAATTTATTCGCAAACTATTCGTAGTATGACCTTTCTTGGGAATTAGGATTCACCCATTCTTGGTTTATTGTTCATTAGCTACAGTCGTAGGTTTTATGGACGACCTTTAGTAGATTCTCCTGGTTTTATATATTTGCCTGCCGTTATGACCGTCATTGACAACATTTATCGGAAACATTCCACAGCATTCAAAAGTGAAAATGTTCTGTCTGTGACTATTAAGAAAGGACCAGCTGATGACTTCTTGCAAATCGGGACACAGCTACAGCTAATCATCTAGCTTGAATTTCAGGCTACCTTTCTGTGCGATACCTTTCTTGATAACGGCCGAATATTATTATAGTTTCAGACTAGTTTGTACTACCCTCTAGTTGTTGGTCTTGACTATAAATTACCTGTGGAGCGATATTCTCACCTGTTGATAAACACCTTCCGGTCGCATCGCAGTGCTTACTCCTCAGCGACTCTATTTTTGCGCGAATAGTTCCAGACTGGTTATCATAATTTGTAGGTGTGAAGTGAGGATTACCTGTTGATAAGTTCCTGCCGGTCGGGTCGCAGCGCTAGCTTGATGTTGAGGCTCTCCTTCCGGGCGAGTTTGGCCGCGGCTGATTCATTCGCGTACTCATCGCGGTGCTCCTCCCACGGGCGAGCATTCTCCTTGTTTTCATGCGCGTTGCCCATCCGCACCGGCCGAGTACTGTCGTATCACATTACATATTAGCATCGAAATATGTCATCAGAATTTGTATTGTGTATATTGAAATTCGTGATGTTATAAAATAATGTATCACAATGTGTCATTTGTGGCTATATAATTGATTTAATTGTATATTAGTTATGTGGTAATATGTAGGGCATTGTATGCTTGTTGTGAGATGGTTCTAGTGTATCGTGCAAGGTTTTAGTTGCACGTGATTTTTTACTCGAAAACGCAAACGTTGCTTGTTTGAAATTTATAAGATTCAACTAAAACTATCTCAGTTTTTTTTTACTTCTATAAGAACACCTATAAGAAACATCTAAGACGTCTGTAACAATAAGCTGCACAACATATAGATTTTTGAACATACATCTACAAAGGTCTATGAATTTTAAATATTGTATCACTATTTGGTACACTTACATGCAACATAAAAACAACATTAAGAAACAAGAAAACTATATCGACGGGAACAACCATTCTAGGTAGGAGTAATGCACATCGACATCGACAAACGTTCGATTAAACTGTGGATCGGTATCGGTGAAGCGTCACAATCATGGCAGTTTAGTAATGTGGTATGATGGCGTTGCGAGAGATAGTTAGAGAGGTAACAGATGATTGGAAGCGTGCAATGCACGATGCGTTGCGAAGCGGGCCGTCTGCGGGCCTCTGAGATGTCGACAGTACAATATTCAGCAGTTACCATATTCGGATCCTCGGTTTAGGTGGCGGCCGCCTGCTGCCGCCGCGTGATGGAAATAAATAATCACATTTTTCATCACGCCCATAAACCAATTTTCATATTGAATGAATGATGTAGCAATTTGGGTTAGAAGTTTTAAGAGCTTTGAACTTATGTGACTCATAAACTTGAAAAACCGTTTTAGTAGCTTCGTAAACGGAGACCACAACTTTATAATAGCAAAACTTGTTATGTAGCTCTTGTGGTAAGTAATGTTTGTATTGTATTTGATTTGATATACCTGCCAAAAAGTTCTTACTAAAATCCCAGAACATATCACATAGACAGAAGAAGTGAAGCTATCCATAATTATTATCTTCTAGCACTCTCCACACCGATATCGACCAAGACATTGTTTGAGATCGCTTTTCATAACTTTATAACAAAAGGCCACTGCAACAGGTGACTAATTACTCTCAGGCCGATCGAAGCATCACTTCGATGGAACACCATTCTCTCTTGAATGCTTTGAAACAAAACTATAGTACAATAGTGCGACCAAACTATAAGTAAGGTAACTTGTATTGTGCACTATATCTTTACAAACTGTTTGGCGTGAGTGTGGCGAGGGCGATTTTCATTAATTATGCATTTCAAATGAGAATATGATGGTAAAAGATCCCATTTCGTATACTCTTAACATATATTTTAAAACGCATCACTATTTCGCTGGTACTATACTTTTAAGTTGAACTATATTTCACTGAATTTATAAAAATGTTATAGTCCCTACACAGGCTGAGAACGACAGAAATTGAGCCCTTTCCAATCCCATTTGAACACGTTATAATCAGACAGCAAATAATACACATGAGCTTTAGGATAAGACAATCAGACAGTTTTGACTTTGTAGAGCGTCGTCTCTCCCACTCAATCATTTCGTGTGCCATTTATCTCTAACCTATCATATAACGACAAAGATAACGTCATAAACACCCAAGTCCTTGTCTTATGCCCTAATGGTTCCTATATAGCCTACTACATCACGCCCATAAGCATCCCTAATGGGGTGGACGGAGCCAAGCGAACATAGAAAATTTGCAGCCACTTCTGATTTAAAATCTCAAGATGGATATGGTGAACCATAGTGACAGGTGATCAGCCCATCGCCCATATAGATGGCCCATCATGTTGGAGAGGATACTATCCGTTAGTCGTTATACGACATGCTCGGGAAGAGAATCATCTGGATACATTTTATGCTTTTTCTTTACTCCCTAGTCCAGCAGAGAAGTGTCGACGTATGTATGTTAAATTACTATAAAGTTATTTGCCCAAACATTTTTAACAAAAATATCGTTGGTATATTAATTTACCATAATTTCTATAATAGGAACCGGGCATATTTGTAGAACATGCGAACATTTCTTCCGCAGCGGGAATTGAACCCGCGCCTTTTGCGTCTCAACCGAGTAATCGCCCGACGCGCCACCGAGGCCGTCAAATGGCAGAGCTGACGCTCTAAAAAGTCGCAACTGTCCGATTGTCTTTTTCTAAAGCTTAGGTGCATTATTTACCGCCTGGCAATCACTTTATTGTAATGATACTGACTTGAAGCTGGTATGATGGTGATCCTGCTGTCTCTGAGTGAGCGGGGTCGTCATCGGAGTGCCGGAGGGCGAGGCGGCGGGCGCCGGCCGTTTCTTCAACGCAGACTTCAGAGGAACGGCGTTGAAGATTGGCTCCTTGGGAGGAATCTCCTCTACTCTATTTGTGTCTGTCAGTGGTTCCTCGTCATCGTCTTGATCGTCCTCGTCTTCCGCTGAAGGGATTAAGAAATTTATAAGCATTGCATACATACATAAATATTATCATGCCCGTATCCCTAATGGGATGGGCACACCTACAAATAATTACAAGAAAACTTGCAGCCACTTCTGATTTAAAGTAGGTACCAAGATGGATATGGTGAACAATGGTGACAGATGATCAGCCCATCGCATATAATATATCTAGAGGTATATGGGCGATGGGCAGATGATTTTAAAGTAAGATTGACATTCTATTAAAGATACATCTGAGGGATCTGAGAACCTATAAAGGTTTTATAATTATGTGACAGTCGAAATACGAATCGAATAAATACACGTTTCTTATACGCTACGCTACGTAGAATTACGTCGAAGCTAGATAAAGCTAGATAAATAGATATGTATGGTGTATCATACATTCTTCGGAGAAATTCACTGGCATGGTGCATTTCCCTATAAGAGGGGTTACTTTGAGATTTACGCTCATATTCATTAATTCGTCGATTTGGCACGGCACTTAGCATAACAGCAGGGGCCAACGAAAATAGGAATGATCGGTATGTTTGGTCAATCCCATTACCCGCAGTTTGTTACCGAATTAATGATAATTCTCAATTGCAAATAGAAAACGCGTGCCAATGAAAACAAATGCTCTCTTATCTTATTGCTAAAACAAACACACATAATTGCTTAGCCCCCCATCCTAGGTTGATTAATCTATTCCCGTTTGGCTAGAGCTGTAAACTGTAGTAAGAATGGTTCAAAATAAATAAATTAGCTCGTTTATCTGCTCGTTCGTCGTCTCACTGGTTCGTTCTAGACTTTCTGTATCAGGCCAACGAGGTAACCGAAATATCCTTGAAACAGCCCACTTTTCAAAAGTGCACACTGTATGAGATTCTGGTAGATAAACGATTGAATCATAAAACTAGTGCAAATAAGATTCATGCTGCATAAGACAGATACGCTAACTACGAGCCTCATAGTTCAAATGGTTGCAGCAGTGATTAAATAAATAAATTAAATAAAATGTCTACGTAGAGTCAAAATAATAGGTCCGATTTGACGTTTGTCATTTTGTTTGCGCATAACTTGTACGAATGTCTACACAAAAAATCAAAAATCTACCACATAATGCCAAATTATTATTAAGTTATCCATACACTATGACATTGAGTATAATTTATAAGCACCAAGTTACACTTTGAACTGTACAAATTACTCTCACAAACACTAGTTAATCATTGATCAATATTTCGACACGACGTTATTCAAATGTTGTGTCCACGAGTTCGTTGCCGCAGAAACAGATAAAAAATACTAGTCTCAACGCTAGTATTTTTTTATCTTTTTTTTTTCAATTACTTCGGTACCAAACGAAATCGATTGTGACGAAATATCTAAACTTTTACGACACTTTACATTTATTTATAAAAGGGACGTATTATATTTATTGTTTCATTATTTTATTTAAAATAAATAAATAAATATTTTAACTTTTTTTAGTCCATTCTCTTCTTTCTTTATTGAATTTTTATTTATTTAATTAATTAAGTTTGTTGCATAAAAACCTATTAATAACGTCAATATTTTTCTTAAATGAAAACTGATATATTTATAGCCGAGGAGGTTCGATAATATTATAATTTACATTTAACCTAAGTCTAACTAAACGATTACAAATTCTAAGTACAATAAATCGAAACGTGAGAGGGAAATTTTTTCAAATATTTATTCATTTCAATGTAGCAATATGCTCTGTAGTCATCCCTTGCCACCGTGATGAAAGCAATGTCATCAACCGAGAAGCACATTTAAGCTGGTCAGGTCCGGTGAACAGGTCCTTGATGCGAGCTGTGATTCCCCAGCCATGGTAGTTCCCCGTAGAACACTGAGGTGATAGCCAGCGTGACGCGCTTCCTTTTCGGGCCTTACTGATCACTTAACTTACAGTCAGACAGGGGATGCTGTAACAGTGGTGCGGCTCGTGATGCGGTGGCGACGGCGTGCAGAACTCCAAACCCACTCACACACCAAGTTCCGCGCATTAATAATACTAGTGCAATACATGTGCGGAGTGTTCGCGTGGTGGAGGCGCATGGAGCTTGGAGCTCACACACTAATACAAACTTTCGGCTGTGGTTTACTTACAATCAGAGAGGGGATGCTGCAACAGAGCATGCTGGTGGGAATGGTGCGGCGTGTTGGTGTGGTGTTGGTGGTGGCGCGTGGGGCTAGGCGAGCTGAACATAGGCGGCGGCGGGATGGGCCCGATCTCGGACACCGCGATCGGCGGCTCCGGCAGGTCAGATAGCATCAGCTGTTCGTCGCTCACGCCGCCGCCGCCGCCGTCGCCAGCCGTACCGTAGCCGCCCACTAGAAAAAACACGAATGTTTTAAGCGATTTCAGCTTCCTCAGCGATTCAGTCGTAGTTCGATGATAAACCTAACCTAGGACCTAAATATAACCTAAACTAGGAGTAAAACCTCCTGGTAAAAGTGAGATGAAAGGATTAAAAATAATTATATTCGTAGTTTTAACGCACAGGTCCCACGCTGTCAACCAATACATTTTTAAAGGTCTCAGTTAGAATTTTTTGAACCGCTTGCAAAGCGAGGTGATGAAAAATAACAACAGTAATAGTCATTGTGCATGTTCCAATTGATTAGTACTCGGTCAGAAGTTTTTGCTAAAGGTTATCAGCCAAGTGGAGCGTTTTACCGCTGCACATTTTTTGCATCAGGCTATTATAAGAGACTTCTTCAAATACCTATGTATTGTTTGGAAGTGCAAATAAAGATCATCTATAGCAACTTACCAACATCTCCTTGATAGCATATCCGCCGTGGATGCTTTTGTGCTGTCAAGGAGTTTGGCCTCTCGGGCCTCATCATCTCGCCACCACCATTTTCCAATTTGTCTTTCTTTGGTTCTGAAAAAAAGAAGGGAAAAATTAGGAAAAACTCGCGGAAATGAAAACTCTTGTTTATGCACTCGTTGGATATTTGTAAAATATCGACCTCGTTTAAAAGTTGCAGAGATCAAGTATAGATTTTCTGCAATCTAGATCGCAAAGATAGCATAGATCGTTGCGGTGCGTTGCGGTTTACACTTATAGCGATGATTGCTGAAACTACATTGGTCATTTTAATTTGATTTTTAATAAAAACTTAAAAGATCATACTATTAGTTTTATTAGCTTGCATGGTGTGTAAAAGGTCGTACGCCTGGCTTATAGTACTGTGGGTATGGCGATGATTCTATTAATAGGCAATAGACGAGCAGATACGCTGTTCCATTCACCGTCCCGGCTGGCGTCGGCGTCGGCCTTGGCCCCATGGAATTGTATTATTGACGCATCTCCGTAACTCGACGAGGTATAATAACTAATAAATGTACATGAAAACACGCCTACATCGCGCTGAATTGATACTCGTAAATGTTATTTTTACATGTCTTTTCGTGTTCCAGTTGTTTATTTCATTTATGATTATTACGTCGAAGAATTTCCTGAGATCATGAAATAATTCGATTTAACCGTGATGCGCGGAATTAGTCGAATGGAAGATTACCACTTACTGTATTCTGTCTATTAATCTCAAAAACAATAGTAGGTTTAAAAATTGCTATGGAACAAAATATATATATTTTTTTGTAAAAGTAAGTGTTTCAGAAAGAATTCGCCAAATTTTAACGAAAATAAAGTACTAATCTCAAGGAGTCACGAAACAGTACAACAGTAATGCAAAACAAATGGTTTAATCCAGTTGGAAGCCATTAGACCCAGCCTATATGAAGCAATAAGAGTTAGCGCACCTGGCAGCGCCAGCCTCGGAAATTCGTGACCCGCTACGGCAAAGTTACTCAAATGTATTGCGACATGATCGGCCAACGTGCGATTTTCTATACTCATATTCTGATCGGGATTTCATTATTGAAATTCACTGGGTTATTGTTAATCTAAAGTGTCGATCTGGAAAACTTTCAAGCGGGTGTCGGAACCAAAACTCGAGCAGTGAGAGGCATAAAGCCTATCGACTAAGCGTAAACGGTTTAGTTGAATATTACATTTGAAATAAGGTCAGTAGATCAGATTATTTCTATTGAGCTTACGATAATAAGGTAAGTATAGAATTCGAAATACAATCAAGAAATTAAGCCTTGAAAGTGGTTAATATGTCAAGCAGGTCATTTAGATCGATGAACACTGAACAGGTTGGGGAAACAAAATAGTTCGTCCTAGAAATATGTTGGGGAGGTCAATGTTCAGCAGTGGACGCTTATAGGCTAATATGGTGGTGAGGTTCCTATTTCCTACCCTACCAATTTAATTGATTAGAAAACCAATTTGAAAAGAAAAGGATCCAATCTAACCTTGGTTTGTTCTTAAATGGAAGTAGGCGCGTGCATGTTATTCCTTTCTCTCCATATAATTTGATATTGAGAAGGCCACTGAATGTCAGATCGTTGGCCGCTCTACCTACTGCGATCGAGGACCTACCCCCGAATACTCAAACGCATCTTAGAGTTGAGCATGTCTTATGTGACGAGTTTTTGACAGATTTTCATCAAAAACTGTCAAAAAACCGTGACTTGAGACGTGCTCAACTCTGAGTCGCGTTTGAGTATTCGGGGGCTAGTCCCTCTAATTCTCAGCACAAGAAGTAAACGTTGGAAATGTCAGGTGTGACATTCAATAACCTGAAAGCGTTCGTTCTCTGGAAGGTCATCGGGAGAGGCGATCAATGCGTCCGCCCTTGGCCTAGCCGCCAGCCGCCTGCCGCCCAGCCCGAGGACATCGCGCGCTGCAGCGTTACGTAATACCTTACACGTGTTCGAACTCACCTCAGCTGACGGCGTCCTTTAATATTCCGTTGAGGAAACGACCACCATTAAAAAAGATCATGCCAACCCATAATTGTGTTATTAAAATTTGATTTCTTATAGTCGGCGACGTAAGGTATTTTGCGAGGTTGGGCTTTCGCAAAACCCAAGTTCAACAAGTATTTTTGTTGAATAAATACGATGAATTATGCAACCCAAAGCCTTTTTGAACTAAAACATGTATTGCAAATACAATTGCAATAGGTACATGTTTAAGATATAGAACGGAAATAGTCGAAAACACGGTTGGCAAATAACTTAAATATCCATTTGGAATTTGAGACAATTCAAGGCGTAAATGGAACGTTTTACGTGCTATTTACGGCCAATACGCAACTATTACTATTGTAGCACGCAAAATACTATGAGATAATTAGGAAGTTATGCCAATGGCAAAGCATTCTTAAATCCTTAGACAAACGTCCACGGAATGTAGCGTGACGAAAACGTACGAAAAAATGTACGGAGATAACGTACGAAATCGTCAAACGCAGTTATTTTGCATTTTCTTGAGACGCTTGCTCTCTGAACGAATATAATATCAGAGTAGCAACGTACAATGTCAAGACTACATGTTAGGAACGACGCGACGCAACATCGCGTCACGTTGAGTTCGACTCGATACAAGTACGAACACACTTCACGAATCCATTAATTTGACGTATATCGTCAGATGATATAACGGTAAAACATCCTCTTACGTGAGGTAATCTAATCTAAGTTTTATACGATTCCAGTTTTCCTAATTTATCAAATTGGCCTGAATACTATTTTCAAAAGATATATTCGTTAAGCCGTATGAAAAAATGGAGAGGAATCCAGCTATGCAGTAGTTCAGATCCTACATGCTTTATCATTTCTGAATCCGTCCTATTAGTAATTCACAGTGACAAATATTCTTGAATTCGTAACGAGGGCAATATAATCAGCCGAGTCAAAACGACACGACAACTGGGTCGCACAATATTGGCTTGAGGAATTCGGGAGACCAAGATGAGAAACAGTTGTGCGTGACATTGACGAGTGCCACGTATGCCGGCGGCGCCGGGGCGTCATGATATATATAATATAGTAAAAAAACACCTTAAATTAAATGTACGTATTACTGAAAATAACTTGACACGTTTTTTTATTTCCATGGATTAAAGGAGTGGCTTATACATTAACCGATTGGCTAACACTACTAACAATTCCTAAGAGAATAATTAAATAAACAAGGCAAAGGTATGTTGAATTTGTTATTCATGTCATTCATACGCATTGGAGGCACGTAGAGGTAAATACCGTTTTTGAACATACATCTTTTACTGTTTGAGGATAATACAGATCAATTTCACGGACTTTGCTTCGGGTTATTACGCTGCGAGGTACTTGTCTATTTCTAATCACAAAAGCAAATAGGCAATAGGGGACCTTAATATAAATATGTGACCTTTGATTAAAGATGGTTTACCTTTTCCAAGGCACGATAATAAACTCTCAGTAAGAGGTAAATGGGATCGTTTTGCCGTAGGTACATTCGTTGTCGGGCGGCAGTCCGGAGGCAGCGAGAGGTCAAGGGCGTCTGCGGCAGGCGAGCGGTAAGCGCCCGCAACCCTCCGGCGTTTTCGCATTCTCTGAATTATTGCTTTGCCTTTATGCCAATTCCCACATAATTACATCTGAAGAGAAAGCACTGGTGGTCTAGTTGGTAGTGACCCCGCCTTCCGATCCTAAGGTCGTGGGTTCAAACCCGGTCGTGGAAAGTAAAACTGTATATGTAAATAGAGTAACATGATATTAATATAATTATATAAAGTAATAAACTTCCCCTAATCCCCATTACACAAACCCCAAATCTAAATAAACTGGCAAACACAGGCTCTGATCCCCTATGTCAGAGGAACCAATTTATAAAATAAAAATAAATAAATAATAATAATAATAATAATAAAAACCCGGTCGTGTACCAATGGATTTTTCTTTGCGAAAAATTTATGTGCGCCATACCAGTACTCTCAAACGGTGAAGGAAAACATCGTGAGGAAACCCGCGGCTTTGTCAGCTCCGCACGTATTGACCATGTCTTTCCTGTGGACAAGGCCGACTAAGCTGAGAGGATGGTATAGGTGCTGGGCAAGCCTACTAAGGTAAAAAGGTTACTAAGGTAAAAAGTTGCCTCCTGACGCTGTATAAATCATCTACTATAGGTGGTTAAAGGCCTTAGTTAAGTTTTTATGCCAATTCCCACATAATTACATCTGAAGAGATTGCGTTGTTTCAGCTTCCCACATTCCGAAATCCAGTGTTGTAGCGCTTACTAATAGTACGTAATGTAATAAGTTAATAGCCCATTTCATAATCCGAACAATGCACGAGAATGTGAGTACGTGATTTAGTACTGTTTAGCCAAAAATATTGTATTGCTGCGAGACATTACTGAAACACTAATGCTTGTCACGACCCTTTCTTAATATGGTAGTGGTACTGACAGAATTATCCTCGAGTCAAACATGAATAGGCTATAAAAGTTGACTTGCGCATACTGTAAATAGAAGTTCTCCTACACATTTCTTCTTTCAGCAATCTGTGGTAAGTTGTTATGTAATTCCCCCGAAAAGTGGTTCAGTACGTGTCCTGCCGTACAAGTATGTACAATATAACGTATTCATAGCCCTTGGCGGCGATGTTACGAGTTGTATAAGATGTTATAAATATAAATTTGAACGGAATACAGAATTCAGGTATTTTCATACGTTTTTGTTTGGCTTTTTGCAAGTCTTGGTTATAGGTACCTAATGTCAATTACTGCTGTTATAGTTCGGTCGAAGTAAGGTCAATGTATTTATTTATTTGTCTCATTTTGTCATATAATCTGGATTTGAGCAGAGCACGTAGTTTTCATAGAAAATGTTAAAATGAATAACCTCAAAAGGTTGATACCTGCTATTAGATAAGTTCTTTGGTTAAAATTCAAAAGTTAAGGCAACATAGATGATACGTTCTTCTCAATCTGTTATCACCCACTAGACTTCTCTTTCTATTAGCTATCTTCTCAAGTATTGAGCGTCCCGTATTCGTGTGCGATGTCCTCGATATGCTTTATAAAAGGCTGTTTTTAAACTAAATTAAACATAAATATTTATGGACATTTCACACAGCGCCATCTAGCCCCAAACTAAGCAAAGCTTGTACTATGGGAACCAGATGGTTGATAGAATACTTATATACTTTTTTTTTGTATATACATACTTATTATACATAATACTATAACACCCAGACCCGGAAGAGATATTTGCAGAACATACAAACATTTCTCCCGTAGCGGGAATCGAAACTGCGCCTCTTGCGTCTCAGCCAAGCACTCGCCCGCCACGCCACCGAGGTCGTCAATTAAAATCTATTTACGTTAAACGCGAATTGAACTTGAGAAATCGGGTTTCAGGAAGACGTCGGTCGTTATCCAGTGGAATGTGGTGATTGACATTCGCTGTGCAATTAAAATGGCGGTGGTAGTCGGTACCGACTCAGACGCAGGCCGCAAATAGTTGCGCAAGGCCGCAGCACGCCACTATGTTATTTATTGACATCTCCATCGCCGACGCCACATGGATCAGCTTCCTAATAAACATCCGCCTTTCTCGACGCTCGTAGATTTCGAGCAATCAAGACATCAGCTGTAAATCTCTGATCAAATAGTTGCGCTACATTTATTTACATAAATGCAAATAACAATCGGTTTCAGTAGTCCGAAACGAGATTCATGAAACCTTATGATCTCTGTTCAAGAGTTATGTTCTTTCAAGAATTAAATTAATAATGAGCATAAATAATAAATTTGGTATAAAGCCCTTTCAAGCAGACTCCAGGTTATTCACACAAGATTACGAAAGGCGGTCGGGCGTGTGGGCGTTTTATCCTTTGGGTTCGCTAACAATTAATATTTAGTGTTATTTGACAGAAACTGCCTTTCCAGTAATTGAAAATAAAGCTGATTTTCCTGTTCGTTACTTTAAATTAGTCCATTAAATCCGTTTAAACAATTTCAATCAGTTTTTCATAACTTTAAAATATTCATTGATGGAAACAAAGAACATTAATAGATTTAATTTTAATGTCTTTCGAGGTTTCACCGAACGAGATCAATTATGATTTGTTAAAATAACAGTCGTTTGAATAAGGACGTAGAAATTCATATGAGACAATCAGTTGAACATTGTCAAAAGTAAGAATTACACGTGCAGAGGAACTACAGTAGTAACATTGACATTGTGAATGCATGTCGCGAGAGCGGTGGCCGACGAAAGATGGTTGATTACAAACAGAAGCATATAGTGCGCTTCCGATGTATGAACATGCTGGTGAAATAGAGAGACCATGCCAGTGAAACATTGTGAATATAAAGTTACTAACAGGTATGAAATACACGAGCATTGATTTTGAGAAGTGACACGTCGCAAGCGGTGGACCTGCGCGAGATGAGTGAGGTGCATGCTCGGACGGCTGGTTCGATGCATGAAAGTGCCGGTGCAATGGAAGGACGGTGCCGGTGGTACCATTAGTGCGCGTGAAGAGGGTGAGGTTTCCTCCATGTCTGGGCACGGGGGACTTGCGGCGCACGTAGTAGTCGTGGCGCTGCGGCGGCGGCGGCGGCACGAAGGGCGGCGGCGGCGGCAGGCGCGCGGGCCTCCGCCGGGCGCCGCCCGCGAAGGCGTCCATGGCGGCGAGCGTGCCGACGTCGCTCATGCTCGCGGCGCGCTGGCGGCTGGAAGACTGCGGCCGGCCGCGATCGTTACGTCTCGCCCCCCAGCCCCAGCCCCTGCCTCGGGTACCGCGCGCGCTCTTCGATCGCCGCCCGCCCTCCGCGTTTTGCCGTTCGCTCGCCCACGCACCGCCTCGCTTTGTTTTGAATTTTTAATTTATCGCCATTCATCTAGCACTCGTGCCATGCTGAACATTAAAAGAGCAGCGTTAATATTTTAAGAGTGCGATGAACCGCAAATTGCATTTATATAAATGCATCATCATTCATTCTGTTCTTTTTTTCACCGCTGCCAACAAACGTGTTGTTATATTATGTTTATGACACGATTCTTGGTCATTAAATTTCGGGACGCAATTATTTTACTCGCTTATTAACGAACCAAGACAAAATGAATTCAAGTAGTTGAATGCCACCTTGAAAATTATTTAACAAGGGAAAGTAAGAAATTTTTATGTAGAGAACTTTCGCTCAAATTAGACAGACCCCGCAGACTCTTACTGAATTTCAGGTATTTATTACTTTGGTGGGTCGGCGGTATGAAATACATGCGTCCAGAGCCTTAAAAATAGTCTTAGAATTTCTGCTAACGTATTCAAGCCGCGCTCAAAGTTTTAAATTAAAACAACAGTTAGGTATGTTGTTTCAAATAAAGACCGTTGTTGGTGACAAATTAAAACTATTATTTCAGCATACCACCTGCTGAATACCGCAGATACTAACTTTATACATTCCTGACTCTGAAACCTAGGTCACTGACACCGGTTCGTGCTCATGGATACATTTTATTATTCATTGTGTATGTAAGGACAGCTACTGGATAAATTGAGAGCATATTTTCCTGCTTTGCTTGTACAGTATAAGTTTTTTTTTAAGTTTTAAGTAAAAAGATAGAGCTGCGAGCATGAGGACAAAAATAACTTAGATAATATGATTTTATGTAGAATGTTCGTTCGTTGTAAAATAGTTTAGAAACGAAAACAACGATGAATCAATTTAACAGATGATAGAGAAAAGTCACACAAAGAAATTTCAAGAATCGGTGTCAGTGTGTAAAAGTTGTAGCCAAGCCTGCCAAATGATATCATTTGTACGCGAACTTATTGCTTCAGGGTATGTAGGTAGTTTATTGGCTGACAATACACAAACATTTTCCACAGAATATTACCCGAATCTCATTTCATTTAACGTGGATATGTTCGGCCCAGCCGTAAAAACTGGTCCCGTATTTGCGCAACCAATGGGCATTGTCAGGAGACAAGCCAACATGATTAAGATTCGGACCGTTTTTGTAAGATATGATAATGCTGAGTTTGCAGGCGGAATGCGACGGGCGAACAATTGGCCAGAGTAATGTCGTAACAGCATGTCACATTGTAGGAAATCGTGGAATAATTGAGTAGGAAACCCTAAAGTGGCTTGAAATGGAAGAACTTGATGCTTTTATTTTTGGAATGTACCTGTATTTTTGGTTTTACCTAAGGTGAGTTACAGTACCTGCTTTAAAATAAATAGATGTCCGATTATGCAGTATATTACAGCAGCATTTTTACAGTAGTTAAGTACCTTGGTATCTTACGTTTCTAATAATTTGATTTCGATTTTATTGAATGACCTTCCTTCACTACTCATTATTATGGCTGATATTGATGTCCTTATGTACAATACGCAAATGGCTGTTCAAATGCTTTTATAATGTTCACTACCGATATCACCCACTGAGACATGTAAAAAGGCGCGCGCTGAGGAATACCCTCATTTCGGTTTTACGACTCTACCGCAGGATAAGAGCCGGCCTGCGCGGTGTACTCCTGAAAGGCTCGACATCGAGAAAATTTCTTTGGTAATATTTGGTAATGCTTGCTAGATCGATAAAGAAGAAAGATCTTACGAAAAGTTTACCTAGGTACAAATGCTTCGTAACTCTTACCTGAACTGAAGCCTAATCTCGTTTTCCAATTCGTATGTAAGTAATAAATTTAGGTGTGTCAGTCCCATACTGCAGTACGCATCCATCAATCAGATGCCATCCCTTGCGTCATGCATGTTACATCTCGTAGCTCCAGCATTTTAGATTGATTGAACTTCAGATTGAAAAAAGCAAAGAGCTTATGTGCGCCATTCCATTTATCCTAGTTGTATCCACTTGGTCAGGGCTGTTTCACTGAACATTCATTTTCGTAGCGTAGGACGCTGGCGTAGAAAATGAATGTTCAGAGATAATACACATCACGGTCGACGGTTGGACTGAATGAACACTTTGCCATCCATCATTCACGAACGTGCGACGGTACGTCACGGACGTCATCGTAGGAGTGAAACGGATGTAGATACGCACCTCTCAAGCAAGCGCATCCCATGATGTAGCCCATCATAGACAGCCGCTGAGCCGGCGGCGGCGCGCGTGGCGGCGGCGGCGGCGGCGGCACGCGCCTGCCGCGGTGCGGCGCTCGCGACACCGCGCCTGCCTTCACCCACCGCTCTTAACCCCGCGCCCGCTCATCCAATCACTCACCAACTCATAACTCATCCGGCACTCTTAACTAATGTTGGAGCAGTAAGGCATAACAATAACGCATCGGTTACCACTCACTCGTTCAGGATATGTATACATTTTAATTTAAACTTATTCATTTGAGCTACTTGCAGTCTTTGGATTGATTTTTTGGTGTCTTCTCTTAAAAATTAAAACTGTTTTGTCGAATAACTTAGCTACTGCTCAAGCACGCAAGTACTCGCCGCGCCGCCGAATGCCTATAAATTTTATAACAGGATGTGACGCAAACAATTTCAAAGTTTACTGTATTCAAGTTTAATTTGGTAATTGAATATTTTATTTATAAGTTGTATTGGGACATGGAAAGGGTGCCGTGGGAGATCGCCAGTGCACCGGCCGCGATCGCGTGCCAGGCGGCCGGTCGATCGATACCGCACGCGAACTCTACGAGTGCCTCGCGACACCCATACAAATAAAATAAACAATAATTTATCTACAAAATTTGAAGTTGTAAAAATTATTAATAAAACTTAAAAGTTGTGTAATTTATTTAAAAATAGTTCTGACGTAAGTAAGAGGTTTGAAACTATGATTCATCCATACCAGTGAAACACGTAGTTCTTATAACGTGTACTAAAGTCAATGTTCTGAAAAACCTTTGGAAACATTTAAAATTTCAATTTGGTATTTTTTTTATAATGACGATAATTATCATAGTTATTGTAGGTACTTTATGAATTGAGTTGTACGCTATAATCAAACCTCGATAAGAAAATTTAAGGACTTCATACCTACCATTCATTTGCGTATCATCTATGTTGAAACATAACCATAAACAACATTAATAATCACAACCGTTTTCCCTAGTTAAAAACATCCTTGTGCACCGATTAGGTGATTGGGGAAGAAATGGAATGTGCGGCGGGTATCCGGAGATGTGACAGGTGGCAATCTGTGTGAGCAGGTAAGGTAACCGATTGAGGTTAGGATGAGGCAAGGGTAGCAGGGTAGCTTTAGGTAGAGGCAGGTCGCGGGCCGGCGGGCGCGGGCGCGAGCGGACCGACACTGAGGCGCGCGCCGCACTGCCGCCGCCCGCGCCCCGCCGACCCCCAACCACCGGCAACATCACCTAGACTTCGAGACCCTCTAGCCGTTAGACCCTCTTCCAACCTAACCAGCATTACGCTACACGGCTCGCATTAAAACCAGTTAAGAGCAACGCAAAACCAAATCCTTTCAAAGATTCCCGGATTTGAATTTTAAAAGGAGAAGTTTGGATAGCTTCCTATTGCGGTTCGTTTGACACGAATAAACTCTGTACTAACTAGCGAGGGAATGTAAAAGCTTTTCAAAAGTCAGAAAAACTTTCGCTACAATCAAGCATATTAACTAGAACAAATTGTAAGGGAAAACGACAAACGTGACCATGAGATGGCTAAACGCCGGCACGGCACACTCAGAGATAAAGAGTAAAAAGCATCATTTTCCAGTTCTAAGACGAATGCTGACGAGCAACAAAGGGAAAGCCGAGAAAACCTAACGTAGGCTGAAGACAATCTAGTCGTAAGTAGACTCTCAATGGAGCTTGCTAGTGTCATGTGAAGTATGTTCGTTGCGTGCTCAATAACGCTGAACGAGCCTTTTAGTGTTGGCACGAATAAATTATACAGAAAATGTGACTAAGCCGATTTGAGCTAAGTTCAGATGAAGATTGATGATAGTTGAATTGTTATGGGCACTTACTCAAATACTGAAGTTTTAATGGTCGTGGATATTTAGGAGAGGATTGAACAAATGTGTCAACGAAACTTCATAATACCAGAAGAAATCTTTAAAATTGTTCAATATAATTTAAAGAGAGAGTAGTAATTCATAAACATTTTAGTCAACAAAGCTGAATCATGGTATTCGTCATCTTTCAAAGCTCATTCTGAATAAGCTTAGATCGTTCACACAATGACAAAGTTGGAACGTGCAGGGATCACCGTGTACGACTTGATGCGACACATCTTGATGACGTCAACAGCTGGTAAACCAAAGCAATGGCTGTCTGAGGCCGCAAACCAGACAAGTGGCCATCGACAAGATTACCATGTAGGTACGTCATAATATAAACGGTCATCGACAAGATTACCATGTAGGTACGTCATAATATAAACGGTTGAAAGTGTTGTAATGGCCAAAGCATTACTGCACTTTTGAATAATGATACCAATTTGTGACCACTGAATAAGATCACCTAATTGAAGCGAAGATCTCAGTGGCAATTTGGGCGATTTGGCGTTGTATGCATGTATGTTTGTGGATATGTTTGTGGGAATCATATTATGAGCTTAATCGGTGAAGGTGTTGTACAGATATTGAGTTCCAAAGAGGGTAAAAAAAAGGAAAGTTGCTAGAAATGGACAGGAAAAAGAAGGAAAGGAAAGAAAGAACATCGCGCGCGAGATCTTAGTTCGGGGCGAACTATTAGTCTTACTGTCTTTTATAGATTATACCACTGGAACATGCAACCATTAAGACGTTACGGTCGTACATTATGTGGTGTTCCAGCAGTTTCGTTTGCGACTCGTTAATTCAACGGCCAGTTGTCTAGGGAGCTGGGTCAACGATCGGCGCCGCCGTCCTGCCAGGATGCTACTAATTCCTGCCACGCGTCACGCCTTACCCGCACTTCGATATAACGTAAAATCAAATGCAAAATTATACGAACGCATATTATCTAATTAGTCAAGGGAATATAACTTCGAAATAGATAAGAAACATGGAGGTCTCTTACAAGATCGAAGCGGTGGTCAGTTATTGTCTGTATTTGACTGATAATAAAGCATAAAGAAGTTGAGTGTTTTGGAAGGTTATTCTGCTCTAGATGTTATCCAAATTCTAGGAAGTGTGTTTTCTTTATTTATTTGCCTACAGGTGGGGGGGTATCTGACAACCGAACCAGCTTGTCGAAGAGTGAATTAAAAATATTTTAAGAAAAATAACGAAGAATAAACGGAGTGGCACAATAGTAGTAACTTGGACGTAATTAGCAGTCACATGTGATTCTTCAATTAAAAGATTGTTGGTAAGAGACAGATAAGATATCAAGCAAGGAAACCAATATTTTGCAGAATAAATGAAGTAGGTACCTAATTATAATAGATTTTCCTTCATGTTATCATGATTACTGTTTTTAGGGTTCCGTACCCGAAGGGTGCCAACCAACGGGGCCTTATCACTAAGCCTCTGCTGTCCGTCCGTCCGTCCGTCTGTTAGAGGGCTGTATCTCATGAGCCGTGATACATAGAGAGTTGTAATTTTCAAAGAGTGTGTATTTTTTTTAACAAATAATATAAAAATCTTACATATTGAAAGACTTTAGTTTGCTTGACATTACCGGCGTAAAGCTCAAAACGCAACGATAGCGCGTGCTAACTTTACCTGTGCTGCCATTTTGTATAATTTAAAATAATAAAAAATTAAAGAGTGCCCCTACAAGAAAAAAAAATTTACCATCCGTAATTGGTCATCGAAGGTACCTATTAAAAAAGTACAAAGAGTAAAAGTCGTATTAAAAAGTACATTTACGATCGTACGCAATCTTTCGTGTGCAAATTCGACTCGCACTGGACCTTTTATTATAAATTTCAGGTTGAAAATAATTTAAAAGCAAAACGAGAAGAGAGAGATTTATGAAATAAAATATTTGTATTTAAAGTGTTTACGATTTATTACTTATTAAAATAACAGAGTTTTTCCAAGAACAACGCTTAAATGAGATTAATTAGAAGTTAAATAAAAACCTAGTAAAAAACGAAATTACTAGCGTATTACGTTACCAAGGGAAATAAATTCGACGCTTGTTAGATTTTAAATTTCGCGGGCCTATAATTATATGTAAGTACAGTATAATTTCAGATTACTGCTTGGAACTGTTTTCTAACTAGCAATTAATTCATTATAATTACTGTGCACTACCGTAAATAATATAACAGTTATTAAGCTTAAATTATATCTTGTTAACTTTTTGTACAAAAAATGTGTTATGCCATTACTTACTACTCCTAATTTTTCAAACAATTTATTAATTGGATTTACCTTTTTTTGTGATGTCTCGTTTTGGCATCATTTTATTTGAGCTTGTTATTATATTTGGCTCAACTTGCTATAGAACAATACAAGTATCTGACAATAATATCTGATTATAATTAATACGCAAAAAAACTATATTTTTATTTGATCTCATTTGTTATCTAAGGCAGAAACAAGGCCTGCACATTGCGTACTCGTAACACGTGCCAGAAACAGTCAAAATGTCTACATTTCATCATACTTTTTCGGCCAGATCAGGCGGTGCATAAATCTGAAATGATTTATGCACCGCGGTGCCAGTAAATCCTTTCTGCTGTGCCATTTCTTTTTGGTTCTAGAAAGTTGACATTTTCAGAGCATGTATTTCTATTGCCGCTATATCTTACTTATATTATAAATGCGAAAGTTTGTGAGTTTGGATGTTTGGATGTTTGTGCCTCAATCACGCCTAAACGGCTGAACGGATTTGAATGAAACTTGGAATATACATAGTACATGTACTGGATTAACATATAGGCTATTTTTTATCCGGATACCATGCGAGCGAAGCCGCGGGCGGTAGCTAGTAAAAAATAATGGGGAGAATTCATGTTCTGAAAATATTACTTCCGGGTCTGGGTGTTGTGGTACCATGGTATTCATAGTTTCTGACACTCACAACACACGTAGCCCTAATGTGGGGTCAGAACTATGTATGTTACTTCTAGGTGTGTGTGTTAAGTGACTTACCAACAGCGGCCGAGATGGCTGTGGCCAGCGCCGCCTGCTGCTGCGCCAATTGCGCCTGTAGCGCGGTGTGCATGATGACCAGGCCGGCGCGGCGTGCCGCTCAGCATTGAGATAACTTAGGCTAATAGTAATAATAGTAAAAGAATAAGTGACTTACCAATGACGTTATTGTTCTGGTGATGGTGATGCGCCGCGGCGGCCGCGATGGCAGTTGCCAGCGCCGCTTGCTGCTGCGCCAGTTGCTGCGCCAATTGCGCCTGGAGTGCGGCGTGCATGTTGACCAGGCCAGCATGCCGCTCCTGCTGAGCGTCTCGCTGTTCTCCCCGCGCCTCCTCGTACGTCGGAGACAACTCCTCGTCTGTAGAACCAAACAATCCTCTAGGTAATCTTACTACATCCATAGTCGTGAATGGTACCGTGGGAAGGGGAAGATCTAGGCACACGTACCTGGATCAAATCGGCGACGGAGGAAAAGGGCAAGGTCAAGAATACCCTAAACCGACGAGCATGCATCAAGAATGTAACGAGAGTGAATGAAGCGAAAGAAGTATATCAGGATTGTAGCAAATGGAGATCCGTGATCACTCTCTACCTACTCCTACGGGAAACAGGCATGTTTTGTCAGCAAGTATGTATGTATGCATACCTAAATCCTACTTCTACACTAATATTATAAAGAGGAAAACTTTGTTTGTATGTTTGTTTGTTTGTACTGAATAGGCTCAAAAACTACTGGACCGATTTTAAAAATTCTTTCACCATTCGAAAGCTACATTATCCACGAGTAACATAGGCTATATTTTATTTTGGAAAAAAATAGGGTTCCGTAAGATATTTGGGTTTTTCGGACACAAGGTGTAAAAAATCAACCAGAAAAGTTACTTATTTTGCGTACGCTGCCTAAACTATAAAAGATAGAACCATAAAATGTTCTAATTAATTGTAGATCTTATAAATATCTACAAAAAAGTCCGCGACACACTATACCCATCTATGTCGAGTGAGGCACAGCAACCATTTTTTTATTTAAAAATCTTGAATTTTTTTTGGACTACATTTAAACGCGTTTATTTTACTCATGCTATTAATCCTTATCAAAATAAATGATTTCATCACTAAGATGAGGATAGTAGGTACCTACGTGTGCTGGAATGGGACATAGGGTAGGTACTTTTTATCTGGGTACCGCGTGAGCGAAGCCGCGGGCGGCTGCTAGTATATTATAAATGCGAAAGTTTGTGAGAGTGTGACGATGTTGGTGCCTCAATCACGCCGTAACGGCTGAACGGATTTGAATGAAACTTGGAACATACATATATGAAAGCAATAAATATGTTAAGTACATATTGAGTATGTATGAAGAATATCATACAATGACTCGCAATAAGACTTATAAAGAGGGCCGACCGTTTCCTTTGGCGTCTTCAGTTCTTCCATGAACATGGCTAGTGCGCCGAAAGTAATAAACCTTGTAATCATGGTAAATATCCCGTTATAAGTGCAAATATAAAACCTCATAGCTGTTCTTGAAAAGCAAATTTGTGAGCACGTGTTTTAGCTAAAGAGATTCGGCACTTTGTCTCCGGAATCCTGACGGCATTTCTGACGACAGCCTGGAAACTCTGATGGAAACTTACCTCTTAAACTTCTGAATAGGGTCAGGTTGTGCGTTGTTAGTCAGCCACTCAATGATTTATTACATAAAGGGTTCGTAAATTACCACGAAATATCAAAGTTATAGACAGGATTAGGTGGTGCGTGTGATACAGCAGGGAAGATGGAAGGTGTACTAAAGCAGCACAGAACATGTGTAGGTGACGTGATAATGAGGCGTGTACTCCGCAGTGGGTGGATGTGGGTGATGCCCATATAGTAGAGCAATTAAATAATACTCGATGTACTGTATACTAATGTCTGATATCTTTGTAAGTAGACATTACAGACACGTAATGTAACAGAGAAAAATATCATGGTATGAATAAATATGCCTCCAAATGAGATAAACAGACCTTATTATACCCATGCGACGTTGCCAACACATTGATATCATAACTATCATAATGTGACGCCATCGCTCGATGCTCATCAAGAAAAACGACAGTAATCGATTTTTTGCGATCGCACATCCTCCATATACGATCGGCGCATTGTTTCGCGAGCATGATATAAAACCTAATTTCACACTCGTTACAGACTTATCAAACGATCTCTCTTGTTGAACTCAAAAAGTGCATCGCTCGTGTAAATTACACATGATGAAGTACTTAACCTTACCTATAAGTATTTACTGCATTCATTACAGATACCTGCCGTAGCTTGTAGGCATTACTGAGACCACTTTTTAAACTAAGATACGATCTTCCGATCCGGTTATGAACGAACTTCAAGGGGTAAAAAAATATTTGCATTTGTACTTCCTCTGGCATTTTCAAAACCTCAACGAGGATAATAAACAATAGCGTATTCTAAAATCATTAATGATACGTGAACCTTTGCCCGAGTTGTATTCAAGCTTGCAATTACAATTCACGAGGAAACTGGAGCACCAGTATTGGGAACATTGAACATAGCAATGTGACATAGCACAACATGCCTACCTGAACTAATCTGCACAGATGTAACGTTTCATGCATATCTGGCAGAGCAAAAACAAATCTAAATGCTATGCTAATCTAACGAGCGCTGCAAACAACCAACACTCGTTTCATTATGACGCCAAGAATAATAACGGCTAATCTAGAATGATTGAATGCACAAATGGGTTCCGTCCGCCCGCCTATTTGGTATTCCTCTCAATTTTATAGTTCAGAGTCTGTATTGAATGAGGAAAAGTTCCAATGACAAATGCATCGTATGAGGAAAAAAATAAACTACGTCGTTAATAAGGCTAAGGCTTATTAGAGCCTTTCTTCGAGCCTTACAGCGTGTTTAGAATATAAACTAATACATAAATAATATAAAATGGGAACATAATTCTTCGTAGTTACAGAATTATAAGGACCAAACAAATAAAATCAATTCAAATCGCAGTATCTCCATACAAACGCAATTATTACAGAATTCATCTACTTCTCTGCTTTTTACCCATTACAAACCCAAGAAAATTTACATCAAGTATGCATGACTGCGAACTATGAATATGAATATTTGAACATACACATATCAAATGTTACGTATGAGATGGTGGTATTGTACGAGCATAATATTATGGCTTATTCATAGCCATTACGTGTTCTTAGCAATAACTGATGTGAAAGACGTTCATGAAACAAAAGCATTCCGGGTTTGCTAAAAGCTATGGAGGAAGACATGATAGTACGAATTTTGCCTCAATGTCAAAAAAAAGGTTATAAGACATCTTACAGCACGGCTAGTACTTCTAGTAAATATACCATGCATTTTGAATAATGAAAGATAATCTTAGTGCACGCGGTCGAGATTTTAATCAGCCCATAGAATGTGATGAAAGGCAAAAACTGTTATGATATCTAATGTCATTTTCACAACAATCACATTCACATTCATGGGAAAATAAAGAGACTTCACGCTATCCCATAGGTCCCGTTAGAATTAATTTACTTACTGCCTTCGGGTACTGGCGTGACAGGACTCTCAGGGAGGAGTATGCCTTTCTGCACCAATTCATCTCTATTCGCTCGGACGGATATCTTCCTCTCTAATGCTGTCAACAAGTTACAAATAAAGATTATTGTTTGTCAATAGAAATATCTTTTGTACACCCCGTACAGGTAGATTGTTGTGGTTTCTTTTTGGGGTAACTACCTGGCTTTTAACGCAGGTTGTGTCCGTTCAAAAGGTTTTGACAAGAATCGATTAATGAATTTAATACGTTTTAGAGGGACTACTAATAATAGGACCTTGAAAAGATCCGTAGATATCGCAATTAGAAAAACTGTTAGTGTAAGTGCAATACTAACATTTCCAAAGTTTTAAACTATTTGGATATTTTAATACTCACTTCTAGAAGCAGCCTCAAACTTCTCAGATTTCTTTTTCCGTTTCCACTTCCATGGTTTAAATAATCTGCCGAAAGCAGAAAACTTCGATTTGGTCCTCTCAACAGGTGGCGTGCGCGCACCTGATCCCAGGCTATTCGTGCGCACTGCAGTGCCATTTTGTTTCTTTGCTGGAACCAAAAAAATACATTTATTTACAAATTAAAACAACATACGATTCATATTAAGAGCGTTGAATTAATATGTACACAAATAGAAGCTTCTACAAAGAAGCTATGTGAGTTATTGTAAAATATGTTTTCCAACTGCAGCCTTTTAACAAAGCATTGTACTCGTATAAAACATCTACCTTCGTAGAACAGATATAAACACATATCAACAGAAAAGACATTCTCACGACAATACAAAAATGGTCGTAGGTACTGTCACCATCACGATCGGTACAGATACTCGTAGTAGTCACACGAACACATGATAGATACATCCACATAATCAATGGCCCCATTATGTCGAGAGTCTATTGTTAAGAACTGTCCGTACCTATCGCAGTACAATGCCAACGGGAAATACATACACATACAAAAGAGAAATTCCCTCGCCCCTGGCAGTAATTTTTAGGCCTTATCTTCTTATTAGAAGAAAGATGCCTAAGTTGCCAAATGCAGCTACAATAGTTTGTGGTATTTCGCAGCGTTAGAGAGAAAGTGTAATTTATTTTCTTAGGTGTGTCACTTGTTAATAATACAATTACTTGAAAGAAGATAGGAAAAACGCCGAACAATTAATTTTTGTTCTAGGAACCAGACCACGAGGCTTTGTTTAAATAATGTCGATCGACGAATATCTATAAATCGGCTTAAGAAAATGGTAAGAATGATCACAACAAAAACAGGACAAATGCATGCATAACAAATCACGTACTACACAAATTGATATGCAGTCGATGCTCCCTAGAAATCGAAATAACTTTAATTTTCTATAAAAATGAATAGCTTCTAAACCTCTTACGAATTTAATACAGCATGCTGTCAGAGTCGGAGGACTTTCTCTGACAGTATTTTTACCTCGATTATTTTATCGATACTGAAGATGATGATACTACTACTAAGGCATTTTACCATTATAGAAGATGATTTATACAGCGTCAGGAGGCAACTTTTACCTTCACAAACGGGACGCTATAGTGCCCGGGATGTACGTATGTATGTTCGTATGAGCTAGTGGCCAACTCTAGTGACGGAGTTATTAGGCCGCCTAAAGGCCTCCGTCATGATTTAACGACTTAAAAGCCGGGACCGACTGTTTAACGTGCCCTCCGAAGCACGAATTAATATGGAGTAGGCTTGCCCAGCACATATTATATCCTCTCAAGTTAGTCGGCCTTGTCCACAGGAAAGACATGGTCAATACGTGCGGAGCTGACTAAGCTGCGGGTTTCCTCACGATGTTTTCCTTGCGGTTTGACTATCAATACTGGTTAGCGCACATAATTTTTTCGTACTGAAAAATCCATTGGTACACGACCGGATCTGAACCGACGACCTCAGGGTCGGAAGGCGGGTCACTCACTACCAAATAGACCACCAGTGCTCTCAGTGGTGAATGAGTATTAGGTATTGCGTGTAGTCACGTGAGTGACGTGATAACAATATCCGGTTCTAGTAAGTCTAGTAGTTACAGAAATAGCTCTCAAGACCTTCTTGTATGTAAACAGACGAGCTGAGCGTGTCAGTAGAATTAGTCATCAAAAGAATTTGACTCACGAACTACTACTACCTGATAAGAAAAGTCATTTACTTACAAGGTAGTGTTTTATGCGTCTTAAATAACGAATTCAAGGATTTAAAGAAATAGATCTGTTTTCTTGATAGAAACATTTGAAACAGTAAACACAATTGAAAATATATCGAAAGGGTTAGAAGAGTTGTAAATTCATCATCGTCGAGCCGAAACCGCTGAAGCTAAAAGCTGAAATTTGGAAGGTAGCTTTCATTTATTTATAGCAAAACCATCCACTAAGACAAGATTTTTCGAAATTCAAGCCCTAAAGGGGTGAAGTGAGGTGAAACCGTTTGTATGGAACTTTTTACGGCGTGTTGCGATTTGCTCGAAATTCGGTTCGGATACTATAAATGCTAAATAAATGGACATGTGTTCAAGATTTTTCAAAACGACCCTTAAAAAGGGGTGAACTGGGGTGACAAAGTTTGTATTGAAACTTTTTTACAGGACTGTAGATTGACTTGAAACTCGGTTTCGATACTATAAATGCAAATTAAATTGACACATGGTTCAGGCTTTTTCAAAACAACCCTCAAAAAGAGGTGAAATGGGGTACCTATCAAAGTATGTATTGGAACTTTTTAAAGGACAGGCGGTGCGATTAATTTGAAACCCTGTATGGATACCTACTCTAAATACCTAAGTACATACAAAATGGATATTATGTGTTTTTAAGTGTTTGCCTCCCTCAAGGAGCTGTTACTTCATTCATTATCAAAATTTTGACTAATATCATAAGATTTTTCTTAGCCCATAACAAAACTTTAAAAAGTTCTAAAACCTGACTGCGACGATTGGTTTTTTATCATTATTTTTTCGAAATCGAAACATGAATTGCTATAGAAGAATTGCTCGAAGTGGCCTTTTTAGTCAACCTGTTGTCTTATATAGATTCATGATACAAAGTAGAGTAAACATCGTCGTATATTGCTTGTAACAATAGGTACCTACTGAAGTAATACGAGGCCCGTTTATGGATGCTACGATGAATTGATGACACTAGAACGTTATTCTCGACGTAAACGTATACTATTCACTGTGGTTGAGCAGGTACGAACAGTGATGACTGATTAGTAGTGGCGTGAGTCATAGTTTTGCCATGTTGCGTCGGCTTCGCCCACCTACGAGCCCCGACACGAGACACAGATCGTCCTCACCTCACCTTGTTCTATGATTTGAGGGTCTATCACCTTTGACAGTCATGACCTTTAGCCGACATTAACTTTGATTATTTGTATTGGCATTGAATAAACCAACAAATACAGAGTCGAGCGCTGGATGCTGTTTAAATCTTCAGTAAGGTTGAAGATTCAAAAAGCCTTAGAAAGGAGTATGTTTATGAACGTTATAGACAGAAAATTATACAAGGATGATCGCATGCGCATGGTTTCTATAGGACCTTTGCGTAACCAATGTCATTATTATGCTCTACAGGTGTCACAAGCGCTAACAAAGAGACATTACTTATTGCGCATCAAAAACCAGAGTCACTGTAGGTACTTCTGTACAAGATAATTTATCACTGTTATAATACGAGCTTGCAAGTTGTCGTTATTCTATTTGAGAAGTATCACATTCAAGATATGATGCCGGGCGCCGACACCGACCTTTTGATTAGAGAAGGCACCACCGAAATAGACTAACAAATGCTGACATCAACAGTGATACTGTTAACAAAATGAAAATCAAAGTGCATTGCTCTTATTACTAGGGGTCTCTGTAGAAAAGGGATTAAGAATACTAGTTTAGGGTTTTAGCACTCAAATATTTTTTTTTAAGTATTTGCCTCATCCTGCTTTTGAGACAGACTAAAACAAGGGCTAGTCGAAAATGCAATTCCAAATCTGGATTACTTTCATGGTGCAAGAACACATTTTCATGTGCATATATTATTCTACGTCCAGTTAAAAGATATGCCTTTCCATCTATCATTGGGAATGCAATTTATACAAGTAAAATGTTTTTCGTTTCATGCTACACCAATAACAATAAAAGTGAATGAAAGCAACACCGCTACATTTATAAACGGCCATGGCGGTGAAAACAGCAATGTGACATCACCAAACCGTGAATAATGCTCCCGAGATAAATATCGTTGATTTGATCTTTTTGCTGTTTTAAACAAAGAAAACTTTCTATCGTTGCGTAGTTTTCACCAAACTAATCCATTAGCTTGTTGTATATTATAATCCTAGTTGACATGAAGAGGAGATTTATTAGTTGTGGGTTCAAGCATGATAATTATTCTGAAATATATAGATGAGCAACAAACTCATGAATAGAAAAATCTAAACTCCAAATTTTCGTTTTTTTTTCACTTATCTAAATGGCTTTGTGAAACTAATCTTTTACAGGTTTGCTATTATCAGTAAACAAACATAAGTAAATCATCAAGTCTTAAGATAACTATCAGTTCTGTAAGTTACCGCCGCTTACATTTAACCTCACTAATGACCGTAAGAAGGATGTCAGTAAGATTTCCAACTTGCTAAGGTTATTTCCGTGATAAATAAATATTGCTGGATATATTTTACATAGCGCATTCTAGGCCCAAACTAAGCAAAGCTTGTACTATGGGAACCAAATGGCTGATATAATACTTATATACTTTGTTTTGTAAATCATACTTACATGTAATAAATATTAAGACCCAGACACAAAACAAGCATCTATGTTCATCATATAAATGTTTGACCTGGGTAGGAATCGAACTCACAACCTACAGCGCAGAAGGCAGAGCTACTACCAACTAAGCTATAAGTCCGTGATCCGTACAACCATTCTCGGCAACTTGCTATTAATATTTAAATTGGCAACATTGTCAATGATGGATGAGTTTTACCGATCACTTTTGTTATGTTTTGCGTGACATCTGAGTGTACTTCACATGGTTCAAGTTAGCTGATCTTATCCATAGTAGAAACTGTGCGTAGTAAATACGAGGGATTGACCGCCTATAACCCTTAAGGTACACGGGTTTATGATAAAACTGAGTAGACGAGATTATTACCATAAAAATATCGTAAACGTTTCAAACCACTCCTGTAAGTTGCGTGATAGATAGGTACACTTTTCTGCAACTATAAAATGATTATGGAGTAATGGTTTTTTTTATGGAGTCTAAAACATTCAATGTAATGGTGAATCTAGACCTTAGCGGAAAGTCCAGTGTTCCGTGAAATATGAATTGGAGAATTCATTTATACTCATCATCACACAATTATTAAATTAAAATTCTTACATGTGAATCTAACTTTCAACAATAATTCTTCGGCGGACTACAATGCGTGGAATTTGTAAACGTGCAGAGCAAACTAAAGCCATGTGCATTGGCTGCATGAATCTGAGATTTCGCAAAGCTATTGTTAGGAATGCGACCGGAGTATGTGATGTGAGACAAGAGAAAAGACAAGGAAAGGGAGACTGACCGGCCACTGCGGCCACTTCCTTCGCCCCAACGTGCAAGAAGTCAGTGAGAGACAACGAGCTGGCGATCAACTGCCGGCGCTCCTGGAAATCGAGTGCATCGAGGCTGCTGGTTCTCGTCCCGCGCACCGCCTGGACGGGCGCGCTCAGCGACATGTCAACTACGCGTCGCCATGTCGTACACACCACATTGTTGGTAACAAAACAACACTAGTCTCACTGTCAACCAACACAAAACAAGCCACACGCGTGAAACCGGTATAAACAAATTCACTCACGCTTTCATAGAAGTGCCTGCGCCGCGAGGGACGCTCAGCGGCAAACTGGCGCGCGGGCCGAGACGGTGACGCGGGGCAGGGTGGGGGCTCGCCTGCCTGCCTCGGTCCCTGCATGTTGCAATGCACCCGACTCGCCTCGGCGAACCGTGGCGAGACGACTGGCGACTTGGCGAGTTTGAGTGCTCTCATCAACGACGAAACAACTAATGATGCTATGGGAGCCGATGGGAATGAGATCCACCACTGCACTTTTGTTTTGATCTATTTGTTGATTGCACTGGCACTTCAAAATTATAAAGGGCAGCCATTCGATTTTTGTTTTATATTGGTCTGAACAACTTTAACTGCAATTACCTTAGGAGTACATCCTGCGACACAACGAATTCAAGATCATTTTATTTGCTAGCACTATGCTGCTAATTTGAGTAGATAGTAGTGGTATTTTATGTTGTAGAAAACATAGGTCCATACTTGCACTGAAAGCGTTTCTGAGCAGTTTTCTAATCTGGTAATAGCTTTCATTGGAGATACAAAGAATGTTCAATTGATGAATGAAGAAATAGTGAGTCACTGCAGTAGGTATTCAACGATTATTTTCAATTAGATACTAGGTTAGGTACCAAGAAAGACCATGTTCGCTTACCCGCGCGGCTTTGCTCGCGTGGTGTAAATTTTGGCAAACTAATTTACTCCTTTTTGACAGTTACTTTGAAAAACTCGGAAACACGTGCCCATTAATTTTGTATTTAAAGTATCCTACCCAAGTTTCGAGTCAATCTCACCACCCGTTAAAAAGTTCCTATTCAAACTTTTTGAGGGTTATATTGAAAAACCCTGAAACACGTTTCTAATTATTTTGTATTTTAAATTTAAAAACGAAGTTTTAAGTAAATTGCACCGCCCGTTTAAAAGTTCCCATACAAACTTTAAAACTCCCTTGAACACCCCTAGGGGTAATTTTGATTGACAAAATTAAAATTACATTGTTTATCATTTATTTTAAGTTTATTTGTACTGAGTTTTGAGCGAACCAAGGAATAAAATATTCCATAAAAACTTTACCACTCCGTTTAATCCCCTTAGGCAACTCTTAATTTTCGAAAATTAGCCTATTTGTTTGTCTGTATGTTTTACAGAACCTAAACCATCTATATTTTAAATTTCATCAAAATCGGTTTAGTTACGGAAATATGTGGTAACAAACATTCCTAACCAGGGTTACACTACACAGTTCGTTAGTGTTACAGTAAAGTTAGTTAGCCAGAGTCCTTAGTAAACAAATGTATTGGAGTCACTGTTGGGTTCAAGTTCAGTTTTAATGATTCGTACCAACTTGAGCAACTGGATTGATTTCGATCTAGTATCATGTTCTGTCTGAAACATGTCTTCTTAATGTACTCACGACCAGTACTTGGACGGTCTTGGGAATTAATTATAAGGCTTCATAAAATATCCTCGTTGTTGTTTCTCATATTTCAAAGAGATGCAGCGTATTTGTAAGGCACTTATGAGAGAGCGTTGTTCCTGCCATAACTTAAAAAAACATTATGTTCCGTTAAAAAGCCGCTCTCATAATCAAGCTCTACGTAACGTGGACGAGGAACAATATAGAGGTAGGCAAACACACGTAGCTCATAAACGCTGTAGTTGCTTCCCGGCAGCTCTGAATAAAAGCAGGTGTGTGCATAGTGCACCGTATTTCAATGACTATTTACCGGCCCAAGGGGAAACCAGCTCGGCTAGAAAAGTTATAAGCTAGTCATGTCACTTTTGCCGTACAAATTAATATTTAGTTGGTTGGTACTGTTTAAAATAATATGCAGTTTTTGCACAGGATAGTTACTTGTACAATGGTTTATTATTGTTTCTAATCGTTCATACTTGTTTCAATTGAATAGCCCGGGGCAACGAGGAAACCAAAATACGCAGGTACCTAGATCATTACTAGGTACTACTTGTTCATAATCTGTCGTACGTATAGGCCTCCCAAATATACTTCCAGGACAAACGATTATACACGACGGCGTTGTTGTAACCCTATAATAATTATAGGTAATGGTAGATAATTACTTAAGTGTGGTACAGTGTCAATCGTACCTACTACCTACACACACAACACATTATCACATTATCAGGCTTACTCATTAAAATATCCGCTAAAAGTTATGCAACGCATTATGGAACCTATTAACATCTTTTTTGATAGAGACAAGTAGTGACACACAGAATTAGTAGTACTGTACCATATTAGCAGCAACTAATTTCTTCGAAAAACGCACTAAGTTTTTTTATTATTATTTATTTATGTTTATTATATTACAACTACTTTTCAATTACAGATTTGGAAGGAAACCATTATTCCCCAGGATTATTCACAATGATAACTACATGCTTTCCTACTATTCTCTAAAGTGGTGCTATTTAGATTACCCTTGTTTTGTATAAGCTATTTTTTTCGTTTTAATAGTACATCCAGATGTCTGTCACCAACATAGAAATAAAAAAAAAACATGAAATAGGTACGTACACGTTGTTAAATGAATTGGACTTACAATCAAACTGTTCGATTTCTATGACTCCAGAATCACTTCGAGTATCATCATCTATTGGCCTATGCCACGTCGTTGGCTGATTTTCCATGTTAAATCAACTATTGCATATCCACTTTCACATCACACACATTACTCAGGTTTTCCCATCATAATAAAACAAGTAACAATATTTGTGTCTAAGTATATCGAAACGCGAATTAAACTGAGATATTACAGTCGAAAAGATTAGATAGGAAATGAATGATAGTACGTTGACTACTTATCATGATGTTCCTATTGGTACCTTACCTACCTGTTCTCGTTCATTTCTTCGTTTGTTACAAGGCCGATTTATAATATTAATAAACGTTATATTGTTATAATGTTGTATAGGTCTAACATACCAGGCAAAAAATCCATTATGTTCTATGACTGACGAGTGGTTAGCCTACTCCAACAAAGGTCTAGTCTAGATTGTTTCAATGTCGAGCGAGTGGTGTTGAAAAAGTATCTGCTCGAATGGTCACAGTGCACTCCATTGGCTTAATGAATGTAGAGGGCACTGTGAGATTAGGCGTGTAGCCTTTATTTATTAATAGGTGTAGGTATATTGCCCTAGAAAATAAGCGAACCATGTTTTCATGCTAACGACCTGCGTAGCGTATAATGCATGCAGTGAAGCCTGAACAAAAAGTACGATATGAAAGCATAATTTACCAAAAATAAATTGTCGAGACACGCTACACTTGTTAAAATTTTAGAGAAATAAAGGATATCAAAGGAAAAACCCTGTATGGCACGAATTTTCACAATGGCTTTGCACAATGTTTACATTCACACTTGTAAAATAAACATGTGTACGTGTAAAAATTGTAAGGCATTCGAAAGATAAGGGCGACCGCAACAACATCTCATAGCTGTAAACAGAGGCGCCCAAGGATATTGATTTATAAATCTCTTGCTTGAGCAATCTGACATTCCGACGCCACTATTAGTTACACATCGGACACATCGTCGCGCTTACAATGTATTTATGAGCTAAAAATGCAACTACATGAATGAAATATGGTGAGAACATAACATTTAAACATTCTACACTAATTTTGATCTATATTAGGTAAAAAAAATCGTGAGGGGGCAGTGAGCGAATAATTTTGCTATTGAATCTACATTGGAACGTAATTGATGTTTCCTCTAATGAATAACGGATAAAGGTGTAAATGGCTTTCGGGATAAAATAACCACAAACGGCAAAGACAATAGCAGCACAAGTGATCGCGCTCACCTCTAGTGTACACAGGGAAATCTCCGTCGGAGCGACTGTGGGTGAGCATGGGTCCGTAGCACCGCCACGGCGGCCTGTCGCGCCGCGACCGCGGGCCCTCCACCGTTCACCTACGCCAGCCCATCAGCACACAAGCCTGGCACGAGGCCCTACATCTACGGAGTACTACTCCCGGCGGCGGTGACGCTCGGCTCTCGCTCGGCACACGACACGCGTCAACTCGGCGATGATGGCGGGGCCACAGAAGCGACAGCGAGCGAACGGACGCTGCGCGGCGCATCCCACGCGCGCATCTCTCACCCTTCTGATTTCCTCAGCTTTTGGCTCACAGGCACGACATCGACACAGGGGTTGGCAATTATCGTGTCGCAGATTGCGAATCACTTTTTATCACTTGGAGCTTTCGAGGATTTTATAAGGCTCTTCGTTCCAAGCTGTCAAAATAACTTAGGGTGATTTATCTTGCGAGCCGAGTCTTATGTAACATTTTGTAAGCTCTATCATTTCATGAGTACATGGCAAAAACACCGGCCAAATGTGTGTCGAACAAGTATAAAATAATACTCCTGTACTTGTAACAGTATAAAATAATACTCCTGTACTTGTAACATGAGCGCAAGTTTCTTCACAGAATTTTTACTGTCAAAACCTAACACTATAATTTTCACGAAAATTTTAAAAACACGCTGTGTTGTCTATGTTAGCACTAAATACCAAACAAGATACAAGCTCGTCATAGCCAGGGCCTATGCAACTAACTAATGCGATTTATGGAAGCCTTGTTCAGTGCAGCGCAGATATAATCAATGAATGTAATAAATATCAGAACAAGGTAGTTAGTACCAACCTAAATAGGTACTTACCTGCTGAATAAATAACGGACTAATTTTAGAGGCGACTTAAAGTCCCTAGGTATCTTTTGTTGTGCAAAGGTGGCTTTCTTGCCAGTTAGGGCGAAGGAGTATTATTACAATATTTATAAACTAAGTATGAGCTGAAAATTCATCATTTTCCTGCCCTTACCCCACTAGGTGGGGTCGGCACAAGATGTTTTCCTCTTCCATCTTCTCCTATCACTCGTCATATCAGTACTCACTCCTTTCATACGCATGTCCTCTTTCAAACAATCCATCCATTTTTTCTTAGGCCTTCCTTTGCCTATATATTCATCCACATTCATATTCAACACTTTTCTTGTAACATGACTTTCTTCCCTCCGCATAACATGCCCATACCACGCTAACCTATTACTCCTCATCCTCTCTGTCACCTGCGCTACTTTCAAACTTCCTCTGATGTATTCATTCGGTATCTTATCTATTCTAGTCACTTCACACATCCATCTCAACATTCGCATCTCCGTAGCATGTACTCTTCTTTCATCCACCGCTTTCTTCGCCCAACACTCAGATCCATATTGTACGACAGGCCTTTTGATCGTTTTGTAAACTTTCCCCTTAAGTTTAAGGGGCATCCGCTGATCACATATTATACCTGAGACCTGTCGCCATTTCATCCATTCCACATTCATTATATTTTTAACGTCAGCGCTGAATTCACGTTTATCTATTGTTTATAATAAAATTAACTAGGATTTATTTAAAAGAAAAAACCCGACTGCGTAGAATTTAGATAGCATATTACATTTACCATATTAGATTCATTGACGCATGATGATCATGAATTAGTCTAAGTCTAATTCTTAGTTTATTGAAATTTAGTCTAAGTCTTAGTTTATTGAAAATTGCTTCTTTAATTTGACTCTTCATCATTTAAAGTCGTTATATTGATTTTTTTATTCTTTAGTATCAAAAAGTATCAAAGGCTGTATGTACGTACCTAAGAATAACGATCGCTTGGACAAATAAACATTTATTCGTCCTAGTACTCTCATTATCTAGACGAATCCAACGACACCAATGATCACTTGTCAAAATCCGTTCTGCCCTTTCGGTTACAGAGGCAACCAAAGGAATAATTGGAAAATGGCTTCTTACAGCCGCCATATTTGATTTTTGACACGTTTATGACACTCTCTACTACGACTACAGCTTCAGCCAAACGAATGCACATAACATACAAACCCACATACACACACCCGAAACACATTACCCTTCTTCGGATCGGGTAAAAACATCATTCTCAGAGCTTTCGATAAATCTACTCATGCTAAAACAAGTTGTCAACAAGCTCTAAAGTTTATCTTTACCATTATGTACCTATGCATACATTTTGACGGAATAATCACATTGGACGGCAGCAAAGCCCAATATTATGTAATTAGAAGGAAAAAGTATTATTTTCTAGGTACCACCTATCTACCTATATGTAATCGTATCATAGAAAAGTTTACTTACTTATCTCCCCATTAACAGTTGCTGAGTCGAAGGGTATCGATAAATTTCGGCCACCCTTCCCAACTGGAAGCGCATCCAAATTGTTTTTTTCTCCGTGCTGACCTATATAACAAAGATTTTAACTTCGTAAGTAAACTGAAATTTAAACGTACTACGGTAATAATACTACTAGTATTGGTCGTGTCACTAGTTCTTCCGAACCAGTGTGATGAAAGTATTTAAAGTGCGCCGCAAAGGCTACTATAATCAAAATGATCTTCGCTAGGACTATTTAGGACTCTATCGACGGCCTAGATGGCATGATGGACTAATGCCCGACTGAGACGCGAGAAGTGCGAGTTCGATTCCCGCTGCGAGAGAAAAGTTGGCATGTTCTGCGAATATTTCTTCTGGGCCTGGGTGTTGTGGTACCATGGTACTCGTAATTTCTAATACCCACGACACAGGGAATGCTGTTTCTGTTACTGTTAGGTGTTATTGTTATTAGGTATATGATCAGTAAAGGTAGGTAGTTACAAACATAAGCACCTATAATAAAGGATCTCTGAATAGGTATGTACCTAAGTTGTTACATTACTATTAATACACTACTCAACAAAGTCTAGGGAACAAGCAATATACTTCAACTTATTTTGCGAAAACTCGTAAAAAAAGTACTAGAGACTAAAATTTATAAATGTAGGCTGGAAGAGAATTAAATAATGTGTTTGAAATTCAAAAATTTATAACAAAAATGTAAATGCTTCTCAAAATAAGAAGGGAAAACCTAACTTGGTCGCAGAGTAAGGGGTTTGCTAGCATAAAGTGTTAAGTGATTTTTGTCATGTATCGTTTTTTTTCTTGTGAAAGACCATTACCGCCAAGTTTTTCGAGATTTTTGAGACTCTAAGCGTTAGGTCACGTCGTCATTTAACGCGGGAAGAGATGCTTAGGGCTGTGGGAATGTTGGAAGCTGGACGCAGTCAACGCGATATTGCGGACGCTGTTAACACACAGCCAAGCATAATTTGCCAATTATGGGCACGCTACAGGGCTACAGGAGATGTAGCCGAACGTCACCGAGGAAGATACAGGGTCACTACCCAGAGACATGATCGATTTCTGCAAAATGCTGCAAGAAGGCAGCCCCAGATTACAGCTCCCCAGTTGGTAGGAAGACTCCAGTCCCAGCACCAAGTGGTTATCAGTGACCAAACTGCCAGGAGAAGATTACATGAAGTCAATCTCTGCGCTCGCAGACCATTAAGAGTTCCAGCTTTGCGACGTGGAAATCGAGGGCGTCGCTTATTGTGGGCTAATGCACATTTGCGATGGACCGACAATCAGTTTGCACGTGTTCTCTTTTCTGATGAGTCTTGCTTCGGATTTCATCCTGATTCAAGGAGAGTGCGTGTTTGGTGTGTCCCTGATCGCCAAAGTCGACTCCGAAATCCTCAGGAAGTTCATCCATATCACGGCGGAACGATCATGGTGTGGGCTGAAATTCGCCTGGGTGGGAGAACTGATCTCGTTTGCATACGAGGCAGTTTGAATGCAGAGCAATACATTGAGCAGATAGTGCATTCTATGGTCATTCCTCACCACCAGCAGTTCGGCCAAGATTTCGTGTTCATGCAAGATAATGCACGCGCACACACCGCAAGGCAGATGACGAATGTGTTCAGCGAGCACAATATCACGGTATTAGAGTGGCCTGCTCAGTCCGCCGATCTCAATCCAATTGAGCATGCATGGGATTTACTCGGGAGAAGAGCTTTCAGTGATCTTCTTCAAAATTTCAACACGGGAGAAGAACCTTTTTCACATCTTTCCAGAATATGGAGCCTTATTCCACGGGCGACAATTGATAACTTGATACTCAGCATCTCACGCCGATGTAGGGCCGTGGCTAATGCCTTGGGAGGTCCGACGGATTATTTAACAGCTACAAAGAATGTTTTTTCATTTAATTTTCACTTAAGCGTCAAATGTTTTTGTAATTTACAGAAAAGTGTTTTTTTCGGTGTAGGCACTATTTTAGTTTTTCTAATTAAACTTATTTTTTTTACTTGCACGCTTTTTATTTAATTGCATAACTGAAATCAAGAATAAATTAGGCTTCTATTGACATATAACATCTAGAACAAAAAAAAGTTGAATCAAAAATATACACTAAAATACCCTTGTTCCCTAGACTTTGTTGAGGAGTGTATTTGTTTAATAAAATTGCTGGTTGTAGTTCTTAGTCACATTGGCATTTATTTATGTGGGTAACTCTTAATTAGGCACATGTATCAAAACTGATAAAAAAAATCTATTTAGTTAATACTTCAGCTCTTTCTTTGAGAAAACTGTTATGGGACACTTGTGGTTTGTTCCATACAATCAAATCATGGGTGACCTATCCTTAGTAGACAATGTAAAAAACTATTTCTGGTGACATAAATGTTTTATTTGTACATGACCTATATTATTACATTCCACATTGGATTGTCAATATAAGAAACATAATCTGAATAATCCATAAAATCATGAAGAGCGCCTGCAGTCTGTGGTAACCCTCTTTGTGACGGGTTATACTTAGAGATATGTGATTTTTTGTATATTTCCTTCCAATCTAAGTCTTGTGACATAGACACATTATCATTCTCTTTGAAGTCTCTTTTAACCATGTCATGCCACAGTATATCAGACTGTAATACCATGTTCAAAGCCACGCAAGTCTTTGATACATTCAGCACATCCTTGACATGAAGATTTAGCATAATTTTAAAAAGTAGTTCTTCGGGTAATCCAATAAGACTTGCACTTGCATAGCCATGATGGCTTAGAATCCTACTTTTTACTGCAGCTAATATTTTATTTTTAAATGTTAGTGAGAATTGTTTCAGGTCCCGGAATATCATGGGTATTTTAGTGGCCTGAGGTGAGACCACAAATCTGCTTACAGGCAAACACACTGAGTATGTTTCAGAATCAAGGTCATTTATGACAACATTCAAAAGTACCATTGCACCAAGAGGACTCATAATAAGTTTTAAAGTAATATTTTTGAATCCATGTAAAACAAATAATGCTTCATAAACTCCAGACTGAGTCTTCCATTTATATAGCTGGTTAGTATTTATTAAGGTGTGGTCTATTAATTGACACTCATTATCTACAAGTAGAAATCCATTTTCAATCATTGAAACTATGATTACTATAAATAAATAATCTTTCTGAATTGAATCTGTTACAGTTTGAGGTGCAATTCTCTTGAGAATGTCTTCCAGTAACTGTGGTACACTTTCTGTTGAGCTTTCTTCTAATGTTGTGGCCATGGCTGGTGGACTTTTGATTCCATTTAATTTCTAAGATCTGCACAAGATTCATCAACAATAAACAACACCAATTCTTAAAATTTGCTTGATCACTGATTGACAAGCCATGCCAGCTAGCTGTCACTTTTAGACATATTTTAAGGATTGTCACAGAAGCACTGTCTCTTTCACTCCTTAGTAGTTTTATAGCCTCCATCCTTGTTCTATGTTCAAAGTGGTAATTTCAATGATCACACTCAGGAAATGAACTCATTTTAATGAATGTAAGTAAGTATGTACCTACTACTATTATAGGCTTAGTAGGTAGGTATGTATGTACCTAATCCACCTACAATTTGATTTTCTGCATTTATTTACCATGCACTATCTGTAGGTAATATTTGCAAAATAAAAGTATTAAGCAGAGCTTTCAAGAACTATAGCAAGTAACCTACCTTTAGTTTCATATTATGAATTTTCTGTATGGTCATTTTTTTGTTAAACAGGAACAACAGATGGAATCATTAGCATAATTTTTTAGATTTTATTATACTGTTATGAACATCCAATATTTTGCGTCAATAGTAAACTAAAATACTATTTATGCACTTATGGTATGAATCATTGCCGTAAATTATATTGATGTCTCAAATTGATGTACTTATGTGACTAGAAAATATAATTACAAAGCTTTTAGGGGCTCGCAAAAATTAATACCTAATCATATTGTTACTTACATAACTCAGTATGTGGATAGTAAGGACTTTGTAGTTACAATGGATAACTAAGTACCTAACTTTTAAAGAAGAATTAAAGCTACAAAATATCTACTTGCAAATCAACACAAACAAGTATGTACTTACTAAAATTTTATATCACAACCTATACAAGTAGGTATAGGTAAGGTAGTAGGTTCTATAATAATGTCTGGAGTAAAATCTATATAAGAATAATAGATTTTACTTTTGAATACTTGATTGAATCATGGTAAAGATCTGAATACATTGTTGGCATTGTTTTTGCTGATAGGTTTAACTTGTAGGGTTATTATGGTGTTGAGATTGAGGCCTTATCGCGACTAACCTGGGATTGGAATAAAACTCATAATCAGTATTTCTGTATAAAATGTTGTTAACTTACCAATATTATCACAGTTGCCGTGCTTCTTCGTGCTTTTTAGAGATCCATCTAAGTTTTGATTATTCGAACTTTTGTCGTTGTCACTAGCCATTGAAAGGTTTCTTCACTACGAAAAAGTTATTTCAGTGATGATAGTAACATTTTATACTTTGATACATGAGATATTATTAGTTTTAAGCGTTTCTATGATTGTAGAAATCTGTTTTTATATAAAATTGAAAAATGAAATGTTTATGTACACCCCTTACTTCACAGAACAATATCATTTTTGTACTCTCTCTCTTTCGCTCCTCCCCTCAGCCCATCTCACTCTGACTTTTAACTTCGTTCACCTAGCATGAATTAATATTATTCGTGGGGTTTGTCACCCGAAAGTTTTATCCGGGTTTTATATTCAGTTTCATTATATATGTACTGCTATGGACTGGTTCAGCGAGAATGGGGCTGTATCTGGCTGTATGGATGAAGCTGAACCGGGAACGGAAGACTTTACATAGCTAATAAAATAGGCAGTAAGGTCTCATGACTATAGCCTTCCCAAAAGGGAAAATATTTTACTCCTTCATTCACTAATTTCGCATGCTTCTACGCTTAGTATTCGTTCATTCATTCTATAAATTGCTTGCCTTTACGTTACGTTACGCAGCGCAGTGATCGTTGTCTCGAATTTTGAAGAATTTTATTATTTTCTGATTAGCTAAAGTAACTTGGGATATAAAATCAGAGTTTAGTTTATTTTAATAACTAGCCATACCTCATAAGTGAAGCTTTTTATCAGTGTAGGTCAGTTTGTTTCGTAGAGTATCGTAACAATCTCACAATAACAGTGCTGGCTGATGTGATATTTCTTGAAATGTCATCCTATATGGCTGGTGTTTTTGATTTAGATTTAGACGTAGATACTGTAACTGTTGGAGACTCGGACGAGGACGACATTATAGATGTTGATGAGGTACTAATTGTTAAATATTTGCATTTTGTCCTACCTACAACCTAACCTAACCTAACGAACCTTGTTCTATATTCTCATGATGGTCAAGGGTACATTTCGTCGCGGTTGTGGTATAACTTTTATAAATACCACGGTCGTATTCTTAGACGCCCATGTAACTGAATCAGATGTTTGGTCATCTAAATTGCTTAAGATTTATCCCCACCATACCTTCAGTTAGGTAACATTTCAACATTTTGCAAATCTGAGCCTTCATTCAAGCCCTGCAGTAAAACTTTTTTTTGCATCTTGCAGGTAGACTATGATCCTGAACTTCATGTTAATACTATTGTTAAGTAAGTACTGGATGCAATAATGTGAATAACCTTGGTTTGTCACAGGTAACAACATTTTTTATGTGCTTTTTAGCGCTGAAGGTTCTGAGACAATCCAACTATGTGAAGACAATGTAAATCCGGGGCAATGTAAGCGCCTTGGCCCCCAAGACTTTGAACTTCGTAAAGTTCTTGGAAAAGGTGGATATGGAAAAGTGTTCCAAGTGCGGAAAATCACTGGTGCTGATGCCGGGGCACATTTTGCTATGAAAGTGCTAAAAAAAGCTTCCATTGTACGCAATCAGAAGGACACAGCTCACACTAAAGCTGAGAGAAACATTTTGGAAGCTGTAAAGGTAAGCTGTTTTGCCTTAGCTGTTTGAACCGAAGATACTTTTCACCCACAATTTTTTTAAGCATTGCATTACAATATATGTTTATATTTCAGCACCCATTTATAGTGGAATTAGTGTATGCCTTTCAAACTGGTGGTAAATTATACTTAATATTAGAATATCTAAGTGGTGGTGAGCTTTTTATGCACCTCGAGAGAGAAGGTATATTTCTGGAAGACACTGCCAGGTAAGTGCAATCAACAAAACAACATTTTTTTAATTTGTTAATCTGATTTATTGAGGAACAAAATCTTGTAAAAAAATTTATCTATTTTCATCATAATTAACAAAATGTAATTAAAAAATCTTTAATTAATTTTTAAGCATCTTCAATTTATAATATTCTCATTAGCAAAATATTATGTAACAGATAATGTGGTTTCATTGTGATGATAAGAATCACCTTACACATTGAGTATTGTTTTAGTACACTTGCTGAACATACAACTTTTTTCTCAGCTTCTATTTATCAGAGATAATATTGGCGCTGGAACATTTACACAGCCTAGGCATAATTTACCGTGACTTGAAGCCGGAGAATGTCCTTTTGGATGCACAAGGCCATGTCAAACTCACAGATTTTGGACTGTGTAAGGAACACATTCAGGAGGGAATAGTCACTCACACATTTTGTGGTACTATTGAATATATGTAAGTATTTCTGACCTGCAAAGTTATCTTTTCCCAAACAAATTGCTATGATTCAGACCTACAAATAAAAATTTACTTTGTAATGTTTTAGGGCTCCAGAAATTCTTACCCGAAGTGGGCATGGAAAAGCAGTAGACTGGTGGAGTCTTGGTGCCTTGATGTTTGACATGCTTATTGGACAGGTAATTTAGACTATAGGTAACACAAACTAAACATATTTCTCCCCCGCACGGTTCATTGTCTGGTAGGGACTCCACTGCTTTGGGTTGACTCCTAAAACATGCTCGGGGAGAGAAGCAGCTGAATGCATTCTATGTTTCTTCTTTACTCCCAGTCTAGCATAGAAGTAATGAAATAAAATATTCTGAATTTTCAGAATATTATCTCAAATATACAGGTATAATCTAATAATAGACGTGAAAATAAATACACGTGATATCTCACACCTCTCCACCCCCTGTGATGATTCGTAATTTTTCCGAACTGTATCACATAACTTCTTTTTTTTCAGCCACCTTTCACAGGAGACAATCGTACGAAGACTATAGAGAAAATTCTGAAGGCTAAACTGATGCTGCCAGCATACCTCACGTCAGACGCAAGGGATCTGATCAAGCGTCTGATGAAGCGTTCGGAGACGCAGCGCCTTGGTGCCACCGGCGCCGCTGCAGTCCGAGGACACGCCTTCTTTAAACACATCCGCTGGGACGACGTCTTTGCGAGGAGGCTTGAACCACCGATTAAACCTAAATTGGTACGTAAAAAAACTTACTATAGTTGGACTATTCCAAAATAGCAGGCTCTATGTTGCGAGCATAAACCTTTCGGACTAGAACAGCGCTAACATAGCAGCCGTCTGACTCTCGTGAATAGATCTGTCTCATTTGGGATTGGGAAATTGTTGTTTTTAGTCTGTAGGCTAAAGTGAGCATGAGCTCACTTCGTACTGCTATGAAATCATGTCACTAGTTCTTTTAAACCAGTGTGGTATAAGAATTTATTAGCTTATCTAAATAGTTTTCTTCATTTTAGCAATATTTAATTAAATTGTAACCTTTTTTACGCCCTAAAACAGTAATTTGTTGTTGGATTATGCCAGGCCAGATTAAGCGCCTCGGTCACCATCTCCGAGTAAAGTGTTGATTAATTAATTTCTGAGAATATTCAAATAAATCGGCGAGACCCTGGCTCTTGCCGCAAAACCGGGTTCGACTGTTTCGAGTCAGCGGTTCGAGAGTAAATCTTCTGTACCCTGGTACTATTATTTATTCTGTGCTTTCAGTCGAATAGCTTACTCAGCACCTTACTTGATTCCCGGGTAACGTTACTTGGCACGTAACATTTACGTGTAACTTCTGTCAATTTCAACAGTTAATCCCATGATTAGCACTCTCGAAAGTCGTGAAATTGACTTTGTAAGTTACCGGTTACTTTATCTGGTGAATAGCTTACTTGAAGGTGGCGAAACAAGCCCTAATTGTAACATCATTTAGGTATCTCATGAAAATGGAGCAAATAATGCAGTCTGTATATACGTTTTATGTATTTCAGGCGAGTGAGGATGACGTGTCACAGTTTGATACAAGGTTTACACTACAGACTCCAATAGATTCGCCAGATGAATCAACTCTTAGCGAAAGTGCCAACCTTATGTTCCAGGTAAGCTTGGTTAGACTTATTAAAAAAAAGCAGTGCGTCAATCAGCTCTTTTCTGTACTCTATGAAGTAACACGCCATCAATTAAATTTGCCACACGACAATAATGGAAAATGCTGGACAGTTTTTTTTTTAATATGTTTGTAGTGCTAGTGAGGAGGTGATTTTAATACATACAATATCATCATCTCTTATCCCACTCTACGTGTCGGCTATGTGGCTGTCTATGGCATGGCTGTATGGCTTATGGTATGGCTGTATGGCTAAGGCGTTTTATGACCAGCTGCCTGCCTGACGTCAACCCTCCTTGGGAATACTTGCTTATTGTATCTCATCATGTTGGAGATGATACTATCCCTTAGTCGACTTTTACAAAATGCTCGAGGAGAGAAGCAGCTGGACGCATTCTATGTTTTTTTCTTTACTCCCAATACAGCGAAGAAGTAGTTTAGTACATACGATGCCACAGCGTATTTTGCATTGCTTTCAAAAGTAAAAAAAAACAACAAAGACCGCGCGCAGTCAAATTGGTGGAAATGAAACTCCTTTTTCTTGGATTATATTCTTTACGGTTTCTTAGCAAATTAGAGAAAAGGAGGTACTATAAAAGTCTCGGCCTAAATAGCAATTAATGGCCCCGTTTAATTAAACGGGTCCGTTAATTGCCATTTAGGCCTATTTATTAATTAATAAGGGTTTTTTTAGGAGGGACTCTGCTTTGCTTCTTCCTTCCAATATTTACTCTGCCGTAACCGTGCTTTATTTCCGGCCTGGGCAGTAATGTACTATTAAAATGGAGAAAGTATGATTAATCAATTATTAACATAAAGGTATAGGGTGAGGCAGCGCCTTTGTTGAGTAATTTTTTGCTACCTTAATATTTTTCTTAGTAATTAAAATTTTGTTCACAGTTATTTTCCTGGTACAATAGATACCTACTACTGATAGTGTAGCTGTTAGTCTATTAGTATGGAATATTGATTGATAACAATAATCTAGTGTTATCTAGCATATTGCTGTTCTTCCTGATTTTATCACTTCATAAATAAAACACATGGCAGGTTATTAAAATTAGAAGCTCCAAGATATACAGGTATTCAAACGAACAGAGATTATTTAGTTATGAATTGAATCTGCAGAAGCATGTTAAAGATAAAAAAACATACTAAATGTGTGTTTTAGTTATTATATTTTGACAGTCAATCAAGCGTTTTCCTGTTAGGAAAACCAATAAAAATTAATAAATGCAATTGACTAATCAAAATTACATTCAGTCATACATATGTAATTAATCTGTAATGTGATGTACACAACTCCAAGGTCTCCAAGACTCGAAACTCAAACATGGATGTTTTGTTAGAAAAATATTAGCAAACAATAATTAATGATGATGGCATCATCATCGTTCTGTCCATATCTTCCCACTGCTGGTTAGTCTTACTCGTAATAGTCATAATCCTCCCCATTTTATGCCATTCAGATCTGGATTCAGCCCTCTTCTCTTGATGTTGTTGACCTAATCTATACATAAGTTACTACTACTAGTCGTTCTTCGAACCAGTGTGGTGAAAGAATTAAGTACGCCGAAATGTCTCCTTTTGTGTACGGTTGAACGGCCCCTCGAGTTCTTACGGTGTTGTTTGAACAGGGTTTCACATACGTGGCGCCATCAGTAATGGACGAGATTCACAAGCCGCGCGTGATCACGGCTCGCTCGCCGCGCCGCCCGCGGCTTCCTCACAACCACAATTACTTCGCCGTACCCCCCTCTACTGCCCACACGCACGCTCAAGAGGACCACATGGATGTCCAGGGTCTACCTATATAGTAAGTACCTCCACTAGGTATAAATTGTAGCTTAGATTATTACTGTCAGTGTGCTGAGGGCGCTACTTATTTACAAAATCTACGTAGAGTGTAAGCGCTAGAAAAGCAAGTTTGTGCGTTAGATTCAATCGCGCCATGTGAAGCACTGTCTCTCTGCTATAAAGATCACAGAATTATTCTACTGTAGTTGAATTTTAAGCAGAATTATAACTTATTACAAAAATGGCAGGATTATTACGAAGCTTTGACATAATAAACTTGCCTTTACTGTATAATTTTATCATCAAACTAGATTGATCGATAATTTTAATGTTGAAACAATACTAGCGGTTAGTTGTATGGCATGGCTTTGCATTTATGTAGGAAGGGAATGGTCGTAAATGAACCAGTGTCGGTGTCGTAAAAAGCAATCGAAATAACTTCTAAGTTAGCCTTAGAGAATAAAACAAATGCAATACCGTCCTTGAACTAGGATCTATTCTTACGTCTAGAACCGTGAGTAAGTAGCGGCCCTAAACTCGTGTGGAGACATAATGAAGAATATTTTTCTGAAGTGAATACGAAAGTGTTAGGAAATGGTAATGATATTATGCTGTAGGAATTATGTTAGATTATTTTTGTTGTCAATTATGTACTTCTGTAACTGTAATGGAACAAACGTGCTTATTTTGTAATCCAGCGTGCTTTTTTACATTATCTAAGGTGCGTCTACAATATCGGCTTCCAACAGACTGAATAAATTGGAGCATACCAAATATAATAATTAATAAATTGAAAATGAATTGATTGTGTATTTACTTGTTTAAAACATTACCTCTTAAATTGAATATACTTACAAAATATTAATTTTCCTAAGCATGGAGCCCTGCCAATCCAAAGGTTATTGAAAACATTTCCTTGTTTTTCCGACACCTTATTTCTTACTTTTTTATGTAATTTTTAAAATATCTAGATAAATAAGTACTTATATCTAGGTCATACTTATTCTGTCGATTTCTTCCGTTTTATTTATTTATGTACTCATAAAAAGACATAGCGAGTGCATGATATCAGTTTAATAAACAATGATACCCACCACTATTTATAGAACCGATTGTGCCCCTTGACTTTTTTAATTTTACCTTGTTAGCAACATCTAAAGCTGCACCTGGTTCAAGTGTTGATGAAAAGTGGAACCAGAATCTTACATTACTGTTATGAGCATGAGTGGCCTATAGGTAGTATCCCCCTATAAATCGGTAGGTACAGGTAGTATCCCCTTATAAATTGGTAGGTACATGTATGATAATGTCAAGTTAAGATCTTATGGAGTGATACTGAAGCGTGCAATATTGTATTTTGACCCTTAGATAAAGACTTGCCCTGGAATAACATGGACTAACGTTATTTAGTTGAATTTATTGTGTTTAGTTTGTTTATTGTAAATAACATCAATGGAAATGTTATGTAGGTACTAATTTTATTTGATCTCGACTTTCCGTCAATATGATTTCAGTTATATAAACACCTGCCTTAAATTATGATTATCTGTTTCTCATGCATGATGCCTGATTAACCTAGGTATGTAAAATACCCATTTACCCAAGTATGGACTTACAAAAGTCTGCTTCAATGAAATTATATTATTCGCCATAGAAATATGCCAAAATCTTTAGGGAGGTCGAGTTTCCTGAGTATACAACTTTTATCTTATTTAGGTAATATTAGTTTAGCCTAATTTTTGTAATAACATTCTGTAGTGTTATTTAAGTATGTACCTAATCATTTTGTTGTGAGGAAAAAGCTAGTTATAATCAAACATGTTAGTTGAACAGATTCTAAAAATATGGTATATTTAGTTTTAAATGATTTGAAACTTACAAATGACTAGAAAACTATGTATGAAGAATATTTACTAAAACCATTTCATATGAATGCATAAAAGTTAGTACAACTGATTAATGTTTTGCTACTCCAGTACTTTACCAACAAATATATAAGAGAAAATACAAATAATTAGTTTATATAAGTAGGTACTGGATAAGTGTTAAACTGCCTTATAGTAACCATTGGCATTTAATTATGCAATATTTGTTCACTATTTAATACAACTATATAGTAATAATTATGTCTATGTGATTGACTGAAAATTACATATTATTTTCAGGCCTAGAATAATTGCATAGCAAATAGACCATTTTTATATACATAACTACTAAATTAATTCCACTACAAAAGATGCCCTAACTATATTATCAGTAAAATAAAGGTACTGTTTTATACTACATATTATGTAATTTAATGTACATTTTATACAAGTTACCGTTAGTCTAATCTTTTGGTAGAACTTAATCATGTATAATAAAATGTTCTAATTCCGATGATCTAATGACAAAGAAATAATAATATACAATATAATATATGTACCTTGTTACCATGCTTCATGAATTGAATTAAAAGGTCATTTTTTATTTTGTACATTTTGTGTTTTATTTGGATCACCTTTATGTATTTTAAATAAATAAGATCAAATTATAAAACAAATATTGCCTTCAACTTAGTTTAACACTCTAAAAATGAAACTAAATGTGCTCAAAAACAGTTTCTACAAATCAATGAAAAATACCTACATTTCAATTTGTTAAATAATCACAGGCAATTTGCATTATGTAAACTATTCAAATCAATGTTCGTCCATCAACATCTACCTACTTAGATCCTTGAAAATGTTAATGAATAAATAAAATAAATAAATAACACCCAAAAGTCACATACATAGTCCTGACCCCACACTAGGATTCTGTGTTGTGGTTATCAGAAACTACGAGTACCATGGTACGACAACACTCAGACCCGGAAGAAATATTTACAGAATATGCAAACATTTCTTCCACAGCGGGAATCGAACCCGCGCCTCTTGCGTCTCTGTTGAGCAATTGCCCGCCACTTAGTTTTGTTTTAGATAACTAGATGGATTAATAAAAATTAAGTACTAGATGAGGAAGGTGCTTTCTATCATTTAAATCTATACTGAAATAAGATAATGAGGAACATCACTTTTAACTTTTGCTAATAATTTTTAAAACAATATATTCATTTCTGAACAACTCTCACAAATCAGATAGACGTGAGATTCATTCAATTCTGGTATTACTGTAAATTGTGGTACATGGGTGCATAGATAAGCATGCTTTTCTAAACATTTAACTATGGATTCCTTGATTTCTGATAACAGTTTTGTGGTATTGCATTGAATCTTACAATTATAACAAATAACGCTGCCATTTATAAGTTCCAAGTTATATTTTTGACAAACAGGACATATGACCTCTTGATCATGTTCTATCGAAGACCAATCAATATTTTCTTGCTGTGATTTTTCATATTCCTTCAGCCACCTGCAAATACATTGCATGTCATACAACTCAAAGTTTGATCAAAAGATTAACTACCTATTTACATTTAGTAAAACAACTTGCCAATCTAGCTCCTCCTGAACCAGTTCATTTTTCAACTCCTCTAAAACCTCAAGTTCATCATTTTCAATGTCTTCATTATAATTGAACATGCTTTTGTAAATATCTGATAATGTTTTGCTTATATCTTGTTCTCCAACTGCTCCACGAAATCTGTCCATCAACATTTCTCGACAATTCTGTACTTTATTCTTGTAACTCTGAAACAGAAAGAAAAGCTAAAGTAAGGTGCTGATCTTCTCCTAAGACTAAAGAAAATAAATTAACCTATTATAACATAAAATTATGCTGCAAAACTAAGGAATACATAATAATAGGTACCTTTCTCAATTTGTCCTTCAATTCTTTAGGGGATGGTTTTGGTTTCAAGTTCAAGTTTTTGTACTTAGGAGAATTCATTTTACACGAAAACTTTTAAACAAAGAGACGATATATTAATTTTGCAGGAATCGAATTAACAATCAGCAAGTGGATGGGTAGATCAATTATAGTGGAAATAATTATAAAATAAATTCCGGACGAATTCCCGTTGAACTTGCAGAAAACAAACTTGGAAAAGCAACGACTTGATCGAATCGATAGGCATGGAATATTGGGTTTAATTTGATTGTCATTGTCAGTGTCATTTCTTTGCTTAGACTGGTGTCATAATAATGTGTTTCTGTAGCATGGATTAGAATGAAGAACTCCGTAAAAAACAAGTAATGATAATGATAAGGTGTTTAGTGACCAAGCCACGCATCCGTGCGTTGCGCAGCCTATTACTTACGTAACGTACCATTGGGCTGCGGTGGGCTCGCCCCTTGAGACGCGGTCGAGACTGCTATATTCTGTGGTAGTCTATCTATCCTTCGGAACTATAATATAAATCTATCCTCTATCTTGATAAACATTATAAATATTTGTACCTATATGGTGCATCGAAAGTGTCGAAGGCAGGGAAGGTCGTGTAGAGCCCATTTCACGAAAGAAGTCCCGCGAAGGGGGTGTTGTATTCTTCGTGTTACAGGAAATTGCCGTAGAATTGTTTTAGTACCGCCAATTTCCGTGGGACTTCTTTCGTGAATAGGACTCTAGAAACTGAAATCTGAGAAGTGAATAAGCAGCTTTACATGTATGTAGATGTATGTCAATCACAAACAAAAAATGTTGTCCAGCTGTCATGTGGCTGTCGCTGTCATTCATCAGTCATGATTGAAAATCATGTCATTTGAGAAAAACAAATGTGTAGTGCATTGCATTTTTTTGTGCGTGTGAGTTTTGTAAAAAAAATATGTCTATAAGTTGATCTAAGCTTGTAAGTAATCAAAAGTAAACATTTCCAAACTGCAGTGCAGTTAAAAAAACAAAATGAACCATGTAGGAAAACTGCAGGCTCGCCCTGAAAAGGAAACTATACATTCGGGGCACTTTATGGTATCACATTTTGAGGCTGAAGCTCAAGACGATTTTGATGATCTGGTGACTGTCCCTGATGAAGAACAGAATGTTCAAAAAGTCTCAGTTGTTGCAACTTATACAGTACCAGGAGTGCCGAAGCCATTCCTACACACTGACAAAGAAGAAAGTAAACAACATCAACAACTTTCCATTGAGATATCTCTCACAAAGTTGTTCAAATGTATGACTTTAGCATACAGGTAAGTGTTTTAATATATTGTTACTTCTCTCAGTTTCTGATTCTTGTGATGGAAACTTGATAAACATTTTAATTGTTAAAAGCTGTTACCACTACCTTATTTGATGAGTTTAGAAGACTATTCAACCTAATATGTCTGCATACTTACGTTATAAATTGTCTGACAAGTTTTAGTAGATACAATGCTTTAAAATAAAAATGGACTGCTATGACTGCTCGCTCATCAAAACAAATGCTTATGGTTCATTTTTAATCCTTAGGGTTCCAAAGTCCAAAAAAACCTTTTAGTTTGAAATAGTAGCATATTAAAATGATATCAAAAGAATAATAACTATCAAAGTAAGTTTTATTAGTCTATAAGTAAACAGTTGCTGTAATCCATTCAATAAATGTTCTAAGGCAGCCAGTGCTTTTAGAAATGTTCACTGTGTAATGTCTGAATATAAATACTTTGAAAGTCAATAAATGAAACCAGTCAAGTCGAGCGAGTTGAATTCACGATTTGTGAGTTTGAAAAAGAAATACACAAAAAAAAATGAGCAGTCACTCAACCCATCCAATTATTGACTCTACCTATACTTCTGCCAAACTGGAGATACAATTTATGTAAACAAACCGTCGCATATTTTTCATTATTATGATGAAATCACTTTAGTTTGAGGTAAATAAACTTTGCAATATAAGTTTTTACACCTTAATTTAACTATTATTACTACTTGAAAGGTACATAAACATGTAATGAAAAAGTAAGTTTTAGGTTAAGTATGGGCGGTTTGACTGAAGTATTGTTGTAGATAAGTGACTTCAATGATCGATTATGAAAGTTTTAGTTAATATTTTTTATTATAGTGGTAATAGAAATACATCCTCTTGTGAAAATTTCAACTCAACCTATTATGGTTCATGAGATACAGCCTGCTGACAGACGGACTAACAGTGGAGGCTTAGTAGTAGGTCCCGTTGGCACCCTGCTCTTCCTTACCTAAAGAGTGCCAATGGGACCCTATATTACCTATGACCCTAAAAAAAATATTGAAGTAGGTAAAGTACTAGTTATATTCTGAAGTTTTCAATCCTTATGCAACTATTCAACAGATAAAATAAATTAGATAATAAATAATGTTTCCTGATTATTTATCTTCACATTGAACTTTACAATTTGTTTAGAAACATTGTAGAGTATTAAGAAAAATACATATTTTGGTTGGAAATATAAGGAAACAGTATGTTTCCATTGGATTTAGTGTGCAAAGATAAGAAGAGGTCATCACAGCCTGTGTAAGAGACAGGTCACTTGCTAAGATAACTTGCTCTATGAATAGGTACTCCATTTTACTTTGGATTCTATGCTCAATATTGCTACAAACACAGCAGGTCTAAATAGGCCACTTTGAGTAATTCATTTACCAAATTCATAGCAGTTTCTTAGCAATTCCTCTCATTTTTGTAAAATGGTCTGAATTTAATGTGAATTCAGCAGCTGATTCATTTTTGATGATGACCACACAAAAAATACTGTAAAATCATAATTATGATCATTATGATTCATACAAAGTGGTCATTTAACCCTCCTCATTTAATAATGTGTGGCAAACAAAGTTATCCTAAAATTATAGATTTTTGATCCGACATTGCAGGGATCCGAAGTACATATCCATGTGTTTATCTGCCTTATGTAATATTGTGCAGATATTCATTGCATATACTCATTCTCAGCTGTCATGACATACAGCCGCAGCAGAAAGACGTTTCTTCTCTAATATAAATATTCAATATTGTTGTCAGCACACTGCCACTATAAGTTTCTTTTTGTAAAATAGTTTCATGTCATCAGCTAGTCTACCTCTATAATATGTTAAGAGATATTTGTGGTTAATTTAATACAAATTAATAAATAACACCTAACGGCCCCATACATAATTTTATTCTAACTGCACACTCGCATGTCGTGGGTATCAGAAACCGATAGTACCTACCACAACACCTATAAAAGGAATGAACATTTTAATAATTAATATAAATAATTATATTAATATTAATAACACATATTCATAGAAAATGCATAAATTTTCTTCCGCTGTGAAAATTGAACCTCTCGTGTCTCAGCCTGGCACCACCTCACGCCCGCCACAAAAATCCATTGGTGTAAATAATATAATATTGAGCTCAATTCTACATACCCATCATCTAAATAGCCTAAAACTAAAATGTCTAATTTTTAGAAGGCAGATTTAGCAAGTGCTATTCTAGAATATTGACTTGGTGAGTAAATTTAGAAAGGCCTTATTCTAAAATCTCTAAATTTAGTTAAGTGTGTGTTGTTACTTTCAAAAAATAAGAGAGTAAATGAATTAATGGTATCTGTTAAAAAAATATCTATATTTTTAATGTTGTTCCTAAACATGTTCTTTTTTCGATAAAAGTTAGTTATTAAAATACCTAAATGCGTTTCTTTTTCATGAATTATATTTTTAACTATTTTTTTAAATTTGAAACAAAAAATAATAATAAAGACTAAATCAGAAGTGGTTGCCAGTTTTCTTATGTGTACTTGTTGCTCTGCCCACCCCATTAGGGATACAGCCGTGATAATATGTACGTACCTATGTATGTAAAAAAGTAATTTCTTATTAGTATAATTAATTAATGGGCAATATTTAAAAAGGCTCCTAGATTTGTTTACTGTTTTTTGTTTACAACACTTGGCGGAATCAAATCGTGGATGCCATCCTGCTAATATTATAAATGTGAAAGTATGTGTGTGTGAATGTTTTCATTTTAAATAAATTTCTTGGAGTATTGTATCTTGCACAAATATGGCTGATTTTCAGCCATCTAATTTTAAATGGGACCAATTTAGTCACTGCTAAATTTAGCTTGACGTTTATACCATGGTACCATGGTACTCGTAGTTTCTGATACCCACGACACAGGGAATCCTAGTGTGAGGTCAGGACTATGTATGTGACTGTTGGGTGTTATTTATTTATTATTTATTATTTATAAGTTTCCGCGTAAAATAGTACTTCTAGAATAGCATTTTGCCAGCTAAACCTAAGTTACGTAAATAGACCGCTTAAATCAGAAACGTATTAGTGCTGTCATATGATTACTTTGGTTTTAAAACTGTCATGTTAGAAATACAGTTAATAATAAAGAATTTGAATTTGACGGTTGCTCGTAGAATAGCACAGTGTTTTAGCGACGCCTAAACAAAATTAGGAGATTTAGCGGCCACTGTAGAATTGTGCCCATTGTACTCGTATAGTTAAATTGTGTAAATTAGTTTGTTTTTAATCTTGTATTTATCATATGTATGTTAGTTTTAAGGTATATATTTCTATGGGCCGTAGATTAAGTTACATCTGTAACTTTTCTAATGTTGCCTGATTTTTTTTTATTTATTGTTTAACTATAATAAAATTATATTATATTACGTCATATAAATGTTGACCCATCATTGCGGAAAACGTCATTAGCTTTGTCACAAACATAAACAAGGTAAGTTATCTACTTACCTACATTCTACAACCGTAATGTAACTTGTCTATACATTATCTAAAGTTTTGTAACATTATAACAGAGGGGAGCATGGCTTGTAGTAAGATTGAAGTTATTTTCGTGAATTCTCTATAAAGATGGTGTAGGTACATATTGCTATGAGTTTCTATTTCAAATCGTCAAATATTTAAAAAAGTTATGATTTCAATGGTTACAAATAGAAACTGATTGCAACATAAATTACTCAATGACCTGCCCAATTTAAAATTGAGTTTTAGAAATAGGTGACCATAATTTATAGGTTCTTAATAGTTTGGTTGAGTAGGAAGAAGAGTAAGAATAAACTATGTTGCATTGCATTGCAACCACGATCTTATTTAAATTGCACTGTGGGAAAATAAAAACATATTACTTTATATACTCATTTCACCTCAAAAATTAAATATCACTGTTTGCCTAGAGAAGACCTTTGATTTATAAATAAAATGTTTCAAAATCAAAGGTCTTTGCTATTTTGCAAAGATAAAAATGCAATTATAACTTGCCCTATTGATAACACGATCAAGGATACATTAATGTTATTAAAACTGTAATTTTAGCAGCACTCAGTAAAGTAAAGTTTATCTTACAGTGTCTACTGTAATTAACGGTTTATTGTGGAGATACTATGTAGCCTAATTTATTATTTTCTTTTTTAATTGATTGCCATATCTGGTAATCAATTTGTGGTATGTGTAAATGTATTGTTTTATTACACAAAGGTGCATCTGAAGTAATAAACAATTTAAGTGTCCTGAGCTAAATTCTATAGATTGGTTAATTTATTATATGATACCAGCCATCAAACCATACATCATTGATTGTCTCAAGTGCATGATATGAAAAACAAAATTTTGCTAGAAGGCCAGGAGGGAACGTAAAAAGGTTTTATTAGACTTCAAACTTAAATCAAACGATTCCATAGTCTTTCCTGAACATTCAGCCTACAATATTTCCCATTTACAATAAAAAATGCTGCCAAGGACAAACAAACTGTACAAATACCATTTCTATAGGTAGGTAGGTACTCTTGTTTTGGTCAAACCTTACTCATTAACTTTTTTTTAAATAAAATATAGTTACAATCAACTTATTCTCTATGTTCTCTTCTACATAATATTTAAATAGGTAGAAACTACAGATAAGATAGAGACTACGTTTCTTATCAAACTGCTATTTGATCTAAGCTTAAGATCACTTATTGATAGCGTACCTAGCTGATAAGTGAGGTAACTGATGATTGTCTGGCGACTCAGACATTTCACCAGTACAGTACAGATCTACCTTTTAGACTGTCGGCTTTTCCCATATAACAAAATATTGTTTATACTTTTTAATTATGAATTTGTGTAATACTTTTCATGTCAAAATGTTTCTTACGAGCTCAAGGACTTTTATTGTTAACTTAGTTGATAGAATGCTTTTGTCAAAAATTATTTTGTGACTAGACGAATAAGGAGAGCACATACTGGTGAGTTTTTATTGTTTCTAACTTGTTGTTGTATTGTCTTTTAACTTCAGACAAAAACTAACATCGCCAAAATGGAACCGTTTCAAAGGTATAAAGCTTCGTTGGAAGGACAAGATCAGATTGAACAACGTTATATGGAGATGCTGGCATATGCAGTGTGAGTGGATTGGGTTTTCTATTTATTACTTGTTGATAATATTATTTTTTTGTGAATCATACCATTTTTATACACATTAGATAGATAATAGTGACCTCTCAACCTAACTTGTACTTTGTACTGTGGTGGCTTAATTTGACTACTATTTGACAGAAAGATACTGAGTAAATTCAAAACTCAAGGGATTTATAATTTTATTTATGTCTACGTGATTCGAGGGACTTTCGTAAAGCCCACGGGTATGTGACGCGATTTGTTGACGTAATAAACTATTAATAGGCCCAGTGTGATTTGAAAGCACTAAGCATATTTTTATAGAGATGTTAGATGAACTCTTATTTAAACTGGTTCGCCAATGGTTTCGGAATCGACCAATTGATTGATTATTACTACAAAATAGCATTTCACTAAATGTTGTTTTTAGTTGTATAACTACTATTGTAAACCATTATATTATAATATTTATGCTTTCCATTTAGTGCTTCGTGTTCTTAAAATATAATAGTTCTCAAGGTAGATTTAAACCTTATGGTTAGTAGACAAGGTTGAAGTTTGCGATTCCACTCTATCAGATCACACTTGCGTTTTCGCTAGTAGATAAAAACATCGATGTGTTACAAATAGTTCTTATCGTACTAATATCGCGTTCAAATCGTAATATACTTTTATTGTAAAATATCGGCCTCTCATTCACAGGCCGCATGCAAAAATTAGACCTCGTCGACAAAGATAACGCGAAACCGGCTTAATCCAAAATTAAAGATTTTATATTTTGGCATCTATAAAATTTGCATTTCCCAATAGATTCGAGAACTGGTCCTATTCCGATTCCGTAACCGTTTAAGTTTATTTATCCGAGTAAGCCATTGACCTGATTTGAGTTCATAAAAAAGAAAACATAGTAGAGGTACTTATGTAAGTTCTTACATGACAATTTCGATACCTAAACCTGCACAAAATATTGTTTTTTTTTCAGTTATAAAGAAACAGAATACATTGGTATGCCAATTTGCTTCACCATTAGATGTTGATACACACGTAAAACCAGAGGTAAAGGTCTCCCTTTTTATTGGTTGTAAAATTAGTAGAATAAGGTTATAGAAATATATTTTCAACTAATTATTATTTATTCATCAGACAACAATACTAGAAGGAAAATATTGGAAGCGACGAGCGGAAGCTGTCATTGCAGAATATAAAAAATGGCGCAAGTTTCATATAATGCGACTCCTTGGGAAAGGAGACACGTCAGTTCAGGACACGGTATGTATCGTACGTACAACGAATACAAATGGTCTGGTTGGACACCTAATCTGGTTAACCTGAAGCACCTTTAGATTAATAATTCGTATAACTTGCTCTTAAATATCCAGACAAACCTATTCTATCTTAAATTGTTCCAGACTAAAGGTGTTGACCTAATTAACGCGATCATCGCTAGTTCGCGCGAACTGACGCGATGGAGTTGGGAAATGACAGTATCTATCGTGCGATTAATCGCGTCAACGCCTTGTCTTTGTAGAACATTTTCAATCTAAAATAAATGTCAATCTGGGGTCCGATTCTCCAACTTCTGGTCATACTATCATAAAAAATAAGTATAGCAAAAACGGCCAAAGGAGACGTTTATTCGAATAAAACGTATTTATCTGAAACTTCCCTACCTCTTCCCAGTTTTTTAAGTATTGTAAATACTCTTGCTGCCCAAACTGAAACCTCTCCTTTGTATTTTGGCGGTTTTTCGACAGTTTTATCTACTGTGATAATTATGTCTATTCCCCGAGAATCATGTATAAGATGTCTGTGTTTTGAACATGGTTATAAATGTAAGGTCTCGGACATGGACACGGTGGAGTCGTTCTCGCAGTGCAGCGACCTCGCCGGGAACATGCTGGCAGATGAGGACTACCTCAACTTCATGACGGACACATTATTCTCGACTATTACCAGCCACCAGCCTTTCGCCTTCCCAGACTGCAGGGAAATTGGTAATGCCTTCATAACCCTCCTTTTGCTTCGCGTAAAGTGGGGTAAAAAAGGAGCCTCTTTGGTTCGCGCTTTAAAGCCACGAATCCACTGCGGCGTACGGATACAGCTGCATACTGACTGAATGCTTGCCACCTATATATTTATAAAAAAAAACTATGCCTGCGTAGCCTCTGCGTGCGCCGCAATGGAGTCGCTGTTAATGCTTTCACCACATTGCTACAAGAACTAGCGATATGTGTAGTAGTAAAACTTTAATAATACAATGAATAATAACTATTTTCAAAATGTTAGCATGTGCTAACTAAATATAGTGTGACTGTCTCCTTTGATATCGAGATTAGAGAGGATGTCTACCTCGCGTGGTCTTTAGCCTGTTTTTTTTTTTATTTCTTGTCAGCACTTTGTTTTGGTACTTCGTTCTATCAGCGGATTTTTTTATTCTGAATATGTGTATTGTTTTTCAGCAAGGGGAGCTAGTTTAGCAGATTTCATTCAGCCCAGCTTAGGACCGTTGCAGCCTAACTTGGATGATTTCATGGACACATTGGAACCGCTGCAAGGTGAGCGCTCATATCATTGACCATATCCAACTAGTGATTCTGCATTTCATATGGCAAATAGTAACTATGAGAGTACTGGTGACCCATAGTGGCCCCGCTTGTACAATCTTAAGGTTGTCTTTTGTTATTTTACAAAATTTCATTAAGTTGTATGAAGCATACTTTAACCTCAACTAGTATACCAGCTGCCGGATATTGCCCCTTGTCGTCGTCAGTTTGCGATCGTGTCAGGCCATCCCTTACACACGTAGTTTACGCACTGTAGGTGTAAGAGGAACCTGACGAACGACAGCTACAGGCTTGCAAAATAAGGCAGCCGAAGTAAGCAAGCGTAATGCTCTAACTAGTTTTATCAATAACATTTGCAAGTTGTAAAGGGATCTAACTTTTTAAACTAGCATGGTTATGAACATTATTAGCACTTAAAACTTAATAACCATCAAATCATGTTAAATATCTCGTTTTTAGTGCTAACATAGTGTAGCTTTTATTCGTACACTCCCGACCACCCTTACCTTCTTCTCTCTCATTCCTATGCATGGTTGTCTGGAAGAGATCACTCTTAATCGATACAACCGCCAATTTGTACTCTTGTTTTTACGTAATTATGTTCTAATTTTAAGGGTACAATAAAGTATCTTTATTCTTTCATTAAATATTTGTAATCATTTAAAAAAAAATATTGCATAGTTTCATCTTTCATGCTTTCATCTTCAACGCTTGGTATATTGAATAAGGATGTTTCAAAGTTATCCTTGTGATTTTAATGAATAAAGAATTTTTTTGATTTTCATATTAATTGGCGTAGATTTTTCATACCGGTTCGCAGATCTCCTGTCGACGCCGCGCCTAGCCCCCGTGCCGGAGGAAAGCGCGCTTCACACTGAGGAAAGCATGTACCGCGGGGGCATGTCCGTGGAGGCCTATCCACAAGGATACAACCAGACCTCGCCCACCTCTACCATGCCCACATCACAGATGTCTGTCAATATGCACGGTACTACTATTTATATGATGATGACGGTCTCTTTGTGGGGGGGGTCACTAATAATAGAATTTTATTGCACACATTATGAAACAAATGGAAGCCTTCTATTTTTATTAGCACGCGGCTAGGAGCAGAAAATTGCTTTTTATATTTTGTAAATTTTTAATTTTTAAATTTGACGTGTATGATTTTTGGACCGCACCTGGCTCGGCAGAGACGCATTTCTTCCGCAGCGGGAATCGAAACCGCGCCTCTTGCGTCTCAGCAGAGCACGCAGCTGCCACGCCACCGAGTTTGTCAAAATGCATGTTTTATGATAACCTCAAATTCATTTTATGAGTGAACACATGGGTTGTTTGATTATTCTATGTACCAGGTGATTGTTGAGATTGTATAATACCAACATGAGATAATGCTACTAGTATAAATTCGAAAGTTTCTGTGGATGTTTGTATGTTTGTGCTTCAGTCACGCCCAAATGGCTAAACAGATTTTAATGAAACTTTGACTATACATAATTTCATCTTCCTTGGTCAATTGAGACTTTCGTGGCGTAGCTTGCTTAGACGTTCTTGATTGATCGTTGAAGTGAAGCAACGTTGTGCGCGGTCATAATTGGGATGGGTGACCGCAAGTGGCATTACAAGCTGAGCGCTTCCGTGCTTCGGAGGGCAAGTTAAATTGTGGCCCCGGCTTTCAAGTCGTTAAGCCATGACTGAGGTCTTTAGGCGGCCTAAAAACTCCGTCACAAGAGTTGGCCACTAGCTCATACGAATTCATCATCATTAAGTTGGCACTAAATTAATAGGTGTTTCTTTCAAGGCGCAACCACAAATACTCAACAAATGATGCCAATGACCGAGCAGACAATCAAGAATGAGCAAATGCGAATGTACGATAACGGGCGGATGTTCTCGCAGTCGGAACTACAGAACAACATGATCGCCGGACAGGAGATGATGCCTTTTCAACCAATAAGCTATGAACAGAGCACGCCCGATATGCAGAATGTGTATGGAAAGCCTAGGTTACAATACGCAAATACTCCTAAAATAGCCCCGCAACCTGAAACGTGCTTCAATAAGTATAATGCAGGTAATTCATCTCATTTGTTCATTTTACTTAGAGATGGGCGGGTGGGTAAAAATTCGGGTGGGTAAAATAGGAAGGAAAGGGTAAAATAGGTAAAAATTAAAAAATACCCATTTATACCGGGTATTTTTTATTAATACCGGGTAAAAATTCGACCCGTATTTTAAATTTTTTTTTAACCGATTGCCTAGATCCACCTACCCGTCCGTAACCGTACCGTAACGAAAACGATTTTTCACTCACCTTTTGTGTTGTTTATACAGAAATTCACAATTCAAAGACTATTATAAAGCTGCAGTGTTTGTTTGTTTGTTTGTTTGAACGCGCTAATCTCTGGAACTACTGGTCCGATTTGAATGATTCTTTCAGAGTTGGGTAGTCCATTTATCGAGGAAGGCTATAGGCTATGTTTTTTTTTTCAAAATTAGGGATCCGTAATAAAACTGCTATTTTGTAACACAAGGTGCAAAATCGAAAACCTATTTTTGCGTGCGCTGCAAAAACTATTGACGATAGAAAAAAATGATGTACTACGGGTTTGTAGATCCCATTAAGACCTACAAAAAAGTCCGCGAGAACATATATCTAGCTATCATGGTTTAATCACAATAACCGATTTTGTGTTCAAAATAATTATTAAATCGTCTGAAGAACAAAAAACTACGTTAAATATGTATCGTAATATTGATCTTTATCGAAATGAAGCATTATGTTATCAAGAGTATTTATGAAGAAGTAAAAAACTTTTTGTTTCATCTCAATCGGATATTTCGTTTAAAAGTTATCACGTGTGTAAGATGTTAAGAGTTGGTACCTATTAATGAGTTATGGGCCATAGTCTATTTATTGAGGGAGGCTATAATATAGGCAATATTTTATCTCGGTATTTCCACGGAAACGAGAAAAACGCGGGTGAAACCGCGGGGCACAGCAAACAGTAGTAGTAGTAAACAAATAAAATAATAAATAAATAGTGGCGGACATTCTAACACAGCAACATCTAGCCCCAAACTAAGAAAAACTTGTAATATGGGAACCAGATGACTTCTTCTTCTTCTCGTGTCGATGCTTCGTTAAATGTTTTTAGAGTAAAAGGTGGCCACCTCAATCGCGCTATCTGTAGCGGCATTGAGGTCATCCCTTGTGCAGGTGTTTGGACACAGGGGGCACACCAGCAGGTGCGGCATGGTTTGCGCCGGAGCACCGCAGTCGCATTGTGCCAAACTAGGCTCCCTAAATCCCCATTCGCACATGTTGAATCTGCAACGACCAACTTGGGTGCGGAGCCGATTTAACGACTTCCAGACTAGCCATGGCAGAGCGTGTCCTGGTGGTAATTTTTCCTGCGGGGTGATAAAATTAGGAGGTGGGGTTTTTTCTCCTTCCAAAGCTTATACTTTGCGGAAGCCGGATGGTCATTTGAAGCCTGTGTAAAACGCTGAAAGCTTTTGCGGCTTTTGAGGCGAGCTTCAGGTATTTCGTGCCCATACAAAGGATGTCGGTTATCACTCTTGCTTGGATTTCTCCATTGAACTAGCTACATCCCGTCGCACGCATGGTGGTGTGATACCTGCTAAAGAATATAACATGTTGAGAGGAGTTGGCTTGAGGCACCCAGTAATTATGCGACACGTTTCGTCGAGCGCTACTTCAACGAGTTTGGCATGTGCAGACATGTGCCACACTGGGCACCAGCGGAGAAGCACAGCGCCATACCAGTAGAACGTAAAACGTCTGGCGCTGCTCCCCACTTGGTAGATGTTAGATGCCGTAGTAGACTGTTGCGAGAGCCGACTTTCATCTTTGTCTTTTGACAGTGTGGTTTGTAACACAATTATTTGTCCAGTGTTACGCCAAGATACTTTGGATAGCGCTCACATTGGATGGTAACTCCTTGCCACGTGATGTTGAGAGACCGATCAGCCTGGTGGCTGCGCAAGTGGAAAGCGCAGGCTTGAGTTTTTGATGGATTGGGTACTACTACGATGCCTACTACGATGCAAATGGTCTAAAACCATTTGCATCGTAGTAGGCTCCTAGTTCTTCAAGGGTGACGGTCAGGTTCTCTTCCGCCTCTTCAAAGGTTTTTGTCTGGGTGGTCAAAGCTAGGTCGTCCGCGTATAAGAAACGGGTTGTATTTGGGCTGCTAGGTTGATCGTTCGTATACAAATTGAACAGGGTTGGTGCAAGGACACTCCCTTGGGGAAGTCCGTTTTTGACGCTGCGCCATCTACTTTTTTACGTAAGAAGGTGAACTTGAAAGCGGTGGTTACGAAGCAGTTCACCAAGTATTTGAACAAACCCAAGATCGTTGGTCAAATCTTCAACTTTTCCTAGGAGTTTTCGGATGTTTACGGTATCATAAGCAGCAGTTAGGTCAACTAAAACCATGCCTGTTATATTATTCGTCTCAAAGCCGTCCTCGATATGTTGGGTGAGTCTAAGAGTCTGCCCACAACAGACTTTTCCGGGTCTAAATCCTGCTTGTTTGTGGATCAGTTTTGAATCCACAAGTGGTGTGAGACGGTTGAGAAGGAGTCTCTCAAACAGTTGGTACAGGTGACACAACAATGAAATGGGCCTGTAGCTTTTAGGGTCATCGTGAAACTTCCCAGGCTTTAAAAGTGCCACATCCTTTGCTGTTCTCCACATTTTTTCCACCAGATGACTGATAAAATACTTATATACTTTTTGTTTGTAAATACGTTAGAACACCCAGACACAGAACAAACATCTATATTCATCACACAAATATTTTTTCTGGGTGGGGATCGCAGCAACAACCTTCAGCGCAAAGGAAGAGCTACTACCAAGTGAGCTGTGAGGCCAGTCAAATCATTATAGCTAATTAGGAATAAAAACTAACAAATAAAAGCATATATAATTAGTTGTACCTCAAAAAAAGATGCATTGAATTTTTACCCGGTATTAATTCGAAATGGGAAGGTAAAAATGGGTATAAATGGGTAAAAACCCAAAGGTCGGGTTTTTACCGGGTAAGCGCCCATCTCTGATTTTACTACAATTACATACATACATATCACGCCCGTATCCCTAATGGGGTTTGCAGAGTCACAAGTAAACTTAAGAAAACTTGCAGTCACTTCTGATTTAAAGTCCCATGATGGATATGGTGAACCATGGTGACAGGTGATCAGCCCATCGCCCATAAAGATGGTCCATCATTTTGCAGAGGTCTATCCCTTAGTCGACTTTTACGACATGCTCGGGAAGAGAAGTAGCTGGACGCATTCTATGTTTTTTCTTAACTTCCAGTCCAGCAGAGAAGTAAAGTTTACTACAAAGTGGTTGTTTAATATAAAGATCACGCACAAACAGAGTCGATTTTTATGAAACTTGGAATATATGTAGCTCATAATATTTAGTCAAGCGAAGCCGTTAGCGGAAGCTTGTACGGCACACAACGGGTAAATACACCGGTTGTGTAAACAAATGCCGGTAAAATTACGTCATACTGATAGCTACTTTCGGGGAACACGCAATTTACGCCTGATAGATAATGAATAAGTGTTATTGATATCCCCTAATCGTAGAAAGTCTTAAGTTACTTGTTTGTGCCACGCCTTCTATTCTTAGGCGGTAGCGTAGGGGGCGTGGTCGATATGGCTAAAAATAATGAATTAATATTAAATAAATAATTATAATAGCCATCAGTCACATACATAGTCCTGACCCCACACTAGGATTCCCGTGTCGTGGGTATCAGAAACTACGAGTGGTACTCGTAGTTTCTGTTCTGACATCGCGCTGTTTATTGTAGAGATTTTTGATAGTACATCTAAGAATCGTAGGGAAACCAATTGTATTGTGTGTGTAAATTGTCGATTGAGCATTTTTTTAAAATTTACATATAAATAACAAAATATAAATTTACATTTAACAATTTAAAGTGTTGAAAAATGGGAGGAAATTAAAGACCACAATATAGTTTAATTGCTATCAAATAAATAAATCAAACTGGAATCATTAAAAGAGTCTGAATATGTATTTTTATTTGACGACCTCAGTGGCGTGGCGGGCGAGTGCTCTGCTTAGACGCAAGAGGCGCGGGTTCGATTCCCGCTACGGGAGAAATGTTTGTATATTCTGCAAATATTTCTTCCGAGTCCTGGGTGTTGTAGTATTATGCATTATAAGTACAATTTGGGATTCCTGTGTGAAATTTATTTATTAACGTATGCAGATGTGCCGTTCACAGCGGTGCCTCCGTCGCAGACTGCGCCCGAGACGGTCTCCTTGCTTCAACAGCCGCAGCCTCAAAACACTAAATACACCTCCACAATCGTAATACAAGGACGCGCGGGCTACAGGGAGAAAACGCGCCCCAGAGTTGCGCACTACAACCAACCCTTAGCCAACAACCAGTACTATGGACAGGTAGGTTCGGTAAGCAAGTGACAACTATTTTGCAACTGACTTAAAAAATGAGAAGGTGCTTCATTAGGCTGTATTTTTTGTAGTCATATTCATTTAGGGATATACTTTACAATGTTAGTTTACAAAAAATCTTCCTGAGACGGGACTTGAACCAGCGACATCCGCCTCTGAAAGGCCTCTCATGCATTCTTCTTTGAAATAGTTTGAATTTGTATGCCCTATAGTAGTACTCTCAAAGGTGAAGAAAAGTTACAATGTACTTTGTACACATGCGTCAAGTGTACAAAAGGATTCTAGTGCTCTTGTCAGTAACATTTAACGTGGCTTGGTTCTGGAGTTTATGAAGTTCTATATTTATAAGTTATCAATTGACTAACGATATTGATTGAAATACTTTTAATTATGTTTATAAGATTTTATTTTTATTTTTTGAAATGTATCTACCACACACATAATTCTGGCCCCAAACAGGGTTCCCAGAACCACAACAACAATCGAACCAGCGCCTCTTGCGTATCACTCGAGCACTCGCCCAGTACGCCACCGAGGCCGTCAATTAGCAAATTTAATATAAAAGATAAGATAAAAAAAAAATTCAGAACAAGGTGTACGATAGTTATGGTTACAAAATATAACGATGAGACTGCAAAAGTTATAAAACGTATAATATATAAGTTATAAACAATATGTTTGTGTTTAATGTGGAATTTATAATTGTAGGGTATGAACCATACGTCTCAGAACTACGAGAACCGCGCGGCGCCGGCGCCGACGCGTCAGTCGTCTCCTCAGATGCAGTACTTGCAGCCGACTGCTGTCGAATACAAGGCGAAGCCTGCCTCGGCGACGGCCAGCGCGAGGTCTTTCAAAATGCCCTCCCCGCCTATCACTCCTCAGGTACACAAGGCACACTCAAACATTTTCAAGGAACAATTTCTTTCTTTCTCTCTTACAAACACACACACACACACACACACACACACACACACACACACACACACACACATCCACACACACTCATACATACACACACATGCTATATAAGTGGAAAACGACCCGCCCAGTTACAAACAAAAACCTGTCTTGGAACGGTAGATTGACAAAACGGTTACGATTATCATAAAGTGTTCCACTGCTGTGCTGATATGGCAAGTGCACGAAAGAAGCATCTTTGAACCTCATCCAACACAGGTTTGTCTCTAGCCTCATCTCTTCACGGCCCACGATCTTGACCTTATCGTCTGTCTAGCTGCTGAACGTCCTACATAGCCACACTTCGATCGCCATTTGGTTGTGAATGTTTACAAGAAATTATGTTTGATACTGGGTGGTCGGAACCTAGTATTTAAATAAATATATTTATTTGTGGGCATTTCACACAGATAAATATTTATTTATCATCATCATCTTCCTGCCCTTATCCCACTCTATGTGGGGTCGGCACCGCATGATCCTTGGATCATGCGGTAAGAGTTTTGGCTAAGAGGTGTAAATATTTATTTATATAACAATATATTGCTTTGTAAGTTGCCTCAAATAAATGATTTATTATCAGGTGTCGGTGGTGGCCAGCAGCAGCACGGGCCCGAGCCGCAGCAAAGAGCAGTACCGGTCGCACAGCCTGCCGCTCGGCTCGCAGCTGAACGCCGACTGGTCTGTGACGCAGCCAGCGCCCGCGCCTCCGCCGCCCCCCCTACCCCTCGAGCCCGCCAAACACAACGCCCGGGTGAGTTCCTTAACTTCTCCTTTGTTTATATCCCTTTAGATCCAATTTTGTTAATGCGTACTGACCGAGCAGCCTCGCAAGGCTGCCGCGCAAGTGCTCCCTTAGTGTCGACACTTGTTGAAAGTACGGCTACGGAAGCTCGGCTTAATACGCTCGCAATATTTTTTAAGTAACCTATAACACATCAGCTGAATGACGTGCGTTCGACGTGATGCCGATCCTTTCGTCAAGCGACGATGTCACGTGATTTTCGTCGCAAAACGCACTGATCAAGACATCGTGCTAGGCGCAGTTTGGTTTGTCATACTACGACCAATTCAGCCGAAGTATTGGTGACGTAAAAATTTTGTTAATGTACGGCAACTTTTAGGGCGTGGCGTGGCTAGGAGAGCGCGCGAACTGCGGGCCAGGCACGTCTAGACTAAGCGAGCACTTGCATCGCGCATCAGCCTCGCGAGACCGCTCAGTCATTCTGAGCAGTCAGGGTTACAGGTTGACTTTACTTACAACTATGCGGCTACCCTATTGGTCTTTAGAGAGGGTCGCGTTTTGCGCATTTGTCTACCCTGTAACAAATAGCTATTCCCGTCGCTCTAAGCGATAAGCGTCGAAGCCTGATAATATAGACACAGGGATAAATAATCATCTTTTTAAAAATATTTTAACAGTAGCCTCGAAGTATGTACAAAATCTCTCCCTGTGCGTTCGCGGAGCTAAGGCCCAGATGCGCGAGGGATGATTTTGAAGTTTCAAATTCTGAACAAAATTGCCCCAGCTTAGAACCTAAGTTGAAACTTAGATGGTTTACTTATAAGTGTGCCGTCTTGGGTATTGGTCTGTATTTAAAAAAAAAGAATTTTAGTACGTAAAAAGTGTCAACGTTTATCCCAAAGATTGTAATTTATTTACTATTTATATTGATACTAGCTGCCGCCTGCGGCTTCGCTCGCGTGGTACCCGGATAACAGCACATGTACTATGTATATTCCAAGTTTCATTCAAATCCGTTCAGCCGTTAAGGGTGATTGAGGCACGAACATACAAACATCCTTACATACTTTCACATTTATAATATAGTAGGATAGCCATTATATTAAATATCATGATGAAATCAGAGTCTCCGGTGTTAAGATGTTCGATAGGCCTAAACAGAAGAAAATAATGCCTTTGATTGGTCACGTACAGATGAAAACGGTACGGTGTCTTTCTTGTCTAGATTCTCAATTTTATCTTGTATAGATACAATACAAACTGGAGATACAATTATGTAAACAAACCGTCGCTTATTTTTCGTTATTATGGTGAAATCGCTTTAGTTTTAGGTAAAAAAATCTTGTCTAGAATTATATCAGTAGTCCATAATAATCTTTGTAATATTGCACAAAGTTGGCATTTGATAGACGTTAGACATAAAGAAGTTATGACGTTCAAATAAAAAGCTAATATCCGTATATCGACTTAGTTCTCGTAAAAGAGGATTAGGCCTTTATCAGTTACTGATAAAATACAGCGAGTTAGAATTAGCTGACACGTTTATCTTTGTAACGCATTGAAATGAATATAATCTGGTGAACGAAATAGATGTAAGATGGTGATTGATGGATGAACTTGAATTGCAGACATAGATCTAAATAAGCTTTGGAGTATGCAGCTTGAACCATGTGTTCGACCCATGTGTAGTCATGCCAAATAGCTTGATTTGTATTTTAGTTTATAGTTGTAATTGTAGAGTGTGGTCTGAAGATTGACGCTTTCTGTTTTTATTGCTTTTAAACACTTTTAATTTGAATTTAATCGACCTTTGCTCTTGATATATCAACTTTTTTTAATACTATTTTATCACGCCACTTTGGCCGGCAACAGTATAACATATTATTTTCGATACATTGATTATTCTATCTATCACTTATACTGGGCATGACTACAGGAGCACATTTATTGATCAACAGATGAGAAAGCGATTAGAATCGCTCGCGCGCGGAATGAAATCTGCAACATGAGGTAAGCGGATACGGCGAGGGTAACTGGCAAGCCGGGAACGAACCCTAGAATAAATACATAGACTTAGATAGGCCAACGGGAATTTAGTAACAAGCATAGGTACCAAGAACGAAGGCGCGACTCCAATGCGGTGCACGCAGAGGCTGCGCACGTTTGCTAATCTTCACTTCGTATGTAAATGTAGGCAGCAACCTCCACTGCGACACACGGCCAGGCTACGCACGGAGGCGTCGGTTATTCCGGTCGTGGGCGAAGGCCTCATCCGTGCGCCGTAGTGGAGAAGCGACTTTCATCCGGGTGGCTCACGTGGTTATGCTTCGCGTCATGTAAAATGAACTGGCGGGAAAACGTTTGTGCATGAATACAGTTGCGCACAAAACCATTTGCCTATTGCTTTAGGTGCTTATTATACGAATGAAAATACTATTGTACGCAATGTACCCATGCTCAGACTTTTCCCCTCAGCTTTGTTTTCACAGACACGAAATATATGGGGTATGTCTGCAGAGGGGGTACTGAAATGGGGTTGTTTCAGGGTCGCGAGGCGACGCCGGGTGCTATCCGCGTGCGTTCACGGTCGAGCTCTGGCGGGGGAGCGGGGGCCGCTCCCGGAGAGGGGACAGGTCGTCGACCCCCGCCCCTCACCAGCGTGGCCAGCGAGCCCACTCTGCCTCAAGCCAGCGTCATGCTAGCACAGCTGCTGTCTGCGCAACACTGTCAGTTCTAACACTTTACTACTTTATTACAGTTTCGATACAAGCGTTAGTGGCGCCGCAATAGAGCTACCACGAAAATGCATGGAAATCTAATTAAACGTAGCGCCAGATAGATTAGACGATGACGTCAAGAGGGTAGGGGAAAGTCCTCGATGCAATCGGCGGAATTCAGATCTGTAAGGCACAAAATGGGGCGGGCCTGCACCTAGCAGTGTGTTGGTTGGGACTGAAAATGATGATGGCTTGAGACTACTAGATAGCTTTATTACCTATCTAACTCTTAATACAAACACTCGCTTATCTCGCTGTTATTTATTTTGATCTCTTGTAGTTTTAATTAAAAAAAAACGACATGAGTAATTTAAGAGTATTTTCTACACTAAGTAACTTATCTTTAATGCATGTGATTTCAGCACAAAGCTTGTACAAGTTGAGTAACAATGACGAGGGCGCTGGAGGCAGCGATCCCACCAAGTCTCCTATCCGCAAGGGACAGCCTTCACCCATCGGCAGCGATATCATGTCACCACACCATGTAAGGTTTTAAAAGTAAATCTCGTCCCTACATAAGACAAGACTGCAATACAGTTTTATTTATTCAGCATCTCAGACCAAATAAAAATAATTCTTTTATTTGGTCTGAGTTCAGCATACAATTTACTTTATCAGTTACCCCGCGGCTGTGTTGTAGTGCTTCGCCGAACTAGTCGAGTAGAGTCACAGGCATATAATTTGTCACATTATTATATTAGATAGATTTAAAACATTTCAGTTCATGAAGAGCTAACTATGACTAACCCTCACTGACCCTACCTTCAAACTTACTATTTCATTCTAATTCCTTAGCCATTCTTCACACCCCACACATCATTCTCAACTTTTCCAACTCTGCCGAAACGACTCAACGTAAGAATGCATTCCATTCTTTAGTTCTTCACTTCATAAGGTGTGTTATCTATAATATTAATAAAATAATTATAAATATTTGTGGACATTTTACACAGCGCCATCTAGCCCCAAACTAAGCAAAGCTTGTACTATGGGAACCAGATGGTTGATGGAATACTTATATACTTTTAAATACATACTTATTATACATAATACTACAACACCCAGACCTGAAAGAAATATTCGCAGAACATACAAACATTTCTCCCGTAGCGGGAATCGAACCCGCTCCTCTTTGCGTCTCAGCCGAGCACTCTCCTGTCACGCCACCGAGGTCGTCATTATATTATTTTTCATAATAATAAACATTACTCATTAGCCACCTAAGATGAACCATCTGACGTATGTTATTATAAACCTCTAAATGTGTATGTTACAACGTATCTTCCACGTTTGGTTGCGTAACGAACAGAAGTAAATTCAATGTAGATTTAAGTGGTTTCAAAGTGATCCTTGAGAGATTCTACTGAATAAACTATTTGGAATTTTCCAGTCGCTGTCTCCACCCACGTCGCCCGGGTCGCCGCGCGCCGGGTCGCCGCGCGAGCCGCGCCGTACCCACCTGCACGCCGAACAGAAGCGCCGCTACAACATCAAGAACGGCTTCGACACGCTGCAGGCGCTCATCCCGCACCTCAACGCCAACCCCGCAGCCAAGGTAACCTGTAACTCACTCTCTAAAACTACAGCTGGACATGTCACCGTACGCACTTACCCATCAAGCGTAATTTCTTGTCTGTATTTTACACACCATGGTACACTTACTTTAGTCCATTACCCCGCGGTCAACATACACTTACTTTACCCCATATACATATCAGCAGGAACCGTGCGTTCGATTTCCGCTGCGGAAGAAATGTTTGAATGTTCGACAAATATTTCTTCCGAGTTTGGGTTTAATTCTGGTTCAAATTATATTAGGGGAACAAAGATCTGCACTGACGTCCCGCGGTGGGGTGTATTGTGCATTATCCCCCCTGCTAACCCGAGTCTGGGTGTTGTAGTATCATGGTACTCATAGTTTCTGATAGCCACAACACAGGCATTCCTAGGGTGGGTTCAAAGTCTATGTATGTGATTGCTATGTTTGTCGATAGAACCGAGGTAGAAATTGAGAAGTAGTGTTATTTATCTCATTTTAGATAAGTAAAGCGGCGATGCTGCAGAAGGGCGCTGAGTATATAAAGCAGCTGAAAGCGGAGCGGAATCAAATAAAGGAAGAAATGGAGAGTTTGCGTCAGCAAATCGAATGTCTCAACAATTCAATAACGTACGTAAATATTACTTAAATAAACTTGTATTAAGTAATAAATCACGGTATATATTCGTTAAACTATCTATTTAAATACTCATTTAATCATTAAAACCCTTTAATCATTAAAACTGCAATTTAAGAGAAGACTTCATATGGCTGACATTACTAACCGTGTCACTAGTTCTTTCGAATCGTTGTGGTGAAAGAGGCTCCTTTTAATTCATCCTCTCTCCTCTGCGCCTTCCTTTGCGCAATATAAACGCTATGTAATTATATTGACGACCTCGGTGGCGAGGCGGGCGAGTACTCGACTAAGACGCAAGAGACGCGGCTTCGATTCCCGCTTCGAGAGAAATGTTTGTATGATCTGCAAATATTTCTTCCGGGTCTAGGTGTTGTATTATGTATTTACAAAAAAAAAGTAGATAAGTATTCCATCAGCCATCTGGTGCCCATTGTACTAGCTTTGCTTAGTTTTGGGCTAGATGGTGCTGTGTGAAAAGTCCGCAAATATTTATTTATTAATATTGTTACAGCAACTGCCACTCGCTCCTGCCAGCAACGGGCGCGCCGGTTTCGCGCGCGCGCGCCGGCCGCCTGCGGGAGATGTTCGCACGGCACGTTGCCAATCGGACTATGCATAACTGGAAGTACTGGCTCGTATCCTTTACAACAACATTACTACTTGGACAGCCTCTGTCGCGGATGCTTCCAAGAGGAAGATGCTGTGGAACATGTAACTCCACTGCTCCGCAACAAACTAAATGAGACACAACTCGGGACTGCAGACAGTCATTGATTTTTTTTTATGGAATAGGAGGCAAACGAACAAGCCGCACTTGCAGCTCCTCTGATGTTGCAGGTGAGCAACATCAGAGGAGTGCAAGTGCAAGTGCACTGCAACTGCGTTGTCGACCTTTGAGATAGGAGTAGGCTCGTTGTGAGAATTACCCGGCGTCAATTATTAGCATCAACGTCATCTACACCACCAACTGTTTCACTGTTTTGCTGACCATTATAGATTAAGCGTTTTTTTTTATATGCTAGCGCGTTTCGAGTTCAAGAAGTGTTAAGATGGAAGAAGAATAGAGGGAAATGGAAGAAGAATACGTGTGCCGATCCCACATAATGTGGGAAAAGGGCAGAGAAATGATGATGTTGATGAAGTTCTGCTTTGTACGCGCAAACACCTGCTTTGGCACCTGGTATTTTTATCCTCGAACATTTTGGATTACGTATCTAATGGGCCTTGGGCTGATCACATTGTGGCTCTACCCACTCCGTTAGGGATACGTGATAAAATGTATATATAATTATTATCACCTCTCATGGTGACTAGATTAACTTTACATCCTGCTTACTGGCCTAGTTCTATTATCGTGTTTGTTGCTAAGTATTACTATTTTGAGCATAATACACCTCCGCTTATCAGATATACTATTATTTCGTTACTAGCTATCGAAAAATTCCATCAATGGAGATAGGCTAGACGTTTTTATCATTTACATCGAAAACAATGACGCCTAATTTGGTGATTTTAAAAAAACAAGGCTTTATCACTAAGAGCTTACGTCTCTATGTAATCGCTCTGTGCCGCTACGAACTCTCGACTACTTGACCATTGAAGCTATATTATGAGTCACAAGATAAGAAAAGGACCTAAACCGCGAAGCTTAGCAGCATTGCGATAGAGTAGCCAGGTTCCGGTTCCTTATTCCTTTGTACTTCTGAATCCTAAATTAACAAATTTGGTCTTGATCCCACACCTTCTACTACTAGTTCGTATCTAGTCTTACGTCTCAAGAATACATGCTCTTAGGTCCTAGCCATAGCTTTCATCATCATCATCTTCCTGCCCTTATCCCACTCTATGTGGGATCGGCACAACATGATCCTTGGATCATGCTGTAAGAGTTTTGGCTAAGGTGTTTTATGACCATAGGGATGAACTGAATGTCATCATCGGTACTTAAAAAAATATTGTGAACTTGCTACACAACATAAAAATGTGAAAACTTCTGTTTCGCGGTCTCTAGAGTCTAAACTATTAGAATTAACAAGAGTATGCACCTTTTTGTAAAACTTTACTTTCCCTAATTGTCCAATGAGACAATTCAGCCAATCAAACCTCTAGCTCTCTGGTTGTTGTTGTGTTGTATGATATTCCTTAGCCTGTGGTCAGTTCAGCGTAGTGAGCGCGGCGCTGGTAGAGTCGTTCAGTGCGTGCGTGTCCTGCGGCTCTGGCGCCGACTTGGTGCGCACCACGCTGCTATGGGCCGAGCAGCACTGCTCGCTAGTCGAGCTCAGACCTGGTAACTATTCAACTTACAAAAAAAAACAAAGAAAATAGCCAAGCGTGGTTTCTCTCCTGTATCTTCCACGCTTGGTCGCGTTACGTTAGATTTAAGACGTGTCCAAGTGATCCCTGTGATTTTATGGAATAATTTTTTTTGACTTTGACTTTGACCTCTACAATATTAGAGTACTCCAAAAAAAATTGCCTGAAAAGGGACGTGAACCCGCGACCTCAGCCTTACGATAGCCGTGCTCTAACGAACTGAGCTATCCAGCAGAATGTTTATAATTCAACTTTAAGAACATCCCCAAGTGCGTTAACACTGTAGGATATAATAGAATATTTACTTCTATTCATCTAACACTACAGTGTACATTTTACACAAACACCCATATATTTTTAATAACTTTTAGGAGGTATATCCTCTCCAACTTAATGGACCTATATGGGCGAAGGGTTGATTACTTGTCACCGTAGTGACAAGTGGATCGGAAGTGGATGCAAGTTTTCTTATGATTACTTGTGTCTCTGCCCACCCTATTAGGGATACGGGCGTGATATATGTATGTATTTTAGGAGGTAGATAGCATCGACAGGATGCAATCTACCTCCTAATTACATTTTATTGATCAAAAGGAAACCATTTAGGGCTGAAAAGGTAACAGACAATTACTTTCACATTTTTCACGTGGATTTCTAGACTGAACTGACAATTATCTATTCCAGCCGTGCTTAATTCTCTCCGGGTTCTATGCACCACTACGGATATCCTCACAAACGCGGAGCGCTTGCCCGAAGAAGCGCGTGCGGCCGTGGCTTCTAGCGCCGGCATCAAGAGCGAGCCCACATAACGCAGACACATCTATCAGTGAACAAGCCATCCCAACCTGCCTCAAACACCCTACCCACCATCTATACTAGATGATTTATACAGCTCCAGGAGGCAACTTACTAACCAAACCTTCCAGGTATTTATCCAATCTGTACGTAGTCGGTATCCTCTCTAGTCTTTGTATCTATGTTCGCATAAGGTAGAAGGTAGAAAATTTTCAAGCGTATCAATGTTGCGGCGCTTACTTCAAAAGTCTACTTTTAGCGTCAAAACACAAAAATGCGTAGTGGCACGCGAATTCTCAGATCATATAAAGATTAGCGTTTTTAGAAATGAGATTTTTAAAACGCGACGTTGCATCGCTGTTTTGTGTTTACCAAGATATGCTAAAATCACAATACTTGGTCTAGTGCCTAAGTATTCTAACTTATGTAGAGGAACAGAATAGTAGAATTCGTGTAAATTATGTGCCTAGTTCAATACGTATAAAAATCTAAATTGGTTTAAATTATTGCGCCAGATGCGTCAGATATAATAACATTTCGGCAGAATGCCAAGGTATCGTATGGGAATTCAAAACTATCCATATTTTTCCTATGATTTGTGAATAACATATATTATGTGTTCCGTTTGACGTCCGAAGTCCATTATGAGAGTACTTTGTCATCGTTCCACGCCCGATCGATAGATGTCGCTGTTCCGCTACGTGTTTAGCGCTACTAGCGCCACCCGCGGCCATTTCTAGAACTAAATGATTTCATCTACAAGCCAGCCAGACCTTTCGTCATTGTTGCGTTGTCCTTCGAACTGCGCGCACGGTCGTTAGATCGGTCGCTTACATTTTTATTTAAATACCTTATTTTAAATTTAATTTTGCGTTCTTTCGAGATTAAAGTAGAAAGTTCGGTAAATTATAGTCTTATTTTTGAAAAGTTTTCCGTTACGTGTAATTTTGTGTGCGACAAAAGTTCGTTATAATGAGTGACGAACATACCGTCGCACAATCGGATCATCGCGAATCAAATTCTTCATCTACGGATTCTTCGGAGGAGGACGGGTCGCCGCCGAGCAGGAAACGCAGGTGCCACGAGCGTTCATATTCCCGGGAGTCTGATTTGGATACAAGGTTTGAGATTCTTTCTCAACAACTGGTGAGTCATGTTCATAACATTTTAAATGCCAACTACGCTAGTATGGCTCCCGTGCAAGCTCTAAATGCGAACACTTCTTCGTGCATGCCGCAGACGAGTGTGCATTCCTTGAGCCTCGGCGTACCCGCGCCTGCCGCCGGCGCCGCCCAGGCTGACCCATTCTTGCGTCCACCGCCGCTGCCTAAACCAGAGCTAGGAAATATTGCCGAATTAGGTGTGTCGATTAAAGAGCCTGCTGTGGCGAAGGCAGATCCAGATCGCGTTGCCAAAATAAGTGAGATGCAGAGATTTGACTCTGTTGACTGGAATTGCGTTCGTTACACGGATGTTCAGAAAAAATATGTGGCTTTTCCTGCTTTCACGGATTTGAAAGTTAACGAAGAGCTGCGGCAGCTTGAAGATCCTTTCGCTCCGATTAGGTGGTTTCAGATGGAACGTAGTTTTGCTGCTTTGTCTAATGCGTTTCTTGATCAAAATGTATCGGTAAATTCAGCATTACAAAACTTGATTGATTGGTCGGCTAAACCTGATGTTCAGCTTTCTCCAACTACCCTCTATGATAAATTAAAAGAACTTTTTGGTAACGATTCTAGTTACAAAACTGTTTCAATAGAAGATATTTTGGAGATTCTGCCGTCTCGAAAAAGAGGGGGGGGGCGAAATGATAGGAGCAGAAAGGGGGCCGGAAATAAAAACAGATGACTATCCAGCTTTTTCGGGCGGTTGCTTAAGTCGATACATAAATGTTTGGGCGTGCTTGGACCCTCCCAAATCAATTCTCAAAATGATTTCTGGTGTTCGAATTCCATTCAATCAGCAACCGCCATTAGTTCTTCCAACTTCAGAAATCTTAAATCAGTATCAAACTCCAATGTCCCTTCCAATGTCAAAAGAAATTCAAACGTTGATTCAATGCAATGTATTAGAGCCGGCTCCACCGACCCCTTCTTTTATTTCGCCCCTCTTTCTAATAACCAAGAAGAACGGGAAAAATCGGTTAATTTTCAATTTGAAGGCGTTAAATCGGTTCATGAGCCCCAAGCATTTTCATTTATTTCATCTTCACCATGTTCCTCAATTCTTACAACCTCGGGATTGGATGGTAAAGCTGGACCTCAGTCAGGCTTATTATCATCTTGCCATTCGACAAGAGCACAGACGATTCCTTCGCATCAGTTACAACGGGAACCTGCTCCAGATGACGTGTTTACCATTCGGTCTAGCTGCATCACCTCGCATCTTTGCAACAGTAACAAATTGGACCGCAGAAGTGCTTCGATCAAAAGGTCTCCGCATAGCCGTATACTTGGACGACTTTATAATAGTTCATCAGAACAGAGAAGTACTCAAGAAACATGTTTACATAGCTATACAGTTCCTGAGCGGGCTCGGATGGTATATCAATCACGAAAAATCGATTACAACTCCAACACAATTGATCGATTTTCTAGGCATAGTTTGGGACACACAACACAACACCAAGTTCCTGCCCCAAGACAAACTAGCCAAGGTCCGTCAGAGCTTGTCATCTCTCCTCGCTGCAGGCAGTTGGACCCTCAAGCAGGCTCAACGCCTCTTAGGGCTTCTCAACTTTGCAACCTTCATCACCCACCGGGGAAGGTTGCAGTGCCGTACAATGCAGCATCACAGCAATGTGCTTCGAAGAAACCCGCGAAGTGCCGATTTTCTAGGCATAGTTTGGGACACACAACACAACACCAAGTTCCTGCCCCAAGACAAACTAGCCAAGGTCCGTCAGAGCTTGTCATCTCTCCTCGCTGCAGGCAGTTGGACCCTCAAGCAGGCTCAACGCCTCTTAGGGCTTCTCAACTTTGCAACCTTCATCACCCACCGGGGAAGGTTGCAGTGCCGTACAATGCAGCATCACAGCAATGTGCTTCGAAGAAACCCGCGAAGTGCCAGTTGGCTTCCAGAAGAGGTAAAGGACGAAATGATTTGGTGGCTCGAGAATGCCAGTCAGACAAGTCCGATTCATCCAAAAATCCGTCCGACGAATTATATAATAACGGACGCTTCGGATATACAGTGGGGAGCTGTTGTCAACAACAAAAAGATTTACGGGTATTGGGATCGGCATCAGACGAGTTGGCATTGCAATTTGAAGGAGATGTATGCGGTAATAGCAGCAATATCCAGGTCAGCAAACAGCCTGCAAGACTCCAATGTAATTCTTCAGACAGACAGCCGAACAGTGGTGTCATATATCAAGAACGAAGGCGGAACGAAATCTCGCCGACTGCTAGAATTGACAAAGGAACTCTTTGCTCTGACGGACCGCCTCAGGTTGGTACTCCTCCCTCACCACCTGCCGGGAGTGTACAACACCGAAGCCGATCAACTCTCGCGCAATCGCGCCGGCTCGGAATGGCACCTACTGGATGCGGCAACATCAAGAATATTCCACCTGTGGGGAACTCCAGACATCGACCTGTTCGCTTCGCAAACCGCGTATGTCGTACCAAATTATGTTTCTCTAGACTTGTCAGACTCGAGCGCTTGCTTTCACGACGCTTTCAGCAGATATTGGCAATTCGACCTAGCTTGGGTATTCCCGCCGCCGAGTCTGCTTCCACGGGTCCTGAGCCATCTCAACACTGCAACAGGCCGGTTCATAGTAATAGCACCCAAGTGGAAGAAACCCTTCTGGCGCCCAGACTTAAAGAGCCGAGCCCTGGCACGTCCGGTCAAGATACCGAACCTAGAGGCTACCCTAGTGGATACTTCAACGAGTCGTCCTCCAGCCCACGTCAACAGTCTACAGCTGGAAGCCTGGCTCATTTCGGGTGGGACTCTTTAACACAGGACTGGTCTATTCAGGAAAGAGAACTTCTGGCGTCGTGCTGGCGAGTTTCTACCATTAAGACATATATCCCTATTTGGAATAGGTGGTCTACGTGGTGCCGTCGTAATAATATTAATCCTTGTTTACCTCAGCCTAAGGATGTCGCCAGATATCTTGCTTTTCTACATATATCTGATCATTTAGCATACCGTTCTATCTTGGTACATAAATCGACGAGCTGCTGTATTGCTATTGTTAACATCTGGCCGTAGAGTTCATGATTTGACTTTGTTACACTGCGATAGTGATCATTTTATTGATAATGGTGAATGCATTATTCTTCATCCTGTTTTTGGATCAAAAACAGATTCCGCTTCACATCAACAGTCAAGTTGGTCTTTGTCGGAAGCCTCTGACCGTAATATTGATCCAGTGTTTTGGCTCAGAACTTTAAAGAACTTTGGTAGAGATCGTAGAGAACCTCTAACTAATTTATTCATTACAACGAAATGTCCTACCAAACCAGCGTCACCCACTATCATTGGAGGCTGGATAAAACGTTTGTTGTCAGATGCAGGTATACAGGCTTCGCCAGGTAGTTTTAGATCTGCTGTTGCGTCTTTAAACTGGATGGAACATTATCCCATTGATGAAATTCTATCAAAAGCTAACTGGCAACATGAATGTACATTTAGAAGATTCTATATGAAATCAGTTAATGTTTCGAATGATAATGTTATTTCTTCAGAAAAGTCCTTATCTCAATATTTTTCTGCGATTTAATTAACTATTTGTGTATATCTTGATTTTATAATTGGTGATTTATTAGGCAATTATAGTGATTTTCTTATCACATTGTTGCGTTTCTTTTCTACAAGCCACCAGGAGATAACAAACACATCTCTCATAATGGACTTCGGACGTCAAACGGAACACATAATATTAAAATTTTACCTTCCAATAAAATTTGTATTATGTTTCCTAAGACGTCCGAAGTCCAGATTATGTCTTCCTGGTGGTACCATTCAAACATTCTTATGAGCAGAACAATGACGAAAGGTCTGGCTGGCTTGTAGATGAAATCATTTAGTTCTAGAAATGGCCGCGGGTGGCGCTAGTAGCGCTAAACACGTAGCGGAACAGCGACATCTATCGATCGGGCGTGGAACGATGACAAAGTACTCTCATAATGGACTTCGGACGTCTTAGGAAACATAATACAAATTTTATTGGAAGGTAAAATTTTAATATTATTTTTATCACTCCAACTTCTACCTCAGATTCAAAAGTTATTGAATACATGATGTTTGCAAGTATATTCATTATTTTTTCATTATGTGTATTGAATTTTATTTGTGCCATTAAAATGGAGGCTTTCTTTGACTTGTTAATTTTATGGGGTGGTTATGTAACTTTAGTTGCGATTAATATAATTCGTTTGTAATGACGCTATTTAATGTAGCAAAGCCGTCATAATTAACAACCTGATAGAAAGTGATAGTAACAAAGCTACATGACCACCATACTGATTTTCGTTCACTGTATCTGTTACTGCGATGGTTTTAGTTGCAATTGTCTCAACCAGTAGTCGCTATTAACGGTTTTCCAACTCATATCTATTCTTATGATTCAAATTAGGTAGGTGTTCAATGTAAATAAGCTTGTAAAAACTAATTTGAAGATTTAGTGTGGAATAAAAAAAATGGATTTCGATTTTTGTGTTAAAATTACTTTAGTTTTATGTAAAACAAGTGGCATATGTAGGTTGTTGAGTTTTAATATGTCTATAAAAATGGAGACAGCAAAAAATTACTCAAAAACATAAATATTTGATCACAATGATTGCTCATTTAAACCGCCTATCAGCCTTGTGGCTCTGTTCTACCCATTGAAAAACGGAACAACAAGATATACCTCAAAAAATGATTGTCTGCTAGATAAATACATATTAAAATGAATAGATATTGGAAAAGGGCTATGTGATTCGGGCTCAGTGATAGCATTGTAGCTTCATGTGTTCTAAAGATATTTTCGGCGTACGAATGTTGTTATGTGTATTACACATGTTAAATAATGGATTGTTTACATTGTTGGTGTTCACAAAATTACGAAAATTATATAAAAAATGTTTTTATACATCGCTTAACACTAAGTATAATAAAAATACAATCGAAACTGCTGAGATAATGTCCATAAGATTGATCGTGTGTCTACTAAATATACCACCAATGGCCTATTTACCAAGTGTGCCTTGTAAATATTTCATAAATAAAACTTTTTTCAACATTCTTTGAATGTTTACATTTTTACCAAAGATTTGTACAGCCAGCATTGCGATAAAACTCAGTTTAAAAATCGCTTCGGATTGTGAACTTGTCTACCCGTCCTGTTAGGCTTCGACGTGAATACCAATATAGTTATAAGTAAAAAAAAAGAATTTATTGAACGTTTCGAGATTTAATTTAGAATAATGTAATTATGTTCACGTAAGTACATATTGTAAGTAAAATATTTTTATATTGTGCGATGACACAAATGTTTTTTTTTTTATATTACTATATGAATTGGTGCCAACGTAATATTGTTGTAATTTGTTATGTAGTGATATAATTTTATGAAGTATCGTTGACTCTGGTAGCACGTGTGTGCGTGTGCCCTATCGATGTGAGCTTTAAATGAGTTATGTGCAATTGTTGTTCTATTGGAAATACAAAATGGAAACAAATTGTTGTATTTTTATTATTTATTTATTTGTAATAACAAATCATTCATGCAACAAGCTGTTAATTGTCAATTAATTACATTTAAATTATTGTTAATACGTCATTGGCGTCAAAATGCCTACACAATTATTGGAATATCATTATTTCAGTCTCGTCGTTTATAAATAATGCTTACTATTTATAATCATATCCCAGTACCATAATTTTATTAATACAATTGCATCTGTACTGTTTCAATAGCGCAATCACTTTCTTTGGATTCACAGGCTTTGTCACACCCAACAAAATGCTCTTTCATTTTCTTAAACGAATTTATCTGTAGCGCACATTTTATCCACTCAAAAACGTAGCGTCAATTTATAAAGATTCAGACATCCAGGCATACATAGTGCTAAACAGCTAGTTCAGTTGAGTCGTTGAGCAGTGGCGAGCATTCGCGCCAGTCGCGAGGTGGGCTGGGAGAGCAACGAGCCCACAGTGCCTTGTTCCGCGGCTCCACCGTCCTCCAACACCACTGCGCGGTCGTAGCCGCGCACCGACGATATGCGGTGCTGAAACAATAAAACATAGTTGACTTAAAGCAAAAAAATCTTCTATAGAATCAATGTTACAACAAGTTTTTTTAAATATACCTATTTTGCCCAGGAGTAGTAGCCGAACAAATTAACCGATATTTGAAGTTCGTGCTGTTTACTGACGATTAATATTGCACCTCCGGTTTGCGTACAAGGCATAGTGGCATAACGGGTAAGTATTAAGACTTGTTTTTACTGGGACAGTATGGGGAAATTCGAAACAAGAAGACATACATGAAAAGTGTCTTAGGGACCATTTACTCTTTTTTTGTGAAAACAATTTTGGTAGTACAACATTGTCTATTTTTGGCCAAGTGTGTCGACTCAAACTCGAAATTACAGATTTGGTGATTTAGTTATTTATAGTTATGTAGGCTACTGGTACTAAGCAAGCGAAGCCGCTGGCTTTTTCAAGCTACGATTTTTTTAAGCTGGTACTTAATAAAATATTTTTTAAGAGCGTAAATATGCGTAGGTAATTCACCGCGACTGTGATAACCGTAGTATGCGGCGCGACGGCCGCCATAGCCGCGAGTAGCGCGCGTTCGGCCGGTGCGTCGAGCGCGGCCGCGGGCTCGTCCAGCAGCAGCGCGCTCGCCGGCCGCGCGTGCAACGCCGCCCGCGCCGCACACGCTCGCGCCACGCGGCCCACGCTCCAGCCGCGCCGGGACCGCTCTATGCTGCACTCTATTATAAATGCAAAAGTAGACATGTGTGTTGTGTATTTACATTTGTTTCTTGCACATCTCCGCAAGGAATGAACGGATTTAGCTGGAACTTGGAATACACATTTTTTCTTATCTGTTAAGACATTTAGGACACTTTTTATCCGGGTTAGTTTATTAAGCTAGCGGTTGAAAACTACTAAGTACCACAAAATCAAAAGATTTATGAAGAAATATTAAGAAGATAATTCGTTTAGAAAAGTAAAGATTTGACCATTCAAAAAAATGTCTGCAGCAAAGCCACCTTATCCGGCAGCACGTAGACAAACATCTAACATTGAAAACGATCGAAAGTCGTCCATCTGTTCCTCCAATGAAGTTATATCACGCATCCAAAAACATTACATAGTGAGATGGGAAAGTAGTTGAAATAGAAATATCATATTTAAGCTCACCTAACCCAGCTGGTTGGGCATTCACAAAATCAAACAATCCCACAGCTCTCAAACAATCCCATATTTCCTCGTCTGTGTGCACAGCAAGCGGATCCAGATTCTCCCTCAGAGTTCCAGAGAACATGGCCGGATCTTGTGGCAACACCACGATCCTATGACGTAGCGTCCTGAGCGGCACATGTGCGATATCTTCTCCATCGAGTAAAATACGACCGCTAGAGATAGTGGTAGCACCCACGCACGATAGCAATAAGGTTGATTTTCCGCTACCGCTTCTGCCGCAAATCGCCAGCTGAAAAATCAATAGACTAGCATATAACAAAGAACAGAAAAATACTCATAAAGGGAACAATATTCACCTTTTCTCCTGGACCAACAGTGAGGTCGACGTTATTCAAAATTGGTGGTGATCCAGGCTCGTGTCGCACACTTACATTTTCAAACTGTATCTGACCATTCCTTTGCCATCCAGGAGGAATCTCACCTGAAACGGTAACCAAATCTCATTCATTTAAAACCAACCTTCCTTCCAAGCCATCTGATCACTTCAAAGTTCCCAAGAACAAGCCTATTGGAGTTAAACCACTCACATTCCTCTCTATAATCCTCCTGCGGTACATTAGTGTCGACGTGGACCCGTTCGAGCGCGGCTAGTTGCTGGTCCAAGTCGGAGCGACATTTGGCGAGGTGCGCAAGGTATGCCGGTAGTAGCAGCGAGTATGCGCCCGCCAGACCCGCGGTCGCCGCGCTTCCGCCACACAGAGCGACGCCCAGTGACACGCACACACTCGCCGCTCCAACTAAGTCCTATAAAGCAAGGTAATTATTTAAACGATGAGCAAGATTTCATTGATCGTGACAAGTATGAAACGGTAGCGAGTATACCTGCAGATACCTTTTTAAAGCTGTTTTCTGTTGGAGCATAAATACTTACCAAACTGAGCCCTAGCCAGCGATTAGCAGCGTTTAACAGCAATAGCACGTTGTGATTCGTATCAAGTCGCCGAAGGAAGGAAGTGCGCATGCGAGACTGTAGGCGGCCCGCGCGCACTGTGGCCCCACCCGCAAACGTCTCCGCGCAAAGTGACACCACGCCCGCTGCACTACGGGCTTCTGAACGTTGCAGCTCCCTAGAAAACTCTATTATTATAGTTTATAGTTATATCTCTAAACCTATATTTTATTTATTGCACTTGATCTTACCTAGCATTACTCAAGTAGACTGACTGTAGCATCAGATAGCAAAGCACAGCCGGTAACAGCGCCAATACGCTCCACGGAGCTGCTACCGCATTGACCAAAATCGCAGCCGCACACACCAGCATTAGCTGTGCCCAGCGGCTTATTGCGGTTGGCAGTTTCTGAGAAAATATTAAAATAACACTGAATATTATCAAAACGAACAATGATAGAAAAACAACAGCTACGAAAGTTCTTGTCTTTGCGACGAAGTCTAACTACGTTGTTTTAAGAAGCGTGTTGATAATATCTTTGTTACGGAGTCTAGGAGCTACGTCGTTTTAAGAAACGCGTAACTTTGATGCCTTTTCTACAGTCTTCGTACTACGAAGTTTTAAGAAGCGGGTTGATGTCTTTGCTACTAAGTCTACGAATTACAAAGTTCTCTCACTTAGCAGCATTTTCAATTTGCTACGCAGTCTTCGAGCTACGTAATTTTAAGAAGCGCGTAACCGTTATGTATTTGCTACGGAGTCTTCGTGCTACGCAGTATTAAGAAGCGCGTTAATGTCTTTGATGCGGAGTCTATGAGCTATATAATTTAAAGAAGCGTTTACCTTGTCCATGCTGAGTATGTCGGCTGAGAAGCAGCGCAGCGTGTACCCTGCGTGGCGTGGTGTAGATAGTGCGCGTGTATTAACAGTAGTAATAGTAGTAGCAGTACCTTGTCCACGATGAGTATGTCCGCTGAGAAACGGTGCAGGGTGTACCCTACTGGCGTGGTGTGGTAGTGTGCGTGCGGCGCGTGTAGAGTCGCGTGCAGCAGCCGCTCGTGCAACGCGCGTCGCGCGCGCGCGCCGGCCGCCGCGCCCGCGGCTTGCGCGCCGAACATCGCGCACGCGCAACAGAGGCACAGCGCGGCGTATACGTGGACGCTGCTCCATGTCTTGACAAAGGTAACAAACAGTATTTGGTAATGTGTCTTTGCAGGATAGCCGTGGTACGAACTAAGGCCTATCCCTATCAGTGGGGGCAGTCGTGTAACGTTCATAATCGATCATTGAAGTTTTGTTTTATTTCTTGACCATGTCATCCATTATTGAAAGTTTTGCTAAAATAGAATTCGTGGAATCTGCGATTTCTTTTGGGGTTTCCCCATTCGTCATCGAATACAAGATTAGGTATTAATTTATATGTAGTACATGATTCGAGCGTTGTATTATCGTCGAGCTTATATTTCTTATTAGTCATTGGTTTTATTTTTCACCGAAATGCTAGCTGCATATTAGTCATCCTCCGCAGCGTATCACTGCTAAAAGTTGTCTGATTATATTACCTAAATATTAATTCATAATAATACCTCTGGTTATAATACCTGTTCAGTTGTGGTTTCCTTAGAAGCGCCAGCAATGGCATAGGAGAGCCAGCAGTCGGCCGCGACGGCTAGCGCCTGCGCGCCGGCCGCCGCCGCCCAGTACGCTGCGCCCCACCATCCGCATGCCTGGCCGTACTCGCGCCATATCGTTTGCTGCATCCAATTTACATTACTGACCATTTATACTAAGACAATTTTAATATAACGTTTGTTTATTAAATTGCGTATAAGAGGAGGTACACATTGAATTTGGGCCTATAGACTTAGGATATTTTGGGAGTAGGTATAGAGATTTTTTGAAAGCTTTTGATGGAAACATAAATAAACCATGATTCACCATTTACCATATCCATCTTGGAACTCTTGGAACAGAAGCAGCTACAAGTTTTCTTATGATTACTTATGGCTCTGCCCGCCCCGTCAGGGCGTGATAATATGTTTGTATGTTTTGATGGAAAATGGACAGTGATGGAATGAGTTGAGACTCACGCTTGAGCTAAATACGAGTACATGTCTAAGAAAAGTATAATAAAAAGTATTAGCATTCGTTTTTAAAATAGCGAAATTTATTGATGACCGAAAGTAATATACTAGTGATATTTTATGTGCTTTGAAGAGCTTGTATCGTATCATCTATATTAAGTCGTGTTAGTTACACCATTTATAAACTCGAGAACGGCTGGACCGATTTTCATGATTTTTAATTTATTGGATTTGTCTCGGCTCCGAATATCAGAATAACAAATAAAACATTTGAAAATGTGCATTATTAATATTATTATTAAGGCGGTACGAAGTTCGCGGGGTCAGCTAGTTATGTATAAAGCAGTCGTTTTGTAAAACAATAATTTACCTCATTGATGGGTCCTTCAGAGTCTTGCTTAAGAATTGCCAATTCTTCAGGGACGATACTGGGGTTAGTTTCAACTCCGTTTGAAGTCAGTGAATTTAGCACTGATTCAGCTGCATTATCCTCTGTAATACCTGAAACAATTTTAACTGTTTTAACGGACCTAATTGTTATATTTTTCCGATATTTTAAAGCGTTACACGCTAGTCAGAAAGAACTAATTAGTATGGGAAATGTTATCTAGCTTACCATTGGTTACTGGTGCGTCTTCGGCTTGTGATTCAGAGTCGGAGCTTATCAAACGTCTTAGAGTTCTTGGTGTCCATCTGCAAAAGTATCTTTTTGGTCAAACTATATGAACAGAAACAATTAAATAACTATACAGTAGTACCACAATTATTGTGCGCCTCGCCAAACTTCGTGCTTTTTATAAAAACCGAATTTGTCCGAATATGCTAAACTAAAAGTCAACCCTTTAAAAAAACAAGTATCTACATAACTTTTATTTTGTAGCGGCCCTGCCTTCCAATCCTAAGTTCAAATCCGGTCGTGCACCAATTTCAATTCGAAAAATTTATGTGCGCTATTAGTACTCTCAAACGGTGAAGGGAAACATCGCGAGGAAACCGGCATGTCGTAGAAAACAAGTTTGAAAGCATGTGTCGAGTGCACGAAAGGAACCTTTGCGGCGTACCTTAAATCCTTTCACCACACTGGTTCGAAAGAACAAGTCACACGACTACCTAGTAGTACCTAGTAGTATTCTAAGCAAGAGAAAAAAATATGTGAAGTTTATGTCTACAGCCTACCTAGTGAGAGTTCGTTGTGTGCGGGGGCCAAACCATCGGCGAAGGCTGCTAGCTTGGCGCTGCAGCGTGACGTTCGACTCGTCAGCACTCACCGCACGCCGCACGTCTCTTCGCCACCTAAAACATTGCCATCAGCATGGTAAGTATACTCCACGTTTTTTTAGATTCCAATAGTTATACTAGATACCAACCCAGAATGTGACATATTTGCGGATGAATGGAAGATACTTATGTTGTAATGCTTGAGGTATTGTGAGAATGACGGATGAATGAGTTTTGACATTATAATTATTATTATTTAACTTAATATTGAATATTTGAAATCTGATTTATTATGAATTTTGTTATTGGTATTGTGATTTTATTTTCTTATGTTTTTTGGTTTAGTTAGTGTAATTGGTTGTGCGGTACTAATTAAATAAATAGTTTAAAAGATATAATGGTCAACAGTTCACCTTTTATGAACTTGGGTAAAACGTAAAACATAACTGCAGGTAGGTAAAATGGTGTGTAATCTTAGCTTAGTTAAATATCAAGCTTGCTTGAGGGTTCAATGTTTTCTTACTTTGAATTGTTCATCGTGGATGGTGGTGATGAGAACTGCCTCGACAACGCAGGTCGCGGGTGTAGAGTAGCTCGTCTCCAGCTGCCTCCAACGCAGGTTGGCACTTCCGCCAGCAAGTGCGCACCTGTGGCTTCGTTAATGCCCAGCTAAATTTAAATTAATGTTTAACTAAATATCCTTATAACTCTAAACTACCAACACACGTTCTAATATAATATGTAGTTGAAGAGAGCTTGTTGTTTAGTGATCACGTCTTCCGATCCTAAGGTCGTGTAGCGAAAGTTTATTGCGTCTTTAGGACTTCCAAAAAAATGGGTTAGAAAAAGTTGCTAACCATAGCGTCATCAGAAGCGCATCTGCTGAACCTTGCTCGACTAAGGGCCCTCACAAGCCTGGAGCGTTCCCTAGCGGTCCCTCCGGGAGGACCCGCGCCGCCAGCTCTGGCGGCCG